>OY282559.1:319181033-319828533 GCA_958295665.1 Tipula vernalis
CTGCCTTGTTAGATATCGCACAAGCCTTTGATAAAGTTTGGCACGATGGACTAATATACAAAATTAAGGAGGTTCTACCAAAAAAAATTCACTCTGTTTTGGGAAACTATCTTCTTCAAAGCCAATACATACTCAAACAAAATATCGCAACTACTTGCTTAAATGATATTAATGCAAGTGTCCCGAAAAGCAGCCTTCTAGGACTAATATTATACTTATTGTACACAGCTCATTTACCTATAACCAACAAAGTAGTAATATCAACATTTGCTGATCGCCATCCTGGTGTCACAAAATAATCCCGAAATTGCCTCAAAGTAATTACAGAATCATTTAAACAAAGTCGCTGAATGTCGATGTTACATATGTATGTTAGGTTGGTAGCACTGAAATAAAGCATCATTGATTCACCGATGTGCGTACTCGTATCATTACAGTCGCAGACTGGTTGAAGGCATGGCGAATAAAAGTGAACGAAAACAAATCAACTCATGTCACATTCGCGCTGAACAAACGCACCTGCCCACCAGTGAAATTAAACGATAAAAACATTCCTCAACAAACGAAGGTAATAAAATACTTAGGTTTGCACCTGGATAGAAGGCTAACGTGGAAAAATCATATTGAAACAAAGCGCAACCAAGAAAATCTCAGTTGTCATTACCCAATAAAGTTTTACTGTTCAAAGCGATAATCAAACCATGCTCAGTGGTACATTCGAAATAATAATATACATGACGACCTTGGGATTAAAACCATTAAAGAAACTTAAAGAATTCAGTTCGAAATATTACTCAAAACTAGAAGCACATTCCAACGAATTGGCCAGGGATATACTAAAACAGCCACAGTTTAGAAGACTGAGAAGAACAGATCCACTCGGACTGTGAACCTGTAAATTTATTAAATGTTTAGGTTATACATATAAGTATAATCTAAGCTAATTAAATTGTGAACAATAAGTATTAACATTGGTTAAGACTTAAAAAATGTAATAACTTTAGCTTAAGATTTGATTAATTCTTGTGAGTTTCTTGCCATTGGCGCCATTTAAAAAAAAAATCCTAATCGCATGGCAATCTAGCAAGGTATTCTTGTTTGGTTGTTAAAGACCCGCCGCCCGAAAAAAACTCCAAGAAGTGAGAAACCACCACCAATCTATTTGAGGGAATGTTAAGTTTATATTTCCTGGATCAACAGATCAGATATAAAAAAAACAAATATTCAACCGCTCAATATTGCTGCTTATAAAGCGTTAATTAAACATTTTGACCAAGTTGGTAAACATTACCAAACGTACCAACTAAAGAGCCAAAAAGGATTGGTTGTTATGTTAAAAGGAATAGAGAGTTACGTGGATGCAAACGAAATACAAGCTGCTCTCGCTAATAAAGGCTTCCAATGAAAATCTATTAACAACATTATTAATCGGGAGACGGTGCCGCAGCCATTGTTCCGTCTGAAATTAGAACTAGACAATAAAAAGATAAATGATATTGCGACCCAGAATGCAAATATCATCACCGTATGCAAATATCTGGGTTGATCTCAATATCTGGGTTGATCTCATACAGGGAGCTGCGCAGCGCCTTATTTAGCTGACGTATGATATACTCCAATCATAGGTTGAAGAGATTGATTTTTCCTTCTATTAGCACCTTACATATTGAGCTATTCATTAAAAGCTGGCACATTGAAACCAATTTTGACTGTATGCCCGGGTAGAACAATATGTTCCATAACGTATTCCTCTTAATGCTGTCGTACGCCTGTTGGAAGTCTATGAATAGACTGTACACAGTGATGTCCTTTTCATACCATTTCTCCAGCACTCTCATTAGTCTAAAAGTTTGATCGGTCGTTGATCTAATTTATTGATATTAGCTCAAACATGCGGTAGAACAGATAATCGCCACCATATTAGAGCATTTCGTTGCAGATACCATCCTCACCGAGTGTCTTGTAATTTTTCATCTGCGATTTCACGTTCCGCACATCATCATATGATGCCACGTTAATATCGGCGTTGAAGCAAGAGAGGTTATTGCTCGGAAGGTGGTGCCTATCTATTTAGAAGTGAAGAGAAATAATTCCGCCACACTTCGAGGACTGAAACCGTGTTCATTTTTAAATCACAGGATTCGTTGCGAATAGCGCTGCTACATGGATGAAAGTCCGTAACTATTTCTCTTATGCAACGATGTCTATCTTTCAGGCTAGAATTTTTAATGTTGCGTGCATGTTGCTCATGCCATTCTCGTTTCTTCCGTTTACATAGACGATTGGAGATTTTCCTCACAGTCATGTAGGCGTTATGGGATTGTCTTGTTCTTTACGATAGATTTCGTTGTCACTAGATGAATTTTGGCCTATGGCGGACTTTGAGGCATCGGTTGCCGCGATTTTCAGGAGGTGGTTTATTTTCCAAGATTCCTGATACAGTAATCCCGAAGGTGGTCCGGGTTACTTGGTTGTTGAATGCAGCAGTGTTCCAACGAAGCGCTGGAAGCGATGATTATATGTCGTGGATAGACGAAATTTTAATTTACCAACTACCAGGAAGTGATCTTAATCGATGTTAGCTCTACGCTTACTTTTGAGGCATCGGTTGCCGCGATTTTCAGGAGGTGGTTTATTTTCCAAGATTCCTGATACAGTAATCCCGAAGGTGGTCCGGGTTACTTGGTTGTTGAATGCAGCAGTGTTCCAACGAAGTGCTGGAAGCGATGATTATATGTCGTGGATAGACGAAATTTTAATTTACCAACTACCAGGAAGTGATCTGAATCGATGTTAGCTCTACGCTTACTTTTGATGTCTTTAAGACTAGAAAAATATCTTTTCGACAAGATATGATGTGGTAGATTTGATTGACTGTTATTCCGTCATTTGATTTCCATATGGCTTTGTGAATATGCTTATGTGGGAAGTATATGCTCATAACTACCAAGTTTTAGAGTAGAGCTAGCTCGATGGTGTGCGTCACGTTATTGTTTGATGTAGGGTGCAAGGAGTTTGGGCCGATGGTGCTACGATATGTACTGCCAGCACTGAGCATTGAAGTCGCCCAAAACAGTTTTAATGTCATGTTATAGAATTTTGCTCCGGGCGGTTTCAAGCTGGTCGTAAAGAGTGTCTTCAATGAGTGGGTGTCACCGAATGCTAAAAAAATTGTGTATGCTGCAAGGAATGTGATGAAGGTTAAGGACTTCAAATTTATTTAGGCGAGCGACGGAATTGTGTTAATAACGAAAGCCGATGGAAGTGAGGTCATCAGGATCAATCAATTGGGTGACCTTGATTCTTTAGTTTATTAGTCGGTTTTCTTTTTTTTTCTTTGTTGCCTAAGGTGCTTAAGGCTGTGTGTGTGTGAATATGTTAAAAATATTTGATTAAAAATTTAGTGTAAAACAAATTATCATGGTGAAATGTGATATGACTATTGCTGTGTGAATATGTAGTTATAAATTTTGGCGGCACACTTTTAGAATTTCGCGGCACACAAAAGTGCCGCGGCACAGTGGTTGAGAATTACTGAGTTAAACATTAACATTTTGACAAATAAAGAAAAACATGAAGCATTTATAAAAATAATTTTCCTATATTGTTTCCTATATTACTTTATAAAAAGTACACACGTCGTGCTTATGTATCAACTGAACCAATATTAAAAACGAGGTTAAGTTTTATTAACGCACTTGTCAAAATTTATATACGGTCCCTATCGTGAACATTTTTTAATTTTTTTTTGTGGTGATTAAATTTTTTACTTTTAACTTCAATGTCAAAATTTTAATTTTTAACAGGTTTTAACTAATTCACACACTGCCACACTTAAAATTACGAATGAATTAAATAATTCTAATTTTTTTTAATTATTTATTTCTCACCTTTTCCCAAGGAAATACGCTTAATAGAAGTTTGTTGTTCCCAAATAAATATTTTCTACTAATCAATAGATGTCTATGTGATTTATTAACCACCATGATTAATTTGATAAATTGTACTAGATGATATGTTTTTGACATATACAAAATATGTCAAAATATTTGCAAACAAAATAAATTTCATGTTTTTAATGCCGATTTTATTTATTAAAATTCATTTAATTTAATTATACGATTTATGTAATTCGATTTTAAAACTTAAATCTTTTCCTTTTTAATAATGTGTTAGTTTATTGCAAAAATTGTTCTGTTTATAAATTATGAAACCAGATTTTACCTTAACCAAAAATTTGCTTTACATCGTTTTTATTTTGCTTGTAATTTATTTAATAAAAAATTACTTTTCTGAGTAAATACGGTATTTAATTGTTTGCATCTTAAAATAAAGTTAGCAATATTTGCATGTAATGGCACCTAGAGTGTCGTATTTCTACAATCCAGACGTGGGAAATTTCCATTATGGCCCTGGGCATCCGATGAAACCGCATCGCCTTTCGGTTATCCATAGTTTGGTCATGAATTATGGACTACATAAGAAAATGCAAATTTATCGTCCTTACAAGTATGTATAATATAAGTTATTCGAAGGCGTTTATCATAAATTTCTAATTTTTTTAGGGCCAGCGCTCATGATATGTGCCGCTTCCACAGCGACGAATATATCGAATTCCTACAACGAGTCACACCACAAAATATTCAAGGGTACACCAAATATTTATCACATTTTAACGTGGGTGATGATTGTCCGGTATTTGATGGGCTTTTTGAATTTTGTGCTATGTATACGGGCGCGTCCTTAGAAGGGGCCCAAAAACTAAATCACAACCATAGTGATATATGTATTAATTGGTCAGGAGGTTTGCATCATGCGAAAAAATTTGAAGCTTCCGGCTTTTGTTACGTTAACGATATTGTGATTGGCATACTCGAGCTTCTGAAATATCACCCACGGGTTTTATATATCGATATCGATGTACATCATGGGGACGGGGTACAAGAAGCATTTTATCTAACCGATCGAGTAATGACGGTGTCATTCCATAAATTTGGAAATTATTTCTTTCCGGGTACCGGAGATATGTATGAAATAGGCGCTGATTCTGGCCGTTTTTATTCCGTCAATGTCCCGCTCAAAGAGGGCATTGACGATCAAAGCTACATCCAGATATTCAAACCAATCATTCAACATGTAATGGAATTTTATCAACCGACCGCAATCGTATTGCAATGCGGGGCTGATTCTTTGGCAGGTGATCGACTTGGTTGTTTCTCATTATCGTCCAAAGGGCACGGCGAGTGTGTTAAATTTGTTAAAGATTTGAATGTACCAACACTAGTCGTAGGTGGAGGCGGATATACGCTACGCAACGTAGCTCGTTGCTGGACCTACGAAACATCTCTACTGGTCGATGAAACTATCTCAAACGAATTACCTATGACGGATTACTTAGAATTCTTTGCGCCCGATTTTACTCTTCACCCAGAAATACAACCGCGCCAAGATAACGCCAATAGTAAACAGTACCTCGAAAGTATTGTGCGCCATGTATATGACAATTTAAAAATGTGTCAACAAGCACCGAGTGTACAAATGTTTGACATCCCAGAAGATGCTCTTCCCGAAGAAAATAAGATTAAAGAGGAGCCAGATCCTGATGTTCGAATCAATCAGTCAGATGAGGATCGTTCGGTCGAAATGAAAAATGAATTTTATGATGGAGATCAGGATAATGAAAAAACGGAGGAAACGTGAAATTAATTAAATGTTTTTTTTTAGAATTTTAGTTTTAAGTTTAAATTTTATATTAAAAATTATAAAAAGCTATATTTTTAATTAAAATTCGCCATTCGTTATTTTATATTTTATACCATTTATCAGAAATTATTCTACCAATCAACAATTTTTGGATTTTTTTTGAACCATTACCACCGCGCGAATTGCCCTAAAACCCGTGTATTTTTTATTATTGCAGTTTTGTCAATACTACAAGAAAAAATAATAAACTATGCTTACACGATACTACTAGATTTACACTCCAATTACCATAGTCGCGTCACGTCATTTTAGATGACTGTAGTCATGTCACATCAATTTTGCCATTCTCTTAGTCGTTTATTACAAGTCACTTTATATGACAGATGTCACTTGATTTTTGCAAGTGACAGACAAATACCACAAAATGGAAAGACACAATTATTTTATTTTATATATTTTAAAATGTTGTTTTTTGAATAATTTTGTGCAATCTTTTAAATATGTTGTTGTTTAAAATAATAATATTGTTGTTTTAAAACGATTTTATTTCTTATTTGCCTAATATATTTCAAGTTACAGTCTTGTCACTTGGTTCACCTTCAAGAATATCAATTTTCAAGTGACGTGAGACCACTATAGTCACGTCACTTGAAATGACACGACTATGGGAATTGAGGTGTTAAAATTAAGCTACACGTCCACAGCTCAATTATCCAACTCAACCAAATGAAAAAAAAATCTTTTTCTACCACCGCGTTGACATTATATTTTTACTATTCAATGGTCGGGCAAAAGTGATAAAAAATATCATGATATATTTTATTACCTTAACTTCATTTCGTTGTATTTTATGTCCTGACTGAACAACCAAAATGAAAAAAATGATTTTAAACGTCAAACTTCCGTAGAGCATATTTATTTGAACAACATCAAAACCAATTTATCGCGATTTTTTATAAAATAATAATATTAAAAATATCACACCACAATCCAAAGCCAAATATTTTGTTTTCAAATATGTCTTTATTTTGACAGCTAAAATAAAAACAAACTTGTTTTTTTTTGTGATAAATGTGTGCGTATAATGGTAAAATGTGATAAAAATGGTAAACACTAGGAGTGTGAGTTTAATAAAAATGCCAGGCCTTTATCTCGGAAACGGTGCAATCACTAAGAGAAAATCACTTCTAACAAAAATTGTTGTTTGTCGAGGAGCCCGTCTGCATCACTGGGTGATTGAACTTCATAAAATCTGAAATAGCTTAACAACACAAACCATCACCGCTATACTCATGGCTCCTTCAGCTTCCTAATTTAAATAAGGTATTTTTGGTAATTGTATACATTTCGCCGAATCAAACTGTTGAAGATATAATCAAGTTCATATATGCACGTGTAGTGCTTACTCCACATTCGTAAATTTCAATATTAATTTTGCCACTATGGAAGCTGAGTCTCTTATAAGCTTCTTACGAGACGAATCTGCTGCTTGAATATGACACACGGGACGACCATCGATGCGGTCTTTCAAAGGATTTTAAAAAAGATAAAGTCTAGGATATCTCATATATATTGTATTTGATTTTATCTAATACTCAGACCAATCTTCGTAGAAGCAAGCAACCTAGTTTATTATCTGCCTTAATAATTAATTGGTAGGTGTTGAACACCAGAAATATGTTCATTTCTCTTGTTAAAAGATAAATAAAATAATAGTTTTGAAACGATTTAATTGGTATGCTTTGTTTAGTATTGCTCGTGGTGTTTCTATGAGTTTGATTTTGCGGAGCTTGTAGAACACAAAAACTTTAAAAGTGTTATTAAACAGATTCGAATGACATTTTCTAATAATCCTAGTGTTCGGTCTGGCCAAAATGAAAAAAAAAATCACGATTTATATGTCAAAATATGTAGCATAAAACGCACTCAAAAATACAACTTTTTTCTTGGGTTTAAATGTCAAAATTTCGTGAATTTGGCTGTCAAATGAAAATATATATACACCTGTCCCTCGATTAACACGGATTTGATTTAACACGGTCAACGAATTAAGGTGTAACCATACTTGGAATAAGAAAAATAAAAAAAATAAGAATTTGAGCTTTTCTTATTTCACTTTGACATTTCGGCTATAAATAACTTAAAAATTTTTAAGTTCAAAGCGAAATATTTTTGTTTGATTTTTCAGTTATTTTAGGAAAAATTATACTAAATTCATTTATATCGTAAAAAATTATTAATTTACATTTACTAGTTCTAATTAGTGATTCAGAAACACTATACAATATTTTTTGTTTTAAAAAAATTGTATATCTCAATTTAATTTTTTTAGGTTATGTTTCAATTTTTGTTTGTGTTTTAAATGTATGTACAATGAAATTGCTCAATTATTTATTGTCTAATTTAATGCTCAAATATTCCCGTTCTGATTTATTTATTAATAATTAATCGAAATGTTATAATTTTTACCAAACCAGTTGTTTACTTTCTACAGTAAAAAGTTGTGCAACCTTTTTCAAATTTTATAAGCTGAAAAATTATATTAAATTCATTTATATCATAAAAAATGAATTAATTTACATTAACTGTTTCTAATTAGTGATACAGAAGCACTATGCAATGTTTTTTGTTTTAAAAAAATGTAATATCTCAATTAAATATTTTTAGGTTATGTTTAAGTTTTTGTTTGATGTTTTAAATGTATATACATTATATATACTCAATTATTATAGTCTAATTTAATGTTCAAATACTCTCGTTTTAATTTATTTATTAATAATTAATGAAAATGTTATAATTTCTATTTACAAACTTGTTTTTCATTTCCCGCGTTAAAAATTTGTGCAACCTTTTTTAAGTTTCTTAAGTTTACACGAAAAATTTCGCTCCTTTTAAGTTTTTTAAGTGACAGCTGAAGTTTTCATTTCCCCTCCAAAAAAATTTTAAGTTTCTTATTTTAAGTATGGTCGAATACACATAAATCCCCTTTCTCGCTCTCTTACGTTATTTTTTTTATTTTTCTTATTCTAACTATGGTTCTCGCTTTAGTCGCGATTAACACGGTTTTGAGTTACACGGTAATTTGGCGGAACGTAATTACCGTGTTAATCGAGGGACAGGTGTATTTTGATCAGCGGTTTTTTTAAAAATAATATTAAATTTAAAATGTTGTTTAAATATATATTTGAAATCTGGACTTATCCAATTTGTGGTATAAAGCAATTAGTGTATTTTGTCTGTTGATGTGTATGTATTGATTTTTTGCCTTTAGATCAACGACATTGTTATGCGTGCAGAACCCGATGATTTTGAGAAATCAATTTGCAAAACCGTTTGCGATGTGTTTATTACAGGCGCCCGTGAAGTTGAATTCAACAACAAAAATGTATGAGTACGATTTCTTAAGTTAAAAATGTTAACTAATTGGGATTCATTTTTTTTAGGGAATCATTATTTATGTTATGTTCCAATGCCAAAACAAAAGGCATTCCAAAAAATTCAAACCAGATTAGTAAGTGAATTAGAAAAGAAATTGTCCGGTAAACATGTTTTATTCATTAAAATTTATCAATGCCAACACGTAAAACAAAAACACAATCGAAGCAAAGGCGCCCACGATCAAGATCATTGACGGCTGTTAATGATGCTATCTTAGAAGATTTAGTATTCCCAGCTGAAATTTTAGGTAATCGCATTCGTGTAAAACTTGATGAATCGCAGGTGATCAAAGTTCATTTGCTTAAAACAACAAATTACAATTGAACTTAAAGTGAGTGCAGTTTACAAATTTATAAATCGGGATTACCCGCCCTTGTGTTTTTTTGGTAGATCAAACCAAGTTTTCTAAAAGCCGAATAAGTCGCAAAGTAAATTTTGTAGACAAACATTACTGAGACGTATAGCTAATATTGTCTTCGATATAAACTTACAGAAACATTTCATCCAAAATTCTTTAACTTTCTTGTTCTGGTTAATATAATTTGGGCTAATGATTTTTTTCTACTTTTTCAGGTTGAGACATTTACATCAGTAAAAAGCTAAAAAATGTAAAAATTATGTAAAAAGTTAACAGGGCGAGATGTCACATTCGAATTCTCTGAGCCATACTTATTCAAAAATTTTGTTTAACATGACTAAGATCATAAGTGTTAATCGCTAAAGAAAATACAAACAAATTAAAAACTAGCATTTTGTTTTTAATTTAATAGCAATTTTGTTGTTTAATTGCTATGAAATGGAACAATTTTTTCGGAAAATTTAGTATAGGTACATTGGAAAAAATAATTCATACAAAGGACACTATAAAATTACAAAAATAAATGGGAAGGAAAACCAAAATAGTGCCATGATCGGAATACGTAGCAGTCCTACAGATTTTGTTTACAATTTACAAACGAATTTTCATTGTTTACTAAATTAGGTAAGAAAATTGCTAAAATAGTGAAAACCAAAAGTTTCTAATTAACGATAGCTAAAATATCGTGCATTTACTAAATATCAAATTTTAATAGTTTTAATAGAAAATTTCAATTTATTGTTGATAATTTTGAATTTAAGATGATAAATTGAAAATTTGTATTAAACCTGTTAAAATTTTATATATATTATATAGTAAAATGCACGATATTTTAGCTATTGTAAGTTAAAAACATACGTTTTTCACTATTTTAGCAATTTTCTTACATAATTTGGTGAAAAATGATAATTCGCGTTCTCCATAAATCCAAATTTTTCATTTTTGGCTGTTCGGTCAGGTTTGACGTATATTTAACGAGGTGAAGTTAGCAGGAAATGAGTTTGACGTATAATTTCGATCGTGATTTTTTTCTTCATTTTGGTCAGACCGAACACGTCCAATGTCATCTTCTAATGTCAACCTCAGTTTTAGCTAATCGCGTTTTATTTTGCGTGGAGTACTTCGAGTTTAGCTAAATCAGGGGTGAGATGTTGTAACCATCACGTTTTTCGCTTCGATGCATTTTCGATAGAATAACTGTACTGCTTTGTTAAAAATATAAAATTTTAAAACAATTTAGTTCTAAAATACCGTTATTCCATCGAAAAGGCATCGAAGCGAAAAACGTGATGGTTACAACATCTCACCCCAGGGGTGAGATGTTGTAACCATCACGTTTTTCGCTTCGATGCATTTTCGATAGAATAACGGTATTTTAGAACTAAATTGTTTTAAAATTTTATATTTTTAATAAAGCAGTACAGTTATTCTATCGAAAATGCATCGAAGCGAAAAACGTGATGGTTACAACATCTCACCCCAGTTTTATTAAACTGCTACCTGTCTTCTCAAAACTCAATATAGAATAACTTAATGAGTTTTTAAAAATGTAAAGTAACTTAAATACTGAGCAAACAAGAGCCATATATCTGCACTGCGCAAGGCTGGGTAAATTACATTACACTGAGTAATTAAAATACTTTTACGAATTACAGCAAACTCAGTAATTAAAATACAAGTTAAAATTACTTTCAAGTGGATTACTTAAAATTAAGTTACAATTGCTTTGAATTGTAATTTATAATTAAAATACAAATTACAATTATTTTGCATCTCTATAATTCGTTTAGTGAAAAAATGTATCATTAAAACAACGATCATTAGGTTTTATACTGACGGCTCTGGAACGAAATCTTAATAAACCTTGTGAAAATGTTAAACAAGAAACTACAAAAACTGATGTAATTAAAATACAAATTACAAATACTTAAGTTTTCATTAATTAAAATACAAAATACTGTTACATTGAAAACGAGTAATTGAAATACAAGTTACAAATTATAATTTGTATTTTAATTACGTAATTTAACTACATGTAATTCGTTACTGCCCAGCCTTGTGCACTGGTTTCTCATGCTCATCGCATAGGCTTATACAAGTTACTTATACATAAAGGTTTTCACCCAAATCTTTTACTAATTAAACGTGATTCGTTTTTCTTTGAATCTACACTCAACAATGAAATAATTTAATAAAATATTTAATCTCGTCATTTTTTTCATAAAGCCTGTAACTATAAGTACATAATAGAATAGTGAATGAACTTTCATTATTATTGAAGTAAAAGTCGTTCATTTCTTTTCTCACAAATAAGTTGAGTCGTTGGGCTAAATGGCAAAACATTGTCGTAAATGATATGAATAAAAAATAAAATATCAAGTAAATAAACATATACAAAATGTAGGATCAAAGGGTTTTTCTGAGACTAAACATTCTCGTCTACATTTACGTAGATGTTTTTCCGTTTGAGTGAAACATTCTACTTTGTTTCAACTCTTCTTCTCATCGGAAAATCTGTTTTTAAAAAAACGACTTTATATACATAAGTATTTATTTTGTACCATGCGGCAATTCTTTTAGTTAGAATATCAAATTTTATCAATATTCGTCTGTCGTCTACACACTCTTTACAATAATCATATATAGTTCTTTTTATCTTAAAAGTAATTTAATCTATATCAATTCTATATCTAAATAAGCTATTAAATTTAGTTTCTAATTATTGTTTCCATTTGTACACTTTATTTTAAGTAAAAAAATTGTTTTCTTATCATAAAGTTGGGTACGATAAATTTTTTGTGCCAGTGTTTTCAAGCAGTTTTTTATTCGAATACGGTGTCTTGGCGTTTTTTTCGTACTGTCATAAATTTTGTCTCTGTTCGTGTGTTCGCATACATAAAATAAAAAAACGATTAAATATAATTTTTAATTTTTTTAAAATAATATAAAACTAGATAAAATAACGTAATTTAAAATTAAATATTATAACTATAATATTATAAGAATTGTGCAATAATTATTATAAAATAACATAATAATATTGTATTTTGTGCGCGCGCATTTGTTACGCCGGATCAGTAAAAAAAAAAAGAAAGAAGAAACAACAGAAATCGTATAATTTCGAGTAAACTGCTAGTGTAGAGAAAAAATTACATTAGTCACAATACAGTTGCAGCACGGCGAGTCGGTACAAAAGACAAGCGATATATATATAGAATTTTTTTTTTGTGTTAAAAAGGTGGTATCGGCGGGCGCGGCCATATTGATTAAATTTTGTTAGCGGTGTTCAGTGTAATTTGTGTTTAAATCCATAATCATCTAAAATGTCGGAACGTGAAAATAATGTTTATAAAGCTAAATTAGCTGAACAAGCTGAGCGCTACGATGGTAAGTAAAAATTTTTAATACATTTTCTATTTTACAAGGAGAAAAAAACAGTTCAAAAGTGGTAGTTTTAAGAATTTTTTGCCGTTCGTTCCCGATATCCAACAAAAAAAAAAAAAATGTTGGATATTCTTGTAATGACATTTCGCCGCATAAAATCCAGTTACATTTTGAGATTTACAATTAAAACAAACGGTTTATGGATACTTTTAATAAGATTTAGCTAAATTAGCTGCGGTAAATGATAAAATTAAATACATATGCATAGAGCAAAATAGGTGTTATCCAAAAAGTTGGATTTTTTTTTTTTTTTTTATATATCGATGCGTCATTCAATCCATCGGCTTCACTTTTTTCTGTTAATTATTGTAAGTCATACCTTAATTTAAATTGTCTAAAAGTAGATATTTGCAATTATGAAATGGGGTTTTCATTAAATAACTGGATTAATCAGTGTTTTAAATAATAAAAATGATAACTGTTGTACAAAATAAAATAAAAATTCATGGAATGTTAGTATTTGATTAATCATACTTTTTTTTTTTACATTTTGTTTTGTATGAAACAAACGCCCGATTAAAATAAAATATTTTTAATTCAACCATGAATTCTAATATTACTTGGTTATATACAAGAAAAACGCAAGATTTTAATTAAACTTCGTTTTTTCTTGTATTTAATGTTTTTTCCAAATTACAAGGGAATGAAAATGGGGTAGCTAAGTAGCAAATAAATCGGGAGGCTTTTATTTCATGACGACACGAGAGTGCGAGCGAGATAGATGATGAAATTCGTATTCGCCGGTGGATCAATAAAATTTTCCCACACTGAATTTCTTTTATTTTCCATCATGATGATGGAAAAAACTTGCTTCGTATGGTTTCGTGTAAAATATGTTTATTTATTAGTACGATATTACTACAAACATTCACACAACATAGATAGATACTGTCTCTTTTTGTCAATTTTCCCTTTTTCTTCAATCTCTAAAATACATATCTAACATAATGTTAAGGTTTTCTTTTATATGCAAAAAATTAACCCTGTGTTCACAATATATACCTCTATTATATTCAGGGTTAAAGTTAGGTTATATATTATTATTAAAGCCCCCATTAACAGTTGTAAGGCCATCCATTATGTCTAAATTACATTACAATTCATTTTCCATTTCAAATCAGTAAATGTATTTAGTTGTACCTAATCTACATATTTTTGGTTTTTGTAAAAGCGATACCAAACTCTTCCAGGGCAGAATCAAGTCAAGTGAGGTCACCATCTTCAGCATAAATCAATAAAATGTAGAATTCACTTGTTACGCTCCTGTATTCGCAAAAAAAATGTATTCCAAAATTTATTAATATTTGCAAGTACATAAAAAACAAAATAAAATTTTGGTCCCATAAATGGATAATGTTGTACATACATATATAATATTTATTTAAAGTCAATGACATCATGTGATACATACTATTTTATTGTCCTAATGAATATTAGCTAGTTTTGATTTTTTTTTTATAATATATTAGAATCTATTTAAAAATAATGAAAAACCTTTTCTAAGATTATTGAAAATGTTTGATTTTCTTTTACAGTTTTTTCTCTTTAATACTTTGTATGCGCAGGCGTTTTATTTGAAATACATATAAAAAATATTTAAAGATGGATTTACTAAAGAAAAAATCGGAAAAATTCTCTACGAAAAAATGGCTCATTTTTTAGAAATGGAATTTTAAGTTTGAAAAAACATTGATTTGATAGAGTGAATAATTTGTGATACATGAAAATCTGATGATGTATCCTTTTGGTTTTTTTTTGCTTTACATAATAATTCGGGATGCTTACAAATTGCCCTACCGAATGGCCGAAGGTTTTTTGCGGTAGTCGGCAAGTTTTTCGGTATATATTTCCGGTCTGAAATGACATTTTATTTATGTATGTATCTATCTATATATTTCTTTGTCACCTGCGTTGTCACAACGTTTTTTCGTATAAGGTGTGCTTTAAGTTAACGTCATAATGTGTACATACTATCGCGTGGTTAAATTACATAAAAGTATACGGTAAACCGGTTACTTTCGTTTTTTTTTTTTATTTAGTTTAGTTTATTTGGTATGTTAGGTTGATTATTTAAGAATTCAAATTAGAAATTCAAATAATATATAGATTGTAAAATCTTATTTTATTCTTTAGTGCCGTATGCACCGACGAGTTCTCTCTCTACCCGATTTATTGATCAGCCACCTATTTCTAATCCGTTGTATATATTAAAGCGGACGTGATTCAAACATTATCACACTCTTCTATGAATTTTCAATGTATGTACATTATATGTAGTACATATATACTTCTGTATTGATTATTGTATATGATAAGCATAATGCGATTTTTATTTGTACCTATGTTGGACCTTACCATGCCATCATAATATCGGATCGGTGATGGATCTAACGTAAAAATATGTAGGAGACTAACATGCTCCAATTTTAATGTGCCCACACATTTGATTTTTACGTTAGCATTTTTTTTTTATAAATAATTTGAAGAAAATGTACAATAAATAGCACAAAATTCACATTTTGTTTTTATAGCTGGACCAATTATCAATCTTTTTAGACTAACCCAGTTACTAAGAATCGCGAAAAATGTATAAATGCAAAATTCAGTTGCATCACAAATTGATATTGATTATTTTCCCGCCCTTGTTGTGTTCCCAATACTCGAATGACATTTCTTACGCTAGTATTACTCATGTTTCGTCATCTATTTAGTACATATTTTTCAACCTTCTAGAGTTTTCCGCAGTTTGCATTTCTGTATTTTTTGCAATCTTCATGGATTATACGTATTTCACCTGCTTAAAAATTTAAACATAATCTACTAACATCTGTCTTTTATTGGTATTTCTTCAAAATTTATATATTTTATTAAAACAAATAATTTTTACACGAATAAAAAAAATAATAAATCGTCATGGTCAAACTACTCGTAACTAGCTAAATCTTGGGTAACTTCAGAGTAAGTTTTGGCCATTATATTTTCACTCACATTGCATTCAGAATGCAAGAACTTTGTACTTTTCACAAAGAAAAAACTTTATTTTACCTTACAGGTTTATATGAATTTCCAACATAATGAAAAAAGTTTAAATGTTTTTGCGTTGTAAATACTCTGTAAATATGTCTTGATAAAACCATACGATTCGCTATAGTTTTATTTATTAAGTCTTGGCCTTTAATTTCTCCTAAATTAATAGCACACCCCCTCGCCCCGCCCCTATGAACAACATTTTAAGTGTACTATTTTTTGGCAAAAATTTTATAATTTTTGGGCGTGACTTTGTCCTTTAATTAGTTTTCTATTTCCATAAAAAATATTAATGGTTTCTTTATTGCAAATCGTTAAAATATGAAATTGCATTGATAGTAAAAAAAATTAAAATTGTTACGGGATTCCTTTCATAATTGGTTACCACTTGAACTTTGAACAGTAATAATTTGCTAAAAGATTTGATTGTGAATGAAGATTGATACATGAAATTATTTTGCCAAACTTTAACAGAAAATGCCAAGTTGGAACTGGTTAAATTTTTAACATTCGGCTACTTTGTCTTTGCCACTCTAAATATAAGGCATTTTCGATATTGATATTCATTTTTTTAGATATTTCTTAGAATTACCTACTTAAAGAAGAAGAAAGATTATTATTTTTAAATTTGTAAAGGAGATTGAACGTTATTCCATCATCATTGCAAGATATGTTTTACATTTTTTAATTTTTCCGTTAATCTGTTAAAGAAACAGTATTGTTTGATTTAGAATTATTCTTGGTTCACCCAATTGACTGACACTATAATTTCTTCTGTGAATGTTTTAACATAAGCTGTTCTCTGACATAAATAAAGTGGTATGTAAGGTGATCTAATGTTTAGCGAGGTAGTTGAAATATTTTCCGAATAGTGAGTAGAAAACAAAAGAGATTATTCATTTGGCATCGAATAATGCCGCTATTCCACTGTGAAAAATTGACTGACCTGACTAAAATTCGAAAGAAGACAAAAAAACCATTAGAGTGATCAAGACAAAGTATTTTTTAAATATGAGCTATAATATTTTCACATCTAGAATTATTTGATTTGGAATATTTTCCGTCATAAAATAAAAAAAATCTTTAACATAAAAACGCTATACTGTTAAAGTGTGTATATGAGAAATATTTTTCATCATATCTTACACAGTATTTATGTAGACAGGGTTAGTTGGACTGCCACACAAAATGATCTCGATTTGATACTTTTTGTTAATAATAACTATGGCAGTCTACTAAGGCAGATACAATTTTTTTGTATGTAAATTCTTGACCGACAACGTTGGGTGTCTCTCATTTACACAACCACAATGGACTATAGTTTTACATTCAATTTTAGTTGTTTTTTTCAATGGGTTAAGGAAATATTGTTGTCCAACGACGTGTGTTATAAAATAACACTAGCAACGTGTATTATAAAATAACAATGGGTGGTTATTTTCTTTTCTTTATTTGAAATCAGTATACTTATCCGAGCTTTTATACATCAAAAGTGGATAAAAATTACACCCATATACCTCATTAAACGGCACCCCGTTTTACGGCGATTTGCTATAACGGCTTTTTCTAATTAAGACTTAGTTTCGATTTACGGCTATGATAATCGATTTCGATTCTGCATCAAATTTGTATATGAAAAAAAAAAAAAATTGCTTTACGGCATTTCGATTTATGGCCACATTTTTAGGAACCGATCTAGGCCGTATAACGAGGTATGGGTGTATTTTACTTAGTCAATTCAACAATAAACTGTACTGAATGCGCAAAAAATTATAAACATTTATTTATTTGTTATGTTTGTTATCACGTTCAGTACAAATTCTTGAGAATTGCAGAAATTTCAACTTTTTTATGTTGACAGGCTTCTAGTACAAGAGTGCTGGAGTTCTAGATGTACCCAGCCTTTTTGGTTTACTATCGATGTTGATTTTAACACATCTACTAATATGATACAATTATTGCATAACATGAACACTATTTGCTGTGACTTTCTAAATCAAACCAAAATAATAAACATCTCTATAAAGCAATCGCATTTAAAAATTCCGAAAAATTAATTTCTTTCTACCAAATATTAAGTCTCACAGTATGTGTAGATATAATTTTTGATTTATTTAAAATTCGGTAAAACGTTAAAGGAAATCAAACAAGAATGAATTACAATTGCCTTGCCAAACAAGAGAAAGCTAAAAAGAGTTGGTTATCTGATTCAGAAAAATATGCAGAAATTAACAAGTGCAGCCCAAATGCTAAATTTTTTAATAGAAAATTTATTCGATACAAGTTCTAAATATTTATGATCGTGAAAATCGCTTCTTCAACCTTGCAGACAAAGATCAAAGCAAATGTATTGGTTACACACTTCAACTCGAGAGGTTTACCATACATGTTTCAAGTTATGTTTTCGTTGGCTTAATTCGTTGTGTTAGAAAAGAATCTGGTATAATGACTATCGAGTTCAAAATTTCTATTACAAAACTGTGATCTACATTTGGTCAAGCTTGATGAATTTTGAACTTCAAAATATTAATACTAATTCGGCGGCATGTATATTACACACATACACATTGTTTGAAAATGACGTAGTTTTTTGCATACGTAATCGGCGCGCTTCTTCATCTTGAATTCTAATATATATGTGACTAATCGTTTCGGTATCTTCACATTTTTTTTGTTGATTAAGCTATAACGACATTTTTTTTTTTTTTTTTTTACAGAAATGGTTGATGCTATGAAAAAAGTAGCGTCAATGGATTTGGAATTGACTGTAGAGGAACGAAATCTCCTATCGGTTGCCTACAAAAATGTAATTGGAGCACGTCGTGCCTCTTGGCGGATAATTACATCAATTGAACAAAAAGAAGAAAATAAAGTATGTTTTAATTTAAAAAATCCTTGTTCATTTATTTGAATGATATTAATTGATATAAAATTTTTGTTTAGGGCGCCGAAGAAAAACTCGACATGATTAAAAGCTATCGAGGCCAGGTTGAAAAAGAATTAAATGAAATTTGTTCAGACATCTTAAATGTCTTAGACAAACATTTAATTCCATCCGCCTCATCAGGAGAAAGCAGAGTATTTTATTATAAAATGAAGGGAGATTATCATCGTTATTTGGCCGAATTTGCAACCGGCGGTGATCGAAAGGAAGCCGCTGAAAATTCTTTAGTTGCTTATAAAGCTGCTAGTGATATTGCAATGACAGACCTCCCGCCAACTCATCCAATTCGATTGGGTCTGGCACTAAACTTTTCAGTAAGTTTATTTAATTTATTTTTGTAAAATTTATTGCATTTTTTAACTAATTCAATTTTTTTTTTTGCCTAGGTATTTTATTATGAAATTTTGAATTCCCCTGACCGTGCCTGCCGTCTAGCAAAAGCAGCTTTTGATGATGCTATAGCAGAGCTCGATACATTAAGTGAAGAAAGCTATAAAGATTCTACACTAATAATGCAACTATTAAGAGATAATCTTACGTTATGGACATCCGATATGCAAGGCGACGGTTTGTACACTTCCAACTCTTAAATATTATAACACGCTAATGTTTTATTTGTTATATTTCTTTAGGGGAGGGTGAACAAAAAGAACAAATTCAAGATGTTGAAGATCAAGACGTGTCGTAATTCAACATCCTCTAAGTTAAGATATTAAGCTTAAGATAAAGTTAAGATAAAAATAAGTGTATTGTTTTGTCAACAACATATTATAACAGCAAGCAAAAGTGACTTTCATACATAAAAAAAAAAAGAAAAAATTAAAAAGAAAAAAAAAATATTGTAAGCGATGTAAGCAACAAACTAATGTTATATTTAATAGTTTTATTATAATATTATTATATATTTAATATAATTATTATATACCTACCTAATGATGTAATAATTTATATATTATTCGTAAGGTACAATGATAAATGTCACACAGTAGTAAGTTGCCGTCGCTATTTTAACTTAAAAATTTTTACTACAAAAAAACAGTTAATTATAATTTTTTTTTTAGTTTTAATTTTTTTTTTTTTGTTTTAATTTATATATAAATATTCATCAATAGTATATAACATCAGTAGATTTAATTCAGCTTATATATTGAAATTGTTACATATATTATTTATATACATACTTCTTTTTTTTTAATAATTTTTTTTAGTAATAAAAAAAGAGGAGCACAAATTTTAATTTTCATTTTTCAATTTTAAATAAAAGAAAAAAAATTATTTATATTATTACATATAAATATTACATGTACATTCTTTTTTCTATAATTAAATTAAAACAAAAAATTATTAAAAAAAATTAACAGTATTTTTTTTGTATTATTTGTTTAGTTTTGCACGGCTGAAAGAAATTTATTGATTTTGTTTTATTTAATATTTATATTGGTATGATCGAAAGAAAAAATGTTTCCGATAGGAAGAAATTTAATAACAACCATTCTGTAGCTTTGTTTTACTATATATATTTTATTGAAATAAATCTTTAAATAAAATTGCTTTAAAAAAGATAAAGAATATTATGACAACAATACACGAAAAAATTGTTTTCTTTTCGTCTCAAAAAAAAAAAAAAAGAAATATTTCAAAAATTAATAACTACCTTTTTGAATATTGTATTAACAAACTGTGGAGTACATATATTGACATCTATGGAATAGTAGTGAAACTTTTCTCGTAAATACTGTGAAAAATATTCAAATATTGGTTTTTTACATTACACAACACTATATATATATTTTTAATTAATTTCGTTTGTAAATATCGAGAGAAAAAAATCTTTTTTGTTATAATTTTATATATTTTTTTTATATATCTTAATATAAATATTTAAATAAATTTTATAAATATTGATGTTGGATTTATCAGAAAAAGGCCAATGAAACAAAAATCTTCTGTATTATTTTAAGCATTTCGATTTACACACACACAGAAAGTACACTTTAAATTAAATTATTTTTTTTTTATAAAAAAAAAATATTACATAAATATATAATTTCCGAAAAAAATAAAAAAAAAAATAAATATTAATTTAAACAATAAACGTATTTATTTTTTTATTGCGCTACTATCTAAATAAAAGAAAATTATTTGAGCAACAAATAAATCGTGTAGAAAGTTATGACATGACAACGGCCCCCGTTCAAAAAAATTTTGTTTAGACGCTTATCAAATATTAATTAATTAATAATATATAACTTCAAATGTTACGTATATGCTTAAAATACAAAACCAATACGAAATCATCATCATTCATCACCAATGTTGAAAATAATCATCAATTATTTTTTTTTTCTTATGTTCAGTGGCATGCGTTTATAAATTTTGATCATCTTTTCGTTACAAAAAAAAAAAAAATTCAAACGTAGTATTAGTATTATTATGATTAAACAAAAATTATATATAATTAAAAATATATAATATAATCGAAGAGATACAATTTTTTTTAAATATAATTTCTGAATAATAAATTAATTTAAATAAAAAAATAAAATAAAATAAAAAATGGCGAAGCAAGAAGTGAAACGATACGGAATTAGATAAATATTTTTTTTATTATTTTTGTATTAAAACATCATTTTTATTATGTCAATTTATTTAACAATTTTATTTTTTTTCTTGAAATTTTATTTATTTTTTATGAAACAGGAAATATATTTAAAACTCTAAGAAAAAAAGTAAACTTTTTGTGTATGAAATTCTTTGGTGTGGACTAAGTAGGTAGGAACAGTTTGGTGTCCAAGTAAAGTGTTGCACTCATAAATAAGATGAATATTTTAATTTAAATCTTATCAATAAATGCTTCATTGGAATACTTAGCGCGCATTAACTTTAATTTTTGATTGGTTCTATTTTCCGCCAAGGGTGCCATGAATGATCTCACTGAAAGGTATACTCGGCATTATAAGGCCACTTTTGGTGTCAGTCAAATACACAAGGGCTAACCTCGTGCTCATTCAAGGGACAATATGTAAAACGTTAATAGTACAATCAATGGTAAAATTTTTTTTTTTTTTATTTAAAATAAATTTTATTTATTTATTTTATGTAATTACAATCTAGTCTCCTGGACTAATGAGCAATTTGTTTCTGACTTAATTTACTAACTTAAATTAATCTATGGATTCTTCCCATTGGCGTTCCATAGTGTTTGGTAAATTGAAGTAAACCACATCTTTGTTGTGGATTTTAGATCAGCATAATGCTGCTTAAACTGACAATCACACCAGCTCAAAAGGTTTGGTTCTTTTAAGTCTGCGAACTAAATTCGTGATGCTTAGGAGCTGAGTTGCCTCAATGTTCACATGTTGGCGAAGCCTTTCTTCGTGTCTCCGTGCTTTTTCCTGGATTTCATTTAAGATGAGGTTCATTTTAAGGTCCCTATGAAGGTCATTGTTCCTGACATATCAAGGTGCATCAACGATGTTCCTTAATACCATATTCTGAAATCTTTGGATGATATTTACGTTGCTCTGTTTGGTACAACCCCAAAGCTGAATACCATAAGTCCAAATCGGTTTCAATATTTGCTTATAAAGTAGAAGCTTGTTGTATGTTGATAAAGAAGAGTTCCTTCCCATCAGCCAATACATTTTTCTGTATTTAAGTCTTAATTCTTCACTTTTCTTCTTGACGTGTGCTTTCCATCGTAGTTTAGCATCCAGGGTCATGCCGAGATACTTAGCTGTGTTCGCATGCGGTATTATTTCCCGATTTATGGTAATCGGAATATGTTCGATTCGTCTGTTTGTAAAGTTGATGTGAACTGATTTAGCTTCATTTAGTTTTATTCTCCATCTTTTTGTCCATTTATATATTTGAGTTATAGCTGATTGTAACTTCTGTGTTGATTCTTCGTTGGTTTTTCCAACAGCTAAGATCGCCGTATCATCTGCAAAAGTTGCCACCGTGTTGTTTTGTAATGTAGGAAGATCATAAGTGTATAGTAGGTATAAAACCGGCCCTAATACACTGCCCTGTGGAACTCCTGCATTGATTTCTTTCAATTCAGAAAATGTATCATCTAACTTAATCCTGAAGAACCTATCTTTCAAGTATGATTCCAGTATCTTAGCAAATTGCATTGGTAGAAGATTTCTTAACTTGTGGTTAAGTCCTTCATGCCACACTCTATCAAACGCTTGTGCAACGTCTAGAAATACTGTTGAATAGACTTTTTTCTCCTCTAATGCTTTCTCAATTATACTGGTTATTCTGTGTACTTGATCAATTGTTGAGTGTTGGTTGCGAGAACCGAACTGATGATTTGGGATCAAGTTTTTTACTCTCGATTATCGGATTTAATCTTTTTACCAGAAGCTTCTCAAAGAGTTTGGACATGACTGGCAATAGCGAAATTGGCCTATAAGACGATGTTATGTGTGGTGGTTTCCCAGATTTTGGGATCATAATTACTTCTGCAATTTTCCATAAGCTTGGTACACATTTGATTCTAAATGCTGCATTTATAAGATTGGTGAGTTTCACCAGAGCTTTCCTTGGCAGTTCTTTTAAGATTTCTGCAGTAATAAGATCGTACCCAGGAGCTTTTTTCATATTCATATTAGCTTTTATCTCACGCATGACTTCTTTTGGTGTTGTCGGTAGGATTTCTTTACTTTCTTGCACTGCTTGTTCAGTTATTATCTCGGCTTCCAACGTTTGGTGTTCATGTGGCTGGAATATTTTTTCGAGGTGTTCGGCAAATTCTCGAGCTTTGTCTTCATTATTTCTAGCCCATTTTTCACCTGCTATTTTTATTGGGGGAATCTGCATTATTGGTCTTTTGATTCTTTTGGTTGCTTTCCAAAGAGAATAATCAGTACTGTTATCATTAGTTAATTTTCTTAAATAGTTGCTGATTGATTCATCTTTCAATTCTTTGATCTCTCTTCTTAATTGTTGAGTGAGATTGTTCAAATGAATTTTATCTTGGGGGGCCCTTGTTTGTTACCATACTCTTCTCGCTCTTCTTTTTTCTGCGAGGAGTTCCCTAATTTCCATAGAGTAATTGTTTCCCTTGATTTTCGTTTTAATTTCAGGAGTATTTTCCCAAGCTGATTGCTGTATATCGTTTACAAATTTGTGAACTTCTTTGTCTAATTGTTCTTCAGTCTTTAATGGAACCATTAAGTTAATTTTTTCTTCTAGCAATAGTCTAAAGCATACCCAATTAGTGTGATTATTTACTAGGAATGGGTTTCTTTCTTTCTGAATGATTTTTTCACTTAACGTTAGAAGTATTGGTGAATGATCAGAGTTTATGTCGTGGCTTTCATCTACTTGTACATAATTTACAGATATGTTCTTTATTATAAAGAAATCAATTAGATCTGGTACTTTGTTTGGATCAGTTGGCCAGTAGGTTGGTTTTCCAGTTGAGAGGGCTTCACAACTGCATTTTCTGATAGCTTTTAGGAGTTCTTTACCCTTAGTCGTTGTTAATCTGGATACCCAGTGGACATTTTTTGCATTAAAGTCTTCTCCAAGTACAAATCGTTTTCCTAATTTACTGAGGAACTCGAGATAATCTTTTTCTTTCATTGAGTGCTTCGGTGGGCAGTAAATACTAGCAATACAAATAGAATTACTTTTGGATTTGACAATAACAGCAGTTGCTTGTATTTCTTCCGTTTCATATTTTAACTCCTCATAGTGATGAATACTATTTCTAATTATAACAGCACTACCTCCTTTAGCAGTGTTTCCAGGGTGAATAGTGTGATATATTTGATAATTTTTAAATTTAATGTTTGATTGTCTAGTGAAGTGTGTTTCCGTGATGAGACATACATCGATTTTTTCTGTGTCCAGGACCACTTGCAGTTCTTGTTGATGTTGCATCAGTCCATTGGCATTCCAACATAAGATTCTAAGATCTTTGGCCATTTTTCTGTTTAGGGATGGCTCCCTTAATGCTGTACTCTAGTTTCTGTAATCGCTCATCAAATGTATTTAGTCTGCTTAAAATTAATTTAAGTGTTTGACTTATATCGTCATTTTGAGCAGTTTTTCCTGGATTTCCGTTGCTCATCATTACATGATCATAAGTCATTTTACCAAATTGTCCTTGAGTAGTTCCCGACACTCTACGATTTACTTCGGGTCGGTTCATCTTAACCGCTTGTTTCCTGAATGAACTTGGATTTTTAGCAATCACGTTCTTATTTTTGATATTTTGCAGTTCAATAGCAACGCTGCATCCTCTGTAGTTAGCCGGATGGTTTTCTCCACAGTGAACGCATTTAGGTTGAACATTTTGGGCTTTTACACAATCTTTGGTATGATGTTTACCTAAACATTTGACACACCTAGGCTCCCTGTTGCAATATTTTTGTGTATGTTTACATTGTGGTATAAGCTTAGATCTTCTTAGAGGCTGAATAACCACTTTGCACCCCAAGATGTATTTAATTTGATAAATTTTTTCGATATCTTCATCAGTATCGAAGGTCAACATAAACATGTTGAGAGGTACTTTGCCTCTCCGTTTTAGCTTTATCGATGCTTCAGTTGCCTTAAATCCTTTTGCTTTCAGGTCATCAATTATTTTATCTGGTTTACACGTAGAGTGTAAGTTTTTAGCCATGACCCTAATTGGTCTGGTTTGTTTATCTTCAAACGTGTGCCAAGCACGTTTTTCTTCATTCAACATTTTTGTCATTTTTCTGTATGTTTCAGCATCTTCTAAGTTTATTTTGATGGTGTTTCCATTCATCACCTTTGCATTAAACTTATCAGTAGCAGTTATTGTTTTTATTTTTTCATAGAGTACATCGTAGTCTTTGACTTCATCTATTACTATTGGTGGTGGTGGAGGTATTTTTTTTGGTTGTTTATGGATAATATTTGGAACATTATCCTTTAATTGAGGTGGGGAGGGCGTATTATTCCGTCTCCTTTTTTTTCTCCCACCTTTAACTCTAATCCACTCAGTTTCTCGAGCTAGTTCTTGTTCATCCGTATGATACTCTTGTGGAGTTGTATTCTGGTTAGGAGTAGAACCGATGTCTTCCTTTGGCTTAAGAGCTTTAACTTCGTTTTCAAGCGTCTTCATACGCTCCTGCATCCATGCAATTGTAATATTCAGTTGCTTATTTATATTGTTGGCTTCAACTAATGCATTATTAGCTTTACACAATTCATTGTGAAGCTTTTCTTCGTTTGTAGAACGAGTGTTGTGGCTGCTGGCCCCAATGGAGGGACTACCGCCTCTTATCGGAGAATACGCGACTTTGTTACTCCTCTGGAAGGGATGTGAATTATCCTTTTCTGTTTCACTCAACTGAGCTTGTTTATTCACCAACATGTCTTGGGATTGGTTAAAATAATTGTAGTATAGCAATGGCTGGTCTCCCCCAGAATCCATGAGACCGACCTCCGAAGAGGGTGGATTTACCTGAGCAACAGGTGTACCACCTGGGGTATTAGTTTCCTTATTTGTTCCGCTCATTGTTCATTTATAGTGTACTGCACTCGCCTCTAGTATTTCGCCGATGCTTCACATCGTTGCCCGGGTGTTACCACGTGGAGGTATACTAGACACATTTGGTGGTTTCTACATAGTTGCAGCGTTGGAATATAGACCACGAGATACATGGCTATAGACGGTCAACCCCTACCCTATTGAGACGCACCCAACACCCAATGGTAAGATAGATGGCAATTTTTTTATGTTTGGGGAAGAAGTTAGTCTTAGGTTTACCGCTAACACAAATTTTAACAGGTCTTCGAAAATTACCGCTGAATGAGAGTACATACTATATAAAAAAAACTCAAGAACCCAACAATCACCCCTGTTATTATTGGGTTGCGCAGAAAATAAAAGATTTTATATACATCAAGAATGAAACACGTTTAGTTTTATTAATGATCAAACCGGAAGTTTGTAAAACAAAAAAACTAATTTCATTTTACAATTGACAATACAAAACAAATAGTGTTGCCAGAATATAAATTTAAGTTTTCATTCCAACAGTTATGATTATACAATCGACACGACTCTGTTGCCTTTTCATTTTTTCATTTGATATTAACATGACAAACGAAAAGGCAACACAGAGTCCTGTCGATTGTCGGTCGAGTCGTCAATCATAATAAGGGTGATTATACAACAGCAGGCATTTTACAAGTAATAAACTTTTAGAAGGCGATAAAGTCTAAAATATGAAACATTTTTTTTTGTTGTATCAAGAGTGACTGGCTCTACAAAACAGTTTTAGCGGGCACAAATTAACATGTGCTCAATTAGTTAAATCAGTTGCAATTATGCTAGTAATGAGTAAATATTCAAAATTAAATTAAAGAGCATTCACAATGCAAAAACTTTTGACTTTTTACTTACAGGTTTGTATGAATTTCCAACTTAACGAATACAAATTTTTGCTCGTTATGTTGGAAATTCATACAAGTCAAAAGTAAAAAGTTTTTTCATTGTGAATGGCCTGTTAGCTGTTACTCATTAATTGTGTGCAAAGTTGAATCGGCAGGTATTAATTTTTTTAAAAAAATATTGTGATGTGTAAATTGCGTGATGCCGTGGCGTTCAAAATTACCACATCAAATAAAAAGACTGGGCCCACTCGGATTGATTGTGTCGAAATACTTACGCGTTTGAATTTTTATTCACCTACGCATTGTTTGCGTTGACGAGATGGTTTCTTACGTATTGATTCGGCTACTATTGTAGTTTACTGTAGCAATGGCCAATGCCCATATTATTGATTACAACTTTGTTTGTTAAACAGAATTCAATTGTTCTAGTTTTAGGTAATTTAGGTGAAGCCATTTAAATAAGCATAAAAAATAAACTTGAAATCAATTTAAATTTATTTCAAATAATTATTTGGATTCAATTTTCTGATGCGAGCGGCTGGTTATTCTTAAAACACAACCTCGCACGTGCAATAGGTCTACTTGTTTAATATTATTTATTTTGTTTGGGTATACATACATATGTGTACATCCCATCTATTTAAGCACATTTATACATTCGACGAACCTTTTCTAAATCAAAGAACGACGGACCATTTAATTGGCCCAATTTCATTTCTCGGTTCATTTTCGATTCCATCGTTACATTTTGACCTTTTTTTGCGAACGCGTTTCCCGGATAATGCATCAAACTTTGGTAATCATAGGTTAAGTTGTACGTATCAAAATATGTGTTTGACACTTTAGCAAAATTATAAAAATACTTCTCTTCAATATTTTCCCATAAGATGTTTATATAATCGTCACGATCGCTGCGACATTGTTCGTGTACCAAACCGATAACATGCAACATTTCATGTTGCATAGCACCACGCCGTCGTATACAATAATTTGAATAGGCGACTTCGATCGGTTCAGTTTGGTTGCGGTAACCAATCGATGAAGTACACCGATTTGGACTTTTCCTGAACATTATATAGGTTCGGTGGGCTTTTGTTTTTCGTACGAATGATATACAAGTCTCAAGATTAAATATTTCCATTGCTCCTAAAATTTTGTTTTTTTCGGAGACAGCTATAAATAATAAACGTTAAATTTAAAATAAAAATTCAAAAAGCCGAATAGTTTAATTTATAACTTACTCCAATCTTTGTCAAACTTATATGGGATAACACCGTTCGGCCATTTCAATTCGTCTATTTTGATTGCATTACGGGTATTCAAAACTGGATTATTATTAATTATTTCGATCTCGTCAAAATGTCGAGCGACGGCTAATGAAATTGTAACCACAATAATTACGAATAATGTAGCTTTGATTGACATTTCTCCAATATTTTTGCATTAAATGGCAAATCCAACTACGTAAATTGTGTACTGTGACTGATAAGCAAATTTGTTTAACGCTTGTATTTATATGTAATACATATTTGTGGTGTAGTACCGTATGACCCCAAAAGTACGTTCTTAATAATATTTAATTATAAGTTTGATAAAATCCTAATTAGTAATTAATGTTTGATGTGTTAATTATTATTTTATAAAATTTTTGTTCCGTGGGAATGTCACAAAATTCACTTGTTCGTTTCAAATCGATTTTACCAAGTTGCTTTGTGAAATGGCCACAGCCCGTTTAGTTTAAATGGAACCCGTTTATTTTTTAGTACAGAGTATTACATTACGGAGTATGGCATACATACATATGATATTTACATATTTACCCCGTTTTTGTCTCAAAAGTATGATCGGAAAATCCCGGGATCTTTATAATGGCACACGAATAATATATTACAGTAAAACCTTGGTTTAAGAGACTAATTGGGGATTGGCCTGACTCTAGAAAATTTGAATATCTCTTAAAGAAGTGACAATACATTTTCAAGTCAAATGTCGACTTATTAGGAAGAAACTATTTCTTAGTCGATTACGATAAAATTCAGTATGTACGACGGAAATGGGATGCTAAAATGAGTTTTAGATGAAGTTCTGAAATATGGCCAACTAGGAACTTAGCTTTAGGAAATGGGATTCTAACATAAGTTTTAAGCCCTATTCCAGAACTTTATCTAAAAAATATTTTAAAATGCGGTGGATGTGTCTGAATAGCCACATGTTGTCCAATTTCTAATTCAGGTAACTGCTTTGTTTTTTTTATCAAAATAGAATTTACTATCACGACGTAATTGTACCATTTGTTTCGGTACACATTCCACAATTTTTGGACTGTATTCCTGTACAGCTGTAGGTATAGAAGTTCGAGTTTTTCTAGAGAAAATTCTTTGTACTGGACTCGAATTCATTTTGTTCGGAGAATTACGTAGATGTAATAGACTAAACCATAAATCTTCGTTAGATTCTTCAGCTTTCCGTATTAAATCTTTAGCAATTTGAACTCCTGATTCCGCCTTACCGTTTCCCCTTTGATGATGAGGAGATGTTCGAATCTCCATTTTCGAGAAAATTCCTCAAACTGCTTGTTAACAAAATTTGTTCCATTGTCAGAACAAACACGTTGAGGTATTCCGTGGCGGCTAAAATTTCGTTTACAAATTTCAATAAGTATACTGTTGCCGATAAGCTGTTTAGTATATCCAGTTCGAAAAAATCAGAATATTTATCTATTGTAATCAACATTGTATATGGTTTTCCTTTATATGTAATTGAAAACACATCCATGGAAACAAATTGAAAAGCATACCAATGGTATGTTGGAATTGCATGTGACTGCATCGGTGGATTGGGTTGCGATTTAGAAAACTTCATACATATATCGCACATTTGCACTTTCTCTTTTATTTCCGAAGACATGTTAGGCCAAAATATGTTTTCCTTTGCAAACTTAACTGTATTTTCAATTCCTAGGTGAGAAACATGAACTTTTTCTATCATTAATTTTCTCAAAATATACGAAATTAAAATTTTATTGTTACAAAATATCAATTCTTGTTGCGCAGATAACTCATCTTTATATTTAAAATACATTTTAATATTTTCAGGAACATCACGAATATTCTTCGGCCATCCATTTGCAATAAACTTAACCAATGTTTGTAGAGATGGATCACTTGAAGTTTCTAATTGTATATTTTCCACTCGTTCATTGGAAACATCTAAACACTTTATTAAATTTAAACCTCGAATATTTTCGAATACTTGTTCTTCCGAAGATATTTTGAAAATATTTGCACGATTGATTTCCCTATTAAATGAATTATTTTCGCATATGTCGTAAGAAGCTCTTGACAAAGTATTATGTCCGTAATTCTTTTAAATCCGTGTTTCTTGTAATGCACACGTTGATAAATTCATATGAAATGCGGACGGAAGAATTAATTAACTATTTCTTATTATATTTATTCATTAAATATAGATAACATTTTTATATGCTACAATGTATTATGCACAACACTGAAGTGACGTTTTTACAAGTAATCCTAGGGTTGTCCATATAATATGAACATAATACATATGTATGGCAATACTAATAATATGAATATCTAACAGTCTTCCCCACTAAGGATTTCAAACTTAAATAAAAGGATACAAATAGTTGATACAAATAATATGAATTATTAATTTTATAAATTTAGTTTTACTACTGGTTGTCTGACTCTTGTAATCTCCTTAATGGTTCATGATTTTGTTCTACTTTGGTTTGTATTGGTTTCGATGAACCTACGTTTAGTAATTCTCCATTTTTAGTTATACATTTCTCCTGGTGTGAACCCATTTCTTCTGTAAGTATTGTTGGTATTGGCACTGATAACGTAGATGAATTTCCTTTTTGTATTTCTCTAGGTTTTGGTGCTGTTGTGTGCAAAGGGCTCTCATCAGATCTAAAATGACTGTTCGGACAGATCTCGATATTCTTTTCAACCATTGTTCGTCGCATTTGGTCGATATGTCGTCTATAAGATGTTCCATCAACATCAACGATGTAATGCAGTTGTTGTAATACTAGATTATGATATATCTCTATGACAACACTAGATGATATATATAGATAGTATAGATGTGGCAACACCGGATGGAAGAGACATCAACGAAGATCATTACGAGTCAAGGCAGCTTGGAGAGTGAACGTATAATAAACATTGTCACAATATATATCTCTTTGTATAATAAATAGTTAAACAATTGAATATTGGCTAAAGAATTTTATTAATATAATCTTCAAAGGAACATTATATAACATGGTGTCAGATGTGATTACTCGGATATAATATAGAAATATTCTGTATTAGTATGTGAAAAAAAATAAAGTAATAAAATTTTTTTTTTGACAAAATGGCGGAACAAAAAATTCTTGATTTAGAAGAGAAAATAGCGCAGCTATCAAAACATATACAGAAGCAAAATCTTGGAGAAAATAAAGCAATGCAAAGTATAAGTGCAAATATTCCATTGCCTAAACCCATTGATTTTACTGGCGATATAGCAGCAAATATCAAGTATTTCAAAGCCACGTGGGAAAATTATGTGATTGCCAGCGGAGTTAGCAACAAGACAGAAGCCGAAAAAATTGCTATTTTACTTTCAGCAATTGGCGAGGATTGTTTTAAGCATTATCAAAACTTTCCATTAACAACAGCTGATAAAGTTAGTGCAACTACAGTGTTACTAGCAATCGAAAAATACTTAGTTCCGGAATGTAATAAGCGTTATGAACGAGCTATGTTCAATATGGCTACGCAAGAACCGAATGAGACAATTGATCAATATGTGAATCGACTTAAAACTATGGTGAAAACTTGCCAATTCAAGTGCGATGCGGTTAATTGTGGAAAGGATTTGTCAGATGAATTTTTGTTAGACAAATTATGCATTTCAATTGGAAACGTCAAGCTACGAGAAAAATTATACGACGACAAGGACATAACCTTACAAAATGCTATAAATAAAATTAAGGTATCTGAATTAACGCAAAAGCAGTTAAAGCAACTTTCAAGTGATAAAGATAAATATAATAATTCAAATACCAATGATGTGAATAAAATTTGGGCCAATAATTCTAGGCAATCGAGATCAAAAAATATGGGCGGTGATAATAAGCATAAAAGTCATTCCCGTCAGCGTTCTACAAATTCGCAATGCAATAGAACCAACAAAGATTTATGTATATATTGTGGAGGTAAAAGAGATCATGGTATGAAGAAGTGCCCAGCCTACGGCAAGAAATGTAACATATGCAAAAAATATAACCATTTTGCTCAAGTTTGCTTTGAAGCCAAAAATAAAGCGAAAACAGTGAAATCCATTATCGATGATGAAGTTGGAAATGACGATGACAGTGATATGGTATTTTCTATATACGAATCGGGGAACGATAGAATTTTAACAGCAGTTCTGGATTTTTATATTAATGATGACGAAATAAAACAAATAAAGTGTCAATTGGATACAGCAGCAACCTGCAATGTGATTGGATTACAAAATTTACGCGCAATTGTTGGTAAGGATAATGCACCTCTTATAAGAACAACTACGCAGATTCGAGGATTTGGAGATAAATTAGTTACTCCATTGGGTCGTGCAACTTTAAAAATCTTACGATATGGAACGGAATACAATTTAAATTTCGAAGTAGTTACGCAAAATCAAGCACCTTTAATATCGAGCAAATTTTGTCAGGAAATGAAGTTGATTAAAGTGTGTAAAAAAATTGAAGTGTCAAACAATTTGATGAGACAAGCAGAAGAATTAATCAGCAAATACGATGATATTTTTGATGGCATAGGAAAAACGAAAAATGAAGTACGCTTAGAAATAGACGAAAGCATAGAACCAGTGATACAAAATCCCCGCCGAATTCCTCATGGACTGAGGAAAGAATTCAAAGCTGAGATCGATAATTTAGTTAAACTTGGAATAGTGTCTAAAGTTGATCGTCATACTGATTGGGTCAGTAACGTGGTACTTGTAAATCGAGGTGGCAAACTTAGAATTTGTCTTGATCCAGTGGATTTGAATAAAGCATTGAAACGAACAAATTACCAAATGCCAACAGTTGAAGAAGTGATGCCAGAATTAAGCAAAGCAAAAATTTTTACCATGGTGGATGCTGCAAAAGGATTTTGGCAAATCCCATTAAATGAAGAAAGCAGCTATCTAACGACATTTTGGACACCTTTTGGAAGGTATAAATGGAGTCGTATTCCATTCGGCATTTCTCCGGCACCAGAACTCTATCAAAAAATGCAACATGAGATGGTCGAAAGTCTTGAAGGAGTAGAGTGCATCTGTGATGATATCCTAGTATATGGCTGTGGTGAAAATTACGAAGAAGCTATGAAAGATCATAATATCAAGCTAGAAAAATTATTTGAGAAACTGCGAGAATCAAATTTAAAGTTAAACAAAAGCAAGTTACGATTATGCAAAGATGAAGTCAAATTCTTTGGACATCTTTTAACTAGTGAAGGCGTGAAACCGGATCCGGCGAAGATTAATGCAATCACGGAAATGCCCGAACCTATTAGTTTCAAGCAAGTGCAAACATTCCTTGGAATGATCACATATTTAACAAAATTTTTACCAAAATTATCTCAATTTTGTGAACCATTGAGAAAATTGTGCAAAAATGATGATTTTGTATGGGGAACAGAACACCAGCAGTGTTTTGAGAAACTAAAACAACTTGTAGTTAAAGTGCCCGTTTTACAATACTTCGATACAGAAAAGAAAATTGTTATGCAATGTGATAGTTCAAGTACAGGACTTGGTGCTGTATTACTTCAAGATGGTAAGCCTGTATCATTTGCATCCCGAACTTTAACTAGCACTGAACGCAATTATGCCCAAATAGAGAAGGAGGCATTAGCAATCTTGTTTGGATGCATGAGATTTGAGCAGTACATTATCAGTAGAGCATTTATAGTTCAAAGCGATCACAAACCACTTAAAACAATATACAAAAAACCTCTTTTAGCAGCACCTAAAAGACTTCAACGAATGTTCTTAGCATTGCAGAGGTACAATTACGAAATCGAATTCGTTCCTGGTACGCAAATGTATATAGCAGATTTACTTTCAAGATTACACTTAAAAGAGAACGAACATTTGAGGTTGGAAGAAATCTATAAAATTAGAAGTGAGAAGAGCTACATGCAGGAAATTGAAAAAATTAATATGGTAGAACATTTACCGATAACTGACGAAAGAATAAAATCAATATTAGAAGCGACACAAAATGATATTCACATGAAAAAACTTTGTGAAATAATCATTAAAGGCTTTCCAGAAAATTTGAAAAATTGTGAACCTGAATTGAAGCCATTTTTTAAATATCAAGATGAGCTGTCAACTCAGAATGGTTTAATTTTCAAAGGACATCGAATAGTTATCCCGGAAGCATTGCAGAAAGATATGGTGAAACGTTTACATCAATCACATAGTGGAATAGAGATGAGTTTGAAGTTAGCGAGAGATTCCATGTTTTGGCCTGGAATAACTGAGCAATTGAAAGAAGAAATCGATAAATGTACGTCATGCAAGCAATATTCAGCGAATCAACCTAAATTGCCAATGATGACAACGAAAATTCCGAATTTGCCATTTGAAATAATAAGCATGGATGTATTCGAAATAAGTGTGAAAAAAAGTAATGGAGATTTAAGAAAAATTAAATATCTATTAACTGTGGACCATTATTCAGATTCCTTTGAGGTAGATGAAATCTCTAATCTATCATCGAATGAAATCATGAAATGCTGCAAAAGAAACTTTGCTAGACATGGAATACCACAAATGGTAATAACGGATAACGCAACAAACTTCTTTAACAATGATTTGATAAAGATGTCAATTGAGTGGGAATTCAAAATCTCAACAACATCCCCACATCATGCGCAAGGAAATGGTAAAATAGAAGCTACAGTGAAAACAATAAAAAACATTATGAAAAGAGTGAACTCAACTGGAGAAGATTTATATAAAGCACTATTGATCTGGCGAAATACTCCAAATAAAATGAACAGTAGTCCAGTACAGCGACTTTATTCTAGGAGAACAAGATGTAGTATTCCATATACAAATAATCAACTTAGGCCAGAAATACAAAATGATGTTAGTCAGCGTATTATCGAAAACAAAGAAAGATCGAAATATTATTTCGATAGATCTTCAAGAAAAGCCAGACAACTTGAAATCGGTGAGCCAGTATTTGTTAAGCTAAAAGGCAAGAAGAGTCCCTGGACGGATGCAAAGGTAATTGAAAAATTAAATAATCGATCATATATAGTCGCGGCGGAGAACGAACAAACATATCGTAGAGATAGAGTCGATATAATACCACAGAGATCCAGTACAGAGGAACTAACTGAGGTGAACGAGAAAACACCAAAGGAAAACGTCCTTAGTCATGAACAAAATTCTAATGAGAGTGAAACAACTGTTCCAGCAATAGAACCAGCGGCACAAAGTAAAAATCTTAAAAAAGTACAATTTAAGGAGCATATCGTCGAGACAGATGAACGACCAAGGCGAATCAGCAAACTACCAAAACGACTGGAAGACTATCAACTTTAAAAAAATAAAAAATAAAAATAATAAAGCGAAGGAGATGTTGTAATACTAGATTATGATATATCTCTATGACAACACTAGATGATATATATAGATAGTATAGATGTGGCAACACCGGATGGAAGAGACATCAACGAAGATTATTACGAGTCAAGGCAGCTTGGAGAGTGAACGTATAATAAACATTGTCACACTATATATCTCTTTGTATAATAAATAGTTAAACAATTGAATATTGGCTAAAGAATTTTATTAATATAATCTTCAAAGGAACATTATATAACAGCAGTTTTCCATCTCTATGAATTGTTTTTCCGAATATCAATTTGCATTCTTTATTTTGATAATATCGTATCTGTACTTTCTCTCCAATCTGGAATTCTCTGATCAATCTATTATCGTCGTACTCATTGTAATATTTTTGTTGTTCTGGTGTATTTGTTATTTTGACTAAATCAATCCGAGTCTTCAAGTTGAATTTAAGTATCATTTCAGCTGGGCTTTTCCCAGTCGATGTATTTATAACTTTCCTGTATTGCATAAGTAATCTATGCAATTTAACATGTAGATCGCCTCCATCGTTTAAAGCTGATCGTAATCCGTCTTTCACCGTTCGTACGTATCTTTCTGCCTGACCATTTGTTGATGGATGTGCTGGTGCACTTAATTTGTGATATATATTATTTGAACGTAAGAAATTTCGGAATTCTACCGACGTAATGTTTATTTGTTCCGTTATCACTAACTAATGTGTTTGGAATTCCAAATCTGGCAAAGATTTCTCGTAACGCTCGAATCGTATTGTGACTAGTAATTCTCTTCATGGTTACTACTTCGAGCCATTTTGTTTTTGCATCGACCACTATCAGAAAATAATTATCCATAAATGGTCCCGCAAAATCAATGTGAATGCGTTGCCATGCATATAAAGGTGATTCCCACGTATGAATAGGAACTTTTGACGGCTCTGCAAGCACTTTTGCACAATTTCGGCAGCTGTTGGCAATATCCTCAATATCCCTGTCTATGCCCATCCAGTACACATAATTTCTAGCTAATGATTTCATTTTCACTATACCGATGTGAGCCGTATGTAATTCATCGAGTATTTGCTTTTGAAGTTTTCTAGGAATAATCACTCGAATTCCTCTAAATAAACATCCATCTTGAATCATCAATTGGTCTTCCATGCCTTTGTAAATTGTATGGTTTAAACTTCTGCCATTTTGTAGAGCATTGTATACTGGAGCTAGATCTGTATTAATCTTAGTCTCTTTGGCTATTAATTTAGCGGTAACTGGAAGTACATCTGCAGCTAATTGAAATATTTGATTAGGTTCCCCGTATCGGTGTGTGTAGTATGTAGTGAATGCCTCGACAAATAGTCTACATTTGTATGCTCCTTGGTATTTCGGTACTGAATTTTATAATCAAATCCAGATAAGAATTATGCGTAATGTAATAATCGTTGTGCTGTCAACACTGGTAAACTCTTATCAGGGTTAAAAATCGATGTTAACGGCTTATTGTCGGTGATTAATGTAAAATTTCGCCCATAACAATAATTGAAAAATTTATGAAATGCCCAAAATATAGCTGTAGCTTCCTTATCAATTTGGCTGTAATTACATTCACTTCTGGTTAAGCTCCGAGAAACAAAAGCTATTGGCCTTTCTCCTCGAGGAGTTTGGTGCGATAAAATGGCTGATATTCCAAATGGTGAAGCATCTGTTGCTAAGATCAAAGGAAGGTTTTCATCAAATGGTATTAAAACATTATCACTCATGATCTCTTCTTTGATATTTTTAAATGCATGTTCGCAATCTGAATTCCACTGATACTTCGTATCTTTTTGCAACAGTTGATATAATGGATGTAGTTTTTTTGACACATCCGGAATGAATTTGTTGTAATAGTTGACCATACCAAGAAATTAACGTAATTGTGAAACATCGGTAGGTCTTTGAATACCTGTAATCGCAGCAATTTTCTCTGTAGTTTTATGTAACCCTTCTTTATTTATTGTATGACCCAGGTATGTGTAAGTTGTATTTTCGTAGTCTATCCATAAGTAATTTTATTCTCTGATAAAGCTCATGCAATGTACGACCCATTACTATGATATCGTCGAAAAAACATGACGTACCATCCAAATTATTTACGATGTGATCATATGATCATAAATCGTTGCCATATACATATTTGGTGCAGTTTTTACTCCGAACATAAGTTTTCGAACTTTATATAGGCCTCTATGAGTGCTGACGCGGTTTGTAGAAGTGCACTCTCCTCGGACATTGTCATATGTAAATAAGCCTTATGTATATCAAATGTGCAATAATATTCGCCGTATTTAAGTTTCTGGTATAAATCCTCAATTTTTGGAATTGGGTATTTATCGTTTATGAGACATTTATTTAACGTAACTTTGTAGTCTCCGCACAATCTAATTGAATTATCAGCTTTTATGACAGGTACGATTGGTGTTCCCCAATCTGAATGAGCTACTTTTTCAAAACATCCATTTGCTTCTAATCGGTCGATTTCCTCTTCAATTAACCCTCGTATGGCGGAAGGGACGTCTCGTGGTTTAATATATATCGGTGTAATCTCACCCACTTTTTCTTTGAAGATGTCATCATAGTCATCAAAAATTTGACGTTTAAGTTTCTCAATTTCCTCGGGTGACGCAGTCTTTACAGAAATCGATTTAACCTCACTTAATTTGATATCATTGTTTGTCTTAACCAGGTGAAGCGCGTTTATCCATTCTTGACCTAGAATTGAGTCAACATTTTGGTTAATTATATATAAATCACCTGTAATTTCCTTGTTTTTGTATTGCACTTGTACAGTGCTGATGCCTTCAATCGGTAATGTTTGCTGGTTATATGCTTTTAATAAAGAATTTGTAGGTCGTATTTCAACTGTAGGCCACAATTTCTTAAATGTATTGTAGCTCATGGCACTTATTGAATCTCCTGAATCAAACTCCATTTCAATTGATGTATTATTGATTCTGACTTGAATAAAATATTTCCCTCTGGTGTCAAAAGTTTTGGTGTATAAATCCAAAATTTTTATTTCAGCAATATGTATTGTCGAAGAACTTTGTATTTGATGATTTTTGTTACTGTCATCCTGTATAGCGGTATTTAAACCGATATCAATTTGTAAAGTATTGATTTCATGGGGTGCAACCACATCGATTGTATTTGTATTGTACGATGAACTTTGTAATTTTTTTTTTCTTCGTAAGGCAAGTTTTCTCCACATGCCCTCGCTTTTTGCAGTAATTACATATTAAACGATTGACACTTCTGCATTCTGTAGCGCGGTGATTAGGTACTCCGCATCGATAACAAACAAAAGTATTTCTTTTGTCCCCCGCCGTAGTATTTTTATTCATAATTGTATTCAATTTTGTTTTATGCTTATCGTTGTTCCCTACTCCCAATCGTACTTGATGAACTTGCTGCATTGTTCGACTTTCAGATTTTGATGTTTCGATCGATAAAGCGATTTGAACTGCCTTATCGAAATCCAATTTGTCTTCACGTAGTTGTCGTTCTCGCACATCGGATTCTCGTATACCACGAATAAATTGTGATCGTAAATGTGTTTGTAATGTTGAAGAATTACAATTGGCACATTTGTAATTACTGTAGCTACTTAATTTTTTTAGTTCTGCCACAAAATTTGCTGTAGATTCACCTTCGTTTTGTTTTCGTAGTAGAAATTTATGTTGTTCCGTAATTTCATTTGGAACTGGACTAAGATGAGTTTTTAAATTTCGCATCAGGTGCGGTTAAACAAGTAAGCAATTGATAATATTTAGGACCAATGCAATTTATTAAAACTTCTACTTTTTTTGTAGAATCTGTAATATCCCGCATGGCTAAATAATTTTCTAACCTTTCCATGTAACTTGGAAAATTTTCTTCGTCCTCGTTGTATGCATTAAACTGCAAATTTGGGGTACTTGATTCGTTTTTGATGTGCATTTTTTTTAACAGCTGTAGTAATGCCACCACATCAGTTTTTCCAGCATCATCTTCGTTGTCCGATATTTCGAGATTTTTCTTAACCTCAAATCCTCGTCGCCACTATTATGTCCGTAATTATTTTAAATCCGTGTTTCTTGTAATGCACACGTTGATAAGTTCGTATGAAATGCGGACGGAAGAATTAATTAACTATTTCTTATTATATTTATTCATTAAATATAGATAACGTTTTTATATGTTACAATGTATTATAATGCACAACACTGAAGTGACGTTTTTACAAGTAATCCTAGGGTTGTCCATATAATATGAACATAATACATATGTATGGCAATACTAATAATATGAATATCTAACACAAAGCATCTGCTATAATGTTTGCTTTACCTTCAACATATTGAATATTAATGTTATATCTCTGCAAAATCATTAACATTAGCTGTAGCCTCTTTGGAGCTTTCAGTAGAGGCTTCTTGAAGATCGAAACCAATGGTTTGTGATCTGTTTTGATTATTGTTGTCACAATTCCCACTATCATCTGATCAAAACGAACGCAGGCAAAAACTATTGCTAATAGTTCTTTTTCCATCATCGCATAATTTTTTTCGGCTGATGTCAAAGTTCGCGCTGCATAACCAATAATCTTATCATCTTGAAAAACAGCTACACCAAGTCCTGTGCTACTAGCATCACATTCTATCGTAATTTGTTTTCCAATTTCAAAATATTTTAAATTTTTTACGTCAGAGACTAGATCTTTTAGTCTTTGGTATTGATGATCTTCACTCGCAGTCCGCTTCCACTCAGCTTTTTCTAATGTCAATTTCCTAAGTTCAGCACATTCTGTATTCAAATTCTTGATATAGCTATTTAGGTAATTAAGCATACCCATAAAACGTTATAAGTCCTGCTTGTCCTTGGGAGATGGCATATTTTTGTTGCTAATATTTTAGTTTCATCTACCATCAGATCTTGATCGGTTAAAATATGTCCATAAAATTTTACACTTCTTTTACATAATTTTAATTTGGATTTATTTAGCTTACAATTATTTTGTCTTAATCGTAATAAAAGAACTTCGAGATTTTTATCAAGGTCCATTAAAGCATCAGACATTGTTTCACCACAACCGTATGTTGGTTCATTGACCCTTACGATAACTTTCATTTTCTCCATTTTATCAAGTTCCAGTTTAACAATGTCCCTAATGGAATGTGGTATTCTTCTTGCTGGTCTGATTTCGAATTTAGGATTCTCGATTAAATCAATGTCATATTTATAATTTTTGAGACATCCGAGTCCTTTGAAAATTTCGTCGTCATCATTCGACACACTACGCACTCGATAAATTAGTCCTAAATCTTCACAAGATTTTTTTCCCAATATTGACATAAAATTTTCATTTATTATTTTAAACACTACTTCTTTTGGTGTTGAATTATATTTCGTTATACACATTACTGTAATTTCGCCAAGAACCTTTATTTTTTGCTCATTATATGCGACTAGCCTTTTTGTGTTTGATCGATTCACTTTGGCTTTTACTTTTTCTGCAATATTTTTACTTAAAACATTACACTGTGCACCTGAATCTAATTTTACTTTTAGATTTATGTCGTTAATTTTTAATACCTCGGTCCAGTCTTTATCATCATTGGACACACTATTCACGAACATTTCAATTTCTTCATCTGAATTAGACTTTACTGTACCAGCACGAGCATTGTTCTTGGTATTATTTTTACAATTGCTTTTATCAATTTTAACCCGACATTACTTTGCAAAATGCCCTTTTTTATTGCACTTTGCACACTTTTTACCATACGCTGGACAGGATTTTTTCCCATGACGCGTGTTACATCTGGTACAATCAAATTCGTCGCTATCGGTTGTCGATTTTTTTAGCACGTTTTTTCTAGCTAATGCATCGATGTTATATTCACCCTTAATGTCCTTCAACTGTTTTGAGGCTATTTCACTAGATTTGCAAATATGTATTGCTCTATCTAAAGTGAGTCCATCTTCGGAGAGTAATTTTTCACGTACCGTATGTGACAAAATTCCAATCACAATTTTGTCTCGGACGAGAGTATCAGCTACCGTATCATACTCACAAAGTATTGCTTGAGCCTTGATTTTAGTAACAAACTCATCTATCGTTTCGCCATCTTGTTGTTGCATTCTATTAAATGAATATCTTTCGTATATTACATTCCTTTTAGGTGTAAAATATCTCTCGAATTTAGCGACTATTGCGTCATACGATTTGCTTTCATCATCCGTGAGGTTAAACGTGTTGTACACATTTACTGCATCCAATCCAATCGACGCCATTAATGTAGCTATTCGAATTTCCTCAGCTTTAGTTTCTAAACCCGTAGCTACTGAATGCCATTTAAATATTTGTATCCAATTCTTCCAGTCTCGAGCAATATTTTCATTAAAAATTAGTGGCTGTATGCTGCGCATCGATACACTATTCGAGTTGGTGGCCATGTTGGAATGTTCTGGATTTTCCTCACTTGAATTATTAATTATAATTTAGTCAATACTATATTTTCGACAGTTGTTGACTAATTAACTTATATAATTTTCGTTGCACTATAACGGCATTAATTTATTATATTGATAAATTGTCTGACACCATGTAATATGATAATTATACCGGTTATAGTTAGATAATGATAAAAGTATTAGATACGTTTTAAGGTTAGCACAAGAGTGATGCGCATTTATTTTTTATTCAATATAACAGGGTTTTCCATACATATTAGGTTTCTATTTACCAAGATGAGTATACTATGCAAGGTTACATATTTATGTTACACCTTTGATATCTGTCAAAAATAATGCATTGAAGTTTGCGGACATTCAATTAATTCAGCTCGTTTATATGACAAACTCAAAGTCGCATTTGACTATGACATACGAGTAACAGTATCGTATTCAGGAATCGCCCTCCTGACAAGGAGGAAAGCTGCAGTTTGATCCTGTATGGAATCATTTGATTTTTTAATTAAGATGGTTTTCAATAAAGTCTCGAATAAAAATTGATTTTAAAACAAATATGAGTCTTTTTGTTGGAACCTTTGCACAGGCGCATTTTCATTGACTTTGTTATCGCCTGCCAATTATCAAAGATAGTTTTGGTACACTTTTTGTTTCACAAAATATTTTGAAAATATATTAATAAAAGTTGACCAATTATCAAAAGATGTTATCCATTTAATGACGCTTCTAAGTTAAGGTAGCTAGCTGATCAGAAGATAGGGCCTGATTCCCTTAAGGGTGAAACACACAAAGCAGCGACAGCGAGTACTCGAGTAACAGAATTAAATAGATGTCAATTTACTTATGCAATGATGAAAAACCTTATACCCTTGACATACTATAGGGATTAGCTAAGCGCGATTAGTGAAAAATGAAGACGATCCGGATATTAATCTTTTATGAAATGATGAAAGCCCGCAGATATTCGAATTAGCCGCAGATATTGGAATCGGACAATGGTCCTCAATACAACTCAAAACAGTTTCGTGATTTTGCAACGATCTGGAAATTTGAGCACAGAACTTCTAGTCCAAAATTTCCGAGGTCTAATGGTTTAGCGGAACGAAACGTGCAAACAGCGAAGAATATGCTAAAAAAATGTTGTATAGATAAAACTGAAGTTGAACTGGCATTACTTAATTTTAGAAATATGCCAAGAAATGAATCGATTGGATCACCGAACGAGAGATTAATGAGCCGAGTTACACGGTTCACTATTCCGTCTTCATTTGATCAACTAAAGCCTAGGGTAATTACTAATGTAGCTGAAGAGTTAGAACGTTTACGCCTGGCTCAAAAGCATTATGCTATCCGCATAAAAACGAGCAAACCAGCCGCACCACTAAAAGCAGGAGATCAGGTTAGGATACAAATCGGACCAAGAGATTGGAAATCTGGCAATATTATCAAATCAGCGGGGAAACCGAGGTCATTTATAGTTGAAACAGACGGTCGAACATATCGAAGAAATTCGCATCATCTTAAAAAGACTTCAGCAAATATTCAGAGTGATGCCACCATCATCCCAAACATACCGTCAGCCAATATAGAAAGTCCAGCAGTACCAAATGACAAGCAAAGGTCATTTAATAAAGATAATGTTACACTGAGATCTACTGGTGGACCAATACGAAATGTTCCAGAGCAACATGAATATAGAACCAGATCTGGTAGAATATCAAAACAACCTATTAGATTGAATTTATAAATTTCAATTGTGTATTATATAAAAAGAGGGATGTAACATAAATATGTAACCTTGCATAGTATACTCATCTTGGTAAATAGAAACCTAGTATGCATGGAAAACCTTGTTATATTGATTAAAAAATAAATGCGCATCACTCTTGTGCTAACCTTAAAACGTATCTAATACTTTTATCATTATCTAACTATAACCGGTATAATTATCATATTACAAAAGGTGAATATGAGGAAGGAATTTTTTGCTTTGCTCTCTCTCTCTCTGATTTTGACTTACCTCGAAACAACATGTCCGAATTGTGTAAGTGAAATAAATGTAACATAAATATATATAATCATTATAATAAATAAGTAAATGGTAAAGAAATATAAAAAGATCTTAGTGTTATTTAAATATACAACAGATACGCATACGTAAGTATAATATTCTTATTTGATTTGAACCAGGGGTCTATTATAAAATTTTCGACATCGCACATTTTCGACGTTGTCGACCAATTACAAGAAAACCCATCAAACCAAAACACCAAAACTACAAAAAAAATTATTAATTTATTAATTAAGCGGAAAATTTAAAAAAATCCAAAATTAAAACATACGTTACGAACTGAATAACAGAAATTATATTATCTCACGATTTATTATTGAACAAGTACAAGCGTATACATTCGTATCACTCGATTGTGAATAAAACAAAATCAATTCAATTTATCAGCAACAAATTTATTTAATTCACACAAAAATTATTACAACAATATTTATTAATGATAATTCACAAAATAACTTTATATAAATTAAATTTTACGGATCACTTTTACTTTGCACTAAAACACTTTTTAAATCACTTTTTAATTCCTTTTAATCTTCACACTATCGCTTACCAAATACTAATAATCCAATTCAATCTCGTTCGCCTTTTTATATACACAAACCAAATTTCTAGAAAGTTCATGATTTTTCCAGTAAGAATGGAAAATTCTATTTTAGTATAGTAAAACATTGAATTATTAATTTAACTTATTCTATTACACCCTAGTTGTCACATTTATACATTCGACGAATTTTTTCTAAATCAGTGGAAGATGGCTGAATTCTTTGGCCCAATTTCATTTTTCGATTTAGTTCGTTACGTTTTTACCTTTTTTTGCGAACGCTTTTCCCGGATAGTGCAACAAACTCTTCATATGGTAAGTTGTATGTATCAAAATATGTTGGCAATTTAGCAAAATTATGAAAATCCTTCTCTTCAATATTTTCCCATAAGATGTTTATATAATCGTCACGATCGCTGCGACATTGTTCGTGTTGCAAACCGATAACATGCAACATTTCATGTTGAATAGTTCCACGGTGTTTTAAACAAAACTTTGAAAAGGTGATTGGGAGCGGTTCAGTTTGCTTGCTATAACCAACCATTGAATTGCACACTTTTTTACTTTTCTTGAACATTATATAAGTTTGGTGGGCTGTTGTTTTGCGTACGAATGATATACAAGTCTCACGGTTAAATACTTTCATTGCTTCTAAGACTTTAACCTTGTCGGGGGGAGCTATAATAATAAAAGGTTAAAAAATTTAAAATAAAAAATCAAATAGACCAATAATTTCAATTACAACATACTCCAATCTTCGTCAAACGTATATGGGATCACACCGTTCGGCCATTTAAATTCATCTAGTTTCATTGCATTACTTGTATTCAGGATAACTGGATTGTTGTTAATTATTTCGATCTCTTCAAAAACTCGAGCGACGACTAGTGAAATTGTAACCACAATAATTATGAATAATGTAGTTCTGTTTGACATTCCTCCAGTATTTTTGCATTAAATGATAAATCCAACTATGTAAATTGAGTACTGTGTGAATACGTCTATTACGAGTGTCGCTAATTATTTTATAAAATTTTTGTTCCGTAGCAAAATGTCGTGAAATTCATTTGTTCGTTTCAAATCTATTTTACCAAGTGCGACGTGCGCTGTGTGACACGACATACTAATGTCGTATTCTATTGACTCACAAAAACGGAACTTAGATCAAAAAATGCTGAACTCTTCATAGTAGAAATTGATCTCAGTTCAGCTTTTTTTTGATCTAGATTCGTTTTTTGAGTCAATAGAATTCAACATAATAAACCGTGCAATTTTAATGTACAGTCATAGGGTCTTAACTATAAGAGGCTTATCTAAGTTAAGAGAATTCTTTTATGTAAGTTAATGCTCTTAGCTAAGACATACGAAATAGGTACTCATAGTCAGATGTACTCTTGACTACGTAACTTTTGCAAATGTTAAGCTATGACGCTAAGATTTAGAGGGAATATCAACAACAGATGTACCAATTTAACAAAAAAACAGAACTCAAATCGGAACGATGGGAGCGCCACACAGTGGTTATTCCCAGAACTTGTTGATCAAGGTAGTATTTCATTAACAATAATCATTCCAATGGAAGTACACAAATTTTGGTAATGGGTCGCTTCATGATGTTGGTCGCTGTTTTTATGGTGACAACCCTAATTAATCCCTGTGTGTCTGGATGAACGTCGATAATTCTACCCATTGTCCACTTGCATGAATTCTACCCATTGTCCACTTGCCTCCTTGATTAATATCAAAATCAAATCGCCGATTTTGATATTCTCTTCGCGGTTTTTCCATTTATTTCTTTGTTGTAGATTGTTGAGATAGTCTTTGTGAAATCGTTTCCAAAAACTTTGTGCTCTTTGCTCAACCTGTTGCCATCTGAATAATCGGGATGTCGCGATATCGGTTATATAATTTTCAGGTATGGCTGCTAAAGATGATCCCATTAAAAAATGAGCCGGCGTTAGAGCATCAAATGACTCATCGTCTGCTGATATCGCAAAAAGTGGCCATGAGTTTAATATGTCTTCGATCTGACACAACAATGTACTCATCTCTTCCAAGGTAAGATGGTAATTTCCAGTGACTCTATTTAGGTGAGTTTTGACCGACTTTACCGTAGATTCCCACAATCCACCAAAATATGGAGCAGAGGGTGGTATATGATGCGAATTTATTGCATTAAGAGCGCAAAATTCTGTAATAACGGAATCATTAATATTAATTTGTATACCTCTTTTAGCTTTCTGTTGGCGCCAACGAAATTTGTGCCATTATCCGAATATATATTGCTTGGAACATTTCTTCTTGCCGAGAATCTTTTTAAGGTTGCAATGAAGGCGTCCTTAGTGAGTTCCGTAACTGCCTCGAGATGTATCGCTTTGGTGACCATACATACGAAGATTGCGATGTATCCTTTGATCAGTTTTGCACCGCGTCCTCTCTTGCTGGCTAACATGATTGGACCAGCATAATCTATCCCACAGTTAGCAAATGGTCTAGCTGGGACTACTCGAACCGAAGGCAAATCACCCATAAGCTGCTTGGCGGTTTTTGCTCGATTTGTGAAACACTGGATACATTTTTGGACTATGTTTCGTACAACTGCTCGGCCTTTTACGATCCAATAGTTTTGAGGGATAAGATGGAACATATGGGATGGACCTGGATGGAGGTATTTTTAATGGAATGAAGAAATTATCATTTTACTTACGATATGGGAGTTAGGTAGAATGATAGGATGTTTATAATCATATGAATTTATTGAGTTTTTTAATCTCGCACCGACACGTAATAAACCATCAGCATCTAAAAACGGCGCCTGTGATGATAGCGAATTGTGTTTGGGTTGCGTCTGATTTTTGCTGATTATCGCGATTTCGTTAGAATACTGTGTTTGTTGAACCCATTTTATGAGCCTTTTTGTGGCTGAAGACATTTCATTCAACGTTACTCCATTAATTTGTCGTGTTTCCTTCGTTTTCCTCGCATTTTCAATAAATCTATGAATGAAACTTAAAATTCTTATGGTTTTGTTGAAAAAAGACGTTCTACTTAATATATGGATTCGTATATTTCGTTTTCAGTATGAATTAGCTGTGTATGAATAAGAGATATGGTTTGGTTTTGTTTCATTTCGCAGATGGTATCGCCATAATATACGTCGTTTTTTTACAATTGGCCATGCTTGTTCCGATTGAATTAACCACAATGGTCCATGCCACCACTGATCGAGTGTTAGGAGTTTTGATGGTAGAATTCCCCTTGAAGCGTAGTCTGCTGGATTATTTTCGGACTTGATATGATTCCAATGATATCTGGGTAGTAATTGTTGAATCTCGGATACTCGTTTGGCTACCAAAGTCTTCCACTTGGTTGGATGTGCGGATAACCAGGCCAAAACAATATTTGAGTCAGTCCAACCATATACTGGAACACCTTCGGGTAACGTTTTCTTGACTTCTAATATCAGCTTTGATATAGAAGATGTGCACCGAATAATTCCAGTCGAGGCAACGAAACTTGCTTTATTGGCGCTACCTTGGTCTTTGATGCAATCAGTTCCACTTGTATGTCTCCCTTTTCGTTTGTAAATCGGCTGTAGATCACTGCTGCATAGGCTCGTTCGCTGGCATCACAAAACCCATGAATCTGTATTTTATTCTTGTTTATGTATCGCGATATTTTAAGTTGTTCCAATTGTGGTAGTTCGGCCTTTAATTGTCTCCATAAAATTGATATATCATCAGGTAGCTCTTCGGCCCAGTCTAATTTCCTTAACCATAATTGTTGATAAAGGGTTATGATTGATGGTGATAGTAGTCCTAGTGGATCGAATACTTTGGAAGCATTTGATATTAACGATCGCTTTGTCGGTGTCACTTCGTCTGGCAGATTTACCTTGAAAGATAATAAATCATCTTCTGAATTCCATTGAAAGCCTACGATTTTGGTAGATGAGTTCACATCTTCAATGGGAACCAATGACCCATTATTTTTCCGTATTTCCCGCAGCTCACTAGCACTAGATTGCCATTTCCGCAAATTGAATCCCCTTTGTTTTAAAATATATCCTAATTTATCTATCAGGTATCGCGCTTCTTCTAAGGTATCTGCACCGGACAGGTAGTCATCTATATAGAAACTATTTAAAATTTCCTCAGCAATTAATGGATGTTCTTGTTGGAAATCGAACGCAGTCTGCTGCAAAGATCTTGTTGCCAAAAAAGCTGAACTGGCCATTCCAAATGTCACAGTGGTAAGTTTATATGGTTTTAATGGTTCACTTACTTTTTCTCGCCATAGGATTTGCTGATATTTTTGATCGTCTTATTCAGCTATCATAACTTATCTGTACATCTTTTCTATGTCTGCCGTTAGAGCAATTCTATTGTACCGAAATTTCAGCAAAGTAGTCCACAGCGTTGGTTGTAGGGTTGGACCGACCATAAGAATGTCATTGATCGAATAACCGTTGCTAGTCTTACTAGAACCATCAAATACGACACGCAATTTTGTCGTGGTACTCTCCTCTTTTGTGACGGCATGGTGCGGCAAATAGTAGGTATTCTCCACTGGGGTGGTTGTTATATCTCCTGGAATCTCGCATAAATGTCCCAGGGTAATATATTCTCGCATGATTTTGATGTATTCCGATTTCAATTTAGGTTCGCGGTTTAATTTATTTTCTAAATTGAAGAATAGTTTTGTTGAGATATTCAACGAATCGCCCAGTGCTGGTGCAATTGTGTCGCTAAAAATTTGTTTTGAAATGCTCCTCGCATTCGCTCTCTTCTTTGGAAAGTAGACTGCAGCTGGAAAGTTCCTCCATTTCCCAAAATCTTCTAATGCTCTCATCGATATTTACTCCCACATGATAGTTGAGGCTCGTGGTTTGGTTTTTAGTTGTGTTTGCTTCCCCTGCCAGAATCCAACCGAACATTGTATTTTGAGCCGATAAATTGTCTGCTAAGTCTTCAAGACAGCCCTCTCTTAATACATTGAAGAAATGGTCTGCTCCAATAATGATATCCAATATCCCGGGTTTGTTAAATTATGGATCCGCTAGTTGTAGTCCTTGAATTTTCATAAAATTAGAAATATTTATTTCACAAGAGGGTAAAAAATTGGTTAATTTTGGGAGAATTAACACATTGAGCGCAAGTGTTTCTGTATTTGAATACAATGATCCTGCTTTAATTGCCATTAAACCTCTCGTCGTTTCCGTGCCAAGTGTAAGTCCCTTTATTACAATTTTCGCATTCTTACGTGGCAGTGCCAGTCGTTGAGCACACGATTCAGATATAAAAGACGCCTGTGCTCCAGAATCTAATAAAACACGACATCTTTGGAATTTGTTTGCAGAATCTAGCACTCTTATGATCGCTGTTAGTAAAAGAGCTGTAAATCTCTTTGCACAACAACTTTGCGATAAATGATTACTAAAAAGACATTTGAAACACAATTTATTTTCGGCCACGAAATTTCGTCTATCGTATATGGAAAGACACAAAAAATCTTCGCAATTTCGTAGGTAGTGGTTTTGGCTGCATTTCGGACAAGTTACTGTTTTTGTGTTTGTATGCATCACTTTCAGATTTGAATTTGGTGCTGGGCGACAGACTGCGCGTTTTGTGGTTTCGCAACTTTCTAAAGTATCGCTTTGTTTGTTTAAAAAGTCGAAAAATTGTACGATGATTGGAAATTCAATTCCAAAGTTATGCTGAGCCCAATCGTGTTTGGTGGTTTGATCAAGCTTATTGACCAAAATATGGATCAACCATGGATCGCGTGACTCTGCTTTTTCACCCAAGACCTTAAGCCCTCGTAATACCTCGTCTGAAACATCTCGCATATGATGTAGAGCCTTAGCGGAAGCCTGCGGATAATTGGCGGTTGGTTCATAAATTGTTTTAAAAGCATTTTTGTCACATGCTTCTTTTTGTCGTATCGATTCCTGATTATTTCCCACGCCTCATCGTAGTTTGCTTCGGTGATGGAAATGTGACGCACTAGAACTGCAGCTTCTCCTTTCAACAGTTCCTTAAGATACTGGAACTTGTGCACCTTTGAAATCTTAGGATTACTATTGATAGATGCTTCGAATAGATTGCGGAAAGAAGTAAATTCCGAATAAACACCGGAAAAGAACGGCACATTCACACGCGGTAATCGAACTTCACTGTCTCCTTTACTATTCATGTTGGATATTTCGTGTAAAAAGGACCTTTGATTCTCGACGAGTTGTTGGAAGCTGGTATCAAGATCATCGTGCTGTTCTTTCTTTTTTAATTTCAATTCCACTTGTATCAGTTTGCCCTTGGTGTCAAAATATTTGGTTTCGAGAATCTCTTGAAGAGCGCTAACCCTCGCGCTTTCCTTAAAATTTTTCTCGGCTACCTTGTAATCGTCCCATTCTTGTTCCAGAAGCGTTATTTGTGATTTAATTCGTTCTATTGTTTCACGAGACAGGTCACCCTTAGCGAAGTTTTCAATTTTTTGTTTTCAAAAATACGATTGATTTTTTTTTGGTGAAGCATGGTTTCGTTTTTGATCAAAGTTCTTCTGGTGTAGTCAACATTTTCTGGTGTTGCTTAAACCGGAACCAATCAACAGGCAAATAACTCGATCGATGAGTGTCCTATTGATATGCGCTGCAACACCATTTTGTTCGGATCTATCATCTTTTCACCAAAAAAACATCAAATTGCCGATTACAATACTCTGTTCCACTATCAGTGCGGAGGATCTTGATTGTTCTTGAACACTGTTTTTCGACGAGAGATTTGAGTCCAAAAAGACGTTGAAAAGTTGGCTTTTTTTCTTCCTTGGTTCTTTTAACGAAATATTTCGCACCACAATCGTTCTTGCAGCGGACCACAAACATCTTTAAATGAAGCGCGAGTTTGCTTCCCTTCAATGCAAACAATGTATTTATTGCTGTTTCTTTTTCGCTCCAATTTACCCTAATTACTGCACCAAATGCTTTTTTATAATTTTCGTCGCAAATGTGTCCCAAACACCGATGTCACAGATTTTTGTTTATTGTTCCACTCAATGTCATTCCATTCCTTGAAATTTCGTGTTTTATTTTTACAATTTGGCAATATATAATTCAGCCGATACATGTCGTCGATTAATGGCGCTGTTGCTGTTAAGACATTTTCTGTGTTGAAATTTTTACGATTTCCTTGCACACAAACCGGAAACATATTGAACATTCGTTTACGTTGAGTTTGTTTTCGACGATCTACGCTTTGCGTCTCCAACAACAAAATAATTTCCGATTTTGCCTTTAAATCGTTACCTTTGTCACATAATTTTTACCGTCAGCTAAATCATTTTCGACATGCGACCAAAATCCTTTGATCACCAAATATGATTCGGCAGCAATCTTCGTTAGTGGCCACAATTTTCTAGGTGTAGGTAACAAAAAGCAATTCTAAAGGTAGATTTTGATTAATTAGCTATTTTCATTAATGAATCCATTATCACTAAAAATATTGTTACGTTTTTACTTTGTCACTCAAGGTTCGTATCACTGGATTGTGAATAATACAAAATCAATTCAATTATTATCACCAACGAATTTATTTAGTTAACACAAGAATTATTACAACACAGTTTATTAATAAAACATCACAAAATTACTTTATAAAAATTATTTTCAAATTTTATTATACATTTATAATCTTTATTTCCACTGAAACAATCTCTAAATCACATTTTTAATTCCTTTTTAATCTTCACACTATCGCTTACCAAATACTACTAATAATCTTACAAGGTTACAGTATCGCGTTAAAAATTCGAATAATCCAATTCGATCTTGTTCGCCTTTTTATATACACAAACCAAACTTCTCGAAAGTTCATGACTTTTCCAGTTAGAATAGCGTAGAAACATTTAGAACATTTTTATCATGGAAAATTCCATTTTAGTACAGTAAAAACATTGAGTTATTCATTTAACTTATTCTATTACACACTATGTGTCACCGTCACCGTCAATAAAAAATGTTACAACAAGTTAATGTTTGATCGGAATCTAGCTCTTACCATCATTCTTGGGTTTACCGTTCTTCTTTACCACTCCAAAATTCCCTTACGACTGCCTTCGTCAAGTTTACGTTTAAGAATAGCTTGACGGAGATGATGAAATCGTTCGCATAGCTAAAGTATAATCACGCATAAACAGATCAGTAAACGTTTAGCACTATTAGATCGTGGCTCTATAGTTTTAACATAGTAGTCAGAAGCGGTTGTTTATACCGTGACCTGGTTTCTCCGGACATGTTTTGATTTTTCAAACTTCTGCGGGCGTTCGGGAAAATATCTGGATTTTAGATGCAAAATTCCGGAAGAGTCAGAAAAATAATAATTTCAACACACAATTTAAATGTTGTACATTTTAGATTGGGAGCTATTTTTAGAATCGGCTTAATATCTCAGATACATAAAATGTCACTAAAATCCATCAACAACAAATATGATTGTTCCAAAATAAATTTGGCAAATATAATTTTTGATTTAAATCGACCAAAACATCATTGTGCCATGATTACTCAATTTTAAACCAACCTTAATATCATTAGCCGTGTTCTTTGTATATTTCTTGAATTTGGCTCTTATTTTATTTAAGAATTCTAAAGAGCGTGAAATATTGGGTTTTATATTAGAAACTAGTTATAGAATCGGGTTAATAACCTAGAAATAAAATTTCACTAAAATTCAATAACAAACGTGCATGTTCCATTTGGTGCTGGGAAAGTAGTGAAGGCCTGGATTGGTTAGGTTTGTAAAAAACTGATTTCTTTTTGGCAAATCTAATTTTTTGATTTATGGCCTAAAGTAGCATTAGTAGGCCTCGGGATATTTGTTGAATAATGGCCAAATTTTATTTAAGAAACTCCATCCCCAAATTGAATTTCTACGATTATATATCAATTCCGTTGAAATTTGCTGTCTGACTTTAAATATTTGATGATCAATGAATTAGTTGCACTACATCCGAATGATGAATCAAGGTAACGGGTTTGAAATTTTTCTAGAAGTGATTTCACCACTCATCTGTTTTTGTAACCGGTGGATGAATGTCGCTGCAAATCGAAATTTGGGTCATCTAGGTTCATTGGAAAAATTGCATTGTGCTTATGGGGATTCATTATTTTTTGTAAGAGAAACCCGTTAAGTCGAACTTTCGAACTAGATAAAATGATGTCGACTAACCAGAAATAAATTTGTTAAATGTTAATAAGTGATCTAAAACGATCACGTGATCGCTAGCAACAGAACGCACATGAAGAGTATTTCTTGTGATCTGAACTAAAATATTAACGCCTTACGTCAACAACGTGTATAACTTTAGACCGATTGTCGCAAATCTGTGTGACTATGTGACTCAAGGTTATATTCTCAAAATAGTTAATAGATTCTCAAAATAAGTCATTTCGTAGATCGTAATTAAAATAAATGATCGTAAACAGTTTTTTTCTAAATAAAAAAAGGTAAATAAATCGTGACTATGCGATAAGCTATTAATAGAGTCATATCGTGCTAATGAATAGCTGTAGGTATGTGTATAGGTAAATATATTAAATATATTTTAAAAATGTTGAAAAATATAAACTTACCCGGTAAACCATTAAGTCGAAAATATTGAAAATGTTGGTTACATAACTGCTATTGGTGCTGAAGTTATTAATATGACTTCACTGCCTTTTCTTTGTCCATCCATAAGCAACGCAAACGTAAAATATCTGTTTTATTCCTTAATGCTAGAAATATAATTAGAATTGACGTCATTTGATGAAATTCTGACTTAAAGGTTGATCTTACCATTAGCTTAAATAACTTTTTAGGAATTTCAGCTATTAATTCAATCATTCGACATTCAAAGACGCTAGTTACTGAACTTTGGTTTAGGCGTTCATTATAAGTCGATATTAAGAAGTGCATTACAGAACACCGACATAATCGACCATTTATTCGATGGACTCCCAGGTCAATTTCAGAAATTTGGCTTTGTAGTTAGTAGTATGATTGAATATTGAATAAAAATACAGGCAACCACAAAAAAAACTAAACTTTGACTTTGGGGTCGGTTATGTGACAAAAACTAATATTAATTACAGAACGTGGGCTTAACATGTCTATCATTCGATCGGCTTAAAAGCTAGTTACACAAAATAGACCATGAGGCCAGTAGTATTTCTGAATATTAAAGTCAAATATAAAAATTCAAACGTGAAAGTCGGACTTTAGTAAACAATTAAAGTCATTTAATTTCTGTTCTACCAAGTTAAATCAATCACTTGTAAATAGGCGCATAAAGGTTCATCTTGCAGTAGTTAAACAAGTAAGTAAAGAGTGCATTTTTTTAACTAAGTGTCTTTGATTTGTGAGTGTGGTTTATGCGTACGGTAGAAAATCGGTTACCGAAAAATGAGTTTTTTGATAAAAAATAATAAAATTAGGGTTAAAGCAATAAATAATTTAAAATATAAAATTAAAAAATCAAATAGAGAACAGTTAAAAACAATTTTAGAAGAGAAAAGAAAAAAAATATCTAATTAACAAAACACGTGGTGAATCAAGTGATAATATATCTAATAATTGTGTATCTGATGATGATAATAATAATGTGTTTATTAGAGATATTTCTTGTGACAAACAAATTTCAAATAACAACGGCCTTACATGTGGTTTAGCATCAGGCGCTGGAAAGGAAAATATTTTATCGAAATCAAACGATAGTAATGGCGGGTCTAATCAATGTGTGCTCAATTTTGAGTTAAGTGAAATTGATGTATGCGATGTACCTAACAAATTAAATACTAATGATTATACAAATATTGCTGAAAATGATAATATAAGACATTTTATTGAACCATATAACGATCCAGCAATTACATCTTATTGCAAGTGTTTCTTACAAAAATGGTCTATTAAATACAATATAAACAAAAATTCTCTATCCGAATTATTAAATTTTTTCAAAACGTTTTTTCCGGATTTACCAATGGACTACAGAACCTTACTACAAACGCCTCGAAAATTAGAAAAAATAACAGTTTGTCCAGGAGAATATGTGCATATTGGTCTAGAAAATAATTTAAAGCGAATTTTAAATCAAACAAATTTAAAATTGGGATCATTACCACAAATACTTTATCTTGATATAAACGTAGATGGATTGCCTGTATTTAGTGATAACACTGAACATTCGTTTTGGCTAGTTCTATGCCGAGTTATTAACATCGACATATATAATGTTTTTGTCATTGGAATATATCATGGTTCAAAAAAGCCTGATAATTTTGAACAATTTCTAAACCCGTTTGTTTCCGAAATGAAAGAAATTAGTAACAACTTTCATCATAACGATCAAAATATTTTAATTAAAATTCGAGCAATAATTTGTGACGCTCCGGCTAGAGCAAGTGTCTGCGGCGTTAAGCAATATAATGCATTTGCAGGTTGCCCAAAATGTGTAATACGTGGTAAATTTGATAAAAAATATCATAAGATGTGTTTCAACGGTCCCCAAGCACCTCCTCGTACAGACTCTGAATTTGCACAAAGAATTGATGAGGAATTTCATATCAAAAATTCTTCATTTGAACAACTTGGTATAGGAATGGTGTCACAAGTAGCTTCGGATTATTTGCATATTGTGTTGCTGGGAGTGATGAAAAAATTACTTAAAATTTGGTTTGGAAAAAAACCACTGTTTCCAAAACATGTGAAAAGTGTAATTTCAAATAAAATGATATTTTTAAACCAATTTTTACCAAATAATTTCCAAAGGAAACTTAGGTCGTTGGAATATTTGGCAGTTTTTAAAGGAAATGAACTCAGAAACTTCTTGCTTTTCTATGGACCATTTGTATTGCAAAACTCTTTGCCAATGTATCTGCTGAAATATCTTAACCACTTTCTAAAATTGCATGTCGCTATAAAAATCTTATGTTGCCCAGATTGGTGCATTAAATATAACTTAGTCGCAGAAAAAATGTTGATGGATTTTGTGACCGAATATGCTATTATTTATGGATCGCATATGGTTAACCATAATGTACATATGCTAACACATCTTGCACAAGAAGTATTGCTTTTCAAGGGATCTTTAGACACCTTTTCAGGATTTTCTTTCGAGTCATATATGCACCCTTTTAAAAAACTATTGGCCGCTCATAAACACCCATTAATTGAGTTTGCCAATAGAATGTATGAAAGCAATAATGCGTCCTGTCTAACCACTATAAAGGAAAATACACGACACATCAAAATGACAAAACAATTTATTGGATCGGATAACGTATATTCTGAGATGCAATACTATGGATATAAACTAAGTAATGACGAAAAAAACAAATACGTCCTCAGTAAGGAAAATAAAATTTACGAAATTATAAATTTCGTAAATGAAGGAGGCGAAATATTCGTATTTGGTAAACAATATATGGAAAAAAATGACCTTTACACATACCCAATACTTTCCTCAAAACTCAGCATATATACGTGTCAAAACATTACTTTAAGTACTGAAAAACTACATGTTTCACAATTGGAGAGGAAATTATTTTCAATGGTAGACCAGGAGAGTCCATCTCTAAAATCATTTTTTCCGTTAAACCGGTTTTGTAATTCTACAAAAATAAATGAACAACATTTTTAAAGAACATATCATACAACTAAACATAATAAATAAATATAATATTTAATACAATTAATATAATATTACAATAATGTATAGTATAATATAACAAAAATGTCTATATTTGATATAATAGTAAACAGGTTAACGAGATTGATTATGAAACGACAATTCTATAGGCAAAACCTACACTAATGTTACCACAACCACTACAGTTATCGAGTATTATTTTTTAATTGTGGTTGTGTAAAATGCTAAAGAAATTTCTTAATTTATTTTTTGTTTTCGATCTTCTTTTTTACGTTCGTAAATACCTAAACACGAAAATTAGTATTCGATCGATATTTCATATTTATTTCAACTTTACGGCATACAATATAGTGTAGGTTTTGATATAGGAAACAAAATAATACGAAATCTGGAGTTTAAAATCAAAAATATATTGCCGTCTCATCTGATGGAACCAAACGGTTTATATAAAAAATATTATTTTGTTTCATATTTCTGTTTTCGTAATATTTTGTTTCGTATTATTGTACAATTTATTTACTAGTGTTTTTATGTATTCTTAGATATTAAATTAATATAATTAATATAGTTAAATTATTATCCCGCTAAAAAGGCTTATTCTTTCAATTCAGTAAACAAACAAATAAAAATTAAATTTGTTATTTTATTTACTGGAGACTGAAAAAATTAACATTTTCAGCGAGATATTAATTTAACTATACAAATCTATTTAGTTACCATTTTAACTGTTTAATTTAAACATTTATTTTAACAGTGCATGCTACTCTTGTATGGTATCCAAACGTAAAAGTTGCTTAATACATATTTACAGGCTTTGAAATTGTAGAATTTAACAGTAAACTATGTCGAAAAAATATGAAAATGATAATTTTGCTATCGTGAAATTTAAAGCGGATGAAAACCAACCACATAAAAGACTAGTGGAAGTAATTAACTATGCATGGTTGACCGATGAAGGCGACAAATGTTTTTGTCCTAACCCAAAATACTGGAGCTATGAATTAAAGAATCACGGACTACCCAGAGAAGACTGGGTTAAGTATCCCTGCCGGGTTTTAAAATGCAACATTGGTAAGCATTTTTATTATTAAAAAACTATTACATTTTCATATATTTTGTTGTAATCGGGTTTTACTTTTTTGATGCGATTACAACGGAAGCATTATGAACATAAGTATCTGGACTATTTATGTATTACATATTTTATATTATTTTTGTATTATTCTTAAAGCTACAATCAAGGCAGCAAATATTGAATGCAGAAAAAGAATGAATTACACCACATCCGAATTTTCGGACCATGAAGTGGCACAAACCTTAAAAGTGAGCGAGAATATACCTGATACGTCGGCTATTTCAAATTATAATGACCTGTTTGACAAAATACAAGATGAATCTATTATAAGCTCGCCACCTGAGATGATTTCAATTGACAAAGACGACACAAATATTACCGAAACAAATCCAGTTAATAACGTAATATACGCAGTGCAATATGACGCTTTACAAACAGCATTGCAAGAGTTATCTGAGCTGAGAAATTCAAACCAAACCTTATTATCACAAGTTGCTGAGCTGAAAAATTCAAACCAGCCGTTATTATTAAAAATTGATCATGTGCAGTCAAATATGGAGAAAGTGATGGCACAAAACGAGACAATGATGAAAATACAAATGGAGTCGTGTAAGAAATTTCCAAACTCATCTTCGTTTACGCCAGTAGCAAACATAAATTCGAAAGAAAAATTAGATGAATTGGAAATACAACTAGAAAACGAAGAGTTCTTTCAAAACATGGTATGCATTTTTTATTCATAGGTATACTTCAATTTTTATCTCTAAAAATTAATTTTTGTTGTTGAATTACTAGAGAATGAAAGAATAAGTGTTTTCATAGAGATACAAATTGAAGTGTACTAACATTAATAACAGTGAATATTTCTGGGCGGTGCCACTTTAACTCATCCCTCATTCAAATAAGTTTAAAGTTACATTGTTCTATCAATAATACATCGTAGTTCCACATTATTCCTGCCGTTCTCCAGAACGTGGATTTCGGTCGCAAAATTACTCATAAGTCATGAGACATTTGTATACAAAACGTATACAAATATCTCTCGACTCCTGAGTATTTTTGCGACCAAAATTCACGTTCTGGACTCAAAATTTATAAATTTTATATGGTTTTTTATTATTTTTAGGCCTACGCATACACACAATATGCATTCAAAGGAGATGCCAAAAAGGTAGTGAATGGGTTCACCAAATCCATACTAATAAAGCTTCTTGACGATAAATTCAGCCAACAACTGAAATGGGATAGAGTAAAGAAACTGGAAGAATCAGCTGACACATTAGCTAACGTAGATGGTGAGAATATAATTATAGCTCTTCATTGATTAAAGATAAAAATAATAATTATGTTTTAGTTTCGAACAAAATTTTTTTTAAAAAATACACGAAAATGTTGGATTTTGTAACAGAGGTATGCAATAAAAACCGAAAAGATCTTCGAGGATTGTATAATAAAGATAATATTTCGCAAGCAACACAAGACTACTTTAAACGACAAAACTATATGAAGAAAACAAATTTTGAAATAAGAGTTTTCAAATATTTTATTTTATATTAGCTTTATTGAAATGTTATGTACATTTTGTTGAATTTATTTTATAATTTATTGAAGTTATATTTTTTATATATTATATAATGTTATATTTTATTAATATAAGAAGGTCGTGTGGAGCGAAATTTAAATAATTTATAAACAAAGAATGTTTTTTTTAAATATATAATTTATTTGTTAATTAAATAACAATGTGATTCTTGGTTTTATAAATATTATTATAATGGAATTAACTGTTTTTAAACGTTTTAAATATGTGAATTATTTTTTGTAATCTGTATGGTAAATTGCTATATATATAATACTCGTATATATTTATATATATATATATATATATATATATATATATATATATATATATATATATATATATATATATATATATATATATATATATATATATCTTTAACCGTTGTCGTCTATTTTATAAATGACGTCCTAGCCTTACCATTTGACGTTGGTTCTTGGTACACTATGCAGTTGATCGAGAGTCAGACATTAGCATGTGAATGTATTTATAGCACCACCGTCTTGTTTGTAAGTCACGTTAAAGTCCGACATTTGGTTTTGGTAGTCACTTGGTGTAAAGTCAGACATTTAAGTCGGATGTATAACACACTTTAGCGTTCAAAGATAGTTCATCAATTTAGTGACATCAACGTGACTTCTTGCACTGCCAAAAGTCATTTATACGAATGGAGCTGTCCTGCTTTTGATATATCCTTATAACTAGCGTGCCTATATTATTTTCCGACTTGATTCGTCGACGATTGATATTTTTAATTTTCGAATTTCTCGGCGAATAATTGACTTGTGGTTTACCGGGTTAGTCAAATACCAAATTGAGCGTATTAAGTAAGCTTAACAACCGCGGTTGGTTGCCGAGCCCCGTGCAATCAAATTTTATGGATTAGCGCAAAAAAAATTGATTATAGTTACAGGTAATTGATACCAATTATCAAAAATTCATAAACTTTACGTTATCTTTACCAAGCTTGTCTTATCATCCCAAAAAAAAAAAAAAATATATATCATGCCATCGATTAGAAAACCAGCCAATATTAACCTTAACTATATTTTAGTAACCATCTAAAATTTGGGCAATTCAGTGTGTCCGCCCGTTTTTATACGTATTTATGAATTGTTGTGCTTGTAAACCAAAACTATCAAAAATGTCTTTTGTTAATAAACTACTTGTTGCACCTACGTTTGGCGATTTATTCGTTGTACGGGGAAAAACCTCACGCAATCAAGATTTATTCAATGTGAATTTGACCAGTGATCCAAAAATGACAACAGCGCCACTACATTTAAGTTTTCGTTTGCGTGAGAATTTATTTGTACGCAATAATAAAGTGAATGGAATATTTGATGGGGCCAAAGAGGAACGAACTTCGGGCATAAATAATGCCCAATTTAATATCAGAACAGGTATTATTTCAAGCCACACCTAATTATTATTAGGTGAACGTTATCTTATCAATACAAATATTTTGGTTGTGTTCTCTCTCTTCCTATACTATCTATAGGCGAAGAATTTCTAATCCAAATTTTTGTTGGCATTGATCGATTCCATATTTCACTGAATAATGTGCATTTCTGTGATTTTGCTTTTCGTTCAATAACACCGGTCAATTTAATTAAATATTTAGTGGTATGTGTGTATATATATAAATATATAAATTACAAATATACATCTGATTATTTTATTTTAGATTGACCGTGAACTTGAAGTACTCACCCAATGTGATCATCGTAAAGTGTTTCCGAGTGTACATCCACAGTTGCAGCTAAGCAAAACATGGTTTTCATTCTCCAGTGATGTACCGACACCATTACGTGTCGGCAATGTTGTAACGTTACGAGGGGTGACCAGTGGTAATCGACAGGGTAGTTTTTATATCCGGTTTATGGTGTCACATACAGAGAAAACTGCATTCTCGTTGGCCGCACGTTTCAAAGATAACGTGGTGGTGCGTAATCATTCGGTTAATGATAAGAATGAGTAAGTATTTATTTATGTTTTATTACACTTTTGGTTTATTTCGAGATTAGATTTAATAAATTGCCTGGAGTGTGTTCAGGTGAAATAATATTTTTGAAAAATTCCAATGGCTTAAAAGGCCAAAATGATGTAATGCCAAAGAAATTGTGTTTGTTGACACAGCTGTTTTCTCCAAACTGGTTTTACGCTTTATCTACACTATTTTATTATTAAATTAGATGTTATCAATCGTTGGCACCCCAGAAAATGACAATATAGTGCTTCTTCATCTGTACTTTGCAATTTACATCCCTCACTCATTTTTCATCCATCCTTCACAAATCTATGCTCACTCATTTGCATTCATCTTTTATTTATTTTCATCCACTTCTCAGTTATTTTTCACTAATTTTTCATCTAGTAATTTTCACCCTTCATATTTTGCTAGAAGTACAAGATTGCTTTGAATATATCTGCGCCGGGATTGAAATGACTTTTCTTGCCAGGTTCAAACAAAATCAACATTGTTACACCTAAGCTGTTTGTTGCCCCATCTTTGAAAGCATGTGTGCATTAGCGAGGAATTGTAGAAATGAGGATTTTTTTTGTTCCTTTATTTAATATTACAACTGATTTACAAATCATTTAGTAATTTATCATTCTTAAATGAAGATTCACATTTGACGGGCAGTAACCCAATGGTTACTCCCGTTTGAATTTACATAGTAATTATTTTTCTCTATCCTAATTAAATACAACTGCCCAATTAAAAAGGTTTCTGCCTTTGAAGTCTTCTTACTGCATTGGTGGTATCCAACAAACTTCGTATGTCTGCATTTTGGTGCTGAGATATCCGCTGAATGTGTTTCTTCGCATGATTTTGTATTTCTTCACTTACATATTCCATGTTTAGGTCTCTATGGAGGTTATCATTTCTAACGTACCATGGTGCGTTTATAATGCCATGCAGCACTTTGTTTTGAAAACATTGAATCATTTGTACATTTGTCTTCTTGGTACAATCTCAAAGTTGAATACCGTAGGTCCATACTGGTTTAAGTATTTGCTGATATAATAGCAATTTGTTATGTATTGTAAGCTCAGAGTTTTTACCTATTAGACAATACATTTTCCTATATTTGATGTTCAATTCTTCTTTTTTCTTTTTAACATGCACTTTCCATCCACAAATCACTTATAAACTTGTGGGCTATAGCACAGTTGATTTTCAATAAAATTGAATTTTCTAAGAAATGTTTAGAAATAATCGAGCAATCAAAATGAAAATTGTCACAGCAATTACAGGTCCCGAAACCTATTGATACAGGTATCAACCATCGTAATCGGACCATTTAAATTTTTGCCGCCCAAAAACTTGTGGGCTATAGCACAGTTGATTTTCAATAAAATTGAATTTTCTAAGAAATGTTTAGAAATAATCGAGCAATCAAAATGAAAATTGGCACAGCAATTACAGGTCCCGAAACCCACAAATCACACAAAATTTTTTATAATAATTTTACCCATTTTATGCTCTAACTTGTTTGCAAAATCATTGTCAGTAAAATGGGCGCTACAAATTCTGGATGTATTATGGTTGAATATTTCTTTCCTCCTACAAAACAGGATCCATGCTTTCAACAATGTCTTATTTTTATTTGTTGGAAAAGAATGAAAACTATATGAACAATTATTTATATTGTTATTACAACAATTAAATACGGCGCACCGCATTATTTATTTAATTTAATTTAATTTTTAGATTCAATTACATACAACGATATTGTGAAACAAAACTGTTCAGTCTCAATTGACGTTATTTGATTGCCGTTTATTTTATAATCCAAATAGGCAAAGTGCGCAAGGTGTAATCTATTATAAGTGATTTGTGCTTTCCATCTAAGCTTGCAATCGAGAGTCATGCCGAGGTATTTGGCTGTATTTGCGTTTGGAACCGGCCTTGAATTAAGTTCTACTGGAATCCAGTTATCTTTCTGGTTTGTGAAGTTTACGTGAACCGATTTTGCTTCGTTTAGGCTAATACGCCATTTCTTTGTCCAACTACTCACTGTGTTGGTTGCTTTTTGAAGTTTGGTCGTTGCTTCTGATATACACTTTCCAGTCGCCAGAATAGCTGTATCGTCTGCAAATATTGCTATGGTGGCACCTTCTGTATTTGGAATATCTCTGGTGTACATGATGTACAATATAGGGCCCAGTACGCTACCCTGTGGTATGCCTGCTGATATTCTCTTTAGTTTAGAGTACTTTCCGTTATATTTTACACGGAAATGTCGGTCTGCGATATAAGATTTAAGAATTTGATAGAACTGCTTAGGTAGATTTCGATGCAATTTAAATTCAAGTCCTTGGTGCCAAACTTTGTCGAAAGCTTGTGCTACATCCAAGAAGACGCTGGAGCATATCTTCTTATTCTCAAGTGCGTCTTCGATTATATCCGTTATTCTGTGAACTTGTTCTATCGTAGAGTGATTTTCTCTAAATCCAAATTGGTGTGGTGAAATCAAATTTCTCTCTTCTATTATTGGCTTGAGTCTCTTGAGCAGTAATTTTTCAAATAATTTTGAAATTACAGGAAGTAGTAAAATCGGTCTATACGACTTTTTATCGTTCGATGGTTTGCCTGGTTTGGGGATCATAATTACTTCAGCAACCTTACATTGTCGTGGGACATATTTTAGTCTGAAGACAGCATTGATAATTTTAGCCAATTTTCGTAGTCCCTTCTCGGGAATGGCTTTTACTAGTTACCAAGTAATTAAATCATATCCTGGAGGTTTTTTGCGTTCAAATTACACTTGATCTCATCTTTTAATTCCTGTAATGTTACACATCGAATATTATATTCATCAATTTTGCTAACTGTTATTATGTTTTCATCTGCTGTTTGCCTAGGTAACGGTTGAAAGGTGTCTCCAAGTGAGCCGCAAATAAAATAGGTTTTTGCTTGTCGCTTTTGGCCCAGGTTCTTTCCCCATTTTTAATAGGCGGTACATGCATTTTGGACATTTTTAGGATAATTTTAGGAGGGAGGACTTTCTCATGCTGCTTGTTGAATAGTACTGTTAAATACCTCTAGTTCGTCTTCCAACTGTACCGGTGTTTTAATCGGCACTCGTAGATTTATTTGCATTTCAATTAGTTCTTGGAATAGGTCCCAGTTAGTTCTATTATTTGTTAATTTAGGCAGGTTATCCTTATTAATTATCATTGTGCTGAGAGTCATGATAAAGGTGTATGATCGGAATATATCCCCTCGCTGTTTTCGATGCACATGTAATCCTTGCAGATCCCTTTTGTTACATAAAAATCAATGAGATCTGGTATTTTATTTATATCAGCAGGCCAGTATGTTGGTTTACCTCCAGAGTGGAACTCGAGTTGTAAGTCTTGATCCCCAATAGGTGTTTTTTGTATTAAAGTCACCACCAATAATAAAATTGAATCTTAGTGATCTAAAGAGTCTATTATAATCTTCTTTGTTTAGATTGTAGCGTGGAGGGCAGTAGATAGAGGAAATACTGTATTCATTATTATTGTTAGTTTCAACTTTTATGGTTTTAACTTGCATACTTTCTTCTTCTATACTAGGTTCTTCATAGTGTTCGAGATTCTTTTTCACTATTACTGTTGATCCTCCTCTGGGTTTTCCTCCTAGGTGAACATCATGGTAACATTCATGATCACGTATTTTAATAAATGATGTTTTTGTCAAATGGCTCTCCGATATAAGGCATATATCTATTTTTTCTAAATTTAGAAAAATTTCTAACTCTGGAACATGCTGCGCTAGTCTGTTCGCGTTCCAGGTGACAATTCTTAATGCTCTGCTCATTTTAGTATATGAGGGCTGTTGCCTCGTTCATGGTTTAATGTATTTCTAGACGCTTACTCGTATATAAAGCTTCTAGACCACGTTCTTGCTTTGCTAGCCGTATATTTATGGCTTCTATGCTTCGACATATCCTTTCAAGGGAGTTATCATTCATAGCATTAGATGATTACTGTACAATTTGTGAATAACTTTTCCGCTCTGTACCTATACCTGGTGGTTTTGGCTCCGCTTGGGTTTTAGTTGGTTTCTCTCTGGTAACCTTAGGGTTTTGAGGAAACTGATGCATTTTGTTTCTTAGCCTTTGAAGTTCTTTGGCTACTTCACAGCCTCTATAATTTGTAGGATGATGCCCTTTACAGTTTATACATTTTGCAGGGGTGTTTCTACTTTCTGTACACTCTTTCGCGTTGTGTTTTCCCATAAAAGAGTGGAAAAATGGAAAAGAGTAAGCATAAAGAGTGGAATCCCCCTTTTTTTGACTTGATTGTTCTCACCTCTCTCTCGTGTTAAGATGTTTACTGCATCTTCTATTTGCAGATCTTTTGCCTTTAGGTCCTCAATTATGTCCTCCTTCTTACACATTGGATGAAGGCCTCTGGCCATAAGAAAGCCATTTAGCTGTCACTAATTTCATTATAGATTGAAAACTAGCAAATTCTGTTATGCCGATTACATTAATTGGCGGAGGAGCCTTTTCTTTCTGTTGCTGGTGAGCTGGTTTGGTATTAGTATTACCAGTTACTAATATATTAGTTTGCGAATGATCTCCAACTTCAGGCGAGAATTCTGCTTTTCGTTTTTTGGTAGGTCTTTTCTTCCTTTTCAGTACCCAATATGTTTCGCTCATGAATCCTCTTCATCAGTATGGAACTCATTGTTATAAAGGGTTAGACGCGGAGCATCGTGATCTTGGAAAGGAAATAACGGATGTGCGAAGCATATAGGGCACAGAAGAAACACGGTGGTACTTCAGTCTCTGGTTTTGTTTTCGTCATCTGTGTGACAACTGCAGTTGTCCGGAATAAAACTATATACATATATATATTTGTTTAATTCACTTTTACACGTGTATCTCGGTTTCGTACTCTGCTTCTACTAGTTTGTCATCTCTCCTTCCACTACTCACCGCTACCTTTTCTAGTAGCGTTGTCTGCCCTACAGTCGCACGTGCCATACGGTAGCACACCTCACAGTTCTCCCCGTTTAGAGTGGCCGTCGGCGCCAACTCTTAATCAGCAAATCGAGACGGTAGCTTTCCAGCTGTTGTTCGCTGGGACCTATGGGGTTGCTGTGGTTCTGCACCTAGTGCTGGCCGCTCTGAGAGTAGTTGTTGCGGAACAATGATCGGTTCCACTACACGTTGCGTTGGTCGCAACTCGAAAGTGTCCATCAAGATGTTGTCTTCTTCTAATGGTGGCGCAGCCGTGAAATGCGTTCGCAACTGATTGGCGTGGCACGTGACCTTTCGTTCACTAGTCTTCATCTGTGCTTGGACCATGTAGTCTTGACCTTTCCTCGGCGTTCAATTATTGTACCGGCCTGCCAGGTCCAATCGTTGCCATTCATACACTTGAAGAACGCCCTCTCGCCAGCCTTGAATTCTTTGTGCTTCGCGCTGTGGTGAGCGTTGAATCGCTCCTCCATTTCAACATTTCGTCCATCGCTGTGCACTGATGGTGGCTTAATTAAATCCAGCTTGGTGTGCATTTCTCGCCCGGTCATCAATTGGAACGGTGATTTGTCCCCGAGTGCTGGTGATGGTGTGTAGTGATAACACGTGAGGAATTTGCGTAGGACATGTTCCGCGTTGCCCTCGCCTTCGAGTTTTTTTAGGCCGGTTTTGAGCATGCCGACGAAACGTTCCGCGCGCCTGTTTGATTGAGGATGATAGGTTGCTGATGTCAAATGTTTGATGCCATTCGCCTCACAGAACCGTTTGAACTCAGCCGAGACAAATTGCGGACCGTTATCGAAGACGATAGTTTCGCAGATGCCTTGGCGTGCGAAAATTTCACACAAATTATCGATTGTTTTAGCTGCGGTGGTGCTGCCCATTTTGAAAATCTCTGGCCAGTTGGAGAAAGCGTCGACGATGACCAGATAGTAGAAATCATTGATTGGCCCGGCCTAGTCGATGTGGATTCGTGACCAAGCTTCCCTGGAACTCGACCAGGCCTGAAGCATACATTTTGTTGGAAACTTTTCATTGATTGCGCAATCGCTGCATTGGCGCACCACTTGTTCGATCGCTCCATCCATACCCGGACAGAAAAACTTGCTTCGCGCGAGCAGTTTCATGCGTGCAACCACTGGATGCCCGTCGTGTAGTTCGTTCAACAATTGGTTGTGGAATCTGTTTGGAATGATGATTCGATCGCCGAGGAACAGACATCCCTGCTCCACCGACAACTCCGACTTGCGATTGAAGAAATGTGTTGCTGCTGAGTCGGGAATAAGCTTCTGCTGGCGTGGCCAGCTATACGTGACGTATTGCGCGACCTTTTGAAGCACGCTGCTTTCTGTGGTCGCTTTTTGGATGTCCCCAAAGTTGACTGGCAGCGATTTAGCGGTGTCAATCGCGAAACAATCATGATTTTCCGAATCTACGGTTGCGATGACGGTATCTTCGGATTCGAGCAGCGGTTATGTCTCGATTAATCTCGAAATGAAATCGGCATATGCAAAGCTTTTTGTGTCTACATACTTGATCTCAAAATCGTAAGCAAGAAGGTTCTCTGCGTATCGCTGTAGGCGGTTTGCGGTATATATTGGAATACCACTTTTCGCACCGAAGATGGCTAGCAGCGGCTGATGGTCTGTCTGCAGCTCAAATTTGCAGCCGAACACGAAATGATGGAATTTTTTCAGTGTCCGCACCAGGGCCAACGACTCCCTTTGAACCGGGATGTAATTTTTTCCGCCTTCGTAAACGATCCCGATATGTGCATGACGGGCTTCCTGGTGCCGTCATCCAGTTGGTGCATGAGGACACCGCCCCATCCATAGCTGGACGCATCTGCTGCGACAATAATTTTCTTGGCTGGGTCGTAGTGCGTTAAAGCCAAATCAGATGCGAGCACTTCCTTTAGCTGGCTGAATGCAGTGTCTTGGGCTTTGGTCCACTCATATTCGACTTCGTCTTTCAGCAGTTCATCGAGTGGCCCGCGCATTTCCTTGAGTTTGGGTAGGGACTTGCCATACCAGTTTACCGCACCCAAGAAAGCGCGCAGCTGGGTAATGTCCAATGGCGGTGGCAGCTCTGTATGATTTTCAACTTGGCTGGATTTGGCCGGATGCCGGTTTCGTCAATGATGTGGCTCAGAAACTCGACGGACTTCTGACCGAACGAGCATTTTGATGGTTTGAGAGTGAAGCTATTTTCTTGCATGCGGCTTAAAACGTTGAAAAGGCGCTCGCGGTGCTGTTTATCGTTTTTGCCTCCGATGATAATATCGTCGATCTAAGGGAAAACACCTTCGATGCCGCCTGTCAACAGTGTCCATTAATTGTTGGAAAATGCCAGGAGCCGTTTTAACGCCTGGTTGCAAGCGATTAACCTGAAACAGCCCGCAATGAGTAGTTCCACCTGCAGGAAGGCATCAGACATGTCGATGACAGTGAAAATTGTATTTCCCGCGAGCTTAGCCATTATTCCCTCTTGCTTTGGGAGCGAGTATTTATTCGGTTCCAGCGCGTCATTGAGTCCTGTGGAGTAGTCGGCGGTGATTCGTATGCACCCGTCTTTTTTTTTGTCACTACCACGATTGGTGCTGCATAGTCCGCGTAGCTGATTGGTACGATGACACCTTGGCACTGCAGTCTAAACAGTTCGTCCTCGATTGGCTTTGAGGCTGCATGTGGCACCGGCCATGCACGGCGATAGATCGGGTTTGCCTTTGGCTTAAGTGTGAGCGGCGCCTTCATTTGGTTGCAGCAGCCCAAGGTTTTGGAGAAAAGCAGTGGAAAATTCGCTTCAACCACTTGTTCGAGTGTGCGTAGACTGCTGTTGATTGGCTTGACGTTGTGGCAATATACTGACGGTGGCACATCCTATAAATTCAGTCTCGTCATCCATTCGTTGCCGAAAAGATTCAGCGATGACGGTGAGATGAAAATTGTCCCAATAGCTTCGTACTCTCGCCTATCGTCAAAGTCGCGTCGAAACATTCCAAGATCTGGATAGGCTCGCCAGAAGCGTTTACGGCAGTTCCATTGTACCGTTTTAAACTTGGTTCGCCAAGCTTCACCTAGTTTGCTTGCGAGATGAGGGTCAAATCTGAGCCACTGTCATGTTGCAGTTTTACTTTAATGCCGTCCACGGTTGCCGTGACAAATTTTTTTGTTGATTTCTGTTGGTGGGTGCTGACCGCGTTACTTCGACAACGTGGATTTTTCCGTCGTTGTTGTTGGAGCTGCCTCCAGATGCGCGAGCTGCTGCAGAACCCCGCTTCACTTTTATGTCCAATTCCATTACACAGCGTGTATGTCTTTCCGCTAAGCGGGCAGTCTTTGTGGAAATGGTTTCCCCACAGTGAGCACACGGCCTCGGCGGTACAAATGGGTTCGGTGCGCTCATGGAATTGGTTATAATTTGCTGTGGGGTCTGTCGTGACGTGGAATATCGTTCAGATTGTGTTTTTTTGCGTACGACCAAGACTTCCTGTTTTACCGTTTCCAGATGCTCGACCATGGCCCTCTCTTTTTCGAGGGTTCGTATCCATTCGCAGGTGCTGACCAGTGTGTTTAGGTTCAGTTTGGGCGCTGTTCCAGGACCGTCCGCTGCCTCGCTTTGCGTATAATGTAAATCCAGCATATCGAGTAGCCTCTTGAGAATTGCCGCGTCTTCCGAATCGACAAGACCTTGTACGAAAGCGAGCATCTTTAGGTCTTCTTCGCTGCATTTAGTGCAGTCTTCACTTCTTTCTTTTTTTATGTCGAAGACTTTATAACGGAGCGCGAAACGTGACTCTTTTGACCCAAAAATCCGTCTTCTTTTACTGAGGTCCCTAATGACAGCTCCATCGGCAACTTGGGCAATATTGTGTTCGCGAACTTTTGGTAGTCGAGTTGCGAGAGTTTTGGCAATAATAGTCCGACTTTTGTCGCGTCTGACAGCGTTTTGGCTTCTCCCTCGAAGATACTTTGGTACCTCGCGTACCAAAGATCAAATGTGACGCTATTTTCGGGGTCGTAAACGAATTTTTCAATACGATCCGACAAATCTTTGACCACTGAGAACCCTTACACTATCAGCGGTGATCCGGCTGAGTTTTCATCTGCGTTGATACAAATGTTGGGCTGCTGTTTCGAAAGCAATAATTCGAAACGTTTTTCGGCTGCTTCACGTTCTGCCTGCGCCCGTTTATTAGCCGCAGCCAAAACTGTTTCCATCAATTCTTTTATTTGATTTGCGTCCATTATTATACGTATAGTGTAGGGCTGGACTTTTTGATTTTTGAGGTTAAACACTCAAACACGAAAAAAAACCTTGGTAACAAATTGGTTTTAGAATCTGGTTCGCGGATTCGGTTCTTCTCCTCGTCGCCACTGTGACAATAACTTCAGTTGTCCGGAATAAAACTATATATATATTTGTTTAACCTTTTATATTTATTAATTCACTTTTACACGTGCATATCGGTTTCGTACTCTGCTTCTACTAGTTTGACATCTCCCCTTCCACTACTCACCGCTACCTTTTCTAGTAGCGTTGTCTGCCCTACAGTCACACGTGCCATACAGCAGCACACCTCACAATCTGGCCTTCCCTTTAATTCAACAAAATGATGCTTCGTGAGTTCAGATATTGTGAACACTATAAACACTTTTTATTTCGACTCTTCTACTTTTGATTGATCGGTTTTACCAGTTGATGAATCACAGTCACGACTCAAAGCGTCTGCAATTTGTATTACAGGACATCCCATAAGATTCGTTGTAAACGTGCTGGAGTCTTGGAACGCTGTAAGCATTAATCTTTCCAGATTGGAAAGTTGTAAGGACGTCTGGATTTATGTAGTGTGATACGGAAAATTGCATTCGTTCAATACGCTTTGACATGAATATTCTTAAATCTTTTTTTTACATTTGAATAAAATCCAGATTCCCAGATATATTTCTTGCCTGGCAAGGTTAAATGCTGACAGCATAAATTGTCTTTCAGTTTTATTTTGGCATTCTCCTTCTCGCCTACTTATGGCTGAACCAGCGAGTCAGTAACAACTTTAAGCAAGAACGCGATATCCAGAAAGTGCATGTTACTGACCAGCGAATCTTTAAGAACGTTTCGTTCAGTTCAGCCGTCACTTAACAGAGCGAAAATTAACGCGCAAACTGAAGGATATGTCAGAATACATCAAAATTTCCATAGCACACTTTTCTTAGAAATAATAAATTTTCCCATTCATATTACAATTTTAATACTGTATTTGTTAGTTGTTACGGATTCGGTGGCCGATATGTCAAATCTTCTGTAAGGAAGTAATTTCGTCAAATTCTTTAAGGTTTCTTACTGATTCGCTGGTTAGGCCTTTAGATAGGGTCTAGGTAGGAATAGTGTGACCAGATGTCCTGTTTTCTCTGGAGATCTTGTGGGTTTTCAAACTTCTGTGACCATCCAGGAAAATATCTTACATTGTCCTGGATTTTAGATAATATTCATTCAGATCGTTAAACTTATTAGCGGCATGCAAAATGTGCGAGGGCCAGAAAAATAATAATTTCAACAAAATTTAATTCGAACTTCAGGACGTGATTTAATATGTTTAAGGCTAGGAATTATTTATATAGAATCGGCTTAACATCTCCGAAATAAAATTTCACTAAAATATAAACACAAATGTGTGTATTCCGTTCGGTGAAGGAGGCGAAGGCAAATGTCTGGGTTACCTGTGTATGGAAAACCAAAATTGGTAGTACGAGTAGTGTTCCAAAATATTTCTTGCCGTTGGACCATGTTTTATATTAAAAATTCTGACCCCCTACCTTCTGGCAGAAAATTTTTTCACCCCATGAAATAATTATATGTGTTATAATAGGAACTATTTATAGAATTTACAAAATATCGCAGATAATAAATTTCACTAAAATCCATCACCAAATGTGCTTGTTCCATCCATTTGATGCTGGAGACTAGTTTGAATTAGTTAAGTATGATATACAAATAAATTTGGTGAATATCATTTTTGATTTAAAGTTTTAACTCAAAAATATCCTGAATTTGAGCCATGGTTTAATTAAGAAATCCGACTTCAGATGATATGGAGAAAGGAATTTTCCAGAGCCGAAATTAAAAAATTGTATATTAGAAACTACTTAAAGAATCGATTTAACATCTCAAATCTCAGCGCCACTTAGTTCTATTTGAAGCTGGAGACTTAGTACACTACCTGGATTGGTTTTCTATGAAAAAAAAAAAATGGTGAAACAATGCTTCTAATAAATGACATCAACCAGAACATCATTAGTTGTGTTCCGCAATATTTATTAAATTTGGCTCTTATTTTATTTAAAATAACAAATCCGACCCCAAATAAGGTGACTCAAGAAATTTTCAGAGCGTGAATAATTCGGTTCTATATTAGGAACTACTGATAGAATCGACCATTGACAAACGTGCTCTATTTGGTGCTTGAACCTGGGAATGTTGTAGAGGCCTGGAGTGGGTATGGAAGTAAAAAACAAATTTTTCTTTGGCAAATCTGATTTCCCGAAATTTGTTTCTAAAAACCACATGGTCATTTTATAGTGTCTTGCAATATTTGTTTAATTCTGGCGATGTTTCATTTAAGAAACTCCATCCCTGACCCAAATGGTACTGCTGTGATTACGCACAAATTCCGTTGAAATTTATTTTCTGACTTAACCAACATATTTGATGATCAATGAATTAATTGTAACACCTCCAAATTATTAATAAAGTTAGCTGGTTTAAAACTTTTCAAAAAGAGATTTCACCATGTGCAAGTTTTATGACCAGTCGTCGCCACCAAACCAATTTTATAAAGCAATCTTTTCAGACTTCGTCTATGTTTAGTAATTTATGACCTGGTCACCCTAGGTACCTACTGTGGTATCGTCTGGCAATGACATTTCTTTAAATTGCACTAAAATATCTTCCAATTATGATAAACATAATTGCATATTTGACGTGTCTGAATTGGGCATATCTGACAAAATTCCGATGTTGAAAGTGAAAAGGGTTCGAAGCTAAAGTTTCGCTGATCGATATACTTCTCTACGAGAAAAACTTAAAAATCTCAAAACGATAATCTATCTTAACGCTTTAATAGTAAAATAGATAAAGAGCTCTAAACCAATAAATAAAATAGTTTTCCTTTAATATTCAAATTTGGATTAAACCAACAACAATTATTTATGTCTAAGGTGTAACTAACGCATTTCGTATGCACTCCCTTCTGTCTAGAAATACTCCCCTGAAAATTTGAAACGTACTCCGTTTAAAGTTTTCAGAGCGCCAGCACTGCTTCTGTTATGGCATAATAACCATCTAATAAAAGAGAGCGGTGTATATTAATGACAGACTTGATTGTTCAATCTAATGAGATGGCTTTATATGACAAACAGGTTGAAGAAAAATTTAAACGTCTCGAAACGGAGCTTACTAATGTCAAGGAAAGTGGAACAACGACGCAAGTGGTTCAGACCGTTCATGCGAACAAGTTAAAACCGCCAACATTCGATGGTAAAATATCTTTCGGCATTTTCAAATTGAAACGGCGGCCAATCAAAACCATTGGGATGATGAACATCTTGTTGCAGCTGTAATAGTGGCCCTTAAAGGTGAAGCAGTTTAGGCCTTACAAACCGTTCTGGAAAAACATCGCAACATCTATCTCGAAATTATGAAGCCCTTAAACTAAAGTACGGTAGTGACCGTAAATGGGAAATCTATCGGAGGAGAATAGCTACATGAATTTTCATGGGCAATCGAGCGACTAGTTCATCTAGCACATACAAGTACGTCGCGGTGGTGATGTTGCGTTGATGAACGAGACTGCACAGACCATCACCAGACCGAAACTCGAGCGGCGGTACCAACATTCAAAAGCGGTAGGCTTAGGTGTTGGGAATGTGACACAACATGAACGCGATGGAATATTTACAGGTGTTTTGCTTAAAGTGGCAATCTGCTATTAGTATCGTGACCAGTTTGAATTCTATTTATTATCGACCTTCTCGTTGAATTGGATTTTATGGTGTAGTTCCACAATTAGTTTGTCATTCCCATTTCACAGGTATGTGAGCCTAATCTTTCTTTCCGATTCCGCTTTGTACCACTTATTTGTTGATGATTGGCAATACTACTATATATTGATGACTATCGCCACCTTATGGCTGGATGTATTTCGATGACTGAGAATAGCCAAATAAACATGGAATTTGTCTTTTGTCGGAGTCACTCGTGCGTTTAGTAAAGTTGGAAGAATACGTAAATTCTTTAAACTTTTTTGGTCCTAAACTCTCAACTTTGATGCAACATATAGTAACTTCCTATAATCCTGTAGCATGCCCATAAGCAGATTTAAAGACCACTGGAATTTCATGGTTGGAAAACTATTTTGCATTCCTCTTTAGTGGTTTTCCTTACTTCTGGTTCGCAGTTACAAGTATTTTCTCTACAATATAATTTGTTCAATGTCTGGAGAGTTATTGATTGATTTATTGATCTAGGCACATCGACGATGAGTGTATAGTATATACTGACATCTTTTTAGGGTTCAGCATCAACTCGATTACCTAATATTATCAAAACCTCAAATATTTTTAATGATTTTCTCAAATCGAAATCACGAATAAAAGGTTTAGTTCTTACTGTGAACTTCATATTTATCATTGTTCAAAAATTGGTTCAAAACTATGACCAGCTTGAATACCAAATCGGTAAGTTTGCTGAGTTTCATCCATTGCAGACTATTGGGCATTTTTGAAACTTCTAGGGACCATTCTCATTTCATGTTGAAACAATTCTGGAGCATTCGATAATCCAAACGGAAAAAAATAACAAATAATAGCACACCCAGAGATACGGTTGAGATTTCTTTTCATTGACTTTTAATAACAATGGTATCGTCGTCTGTTGTAAAAATAATTACCCACTTCCTATTTTTTTTCATTAATTCCAGTAGCAATTCATTTTCGTTCTTACAATTATGCACCATCTTTAAATCGATATCGTACACCAATGTTTTGAAAAGCACCGAGACCTTGAAATAATTATCTTTGGCTACCGTTGTTGAAGGTAACTTAGTGATTCTATTTTCTAGACAAAACTTAGAGGAATTTACGAAAATTAATATTTATTTTAAAACCATATTCTCTTATATGAGAAAAGAAAGGAAGAAATCAAAGGTTCTGAAAGTAGATTTATAGAAACCAATTTAAAATGTCTTAGAAAAGTTGAAATAGCTATAATTCAGTGTGCTGCTTGCGTTTTTCATAGAACAACCAACAGTTGTGCGACTAGGTAATTTTTCTTTACGGATGCCAACAACTATTTGGTCTAGATTTTAAATCAAACTAGACCATGTTTGCCGCCATGAACATGTAGTGTCTTAATATGTCATCAGATGGCATAATCATAGCCCATCATCTTTTGCAGTTTCGGCCTTCCGAATGTGTTATAGTTGATTATCGAAACGGTACGACACCAATTACAATGCGAACTTTATCGTCTGACCAATCAATACGGCAATAATTTTGTTCGTCAAGCTGGTCAACTAACAACTACACTTTGCTTGATAGGAAAAACGTTTTAATTGGGAGTTTTTCATCTCTCGAGAAATTACGGTGTTTTTTCTAAAATCCATGACATTATCTGCTCTTTTTAAAAACTATAGAAATTAGAGAATATCAAAACTACATTTCTTTTCTTATTTCATTTCAGATTTAATCCACGCGAAGAAGATCGTAGTGGTGCATTCCCATTCTCATTTGGAACACCTTTCAAAGTGGCCATTGGTCTAACCGACAGAGCATTCCGCGTTGCTATCAACGGACGTGTTTTCACCGATTTTCCACTAAAATCACCAATCAACACACTATCCGGACTGAAAGTAAACGAAAACGATGGATTGATATTACGTATACAAGAATGTGAATATTTAACCCTTGATGCGGCATTACGAAACATTGAAAATTATTCCCGCTAGGGAAATAAAACAAACAAATAATTTACAATTCTTCATGCATTGGTGCCATTTCTTTAAATGACAATGCATCGAATAATGAGTTTATATTATCCATAATATTATCGTACAGTATAATCATATCTTCATCATTACTTTCTTTTATGTTATCGTAACGATGTTTTAAGACAAGTAGAAAGTGCCGAAACAAGGGACTTTCCGACCAATCATTATAGCATATCTTCGATGTAGCCAAACATGAATTTATAATTTTTTCAATAAAATCGAATTCATCTATAATCATATTTTTGTATTTTGTTATGGTGACGTCCATGTATTCACAGTATCGTGAATTGGTGAGTATCTCCGCCAAATTAATTGTTTTGTACAGCATCATTTTGGTTTCGAGTTCTTTGTTGTCAGGATTTGCATTAAAATCTTCAATAGTATCAATGGCCTCACGCATTAAATCCGATATTAGAATAATTATTTTGATTCGTAATTTTATATCGTTGGTGGTTGAAAGCAGGTCCAATAGTAGAGGGATACCGGTTTTGGGGAGTGTTACTTTTTGGGCGAACGGAAATTTCCTTAGAAGACTACCGTACGCATAGACCGTGGCTGATAATTCTTCAGTTGATAGTTTTGTATTTGAAAGCACTTTAGTTAGATGATCGGCAAAATTATTCTCAAACACTAATATCTGCGCTTTTGGATTATTTTGCACCAGTGCACCGAGCAGAAGTAATGATTTCACACGCAATTTAGGTTCCGTTTGATTAACTAAATTGGCAAGAACAATTTTATCGAGGGCGTTGGTCTCCAAAATTTTTAAAGCATTATCAACTTGATGCACTAAATATTCTAAATCTTCGAGTATGTTTAACTTCTCCTGCGGCGAAAGGGTTGTATTCTCCAGGTATGTTTTAACGAGTTTATCAATTATTTCATAATCAGTCTTAATATCCATGTTAATTTCGTTCATATCGGACTTTATTTCGGTGTACGATTTAAATTTATTCTTTAAGTTTTTGATCTCTTCTTCTGAATACTCGAACGTATCGGACGGAATGTTTTTTAATGCTTCTTCTAATCTGCGCTGTGAGTTGGCAATTTGTTCGTTTTCTTGTTGTTGGTCCATTTGATCGAGTGATTTTGGCAGAACTGAAATTTGTGAATTATCAGTAGCCGGTGCGTCATTAGATGGCTCGCTTTTTGATTCATCATCTAAAATTTTTGCTTCTTTGTATCCAGTTTGAAGGTTTATTCTGTAATGTAGGCCTGCGGGAACTTGCTGACCTGAAAGGAAATCAAAAAGAAAATGTTTATTTTCTGTGATCTGTTATGAGACGCATCAGTTTTCTTGAATTCTGATTATGTTTTGCTTCATCTCGTTTTTTTAGTAAATCCGCAATCATCGTAAAGTATTACGTGTCCTTATAACTTTACTCACCCGGCTCAATTTTTTGCCATTCCCTTGTCGGCACAAACTTATTTTCGGAACTACACGTTAATATAACTAATTTTAGTATAATAAATATCGAAATTTTATTTAAAAACATTTTATTTTAAATAATTTTATCACAAAATTAACGAATCAATAGATATTTGGCGAAAAAGTAAAAACAATCAGCGAACTGTCAAAAAATATAAATTTGACACAGCAAGCTATAATTTTATTATAGCATCACTGATTGTACATACTATAAAATTATGATCCAACCTATTATAAATTTTTAAGTTCTGGTTGTCATTTTGAAGTTTTGTGTGCACTGTAATTTTTTGTTGTGTCGTGCTAAAGTAAAGAGAAGGTGAGATAACTTTTAAACGCAATTTCGAAATTGATTTGGAAACGACACGAAAATAAATTTTGAATATTATTAATTATGGCAATGTCGCGAGTTAATTGTTTATTAAAATTAAGGCGAGCACAAAGTGTTCCAATCGCATTATATCATGCAAATGTAAGTAGAATTATTCGCGAAGATATAAGACTTCATAATGTAATGACATCCATTAGGTTCTAGAACATTATGAAAATCCTCGTAATGTTGGTTCAATGGACAAAAATAATAAAAAGGTTGGTACAGGATTGGTTGGTGCCCCAGCATGTGGTGATGTCATGAAGCTACAAATTATGGTCGACGATGATGGAAAAATTATTGATGCCAAATTTAAAACTTTTGGTTGTGGATCGGCTATTGCGTCTAGCTCGTTGGCAACTGAATGGGTCAAGGGCAAAACTGTGGATGAAGCATTAAAATTGAAGAATTCGGATATTGCTAAGGAATTGTCCCTCCCCCCGGTTAAATTGCATTGTTCCAGTAAGTAAAAAGTGACAACAAACTAAAACTGTCTCATTGCTAATTCACTTTACCTAATTTATTCATTAGTGTTGGCAGAAGATGCTATAAAGGCAGCATTGGCTGATTACAAAATAAAACAGAAGGAAGATAAGAAATAAATCATTACAAATTAATTAATTATAGATTATTATTTATAGAAATTTGTGATTTTAAATATGTATACATACTACGAATTATTGAAGAGATCAATAAATAAATAACATTTCGCCTGATTTTTTACATTTTATTGTTCACCTAAATGTAGTCTTTTTCAAATTGGTTATTCGACTTAATATGGGATGACATTCTAACCATAAGCTTCCGCAGCAGAAACAAAAAGAACCTGTTTTTAGCGACAAATTGGAAACAATTCTGTGACTTGTTTGGCTTTTTTCTGCTTCTAAGTCAAAAGTAAAAAGTTTTTTCATTATGAATCTTCTGATATTTCGCAACATTTTAAAGCGCTGTCTGTGCAGTATGGTGTGTACGAAATACAAAACCAAATAAATGAGTGAGTTGACTGTTATTCGTCAGATTAAGTAGTTATAGTTTTGTGAATTAATTTTATGATTTTTATTGATTATGGCGTCTGGCGCTGGTACATTTAGATGGAAACAAGAAGATACATGTTTGCTGATAGAACTCTATAGAGAAAATGTGATTCTTTGGGACCCTACACAAAAGGAATATAGAAACCGGTGTAGAAGACCCGATGCGTTGGGCAATATCGCAAAACAATTGAATACGACACCAGATAGACAGAAAATAAAAAGCTTAATTGCGAAATCAAAGGGAAAGATGTAATTATAAATTATTACAAAAATCGGGAGCTGGACATAAATTCTGTGCCAATTGGTACGGTTATGATTTGCTACATTTTTTAAGAGATCGTAACAAACCAACGAAAACTCGATGATGGCTTAGAGAAAACTCAGGTAAATGTAATTCCTTATAAATTGTTAAGAAGTGTATTTCAAATTATGAATTTGTTATTTATGTTAAATTTATATGTATATATGTAGGTATGTTTTAATCGTTAATTTAGCATATTCGAACTGTCATGGCACTTGACCTTGCTCTGAAATGAAATAATCTGCGAATTCCTTTCTAAACCAGTCCGCTTCAGCAGATGATTTCCTTGGTCTTCTTACTATTGGCACTAATGAATTAAGATTCTGAGTATCATTTTTTCAAGATCGCAGTTGTATAATTTCATTATCACAAACCTCTATATCTGTTGAAAAATGTTGATCATATTGTGAGCGCCACGGCGAATTTTATCTGTAGTTTCTTATGATTTTCGGTTTCTCAAGTTTTTGCGACTGAGCATGCGTTGATCTTACGTGTGCGCTTCAATTTTATAAATTAACGAAGTCGGCGTCGCTTGGCATCCATCGTCCGAGCAACAACAAATTAACGATTATCCTAGTTATTTTTCGAATAAATAGTATTTTTTAAATTTTCCATTCTAAGGCACGAGTTGTTTTATTACTCTTCCTAAAACGATTTTACAACATTTGGCGACCGTGACAGGACAAGTTTAGTGTTGTTGCGAAGAAAATTTCAGTTAGTGTGGATTAGGCAAACTGAACGCTGAAATGGAAAACGAAAATCCATCGGCCGATGTTGTAACGGCTCAGTTTGCAATACTCTCAGTAAAAGCTTCTGAACTTGAAGAAACAAACAAGAAACTTTTTGAACACATGATACAAGCGGATAGCTCTGAAGCGGATTTTGAGACAGAAGATATAAGTGCTGATGAATATAAAAGTAGTTTTCAAGTGGCAAAAGCTGCATTCAATCGTTTTTTCACACCGGTAACCCAAGAAAATGGTGGAAATAATTCGACAGTGAACGTTCCACAAGAAAATTCGCGAAAATTTAGACTACCAAAACTCGAGCTGAAGCGTTTCAACGGTGATCCAAAAGATTGGTTGCAGTTTTGGAGCATGTTTGAGAAAGTGCACGAAGACCCCCTAATTCGAACCGAAGATAAGTTCCAATATTTAATCCAATCGATGTGTGAGGAATCAAGAGCGAGCGAAGTTGTGAACAGTTACCTGCCGACGGCGGCAAACTACACGAAAGCAGTTGAAAGTTTGAAAAATAGATTCGGACGGGACGATCTTCTAGTAGAAATTTACGTCCGGGAATTATTGAAACTCGTGCTCAGCAAGTCGAAAGGTAATTTAACATAGATTTACGATGAGTTGGAAATGCATTTGAGAGCTCTTGAATCATTAGGCGTCACCACGTAAATGTGCGCCGCAATGTTATTTCCTCTCGTCGAATCCTCTCTACCCGAAGAGATTTTGCGTGCCTGGCAACGCCAAAATACTAGAGTTGATAATGCCCAAGATCGATTGAAAGTTTTGATGAAATTCTTGGAATCAGAAGTGCAAAACGAAGAGAGAATTTCATTAGCGATAAACGGATTCGACGAGCAAAAACCAAGTCACAACAACAACAAAAGTACGAAGAAAAACAGAAGTGTGACAGAAACTTCAATACCAACCGCGGCTGCTTTGTTTACATCGAACGAAACAAACAAAATTCCGAGTAAGTGTATTTTTTGCGGGGAGAGTCACGACAGCCATTCGTGTGAAAAAGCAAAACAGTTGAGTTTGAGTGCAAGACAAGATATTGTGAAAGACAAAAAGCGGGTTTTGCGGGTTTGAAATTGAACCGCAGCTACAATAAGTGTCGTTCTAGAATAAAGTGTGCCTGGTGTGGTAAAAAACATGCTTTGTTGATGTGTCGGGAAGTGACCAAAAATGATAGCGATCAGACCGTGGGTGAAATCCAGACAATGACAAAAAATCTCGCTCTCGCCAACGTAACCTTCCAGGATCCCCAAGTTTATTTGCAGACGCTCCGCGTCAAGTTGAAAGAGCCAATGAGAGAACGAGTTGTTCGCGCGGTCATTGACACCGGGTCGCATAAATCGTACGTGTTAGCCAGTTTTGCCGAAAAATTAGGTTTCGAAAATATCGGTGAAAAGAAGATGGTGCACTTATTGTTTGGTGGGGGGGATGTCAGAACCCCGACAACACCAAGTTTCACGCATCACACTAAGTAAACTTGATGGTGCTTTCAATTGTATTTTTTCGGCATTTCACGAGGGGATCATTTGTCAAAATATTGCGGCATATGAAAACAGCACACGTTTGAACGAGCTGAACAGTAAAGGAATCTATTTATCCGACATTGGCAACGACACCGAACCTATAGCTGTGTTGATAAACGCGGATGTGGTCGGGCGACTGTACACAGGTAAAATTGTACAAATTCCCACTGGTGAGACCGCGGTGGAAACTCTCCTCGGCTGAACTATAATGGGGAAAAATTCAACAAATTTTTCGGAACGCCAAGATGCTGCTCTCACAGTTATTTCGATGTTTGCTAGAGAAGCAGATATTACGGATTTATGGAGACTTGATGCGCTGGGAATTACAGATCCAGCTGAGAGAGTTTCAAAGGAAAATTATCTCGCTCAAGCAAATGCAAATTTTGTATCCACCACTCGGGTCACTCAAGAAGGGCGCTACGAAGTGGCGCTTCCCTGGAAGGAGAAGCACCCCCCACTCGCGAATAATCGTTTTATAGTCGAAAAGAGATTGATTAATCTGACCAATAAATTGAAAAATGAACACTTGTTTGAGAAGTACGACGATTTATTGACACTTTGGGAAAAAGACGGCATTATCGAAGAAGTGCCCAGTGATCAGTTATCAGAACATGATTATTATTTGCCACATCATCATGTTCTAAAAATTAGTAGCACCACACCGGTCCGACCAGTATTCGATGCTTCCGCGAAAACAAAAGACGGAGTTTCACTCAACAAATGCCTTGAAACTGGTCCAAACCTAATAGCAATGATCCCTAATATTTTGTTGAGATTCAGGAATCATGAAATTGGAATAGTTGCTGACATTGCAGAAGCATTTTTACAAATAAACATTGCGCCTTCGGATAGACAATTTTTGAAATTTTTTTGGTGGAACAAGACAGAACCAACAAAAGTTATTACATTTCAACACCGTCGCGTTGTTTTCGGGTTGACCTGTAGCCCATTTCTTCTAGGAGCAACAATCGATTGTCATTTGGAAAAAATGGTTCAAAAATCCACGAACATTGAAGAATCATAGTTGATAGAGAAAATACACGACTCATTCTACGTCGATAATTGTGTCACGAGCGTGAAATCGGAAATGGAGGCCCAGTATTTCCAAGACGAAACTACACGGATCATGAAAGAAGGCTGTTTTGACCTCCGAGGGTGGGAGATGACGCACGATAATGGCCAATCTGACAACAGTGCCGTACTCGGAGTGATTTGGAACAAGGACAAAGATACATTGGGACTTAATATAACAATAACGGAAAAACGACCAGAAAAAATTACGAAACGTTTTGTTCTATCCGCGGCGCATAAAGTTTTCGACCCACTCGGTTGGGCCACGCCCACTTTGCTACCTCCGAAAATATTGCTCCAAAATTTATGGGGAATCAAAGAATTAAATTGGGACGATGATATCCCAGATGACTACCGAAAACAGTTTCAAGCCTGGTACGATCAGATTCCTGAACTTCGAGATCTAAGCGTCCCACGGTGGATTTTCGGAGACACACGTGACAAAGTAACGTACCACATGTTTGTCGACGCAAGCAAAACCGCATATGCGGCTGCACTTTTTGTTCGAGTGGAAGGAGAAAATGGTACGTCCGTTCAGCTGGTATAAGCGAAATCACGAGTGAAGCCACGAGAAGATATTTCGATTCCATGCGTGGAACTCTTGGCAGCAATGCTTGGATCACGCTTGATGAAAACCACAATCGATTCGTTAAAATTAAAGAAGGTAGAGGTAATTTTTTGGACGGATTCGTCATCTGTTTTGTCCTGGATGGTCGTAATGGTCAATGGGCAGTTTTTGTGTGGAATAGAATAACAGAAATAGGAGCGACCACTGATATCAAAACTTGGCGTCACGTACCAGGCAATAAAAATCCGGCCGATCTGCCGTCACGAGGGTATACAACCAGACAGCTCATAAATTCCAGATGGTGGAAGGGACCAGACTGGCTAAAAGATTATCCTGATCACTGGCCAGCTGATCGTTTTGAGATTAACGAGGATGAAGTTAACGCAGAGTTGAAGAAAAACGCAGAGAAAACTACGCCCGAAAGTTTCATTCATGAGGCTACGGTACTCAGTTGTGCTAATGTGATGGAATAAACGATTCAAGATTAAAGACCCTCGAAGTCTATAAAGAAGAAAGCATCGGATTAATCAGAACGAAATCACTGGGTTCAAATCGCGATGACAGTTTTGGCTTCAGATTTCCGATAGTTTTAAGCCATAATAATCATGAATTGGTCAAACTGCTTATTACGCATACATACCTGAAAAATAATCACACGGGCATCAATACAATGTTAAAAATTTTGAGAGAAAATTTTTGGATTACTTCAAGTCGGCGTCCTGTAAACAATGTCATACAAAAGTGTGTTACCTGTCGCCGTTTTGCAGGAAAAACATTAAAAGCACCGCCTACGAGTTTGCCCGCAAGGAGAGTCAGAGATGCAAAAGTTTTTGAAATCACGGGAGTAGACTACGCAGGGCCTCTCTTTCTACGAGAAGGTCAAAAGTGCTACATCTGTTTATTTACCTGCGCAGTATACCGTGCCATTCATCTTGAGCTAGTTACGACATTGTCAGCTGACAGATTTCTCGAAGCTTTGCGCAGATTTATACATCGTAGAGGAAGACCGAGCTACATTTACAGCGATAACGGTACCAATTTTGTCAAAGCTAACCGTTTACTGCAACACGTCAATTGGGAGAAAATTTCGAGTTATTGTGCGACCGAAAAAATTGAGTGGGTTTTTAATCCTCCATCCGCCCCATGGTGGGGTGGGTGGTGGGAGAGAATGGTACGCCTTGTAAAAGATCTTCGGAAAAGAACCCTTGGCATTACAAGTCTCAGTTACGAGGAATTGAACACCATACTCTGCGAATGCGAATCGGTCATTAATACTCGTCCCATCACCTATTCACCGGAAGATAAAAACAACATTTGTGTCATAAGCCCAGACATGTTTTTGAAAGAAATTCACGTAGACGGCGTACCAGATATAGACGAAATTGAAAAACATCGCTATTCCGCAAGTTACGTTGTTATCGGCAGCGACTACGCGCAGAAGAACAAAAGTCAATAAAGATCTCTGTAAAACTTTGAAGGTCGGTGACTTATTCTTCATTTCAACTGATAACCAAAAGGCTTGCAAGTGGCCTTTAGCCAGAATACAGGAACTAATTCTCGGCAACGACGGAGAAATTAGGCAGTAAAACTCAAAACCTCCTCAAATGTATTGGTTAGACCAGTTCAGCGATTGATTTCACTGGAAGCGGATTCGGATGAATATCTCCCTAAATTCGTGGAAAAGGCGACGGAAAAGTCAACACCAGAGGAATGTTCTGAAGAACCAATCGACGAAGATCGACAAGACAGGGGCGGATCAAGTTCGGGTGACACCATGGAGCCCCACAAATCGCATCCGAAGTGCAGCAGGTACTGCAGACACGACGAGGGCGGGCAGTCAAGATGCCGAAACGCTACATCGAATGACAAGTTAAAATAAATCATTATCTATATGGACGTTTGTTAAATTACCGAAATCGTCAATTAAAGCAATTTAAAAAGGTGGGAGAATGTTGAAAAATGTAGATCATATTGTGACCGCCACGGCGAATTTTATCTGTAGTTTCTTATGATTTTTGATTTTTCAAGTTTTTGCGACTGAGCATGCGTTGATCTTACGTGTGCGCTTCAATTTTATAAATGAACGAAGTCGCTTGGCTACCATCGTCCGAGCAACAACAAATTAACGATTATCCTAGTTATTTTTCGAATAAATAGTATTTTTTATATTTTCCATTCTAAGGCACGAGTTGTTTTATTACTCTTCCTAAAACGATTTTGCAACAATATCAAATGTGCCAAGTAGAATGCAGATTGTAACTTTTATGTGAAGATGAACTACTCCGAAGGTAATTATGAGGATGTACACGCGCTAATGTTATCATCAATTCACTTAATAAGCCGAGAGTCAGACAACGAATGGCGATGTACGCTGATCTTTTTTTTGGTACACAATTATTGCCCAATGCACAAAACATTTTAGTACAACTTATTCTGAGTTTTAATACAATATATTGTCTTACGTCATTACGTCAAATACTACAAAATCCTCATACATCACAATAACATAGGCTTGCGAAACACAGCTGTTAGAATGCCAAGTGCATTTTCAACGACTCTATATAGTTGGAACCCCGATTTTTAGACTCCAGTTTGATTTCCATTGTAAGGCTTCATTATACAAGTGAAGAGAGGAATGCATCATCTGCGACAAACACAAACAACACATTCCAATGCCAGTTCGATAGTTACTATTTGTTAGTAGGCGATGTCGACAACTCACATGGCGTAATGCCAAAACACCCAGCGAACACACGAATGTGTGGCCTGTCGGGTAATTCGTAACAATGTGTAGAGTCGTTAAAATATTTTTGTTGAGTGTGTAACATTAAAACTGATATATGTCTGATATAAGAAATAATTATAACGTATATTAAATAATAAATTTGAGTATTAATAAAACGTATGTTATTATACTATTATAATAACATACAACAACAGAGTGAATCTTCGTCTATTCCATACCTTTATAATACCATTCAACTCTCTTCATCATATTATTAAGAGGTTATGGACTCACCACGTGAATCAACCGCAATTCCCATTTTCAAAGGGACTGATTTCGATGACTGGAAGTTCAGAGTTGAACTATTACTGGAAGAAAAGGAATTACTTGGGTGTATTAGAACCGAACCCACTGATGAAGCTAAGAAGAAAAGTGATTATGTAAAACATGATGTAGCTGCCCGTAACGTTATTGTCAAATGCCTTGATTCTCATTATACCGAATATGTTAAAGGAAAAGAAACAGCATATCATATGTGGAAAAATTTGTGCGATACTTTTGAGAGTAAAAGCTTGACAAAAAGGATTTATACGTTTAAAAAGCTAATCAAGTTAGAATGTGGTGAAAATAAAAACCTGCAGACGTTTTTCCGAGAGTTCGATTGCACCGTTCGCGAATATAAGAGTGCTGGTGGTACAATGTCAAATGACGAAATATTTACGTTTTTATTGTCTAAAGTACCTAACAAGAACGAATCAGCGGTTGTTGCATTATCTACGTTAAATGAAGCTGACCTTACGATTGATAAAGTTCGTAGCCGATTACTTGAAGAAGAACTTAAGAAGAATGACGATAAAAAGCACAACGATCCATCAATACAAGCTGCATTTAAGACACAAACCAGACATGATCAGAAACAATTCGTAAAAAATCGATGTTACAATTGTAATCAGATTGGACACAAGGCCAATAAGTGTCCAAAACCATCAAAAACCAAGAAGTCTGCTGATGAATCATTACATAGACAAGCCTGTGTCAGTCAAAGAGAAAGTTGCAGCCAAACCTTCGATGCACGTCAAATAAACTTTCTAGTTGATTGTGCCTGCACTGATCATTTAATCAATGATAAAAAATTATTGTCGGACAAGAAGGATATAGTTCCATTTGAGATTCAAGTCGCCAAACAGGGTGAAACATTAAAGGTCTCAACAGCTGGCACTTTACCCGTGTTATCGTTGGGCGAGGGGCGGAAAGTACACGAACTAGATATCAACAACGTATGTCACGCACCAGAGTTAACGCATAATCTATTGTCAGTTAGCAAACTCGATGATGCCGGTTTTAAGATTGTCATTGAAAATGGTACGCTGCGTGCTATTAAGAATGAAATCGTTGTTTTTAAATCGAAAAAAAGAGCCGGCATGTACCCCGTGACATTCAGTGGTCGCGAGCACTATGCAAACGCTACAATTGCTAAGAAGGAAGCAAGTTTTTTATGGCACCGTCGTTTGGCCCACCTTGGAATGTCAAATGTTTGCAAAATGTCGAAAGGAATGGTTAAAGGAATGCCAACTGATATTTCCGAGATTCCTGTGGTTTGTGAATGCTGTATTAGATCGAAACAAACAAGACAACCGTTTAGTGGAACCAGACCACCAACGAAACGTCCGTTGGAACGTGTACACTCTGATTTATGTGGCCCGTTTGAAGTTGATACATATGATGGATACAGATACTTCGCAACCTTTATGGATGACTATACTCACTTCTCCGTGGTTTTCTTATTGAAGTTTAAGAGTGAGTTAAGTAATATATTTAAACAATATAATGCAATGGTCAATACAAGATTTAATCGTAAAATTGAATACCTTCGATGTGATCAAGGAGGTGAATACACATCAACCCATTTGAGAAATTATGCTGTTAAAAATGGTATAACATTAGAATATACAGCAGCGTACAATCCTGAGCTAAATGGTGTTGCCGAACGATTAAACCGGACTCTGTGTGGAAAAGTCCGAACCATGTTGAATGACAATAAGCTTGATCGATCGATGTGGGGTGAAGCTGTATTAACAGCAATGTATCTAACAAATCGTTCACCAACAGAAGCGGTAAAAGACAAAACTCCGTTTGAAATGTGGTATGATCGACCACCAGTCCTGTCACATCTTAGAGTTTTTGGATCGAGAGCCTTCGCACATATTCCGAAACAGGATAGACGAGGAAAGCTATCAGATAGAAGTTCCGAATATATCATGATTGGATATACTAATACTTGCTATCGATTATTTGCCAAAACACCCAGCGAACACACGAATGTGTGGCCTCTCGGGTAATTCATAACAATGTGTAGAGTCGTTAAAATATTTTTGTTGAGTGTGTAACATTAAAACTGATATATGTATGTCTGATATAAGAAATAATTATAACGTATATTAAATAATAAATTTGAGTATTAATAAAACGTATGTTATTATACTATTATAATAACATACAACATCAGAGTGAATCTTCGTCTATTCCAAACCTTTATAATACCATTCAACTCTCTTCATCATATTATTAAGAGTATTTTGTTTGAAAATTGTGAGGCCAACTAAACATATTAAGTACCTATTCAAAATCTTTGCTGGACACTAAACGAATTTTAAAACTTGAACGCAACTCTCCACTCAGTCCAATATCTTTATTACGTAAATCACCTAGTAAATCTTGAAGTTTTTTTGGTTTCAGGCTTTTCAAGGTTGGCCTAACCCAGAAACGCCTCTTTTGATCCAACATAAGGCAGTAGGAACCAGTTGTTATTAGTAAATTCTCATCGTCTTTGTCACGGGCACTCCACATTTTTATGAAAATAACTGAATTATTTCTAAATTTAATTTTTCGTTGTAAGGAAAACTGTCAAAATTTGTCTTCATTTAGTGTGGACAGAAGTTTCAGTTTTGTCTTGTCCTCAAAATATGTTTCTGTTTTGTGTGTTTGGTGTGGATCCGCCCGCCATTACCGTTATTCTATTGAAAATGCATCGAATCGAATAAAGTGTTGGTTGAACCCTCGCTAAATTTTCTAATTTATCCTGTCGTTAAAAAAATATCAAATTTAAGGAACATGTGTTGTTTTGAGTTTAAAGTATTTTTTACACAAAAAAATGTGTTAAGTGATTTTTTAATGTATTCAAATTATTACAAAATTAAAGCAAAGTAAATTAGATGACATTAGAAAATTAGTTTTATACATCGTTTAAATTTCCGTTTTTCTTGCTTCGATTGATATTTATAGTTATAGCAGTGTGCAAGGTGTTTATTTTGTTGATGTGTTTATTTTATAATAAGTACAACAAGCAATGCAATTTTCGATACTGCAGACATCATCCTGTGCTCAAGAATTAAAAGAGCATAAGTCGACTTATGACCTTTTAATTCTTGTTTAATTTTCAATTAAAACCTCTTCATTTTCCAATTTTTAAGGTAATATCAAAGACAGTAAGATCTTATTCTCTTTGATATTACAGTAAAAATTGATATGAGAACGAATTAATAGAAAATTAAACAAGAAATGTGCAAGAATTTTTTATACCATAAATCGACTTACGCCCTTTTAATTCTTGAGCACTTAGACTAAGAAAAAGCGCCGGTATGCGAGAAATTGCGACTGCATATGCCATAATATGACTTGCAGCCTACTATTGCTTGATTTGATATTTAACATTTTTTAAATGTTAAAGGTGGAAGTGAAAAAGAAAATTTACATTTTTAAAAAATAAATAAATAAAATATTTAAGAAAAGTAACTTACTATTAATCTTTATTCTCCATTTGACTGACTAAAGTTAGAGTTTGAATCAAAAATTGGCATTCGAAGTTATTCCTTGTGTTTTAAAGCGATTGCAAGAGATGCGCAGTCAATTTTTAATTTCTGCATTTTGCAGTCCGAGAGAACTTGCAGCTTTCGCTGCAAAACTTTTTTAATTTTTTGCCTGCTTTTAACAGCATATACTGCGTTGCTACACATCAGTCGAATTCGTAACCTCGGGTGAAGTGGTTTGATCTTTCCTTACTGCAGACTTTGCGCTAATTTACTTAGGTATAAATCCACAACTACCACAGACAACAGAGACAGAGAATGATGGCCCTACTGTAAGTGTCTGTAGAAGCTCCATCAAGCATCTTCTGAAGAAGTTCGCCCTAATGCCGTTCTTATTCTTGAGGAACCTGTGTGGAGGTGGTTATTGATACGTTAGATATCGTTTGTGCCCGGTTGAACTACGCTTCCACTCTCCGTACGCACGCATTTGGGGCACGGGCTGAGCTCGATATTATAAACTCGGAGATTTATGTTGCTACTCTCACACTAATAATAAATACAATGATTTATATTTACGTTACAATACTTATAACGATTTAAAATTCACTTTATTAAAATGTTTAATTTACAGAAATAAATTATAAAATTAGAACACATAAAAATTCGGTGTTACTTGTTCGCCATCTTATTAACCTTTTTTTATTCAGGGGTCGAGTTAGTGAGTACCATTTTGGCGACGTCAATTTATTCGCCCAGTGAACCGCAAGTTATATGGGGGAGCGTACCGTGGACGTTATTGGTGCTGCCACACCTGCACCATTTTGTTCTCTAATTGAAATCTTATTTACTTAGATTGCAAATGCAATTAATTCTCAAGTGGCGAGGTATTGTCAATATTCAAACCTCAATTAGAAATTATTCTTTAAGGATGGTTTATTACCACACGAATTAAGTATACTATCATTTCGTGCTTCTCCGTTGTTACGTTTGTATTCAAGCTGATGTGAATTCCGAGAGTAACCCAAATCCGATGCTGTCCCACCATGAAATTTTCGCCTGCATTCTATTTATCTGAAAGATCGTTTAATTGCTTTAAGAGTATTTGAAGCGAACTTTTTATATTGGTAAAACACTGTGTGATGGTTTAATGGAAGGCCTTGAAAGAGCTAAGTACTTCCATCTCAAACGTGTTGACTACCCACTTGGTTATGTAAGTTGTTTAAGAATCAATATTGGGAAATCCTAGATTTTGAGAATGTTTGTTTTCTAATTTATTATTAGTGCTAATGGGCTTTTGGGACGTGACCGCAACCGCCCTCTATGAGGATGAGTGCTACACATTTTCGATGATATAAACGTTATTCGAGAAGCGACTTTAATGAATGGCAATGGCATGTTCAAACAGAATCGTGCAGGATTAGTAGGGACGATGGCAAAATCGAACACCGGACATAAGCTGTGGCATCGGTTACTTTATCACATCGACTTCAAGATCTGTCGATTACAATATTGAAAAGACGATTACAAGATTGAGTAGCCGTTTCAATTTGAAATTTGCATCACAGGCAAACAATCGAAACTGACATTTTAAAATAATAGAAAATCAACGTTAGAAACCCGTTTGGTTTCAGAGACCATATTCATATATGAAATAATTGAGTTTAGCAGCGGTAATTACATATTTGACGGAAGAATACAAAGTGTGAATCTGAAACTAATACTTTGAACTGCAAAAAACCTACCAACACCGGTTCAAAGTTTCAGATATTTACCAATTAACTTTGCCCAAAAGGATCAAAGTTATTGAATTCCTGTCAAAAACGACCAACAATTTTGTTTGAAAGTCCCTGTCTGTCTGTACCCAAGGTAACTCGAAAACGGCTTGTCCGATTTGGAATATTTCACCAATCTGTTTCTGTGGTCAAACCGGAGGGGAGAATTGACAAGCTTTCTTAAGCTGAATGTCAAGAGGATCAGGTAACTGCTACACGAATGATCCAAAAGCACATGATGATATTGCCATGTTGACCAATTTTTTAGATATGCTGGTTTGAGGGTTGAGTTGGGTGTTGTACTCGCGCTTGAGTTGGGTTCCAATAGCACGTTGAGACGCATATAGTTTTTAGAACCATATTGATTGAGGGTTGATTTGGGTGTGAGTTTGGGGTTGAATTAAAGGCTGGGTTGCAGGTCGTGTTAAGGTTGACTTTTGGTGGCACTAAGACTGAGTTAGGGTTGAGTTGGAGTTGAGTTGGGATTCAGTTGAGTAGGAGTCAGCTGTTAAATTAGGAATCTATTTGGGGTTGTGTTGAGGGTTAAGTTGGAAGCTAACTTGAATTGTTTTGAGTTAAGTTCATACACGAATGTAGTTTTTAGAGTCGCGTTGCTTCAAGGATTGAGTGGGACGTTGAGTTAGAGGTTGAGTTAGGATTGAGTTGAATTCATACATGCGCATTTTTCGGACCGTGTTGGTTTAGGAGTTGAGTTTAGGGTCGAGTTGAGGGTTGAGTTGGAAGCTAAGTTGGGTTTCATTCAGCCATTCAGTTGGGGAATTATTTGGGGGTTCAGTTGAAATTTAAGTTGGAAGTTAGTTTGACTTATCCTGAGTGAGTTCATGTACCCACGCAGATTTTCGGACCGTGCTGATTTGAGGATTGAGTTGAGGGTTGAGTTATTGTCGAGTAGGGTGTTGAGTTGGAGTTGAGTGATGGGGTTAAGTTGGGGATTTATTTGAGGGTTGTGGCGGAGATTGAGTTGGAGGTTAGATTAAGTTGAGTTCATATACGCATGTAATTTTCGAACCTATGTAATTGACTTAGGGTTTGAGTTTAATGTTGAGTTTGGGGTTTAATTGATGGTTGAGTTCCGATTGAGTGGAACGTTGAGTTGGGTTGAGTTATGGTTGAGTTTAGGGTTGGGTTGAGGCTTGAATTGAGATCGAGTTAGTGTGGAATAGAGGTTTGAGCAAGAGGTTGAGGATCGAGTTGATTTTGGGACTGAGTTGGCTGTTGAGTGTTTAGTTCAGAAGAGGTTGAGATTTAGTTCGAGCTAAGTTGAAGTTGAGTTGGGGTTGAATTAGCTTGGGTTGACGTTCGGTTGGGGAATTATTTGGGGATTAAGTTACGGTTGATTTGAGTATTCGAATAGGTGGATGTTGAGCCGAAGATTGAGGTAAGAGATTCAGTTAACGATTGATTTGAGAATTGAGTTACTTAGAAGGACCGAAGTTCTGATCACCTCGTGAGGTTTCAATCCTTTATATGCTCTTTACAAGTGTTCAAATGATTTGCCTATTCGGCAGCTTGCTCCTACGTTATTCTGTTGACCCAGCTCTTCGATATCATGGTCTCGTCTCTCGTACGTTCCATAGAATTCTTCCATTTTGGTCATCTTTCGCTTCGAAGTTATTGGTGTAAATGCTCCTATTGGATATAAAAACAATTCGCCGTCTCGCATAATTATGTAGAGTTTATAAAGACTATTATAAACTGTGATCAGTACTTGGGACCACTTGAGAACAGCGGGAGCTCCATCGTTATCACTCTCCGCGATTGCAGCTGACTTTTTAGCCAAGTTAAAACTCCGGACCATTGATGGGATTCCGTCGGGATCTCTGGTGCTGATACTGGCTTAAAATGTACTTGATTAACATGCTTATGTCCACACAATTCTCGGTGCTGTTCGATTCTCTCCTAAGGATACCGAAGACAAAGTTGTACCCTTCTGGCTTCCATTGCTCACTAGTTACTCATGTAGCTATCGTATTTTCTCCTTTTGTTTCGCAAATAATTCTTTTTCTGCTTTCTTCTGGCTTCGAACTCTCGTTCAGCCAAATTTCTTTCCTCATCGAGAAGCTACAGCTGTACTCGCGCACTGATCCTGAACGACACGGACTTGGTCGAGATGTCCGCTGTCTCAATTAGTAAGGACTTTTTCTTTGAATGCGTCGATTTCATATACGTTCCTTTTCGATGGTGATACTGATTCCAGTTCCATTTGTCATTACTGATGTCTTCATACCTCTGGTTCGTTGAGAAATTTTTGAGGAATATCCCAAAACATTTTTGACAGTATGGTTTGATTTGAAGCCGACAATGGTCGAAGTTGGCAAACTTTTGCTTTCTTCGTCTAATACTCGAAATCCCTCTTCGTTGCTGTATTTAGTGGCTCCCGCAAGGTTAACCCACGCTTCGGTCATACACACGCTTTTTGACATTCTGGACTTGAGTTTGTTTTGTAGGCTTCGAGCTTTCTGGATTCCGATCGCTTTGCTGTTGATTTCGCCTATAGCTGTTTCCCTGGTCTTAAATTTATCGCGCGCCAGTATACGAAGGGGTTCAGACCCCATTTTTCCCAATAGCATTTTTACAGGAGTATAGTTTGCTGTCTAAAATAAGTCCCAGGTACCTCGCTTGAGATCAAGCTAATACCATTTAAAATGGGAGGATCAATCTGAGGAAGATTGTATTTCCGAGAGAAGAGGACTGCTTCAGTTTTATGTGGATTAATATTTAGTCCACAGTCATTGGCTTATTTAGAAAGAATGCCAAACGCGCCTTGCATGCGCTCTCTTAGGGCTCAAGAATATTTACCGTACCGTGCTTACCGTAAGACAAATAAGGGAGTGTAGAGCGGTTTCGACCGATTCCGATTTTCCATCGACCTAACTGACTCTATTGACCCTCTAATAAAAGCTTCTATTTGTGCTTGGCTTCTATTTTATAAATATTACGTTTATCTCAGGCTATTTTCTGGGAATGTGGCAAAGTTCCAGGCTCCCTCTGAAGATAACTTCCAGCCAAAGTATAGAGTCAAGTCAGTAGTTTGTTGAGCATCCACAGGAATAATGCCATCAGGTCTAGCCAACTTGTTTGGCTGAAAGCTGTTAATTGCTCACACTCACATTACTTCCCTCCTGGTTATTATTTGGCTTGCAACGCCTGAATCCCTAATGGCACTAGGCATTTCAGACGCAATTGTGGGACACTCCGGAAAGTGTTTTATCAGCAGTAACTCGTTAATTATGTGTAGTTACCAATGAGCAAGGAAAGATGCTTGGCACTTATCATGCCAAAGATATAACGTCTTGAGTTATTTTTATACTGCACAAACTTAGCTTAGCGCGGCTGACATTTTTTTTTTCAGTTTAAATAGGAATTCCCATCCAGGATTCCAATCTAATCTGTGCTGTAACATGCCATCGCGCTTTACACTTTTACACGTGGTAAAATTTCATTACGTTATTTAAATTGCAATAGAATAAATTTTTTTGGAAATAGGTAGCTTAAGTATGACGCTCTCAAAATTTGCATAATGTCTATTATTGTTAATATACATAAGAATCCTCCCAGCCGACGTGGAGACTATTCTATTAGAAGTGTGCGAATGGGCTGATAGCACCAGACAACAACTCTACAGGCTCACAGTTGTAAAATATGTTTCAGAAGTTTAGATTTCACTAGTCCATTGTCGTTCCAAACAGCTAATTTAAGTTCATTCATTTTTTGGACGATGAGACTCTTATTGGTCTCCATCATTTCCATAAATTTATTTCATTGATTTGTTTCATTGATTGCTTGGGATCGGATTAAAAGAATAACCTCTGAGAGCTTCCGCGTACGATTTTTTCCGCGTAGACTTTTGAAAATAGTTTAAGTGCTTGCAGTTCCGCTCTTTGACGTGGAGTCATTTTTTTCTTAACTCCTTGTACACTAGACATCCTCTTTAGTTTGCTGTATGATTTGCATGACTGCATTTTGTAGCCCCTGGTTTGCTTTTTACTTGCTCACACTTGCTGCTCTCATGCAGTTGGCCACATACTATATTACACAAAAGCCGGGAGTTGCAAATTTTTTAAACTCAAAAGCTCTTCGGCCAGGAAATTGCTGCTGCGGGAAAGTCTCGCTATCCGCAACGAAAGCTGTGTAGAAGGTAATTACCTAATTAATTTTTGGTTTGGCAAGATGCGGGTCACCGATCAGTTATGCGGGACTATACCAACCTAGCGAGATACCATTGGCTTGAGATGCGGTTTAAATATGAACAACTTATAAAAACGATGTACATATTTCTTTAAGATTAACTGTCATATTCACATTCGAGTATATGGAATAAAATATCTAATTCTAACAAAAAAAAAAAAATCATTTCCAAGAACAAATAACGTTTTGTATTACAAAATAAATTCACCCCCTAATTGAAACTATATTCATATATAAACGTACATACAGTGTTGTTTACTCGTACATATAGCGTAAAAAACTATATTTGCCCTGAATCCAAAACAAAGTAAACACACAAATTGTGTATACTCTTCACCCACCCACACACACAATTTGTATGTACCTAAAACCATATCAAATCGACTTAAACCGTAACGTATATATAAGGAGATTATCTTCGATTGTTGCACAATTTCGATTTCAATTAAAATGTCGTCCAAAAAAAAAAAAAACTTGTATTTAGAGAAGAAGATTAATCATCATTTGCAGCCAAGATGATATTGTCTAAAAAAAAAAATTTGTAAGCGAGTACATATCGATCGATGATGATCAATAGTTTTTTTTTTAATTTTTAATTTGTGGTAGTTTTTGGTCCGTATTGCGATTATGTATAAGGTAAGATGATTTTATGAAAATCATCGAAAAACAACTGCCCTATTATTTCGGGACAATATTATCACACTCCCTAACTAACTATATATGTATATGGATAAAGGATACTTTTTTGCACGATTTTAATAATTTTGGTCCTCATATACAGTATGTACGAAAAAATAAAAAACTATGTACACACTTATATACCAAAACTATCCGCTCTTCTACTCTGAGTATCTCGTTTATTCTATATAAAACGACTCGGACAGATGTTTTGAATGTTTATTAGAATATAAAAGAAAAATGATTATTTTGTTAGCCCCTAGCGCATGCCACAAATCGTTCATTATAAAAAAAAATGTTTTTTTTTTATTTCTATTTATATCCATTTAAAAACTATACACAGATTTATCCCGCACCGGTCATTTTTTGTCATGCCATTTATGTACGTCGTCTATCTTTGGTACTTGGTACTTTATGTATTGACACTACGATTCCCGTTCGCTCGCTCGTTTTGTGTATAAAACAACCCCACAATTTTTTTTTTTTTTTTGTCAATAAAACTACTTTTTATTAGGATCGAACAAAGAAGGACATTTTTTTTTATTTTTATAAAACTATTTATGGATATGATGTGTGGTGAATAGAGACGACAGTGGTCCTAAACTAAAATGTGCATAATCCCGGTCTTTGTAAAACTTCTATGTTTTGTAGTTATAATGAATTTGAAATATGTTAAGTATTTCGTATTTGGTGCGGAATTACATCTATTTTGACTTTCATTTTTCTAGACAACGACAAAATTTGAAAAAGGAATTTTTTTAGAAAAAAATCTATTTTTGTAAATTATACAGTTAATAGGATTCTGCTGCTGTATATAAAATGACGGGGATAAGTACAGGCGTAAGGTTAAATATTATGGTAATCAATTTTTTATAATTAAAGCAGAATTTTTTGTATCCGTTTGGGCTTGGTAATTAGGGTTGGCTGTCTTTCGTAATTAACTGTGTATTAAATTAATCAGCTTTACCACTATAGATTTTCAAGGTCTGTTTTCAAGGTTAGGGTCTAGAAACGAAGATAGGTAATCGCCATACAAAGTTGTAAACAATTACTGGCTTTACGCCGTAGATAGTATAATAGCAAAATAGTATTGTTACGGTGACACCTAGGGTAAAAGTTATTTAACTAGCAAAAAGATTACTGTTCTAAAATGAAATTTTCCACGATAAAACTGTTCTAAATGTTCCTACGCTATTCTTACTCGAAAAGTCATGAAATTTCTAGAAGTTTTGGTTTGAGTATATAGTATAAAAAGCGAACGAGCTCGAATTGGATGATTAGTATTTGGTAAGCGATAGAGTGAATATTAAAAAGGAATTAAAAAGTGATTTAAAAACTGTTTTAATGCGATATAAAATTTATAAGTGAATAATACATCGCTAAAGGTTATTACGCTGCTACCGCCTTGTGCTACACTTGTAACAGGGACGTATGTTATAGGGCAACCAGATGGCGAAGCCAGTTTCCGTTCCTTCAAACTAACTTGTAATCTTCCCACCATTTCGACTGTTGCCATTCGATCATTCGATTTCTGCTCTATGCTGGGTGCTCTTTCCATAGAAGTTGCCGATCCTAACCGTTTTTCTATTATTTCCCAACAATCTCTTGATATGTGGCCAAACTTGTTACATACCCAACATCTTAGCTCACTACCTTTGGACCTTTGTCCCGATTGTTCGACGCTCGTCTGAATAAAAATTGGCGATCTTCTCCCTCCTTGTATTATTTTCCGAAAGTCCCTTGAGATGTCACCAACTTCTTGTTGGTGTCTGAATTCATTTGGCGCCTAAATAATGACAGTCTATTGATAGTCTGTACAGGCTCGATCATTAACGCAAAAGCAACGGTTTCCGCGAAGGTGACTTTAGCCTTTTCGTGCCATCACCGCTTTTCGTGTCTCTGGATCGCGAATATCGTCAATAAATGCGTCCATTTTTAGCCTTTCCATATAATCGGCCGACGTACTTCTATGTGCTAGATGCATTAGTCGCGCGATTGCTTTTGGTAGCGGCTTTTCAATTCCATGTAATATATTTCCCGCTTGTGATCACTATCATACTTCCGATCCAGCGCCTTCATAATTTTGAGATAGCTATTGCGATCCTTATCTGGAATGGTTTGTAAAGCCTCCGCCGCTTCACCTTTAAGGGCCACTATTAGAGCTGCAACAAGATGTTCATCATTTCAACGGTTTTGATCGGCTGCCGTTTCAAATTGAAATTTGAAAATGCCGAAAGATGTTGTTCCGTCAAATGTTGGTGGCTTTAACTTAATCGACTGTATGGTCTGAACCACTTGCATCGTTGTTGCGTCTAGCCTGTGGAATCTCCGTTTTTCGCCTGTAATTTCTCTATTTTACCATGAAGATTTGTAGACAGTTCTAGAATTTCCTCGTCCATTTTCTTTTGGGCTTCGGCAATTTTCCGGTTTGACTTTTTTACTGTTTCCAACTGTCGCTCGTTTTGTTGTTCGATCTTTTGGGTTGACTGCTCAATTTTCTAAATTTGTCGTTTGTTGTTTCATTATAGCCATCTGTCAGATCATTTCCTTTCGAAAATCATGATCTTTCGTGTCTAACCGTTCGTTCTCCAAGGCCTCATGTAGTCACGCCTGTACAGTAGCTTTACTACCATCAGTGGAAAAACTCCGTTTCTCGAGTTCCTTCTTTAATTCTGGAACTTTTAATTCGTGGAGAAACATTTTCTTTGTCTTATTATTCACAATCCCACCGCTATCACCAATTGTTACGTTTTTTGCCTTGTCAGTCACGGTTCAAATCACTGGATTGTGCATAAAACAAATCACTTCAATTTAACACAAACGAATTTATTTATTGAACACAAAAATCAATATAACACAATTTATTAACAACAACAATTCCAAAATCACTTTTATAATATTTATTCAAATTTTACTGGTCACTTTTACATTTTATATCTCACTAATTCACTTTTTAATCCTTATACTGTCGCTTACAACATACTAATAAACTAATTTGATCTCCTTAGGTCCTTACATAGAAGCAAAATCAAACCAAAACTTCTAGAAAGATCATGACTTTTCGAGTAAGAATAGTGTAGAAACATTTAGAGCAGTTTTATCATGGAAAATTCCATTTCAGTACAGTAAAACTTTGCGCTATTAATTTCAGTTGTTCTATTACGCTCTAGGTGCCACCGTAACAATATAGACAGCAATGAAAAATAACTAAAAACAAACAGTTCAAGAACCATACTGAAATGTAACAATATTGTGACGGTGGCACCTAGTGTGTAATAGAAGAAGTTAAATGAATAGCGCAATGTTTACTGTATGTACTAAAATGGAATTTTCCATTTTCCATGATAAAATTGTTACGTAATGTTTCTACGCTATTCTAACTGGAACTCATTGTGCCGTTAAATAGTATAAGAATATTGTCCACGTATCTGTGTCAGTACATGATTATTTGGTTTTTGTTGTTCGATTCCGTTATTATGCTGATTTCCGAAATGGTTCATGTATATGTTAGCTAACGTTCCTGATAAAGGATTACCCATTGGAAGTCCATCCAGTCTGTGAATAGAATTTATTGTTGTGTTGAAAATAATTTTGTTCTGTGATTGTTGTGATTATAGTGATAATTTCGTCAATTTTTTCTTTTGTTCAAGCTCACCACGACATGGCTATACTAAATAGAGTCATTTGAATATCTCGTTATCAACAAATAAACTACAAATTTCAGTTTATACATAAACAATTTATGTCGGTAAGGTTCGTCTTCCAAACCCAAAATAGAATAACTTACTGACTTTTCCCATAAAAGAGGCTTGAAAGGGTTCAATAGGTACTTATACATAAAGGTTTTCACATAATTCTTTTGCGAGTTGAGCGTGAACTCGCCCATTGTTTTTGCTTACAAAATTTAATAAATAGTTCAATATACATTTTATAATCGGTACAATTCGGTTAATATCAGATCAATTGACCAAAAAGATTAAATTAATCGGTTAACCTTAATCTGGTTTGATACGTTACTGGTAGAGAACTTTCTGTAACATCTCCAACAGCGAAGCGATGGAATCTAATTTGTTTGTATACGTCTTTGGGTTAGAGCATTCCAAATGAGCGTTGTGACTTTGATTTATTTAAAAAAAATCGATTTTTTGAATGTGTAATAATTTAAATCAAAAGCCAACACACAAATTTTCTTGTGAGACCTCAATGCGGAGGGTAGCCTAATGATAAATTAAATTTAAATTTTGCTTTGCTAAATTTTTGTTAGCCGCAATTGTTTTACATTTCTGAATAATGGAATGAACGAAAATTATTAAATGTTGATTGGTTGAAGAGACAAGGCAATAAATAAAACTTCATTTTTTAAATTTAATTATTGATTTCAGCAATTGCAGCAGATTTGGGACGCTCAAAGAAGATTGTTTATCGTTTCATTAAAAACTAGAATGGTTCTGGCGATTTTCAAATTAGTCCCAGAAAAGAACGAGCTCGAAAAACAACTACGTCGGCTGTTTGAATCTGGAAAGGTAATTGTTTCCAAACAAAATTTAAATCGAAAGATAAATTTCGCGAAATAACACTTGAACAAATCATTGCTGTTTTGTAAAAAGTCGCTGGAATGACGAAATGATGAATAATTTTCTTGGGTCGGATGGCAAGGTTTATAGAGGTCGGAACGTTATAGTTTGGGGGGCATTTTGTGGCACGGCTTTCGACCAGTATTCACAATTAAAAAACGAATGAACCAACACAAATATATGTAGAAATATCTGGTCTATGTATATGATGAAAACTGTGATTGAGCCTTATTCCTTCGAAAACATGCCGGTTTCATTCAAACAGACTGCAAAGTTAATGAAGTGTTAGGTTACGGATCAAAGAATAAATGTTTTGGACTGGCCACCGAAAACGTCTGACCTTAACCCAATCGAGAAAACTTATGGGCAGAAGTTAAGCGAAGATTAAAAAAGAAAACATCCAGGAGTTCACAGAAGTTAAACTGTTCCAAAGTATTGAGGAAATCTGGAAACACATTCAAGTGTCGCTTTGTCGACAGTAGCCTGTCTGTAGTAGGGTGGTTTTGAAAAAGCAACGGCTACTCAAATATTTAAATTTTTAAAAGAAAATTGTTCAAAATTCACCAACACTTTCATCATTGAATGCAATCGGTTCTAAATTTGCAAACAAGGCAAATACGTATTATAAAACATTGATTCAGGCTGTAAATGCATGGTGAATATCATAGCAATTATACCCTACAACCCTGCAACCCTACGATCGTGTCTACGGTGTGCGTCTTAGTATTGGATATCCAAGAGGATTATTAAGTATAACCGATCTTCAAACGCGTTTCAACCCTTTAAAAAGCTCGCATCATTATAGCGCAATCTTTTGCGATAATAACGTCGAGGTGGCATCTTTGACACATTTGAAAATAAATAAAACAATTTACAGTTTTATATCAATTCATTTATTTAAATCAAACATTATTTATCACAAAAGTAAAGTTTGCGGAATTATTTATTCGAAATCTAGAAAATCGTCGTTCAGAAACCATTACTCCTTAGCGAAGATTACTAGTTTCATCGGCCGTTTCTTTTAAATGGTCAATTAATGGGTTCGTAATTTGTGTTCTCCTAATTTTTTTAAGGAGAGCACTTTTAGATTCGGAAATTTCCGAATCAGTATTGGAAAAGTCTTGAACTGTCATCGTTGAAAAAACGCGGGCACCATTTGAACCTCACCGTTTTAATCGGATCAGGTCCAAACTGTGCTTTGACTTCAAAAACCAATGAAGCTCATCAACGAGCTAATTTGAGCCTGAATTAGTCTCCTTTCTTCTCCAAGCTCCTACAATATAATAAATAATTAATTTATCGGCAAACAAACAAACGTGTCATTAATTACATCTTTCGGCGTAAGATTTTTTTTCGGTGTTCATGTTCGGTGTAAAATTGCAATGTCGTGAAATTTTTACCATGTAAGAGTTGCATGTCAAGAACAAATCTTAGAACTGATTTTCGACGTATTTTTTTACACGTATCGTCATATTATTAAATGGGAAAAAAGTACTAACATTTTATATTTAAATACACAAAATATTGTACGCGTAAAACCGGCTTAGTTTTAAAAATTTCTTTTGTTTTTCGTAATATGTCATGTTAAAAATAATTCGCAGTGATGGCGCATACTTGAAAATTCATTTCAGTAACTTTTATGGTAATTTCGCAACAAGCGAACTTGACGGAGATAAACTTTTCTCAATATTTTGGTAATTTTTTCCCCTCCATACCAACTTATGTATGGAGGGGAAAAAAATTACCAAAATATTGAGAAAAGTTTATCTCCGTCAAGTTCGCTTGTTGCGAAATTACCATAAAAGTTACTGAAATGAATTTTCTAGTATGCGCCATCACAGTGGACATGTTTTGTAATTGTTTCGTATAAATACTTAATTGTACACATCCGAATGCTCGTTACACCCGATTGTTTATTTACACTTTGATACAATTTAATATTTGGTGAATATTTTTACATTCTTGTCTTTACATTCTTATTTGATTTGTGTTTTCAGTTTAGAAATGTGTCAACCTGCGGGTGCAGTCAAGAATTCAGCCACAGCAGCAAAGTCTATCGGATCAAAAAATGCAGCAATAACAAATAGACTGCGCAATTCACGCAGCCACAAAAATATAGACATAAAAACAGCAATGTCAATTTGTTTCATAACCTAATTTTATTCGTCAAGTTGGATAGCGCAGTGAGTATTTTATTGGAATTGAATTGAATTGTATGAATGTTTTTTTTTTACAAAAAATACGTATGGGGGCCTATCTATTAAAGATGTTCTCCCCCACTATTTTATTAGATGAGTGTGTAAGGGGCACATAAATTCCTTCGTAATTTAGATATGAGAACGAATAGTTGCCAAACGTTACTTTGCACTATTTTGAATAAACAATTCGCACCAATAGTTTTTTTTTAATTTTATTTATTAATTTATTTATTAATTTTTCAAAATGAAATATATATTTTTATGGACTTCAAAAAATGGCGTCTTCTTTCTTTGATCGCCTTTAGACTAATCATTTATTGTACATCTCTTTCCTTTCTCTTCCCAGTCGACGCCAACGACGGCGCCCAGCAAACCACAAAACATCATGCAAAAAATAATATTTAACGCGATCGGACGCCACACACTCCCCTCCCAGTGGAACACCTCGTTACACGATACCATCAAGAAAGCGTACTGGCCTATTAATGTTGCGCCCAGTTTTCGTCGTTGTCAGAACCTGCCCTGGATTCGATGGTAATGGTAAGATAAGTCTCTTGGGTGAAACTACGGTGGACTCTGTGCTATTAGTCGTTGTCTATACTTGCTGGCCTGGCGATGGTATCCCTGACGACAGATCTGATTGAATGTCTTCTTTCTCTACATTCTCAGTATAGCATGGCTTAATACGATCTATCGAGATCATTAGTATGACGACCTCTATGTCTAATTTGTAAACTTTTTCGGAACTTTTTAATACCACATGGGGACCCGTATATGGAGGTTGTAGTGCCTTGCGTAAAGCGTCAGTCCTAACAAAAACATGTGTACATTCTCCTAACCGACGGGTGACGAATACCTTATCTATCGCATGTTGCGTTGCTGGGATGGGTTCTAACTCCCTGAAATGCTGTTTAATGTTCTTTACAAACTCCGACTGTGATACCGTACGCTCGCCCTTTTCTAAAAATTGTTCAGGTACACGTAAAGTATCACCATATACTAACTCTGCTGAGGATGCTCGCAATTCGTCACGATACGTGGTTCTTAGTCCTAATAAAAACCGATGGTAGAACGATTGTCCAGTCTGCCCTATTATGACACATTATGATAGCTCTTAAAGAGCGGTGCCAACGCTCTATCATCCCGTTGCATTTGGGATTATACGCGGTGGTGCGTTTGCGCTCAAATCCTAACGGACTAGATAACTCCTTGAACAGCTGAGACATGAACTGAGTACCCTGATCGGTAACAATAAACATAGGCACGCTAAAACGTGCAATCCAGGTTGAATACAGAGCGAATGCTACCGTAGACGCTGTAATGTCAGGCACTGCGATGGCCTCAGCCCAACGCGTATAGCGGTCGATCATGGTTATGCAGTAACGATTGCCTTCAGATGGAGGTAGCGGACCGATAATATCCATATGCACTTCCGAGAATCAGTAAAGCACCTTAGTCGAGTTGAATTGAATAGGGATTTTGTCGAATTTTAGCGTCGTGCTGTCGTCCGTGATCAATTTCACCAATTCTTGATCCGTGAGCTGTGCCTCTGCAATAGCATTATAATCAATAGTCTCGGGCAAGCTTATTTGCTCGATACGCGAGAGCGCATCAGCGACAACGTTGTTCATTCCAGATATGTGTTGCAAGTCCGTCGTGAACTGCCCTATAAAATCTAAATGCCTACGCTGGCGTGGTGATGCCTTTTCCAGGTTCTGCCTAAACGCAAAAATCAGTGGCCGGTGATCGGTATAAAGGGTAAAACAACGGCCCTCAACCAAGTATCGAAAGTGTCTCACACCCAAATAAGCCGCTAGCAGCTCACGATCATATGTGCTGTACTTCTTCTTGGCTGGTGTCAGACGAACGGAAAAAAAACCTAAGGGTTACCATGCCTGGCTCACCCGTTATTGGACTACCGCTCCTATCGCGGTATCGGATGCGTCTACCATAATACACATCTGTGCTGACATCACGGGGTATGCAAGAGTAGTGGCCTCTGACAACTTCGCTTTGCAACTCTCAAACGATTCAATTGCTGCCTCGGACCAATCAATGAGAATTTTGCTATTTCTTCGGTACCCCCTTAAAAAATCGTTCAAAACAGCCTGATCACTAGCTGCCGCGGGAATAAACCGTCGATAAAATTTACCATGCCCAGAAATCGCTTTAATTGTTGGACGTTCACTGGTCGCTCAAATTGGGTAATTACCTGGACACGTTCCGGCGATGGTAGAATACTCTGTGCATTAATCTTATGACCTAAAAATAGAACTTCGCCTTTGGCGAAGACGCACTTATATACGTTAATCACGAGACCGGCGTTGGACAATCGTTGAAAAACTGTAGATAAATGTGCGATGTGGGCTTCCCGTGAATTCGACGCCACCAAAATATCGTCCAGATAGACGAAACAGAATGATAAACCTCGTAATATCATATGCATAAACCTCTGGAAAGATTGTGCCGCGTTACGGAGTCCGAAGGTCATTCTAACATACTCATATAAACCGAAGGGTGTGGTTATGGCCGTTTTTGGGATATCGGTGGGCTCTATCGGGATCTGATGGTACGCCCGCACAAGATCTAACGTGGTAAAAATTTGAGAACCTGCCAGTTGGGCGGAAAAATCCTGCAAATGCGGGATAGGGTAACAATCCGGAATCGTAACGTTGTTCAAGGCACGGTAGTCCCCGCACGGACGCCATTCCCCGTTTTTCTTCTGCACTAAATGTAGTGGGCTGGACCATGCGCCACTACCGGGCCGACAAATGCCCTGCGCCATTATTTCCTCAAAATGCGCTTTGGCTATTCGAAGCTTGTCGGGAGCTAGCCGTCTTGTTTTACACGATACCGGTGGGCCTCGGGTTTCCAAACAATGAATCACCTTATGTTTCACTGGTTCGGTATTGAACAATATTCCCGGGTGATGGAACTGTATTGGGTTAATAAACATGAAATGTCTGGGCTTGTTTCGGACTTATTCAAGATTGATAACGCAGGACTCGACAACACGGTAAGTGAACCAACTGTGTACACGGAAGTTAGAGGGTCTATAATGCGACGTTTTTTGATATCTACAATGATCCCGGTGTTACGTAAAAAATCCGCTCCCAATATCGACATTGACACGTCCGCGATAGTGAAATTCCAAGAAAAATTGCGTCTAAGTCCGAGGTTGACATGGAGTGTACGTGGGCCGAAAGCCTTAATACGCGTGCCATTGGCCGCAAATAAATTAAATTCAGCCCTAACCCCCGTATCACTTTTAAAATCTGGTGATATTACGGAGATATCCGCCCCGGTATTAATTAAGAATTTACGATTTGTATTTTTTTCGGCTATTAATAGGCGACTCGAATTAGCCCCATCCAAACACGTCGCCGTATGTTGATGGGCCATTAATTTTTTGCAGCGGCCTGATTGTCCGCTTTATTGACAAACGCTGCATGGTGTTTACAAACAACAATACATTTGTTCGCCCTATCGCCAAATCGACGATGATAATAACATTGGTCCTTGTCCTGTCTTAGTCCGTGAGAATTAGAACGAGATTGATTTCTCGAAGCACGATCCCTTGATTCACTACGAGATTGTCTCTTGTACTTCCATCAAGGCAGACACCTGACTCATTATACGAGACTCAAATCTAGACAACGGAAAACTGCTGTTCCAGGATTTCGAACCATACCGCCAGGTTTTGCGCGTATACCGGTTGAGGAGGTTTGAACGCAACGTGCACGATTTCCGGGAATGATTTTTTGTCTTCTTGTGAATTCGAATTAGCTCCGTAAGAAGTAGTTTTAACAAATGATGAACGGGTATCCTTAGTCCCTGAAAACTCACCACCGGTTTCAGCCAAACGAGCCTCAAATAACTTCTGCACTCGCGACTCGATCATTTCCTGCAACTTCGACGCCGACACCTTAATACTTTCCTCGAGAGGGCTGCTCGTGCCACCTGGCGCCACTTTTGGGTCAGTGTCGTCGCCATCCGTCTCGTTCCCGTTAACAGTATGTCTCATTAAATAACACACCACAAGAAATAACACGGATAAAATAAACAATGTGAAACAATAAACGCAATCGTTGACGTCAAAAAAAAAAGAAAAAACAAAGAAAAATGTACTTTCAATTAATTGTTGAAATGCGTACAATGATTCTTAAATGCTGGACCCAAATTATTTGATGTCGGTTGAAAACTCCAATTATCTGCTTAAAAACGGCTGCTTTGCCCAAAAATGTTTGGTTGAATTGGATTCCACGTGGCTTTGTAAACGTTATTAATTGAAAAATTTCGGTGAATTGCTTAAAAAACGGCTGCTTCGCAAGAAATTATAGGTTGAATCCAATTCCGCGTGGCTTGATATGCGATACTAATTGAAAAATTTCGGCGATTTGCTCAAAAATGGCTGTTAAAGACGAGAAGGAGAAGCATCGGCGTGAGGAACTCTTGAAAATTGAAAAGGAGATAAATGATATTGAAAATGAAAACGTGAATGCCTAAAAGAAATAGCGCAAGTAGTAATTATAGTTTTTAACTATTGTACTATTATTTTAATTTTCATAAGTTTACCTGAAACCTACTTTTCGTCATTCGAAAATGAGACTTAAACGTAATTTCATCATACTGATGAACTATTTCAATGGAATTGTAGATTTTCAGAATATCCCGATTTATCGACACATATCGTTTATTAATTAATTGTAACAGTACCTATCTACTTACTTCTTTTCCTTTTTTTCAGTATCCTTCGAATTGCTTGCGAACGTACTAAATTGCCCCGAGCTTCACATAAAGATTCTATTCCACTCGATTCTAGAATATAAGGGGTTGCAGTGGAAAATAAAACTGCCAAAAAGTTTGATTTTCTCAAAAACGATAAATGTGGCAATCCATTATCTTGTGCACATGCTCTCAAAATTTGAAGTCAATTGAAGTATTTTCGAGGTAATGTCGAACTTGTAATATGAAATTTAAATTTCTAAATTTACCTAAAATAATTTGTTCATGGTGGTACTTAATATCGTTAACATTACTTGATCGATGGATTATTTGTGAATTGCTTTAATGTAATCGCCTGTAAAAGTTTTATTTCGATTGACCAAAAAAACTAAACTTGATCATTGTATTTCGTTAGTTTTGTTTGGTCAATCGAAAGCGACATTAGTAATAAATCCTTTTGGTATTAAAGGTCGTATATAAATCTTAATACCAAATTACTATGGGTCGACATTAAAATAATATCGCGCCTTTAGGGCGGCGGAGGTTGAAAAAAGAGGCGAAAAGAGATATAGAAAATGAAATGCTATTTGTAACAAGGAGGTGGCATATCGTTCACAAAAGATAATTGCCGTTAATACTGATTGTGTATTGTTTACGTTTTATTTTTTGTGTATTCTCGATGATCTCGCGATGCTCCATCCACCTGAGTAAAGAATTATATCCGCCAATTCTGACGTTCCTCACATAATGTTGTGATTTGAACAAGCGTCACAAATTTTTAGAAAATACATTTTGAACATTGTGAATGCTCTCTGAACGAAGTATTTTAAATTCTTAAGGATTTCCAACAGAATAACTGGAAATATAACTGGATCTGATTGTTAAAGATCGAAGATGAAAATGGCGAATGGGGTTTTGCGGTTGCTGTTCAATACGTCTCAGTTCCAATATAAAGAAAACCTCTATTCATCTATACGTTCTATACAGTTAGAATATGGGAACTTATCTGAGCGCTTCATCACATCGAATCTGCCCTGTATAGATTTTTGGTCAATCTACTACGTTAAAGTGGCTCTTTTTTCCAACTTAAGTATCTGTTATCTCTCGAGGCCTTTCGATGTGTGTAGCATATTTCGCCATTAACAGTTCTTAGAAGAGTGAAAGAAGTTCGTCCTTGAAATGTGTGAAGCCTCATTTACTATAAAATGTACAGCACGAGATGAAATAATATTAAAAAAACTTCGTATTGCCCATCAATCACGCCACTCCAAAAATTTTGACCTAAATAATTTTGCCGATCCTAATCTCTTAATTTCCAATGGAATTGAATTTCCAAGGGAAACTCCCCTAACATAAAATGACGTGTTTAACGACCTACAACAATTTTTAGCCGGAATTAGGCGGAAGTTAGAGGAATGAAATCTACTAAACATTAATTTCCTATATAGATAACAAGGCTCCTTATCTTTGAGAAGTTTAAAAATAAAAAGACAAACGCGAAATTCGTAAAAAATAGATAAACTACATTCTAAAACAAGGCTAGAGTAGGCAGAAATATGATCGAACTTCCTAATACCAAAAATTAACCTGGTACAAGCATTGAAACATCTTTGGAGAACATTCATATTTTCCTGAAGCATACCGAATAAAACTATATCACCGTAAATAAAATGAGGAAGAAGATAAGACAAAAACAATTTTTTCCTAAACTGACTATCAGAAAATCCAACCACTTTATACAAACAACCTAAGCATGCCAAAGACCCTCTTACTAATAGTAACTAAATGGTCACCCCAAGTAAGAGTTTTATTAATAACTAAGCCTAAATCCCTAACAGTATTTGAATATTCAATTAGCGAACCCTGCAGAAAAATACCAAGAAAGGTCGAGGTATCTAACGGTTTTTTATAAATTATAATTAGAAGAGAGGTTTTTTATAAATTATATTTAGAGATTAATAATTAAGATTTATTCGCGTTTAAAACGAGCCTGTTAGAGACCGACCAGCTAACGATATTACTTAAATCTTAATTTATCAGAGAAATATTCCTAAATAGAATCCTGATCTAAAAGACTATTTTTATAAATTTGAACGTCATCAGCGAAAATATGAAACGAACAATGTTGAATGGAGGATTCTATGTCATTTATGTACATAGAAAATAATAGAGGACCCAGCACTGAACCCTGAGGCACGCCGGAAATTACAGGAAGGAAATCAGACAAGGAATTGTCAAAAAAAACTACCTGAGAACGATTATAAAGATAGTTAAAAATCAATTTGGCAGCAGAAAGCGAAAATCTAAACTGAGATAAGAATTTATTAAAAAGAATTCTGTGATTAATAGAATCAAAGACCTTAGAAAATCTAACAATGTTATTGAAGTTAATTCCCTATTATTCATATTACGCCTAATATCATCACATACATTTAATAACGCAGTAGAAGTGCTATGAAATTTTCTAAACCCAGATTGGAAGCAACTAATTAAACTATTGCTATGTAAATGCAATTGAATTTGATTTTTAACAACTATCTCGAAAGCCTTAGAGATAGAACTTAAAATGCTAATTGGCCAAAAATGGGATAGCTCTAAAGGATTACTGATCTTTGGGATCGGGATTATTTTACTTAGCTTCCACTGATCTGGATAGGAAGAGGACGTGAGAATAAAATTGAAGATATGTAACAAGTATTTTGAGAGGAAAGGGAAAACTACCTTAACGAATTTTAAATTGACATTATCCAGACCAGAAGATTCCGATTTAACCTTCCAAATAGCAGATTGTAAATCCTCGAGAGAAATATTTGAAAACGAAAACGAAATTGAGGACGCGTTAGAGAACAAATCGACGGAACTACTGCCCGAGTTCAGACTAGAGCAAAAATAACTATTAATTTCATTGGGTTTGAAATCCCCACTTGAACTAATCTTGCATCTGCCTAGGCCTAAATTACGACCATTACGCCAGAAAACCTTGGGAGGAAGAGAGGAGTCTAACTTGTCCTTGAAAAAAATTACGTTTAGCAATTCGAATTAACCCTACAACTCTATTACGAGCCTGCTTGTAATCTAAATGAGACTGACTATTAGGACACCTTTTCCATTCGAAATTTCCTGAGACAACCAAGGCGGAGATTTTGCTTTGCAAGTAACCTGTTTAAGCGGAACGCAACTATTAAACACCAAACTAATATACGAGTTGAAAAATTCTATTTGGCTAGTTGCAGAACTAAGGCAAAAAATATCCTCCCAAGGAACTGAGTTACAAACTACGAGTAAGTAAAGGCGAGAATTGTCTATACTAGAAAAATCTCTAAAGCTAAAACTCTTAGGTTTAGGTGGAGAGTAAGAGTTTACAGAAAAAACTAAAAGATTATGATGGGATCCCATACCGAGAGACAACCGATTGAAAAAACAAATAGAGTTATTAGTAAAAGATATGATATGATCAATAAGGGAATAAGATGCCCCGCTAGGACAAGAAAATATCGGTGCCACAGTGTTGTGTACGGATAAATTAAGACTATTTAAAAGATTCAAATAATCCCGAGGGAAGCCGGAATTTTGGAGTATATCGAAATTAAAGTCACCTGATATATACATTTAATCGAATCTACAAGAGAAATAACTAAATTAACTTTCTAAGTCTACAAGTGATTTTTTAAATTTGGCATACGATCTCTTACTAGTTTTTGGTGGGTTATAGATAGTACCGACTAAGATTTTACGACCATTAATGAAAACATTGACAAATAAAAACTCTAAATCCGATACTAACAATTCTGAAATGGAAGAAGGTATGGTAACTAATCTAGCCTTAATGTGATCTCCTACAAACATACATAGACCACCATAATTAAGGGGAGGTACCGCTCTATCTTTCCTAAATATATTTATAACCTTTGATGGCCAAAGCTGAATTAGGGATATTCGGATTTAAAAATGTCTCAGAGAAACAAAGAATGTCCACGGAAGAACCATTAAAAATGTTACGAATCTCGTCAATATTTGGGACTAAACTTTGCACGTTGAAACTAGCTACATTTATCAAAGACCTATCGACTAACAAAGATTTTAAAACTACATTGGGGTTGTTAAACGACATTACACTCAAGTGTAAACACGACGCGACGTGATTGATGCGCAATACTTACAAATAAATATAAGAAACGCTTCATCCAAACCGAACCGGATTACTGGAAATCTAAAACGTAAAGAAACAAAAAACCAACCAAAGTAATAAATGCCAACTTAACGTAAACAAAGGAACAATACTTAACCGTTGAGCCCCAATTTAAGCCCAAATTTATTTTAATATTTTTTTCCCCTATGGTGGAAAAAAAACAAAAAAAAAAATGCGACACGTCTGTCTAAGGCTACTAACGGTACTTTACTGTTAGCTAGAAAGTACTCGCAAGGTACTTGCAAGGTTGTGAAAATATCTTTAAAGAATTTGAGCAACAATTTGTGTTAGGTCTTCCTGACCGCTTTAAGCAACTGCAGGCGCAGTGGATCTGGCTAAATATTTTTAGCCGAATGAGCGAAACTTTATACCAAAAATTATGAAAAGTTTCAAGTGAATAAGCTATAGTGATGAAGGTGTCCATAGAAAATCAGCGTAAGTCGAGTAAATTACTCGAGACGGGAACTGGGAGTTAAATTTACAGTGATAACTTTGAACTCATGTCCTCGATTTAAGATGTTTGCATTTCCAAATAGATATAGACACATTTCCTTTGCGTGGAAATTGACTAAAGTATCAGTTTCGCGAAATCTTGATTTAATTGGTTTGGTGCCAATAGCAATAGAGTTGTTTATCCTTAAGTCAAGCTCAACCAGCACAGATATTTTGTCTCCCTCGCTCAAAACGGTAAATTTTTCTAAATTACTGGTTAGTACACAAACGTTTGTGAAGGCATGATTATGTCTATCCTATACTTGGTAAATTAGGTAGCCTATTGTATTGAATGAGCTCTCCTCAAGGCAGGTTGAAACTGTTTTGGGTTATTTCGACAACACCACTCAAAATCCTATATTGTTAATTGATGTACGGAAGTGAGTAGGAAAATATTTTTTACAGCATCTCAATAACTCCTAACCTCCACCCAAAAAAAAAAAAAAAAAAAATCGAGCGACTTCCAGATTCATTTATAATAATGAATAATTTACTTTAATAGGTCGTGCATCTTCTCGGAGGCTTTGACCTTTTTATTATATTATCAAATATCTTTTCAAATTTACTCATTTTCGGTTATCTATTTTATGGTTTTCCGTTAACGTTAAGTATTTCACACTGATATTAAATCAGTTCATATCAACATCAGCTTTACAAATAGATCATAAATTGAAAAATGATACCGTATGCGAACACAAATAAGTATCTCGGCATGACCACTGGATGCTAAATTTCGATGGAAAGCAAACATTAAGAAGAAAAGTGAAGAACTAAGAAGCACTTCTCTGAACAAACTCTTCTAGGTTACGCTTATTTGTCTTCAATTTCGTGGAGAGTTGTGGAGATCGCGTTCTATTTATAAATATATTACCTCGCGAGTTAAGCACACAAAATTGGCAATTGTCTTTCACTCGAGTCAAAGAATTTAAAGTGTTTTGGTTCCGCAGAAAGTCAAAGTAAGCAGTGGAAGAATATTATATTTAGCCACAAACAGTCTGAAAACCACTCAAAAAACGAAATTTCACGGAATTTCTAAGCTCAACCAAAAGAAAACATAAATAATTTCAACAACCTTAAAAAATGAAAATTTTTGCATGCAATTTTTGTCGTATTGACAGATACATCCGTCACATACCACACAAAACACACAAAAGATCAAAATTTGTAAATTGAACCCTTTTCAATAAAAGACCTAAAATAAAAACAAAATCTCTGTGTAGAGAATACTTCAAAACCATAAAAATTGATTATTCGTCATCACACCGGTATACATCTCGTTCGAAAGGTCGACTGCTGCAGAATTTTTTTTTTGTATCACCTGTGATCGATTTTTTTTTTTTTTTTCAATATATGTACAATAAAAAACTTGATTTTACTTTTACCTGCTGCTCCTGCAAAAAAACGCATGCACACACTATGTAATCCGATCATTTTTATTTACACCACAATAGAAAAAAATTACCCTCGATCAATACTGAGAGATCGAACCCTGCGATATTTTTTTTTATGTGTGCAGATTATTTTTTTGTTGCCATAATCAAATTTCCTCGGTTGATCCGGTGCCTGTATCAAACCTACAAACAATTATGATTTTATTTATGAACCAATATTACAATCGAATCATTTATAAAACATCCTTCTCGATATTTTTTTTTTTTTCATTTTTTAGGGGATGTTTTAATTTTTTTTTATCCCTATTGAAAATGTAAAAAAAAATGTACATTGTTTATTTATTTTTAGGAAACACCACCGATACGAATAAAAAAAAACCTCGATAATCAACAGGTTAAGTGGGGTTAATCGTCATCATGAATCATGATATACATTAAAAAAAAAAAAAAAAAAATCGTGTATGTATATAAAAAACGTATTCCGATTTTTTTTTTTTTAGGGGAATACAAATTTTAAACATAAAAAATATACCCCGTGGAAAAAATAGGGATGTGTTCTGATTGAATTTAATTTAGGGTGAAAGCGCTGAGTTTATTTATTACACAAAAAAATAGTTAAACAAAAAAAAAAAAAAAACTGGTGATAACTTTACCAGGGTTTGGGTTTTTATTTTAGGAGAGGAAATATTAATTTCCTCGGGGTTAATTTTTTTTTTTTTTTTGGTTAATGTCAAACACTTGTTGGCAGATCATATTAATAAAAAAAATTAAACAAAAAATTGGTTGGGTATATAGCTTGTAGTCCCTAATTTTAATTTGTTTATGCCCTCATTTTTTATTGTGGATATGTACAACATAAAAAATGGCCTAATTATATTGTTAACAACTTAACAAATTAAAATGTTTCCCCTTTTGTAGTTTTATTAAATTAAATAAACCAAAAAAAAAAAAAAATGGATTTTGGAGGGTTCATTTTTTATTTCTTTTGTATAGGGAATATAAATTTTGTTTATGCGGCGCGTTAAAATGTGCGGGAGTGGAATAATTATGCTTTTAATTCGATTTAATCAACAGTTGAAATTAGTATTATAGAGATTAGTCTATTAGAGGATGTGATGACTTTATTAGGCGCGTTTGAAGATATGTTTTTGTATGGAAGGAAGCGACTTTTTCTCATTTTCAGCAAATGGAAAAAACGCAATGGTGAAATAGTGGAAGGAAAAGTGACTTTTAATGATGCCCAGCCCCGGCGACGGCGAATTCATATATTCATAGAGAACAAACCATATACACTTTGAAGGAGGACGGAGGGCTGTAGATAGTGCCAGTCTGAAGGCCTGTCTCTAAAATTTAAGGTCAGAGTGCCGGATAAGTAGTCCTTCCACGTGGTGCTAATTAGAGTAAAGTAGCTTAAGGGCTGGAAACAATTCCAAGAAAACTTCTTTCAATTAGCATTAAGAAGGAAGAAACTGAAGCATTCAAAATTCAGTCGACTGTGCGTTGCATTCAAAAATTAATTAATTATTAATTTTCAACATCTATTACTGGCGCAGCTGTGGAATTTTTGAATGTACCTGTCCGAAGTCTAGGTTAGCGATTCAGGGATTTGTGATTGATCTCTCAAAGACTTTAAGGTGATCGCTGAAATGAGAATGTTCAGAGAATGTGGTTGAAATAAATTTATTCGTAATTACACAAATCTATATACAGTCGCTCGAGTTCTTTTTGGAATAAGCGCCAACTTTTCAGTTTCGAGAAACTGCTTATTTAAGTTAAACTAGTTACAACAGTCGTTTTTCTGGTAATACTGAGTTAAGTTTAATGAAATCGATAAATGGTATCTTTTTTGATTTTCGATGTGTTGAACAGTTTTTCTGTAAAACGGGAAAATTATTTGGGTTTTGAGAAGTATACAGCAAACTGTATGGAACTTATCTGTAATTTTTTCCAGGTTGTAGAACAAAACAATAGCGATACACCAAGATAGAAAAAAACAAATCCAATCAAAATACGCGAACAAAACCTTGAAGATCTAATTGTCTAGATTAATTGCAGTAGATAAGCTTAAATATTTCGATTCATAAGCTTCGAAAATTTGGAATTATTACAAGAACAAGTTGTCAAATTTTCCTTTTAAATGCAGATGGTTCCTGTCTGTTCCGAACGCCCTCATATGTCATGTATGGAAATCAACGCAACTGGCTTGGGAACTTTGTGAAAAAATCACGCATTTTTTGATGCCTTGCCGCCTAAACCAAAGTCCCACGAACGTCATGATATTATTGGGATATTTCATTTAAAAAATAAAAAAATGATGTCCCTTTTAACCAAAGGAAACATTTTTGAGCGAGTTCGTTGCTTCACGTTGTCTATGGAATGGCAAAAGCATGGTCTGCCTCATGTTCATTTTTTCCTGAGCGACATATCTTGTTCGATGACTAATGGGCCATATGACATTTTAAATATCAATTTACTCCGCATGAAGAAAGGAAGGTGTAGCAATAGGTTTCTCCACATTTTACTGAAGAACACCCGGGCAGGAGATGATGGCTACCCACAATATCGACGAACATCTCCAGCTAGTTGTGGCTTTATTATTTAATTAAAATTAAGGTTAGAAAAAGCTGTAAAATCAATCAGCCAAGTGCTACTTGATGATGATTAATACCACTGCTGGGCATTTTCATTTTAAGCGTATGTCTTTTGGTTTGAAAGGAGATCCAGCTATTTTTCAAAATCGTATGAGCACCTTCTTTCCAGTGGCTTCAAATACTTAGTATATCTGCACGACGTAGTCGTATACGCCCTAAACTTATATCGACATAATCAAAGACTTAAGTTTTCGAGAGTCTATGAAAAGTCAACTTAAAATTGAATATCTGAAAAGTATAAATTTCTCAAGAGTTGACTTTACTGACGTCAGAGCATTTGTTGGATTTGTAGGATCTTAAAGACGATTTGTGAAGAATTTTTCGAAAATTGTTTTACCTTGAAAAAGACTTTTTAAAAAGGATATACCTTTTATTTGCATTTTTAGCTCTCGGGATCGTGTTATCTTAAAATTTTGAAGTCGGCGAACTTCCTGTGGCTTTTTCCAGTCGCACTTTAACGAAAGCCGAACAAAATTTTTCAGGAATTTTTAGCAATTGTTTGGTCTATCAAACATTTTCGAGCATTTGTCTGTGGAACGAAATTTAAAATTATTGGTGATCGATCGTTTGATGCGATGGCGCTTAGAATTCGAAGAGTATGATTTAGAAATTCCTTATAAACTTGGTGCTCTCAATAAAAGTGCTGATGCACTTAGTCGAATTTCAATTGGTTATTCAAAACATTTAACAAATTCCATAAATAATCCATGCTCTTTAAAAAGTAAATCGACGCCTTCAAATACTTTAATTAATCTTATTTCAAGTAATTCTAATTCAAATTCTTCTCCTTCTATACTTATTAATGCAATTACCCGTATGTGCTGCCTCCTCGTGGCAACCACTGGTAATTAAGTCCATGTGGCACATTTTTGGCCATTTGGCACAGGTTAGGTTAATCAGTCCAAAATATGCGAACTCTGAATATCAGGCACCCTACAGTTTTATTTAGCCTTCCTGTAGTAAAGCTGAGTGACCTACAGGCGATTTGGAATTCCCAGCAACTCATAAGAGTAAAATCAAACGGCAGGGGTAGGAATATACGGGAGTGGGACAGCCCTCTCGAAGTCCCTTGGGTTCCAATGCTACCGTCTTTCTAGCGGAACTACATGCTGTAGTAAACATCTAGGAGGGAGAGCAATAAGCCCAGATAGTATGTATCACGTACCGGCTGGCAGTATTATCAAGTTCATTAAGAACTTGAATATTGACTGGGCGGATAATTAAGCAGGGTCCAACACAATAGATCTTTTAGGTCGCAGTGCGAGGTGGCTTATCGTCCGTTCAATAATAATAATAATAATCAGCATATTAAAACAGTAAGCCTAAATCATTGCAGATGCTTTCGTAAAAAAATTCGTATATATCTATGGGTGCCCAAGATCAATATTAAATGATCACGATGCTAATTTTATGGGTTCAGTTTTCCAAAATCTTTGCAAACTCTTAAAAAATTTCAAATGTCAACGCATCCACTTTTCATCCTGAAAGTAATGGAACGTTGAAACGTTCGATCGCTCATTGAATATTTACAGCATTTGATTAATAAAAAGTGAGTGTACACTCATCCACCAATTGAGCTCATGTTTGGAATGATACCTAATCTACCACTTTTAGTTAATAATGACTGATGTTGTCAACGCCACTAAAATTAAAAGTCAACCTAAAAGAAATGTTAGATTAATGCAAACAAAACGTCATTAATGTCTTGAAGATTTGAATGTACTGACCATAGATTCACTTGAAATTACTTGATAAATCAAATCAGCTGACCGGCAATGGCATTAAGGAAGTTCCAGTTTGCAAGCGCTAAAATAGAATAAGAAATATAATTAGTTTAATAATTTGATTTGTATAGCTGTTGAGTTCACTTATCTGGCCTGTAATATACGATTATTATTGACAAGGACGATAACGACTTCTAAAATAAATACATATGATTAATATGTGGGATACGAAGGACATTTAATTGAATACTTATCTTCAAACGCACTATTTGGTGTATCCATGAATGATCTTCTGTTGTGTTCAAATAATTTATTTATACATATTTATTGTATAAATTAACTTCAGTAACCTAAATTCATTATTCAAAATTGTAATCACAACAATAACAAATCAAATGAAAACCGCCATGACAGATGAATTGCAACAAAGTTGGCAACAATTGAAAAACTGCATTACTTGGCAAATTCACAAACATACAAATTGTTGCATTACTTCTGCCGTGAGAAGTTGCTTAGTAGCATTTTGCTTAGTAGTTTAGTAATATTAAGTTATATTTACACGAATTTTCGGAACTTTTCGAGATGTTCGTGGGTTTTCTAAATTCTTACAGGCTTTCTGAAATTATTCATTAATATCCGGATTTTTCGGTATTATTTAAATTGTTCGAGATCAATCGAGATTCACATAATATAGAGATTATTCGAATTTTTCTGGGGTAATCGAGTTTTTTCCACGGTGTATTCTAGATTTCTTAAGTTTTTAGACATTTTTAGGATTATTCGAGATCATGTTAAAGATTTTCAAATTTTTCAAATTTATTCGAATTTTGAATGACAATATTCTGCGCTTAGCTTTGAGAACCTATTAAGTAATATTTAGTAAATGTTGCGAGATTAAGCCAAAATTTCGATATTTCTCCGGTGTTGTATAGAATTCCCTTTGGTTTCATATACTTACGGATAATTCGATATTTGAGAACTTTCAAGGATATGCACTTAGAAAACTCGACATTTTTGAGATTATTTCATAAAAAGCATCATATTAAGCTTCATCAATATATTTAGAAAACGTCATAACACTGAGTTACAAGATGTTTGATTTTGTTTGAGGCTATTGAAATGAATCACGTTCTGTTTCGTCTATACTCTAGAAATCAGATACTTAATTAATGCGAGGCTTGATAATAGGAAAAAATAAGTTTTTAACTAAAAGCTTTACGTAATCATAGGTACAAGTATTTTTAGAGATCCAAGAAAATTTGTTTTGGGGGGAGGGGGGGGGGTCTCGGAATTTATAGTTTTGCCACTGGCATAAGGGACAAAATGTGATTGTTAAAGCAGACAAAGGGAATACAGTCGTAATAATGACTACAACAGAAAAATTGACGAGTTCATTATAAACAACGGGATTCAGGAGTGTAACGAAGACCCGATGGGCAAATATAATGTTACTATCAAGGCTGTTATCAATAGGTCGAGGCATTTTATGAGCAGCAGAGAAGTCCGACAAAATAAATTGATTAAGCCAACAATCACAATAATCAGAGGCATGCCCAAGATTCATATGTTAGATTTGCCAATGAGACCGATCGTGAACTTCACCTCAGCACCGGCCTTCAAAATTGCAAAACACAAACTAATGGCTATTTGTAGGGAAAATGACCATTCCGTTAAAAACAATTTGGAGCTGCTGAACAAAATTGAGGAAGTCAACATACCACGGAATGGCGGAAAGTTAGCGTGATATCGATAGTTTCTAAATATTTTTTTTGAATTTTATAATAAAGTAGATTTGCATATAAGGTCACAAATGTGCCTCTTGACAAATTTACAACAACAATTCCACTGAATAAACCCGCTCAGAAATTAAATAAATAAAAAAAAAAAAACATTTGATTTATTTAAACCTTCAACATGTACTGCAGGATCTCGCAGTTGACGCCGAGCCCACCTTACACCCTTTTTACATTTACCTGGAAGGATTGGATAGGATTGTTAGTATAGCATTGAGATCGACCCGGTTACAAACACATTGACGATCAATTGTTAGTAGTTACATTTTTTCTAAATATTACTTTACAACATTTTTTCTACAACTGCTTTCAATACTTGGTACCCTAAAGTAAATATTAATTAGTTATCGATTACCCCCTATATATTTCCCACCACCTTACTTCCTCCGGCCGTTTTTAATTGATTGATTGATTTTTAAATCACTAATCATACTTTCAACCAATTAAGTTTAAATTTAAGTTAAATTTAATTTCTGTAAACCTGTTAAGAATTAATCTTTATGTACTACAAAACCTTAATGTTAATATTGGTGTCTGTTTCCCTTGGCTGCTTCAGATTCCAGAACCCACCTCCCGAAATTTGTTGTTGCAGTATGATTAAGAGCTGTCTAAATCTAATTATTAACTAACTATTAGACTGACAACTGCATTCTGCAATAACGTTCATTATTTTGCTCCATCTTCTCTTGGATGGTCAATCATATTTACGAGAATCTTGGATGCCAAATTTATGGTCCAGTTGTATAAAAATAGTTTATTGAAATCTGCTGAAAAATTATATGGGCCTAACAATCACAGTTGGATTCTACAAGAGGATAATGATCCTAAACACCGAAGTTATCTCTGTAGCAGCTGCAAGGAACAAAATGATATAACAAGATTAGATCAGCCGTCGTCGAGCCCAGATGCAAATACCATCGAAAATGTGTGGTCCCTTATGAAGACAAAACCTAAAGGGAGAAAAATACATACAACAAAGCAGCTTACTTTGGCGCTGAAACGGATTTGGAGTGATCTTAACTTGGAATATGCGGAAAAATGCCAGGCGATAATAGGTAACAACAGCGACTGGACGCCTTATTAATATAATTGCGAAAACGGTTGATTAGAGTACCTTAATAAAATAATTTGATGAACATTTAAAAATTTTTAATAATTTAATTTTAAATTTTGTTTTTAATTTTAATCACTTTCCAATTTCTTTGCGACAACCTTCATAGTAAATCCTATAATAAATCGGAGGCTACTGCTGAAAAAAGTCGGTGATGAAATCAGCAAAATGTTCGAAAAATACAATAACTTTCAGAAACAAAAATACTTGGGATTTGCCAGCGACATACTAATATTTATCGAATCTATCTAACATGTGTACTAGAATAACATCGCAAAGAAATTACAAATTGCGGCTCGGTGGTTTTTAGCTAAATTGCCATTTCGCAAAACATAATCACCCATCATGCCAAAGTAAGCAACTTTGTACCCAAACAAAGTCAAATTCGACCAGCAGCAATCGATATTGCAACAACTCTCCACTGCGACAAATCAAATACCTTTAAGCCACTCTTATAACATTTAAACAACATACACATCACACATGTATACAGCAGACCTCCCGTTCACGATACATTCCTCACTAAATCTACAAATAAGCCAGCATTATGTGAATCTTATTAAAATGTGAATAAAGAAACGATACAAGTATACTCACCAGCTTTTGAGACCCGGTTCACAATTTGTTCAAATGTTTGTTCAATCAATGAGAAATTCATCAAAGATGGTTGTAGACTATAAAAACTTGATTGGCGCTATAGATGGAACATATGTTCCGCTTTCTGTTGCGAAAAAGGGTACACGTCCATGACTTATAGATGTTTTTACAAGATAGCTAAGTTCAGTTCCTCATATACGAATTTTTTTAAAAATGCTCTTATTTTTTATTAAATAGATCGAAATAAGTCGTCATTTTTGGCTACGACGCACAATCACTCACAAATTGCAAATACACAGTAAAATAATTTTTAATAAAAATAAATTCTTACGGAAAATTAAAAACAACCGCGTGACTCGAAAGTCATGGCCAACCTCTGACTTTTAAATTTATTTGCAATAACACAATTTTATTTTTAAATAATTAAAGTAATTAATGTGACTTTACAATCGACTGTCATCATATGATTGTCCCGTGCATGTAATGTTAAACGTATGTGAATGATCAGATGCGATCAATCTTAGCTATAAATTCCAAATCCCCCTTATCTCAAATACCATAATACATACGTATCAACCCAATATATCAAAATTATAAAATTGACCCACAAAACAGCTGACCTTAATTCCCTCTATGTATCATATTTCCTGCGCGCACAATAATAATACAAAATAATAATGTGATCCTAATAATGATCCTTGTGTATTGAATAAAAAAAAATCAGGAACGTGACCATTTTTTTATTTTCTTTCAAATTATGTCTCAAAAAAAAAAAACAAAAAAATATTAAAAAATCCATTCATCTCGTCTCTTCCGAATATTTACGTACATTCATAATAAACCAAATTTAAAAGGACATATGCAAGGAAGACTCCTTATATAGCTATAGAGTATATGTACTGGACATTTTTATTGTTTGACAACAACAACTATAAAAACGATCATCGATCGTATATACGAATTTTGTATACTCCGCAAATAATAAAATAACTTAGTGCCCCTGTTGATTTTTAAAGGGGACTTAAGGTCAGCTTACTAAACCTTAAAGATTTTCATTTTCAGGCATTGTTATGCACACACACAATTTTTTTATTTTTAAATAAAATTAATAATTTATTGAGTTCAATGTTGTTGTTGCATTGACGTAATATAAATAAAATGTTACATCTTGCGTTTTCTTAAAGGCGAACTGGGGTTTAACAACAACAACAACAACAATAAACTCTGTTAATTTTGTTACTTATGGTAGAATGGCAGTTTTATATTCTATTATAGATGTTGATGGATAACCGTTTTAATGTTTGTTTGTCTGTGATTTTTAATATGATAATTTTATGGATATTTAAGAAGGATTTTTGTGTTGACGTGTGCCAAACGTCCCCGTTGATTGTTTGTTAAAAGAAGAAGCGTTTTTTGTTGTTTTTTCGGATATATAATACTGGAAAATTTGGATTAAGGATTATACCAATCTAGAGATAATTCGACGATAAATTAACGACAAGTTTGTTGACAGATTTTTGGTTTCATGTACAGTATCACACAAAACTACTGAACGATTCTTTAAAATCAGTCGCCATTACCCAAAACAACATATCTCGAGTTGGGTAGTTTTTCAATTTGTTGAAGTTCGAAACGGCTGCATCCGGGGGAACATTTTGATATAAGGTGCAACAATTTTAACGCTAACAGTTTTCTCTTTATCAAAGTGTTCCATTTGATGTAGTTGTTCTGAATTTTGATAGATTTGAGGAGCTACATAACTCGTGTAATTTTGAGTTATGTTGGTTTGGGTAATTGCCACAGAAATATCGGGGATTATTTAGCTATAGAATTAGCACAATATAGAATTTCGTAACCAATTCTCTTCTTGACTTTAGAGCCCATATATTTTACACCGATTGTTTCAAGTAAATCACAATAACACTAGAAGTATTAAATATTAAAATTAAAGCAGAATATTACCAGAATTTGTTTAAAATTCAGGCTTAGTATAGAAAAATCAAGCATGCTCCTTTTAGGGGGTATTCTGGTCTAGAAGCATACATTTTGGGCGTTTCGTTCGCGCTCGATATAAAAAAATCAAAAAATATTTTTACCATTCATTCTTTTACAACATATTCATTGATGAAAATTAAATAAGTTATAAACTGCTAAAGTTGGGGGTTAAAAAAATGGGGTATGCTGTTGACAAGATATCTTAAGTTCTATTTAACCGATTTACTTCAAATTTCGTACCAACCTTCAATGTATGTACTGTCCATCGCCCCTACCATTTTCGTATCAAAATTATTTTTTTAATGCGTTTTTTTTCAGACAGACGCCATTTTGTAAAAAAAATCCGTTTTTTCTTTAGTTTATATAACGACATTCTTACTAATTAAGAACCTTTTTATAAATTTTGTTTCAGAAGACCAAAAGGGTTGGAATCGTGTCAACCAGCATATATCCTTTTTTTTTATCACCAACTTTACCAGCTTATAACTTATAATGCGGTCCTAAGCTTTTTTGGGCGGTGGACAAGTGCTCGGCTTATAGAAATTAAACCATTTGGTTGAAGTCACAATAAAACACTTGATTGAAGGCACAATAAAGAAAAACACTTGGTTGAAGCTATTTTATTTGACTTTATAAGAGTATACGCACAGATGACAAGTCATTTTAGTACGCAAATTAAAAATTAATTCCAAATACAAATGAAATTAGTATCGTTTTTCGATGTTTTGGTCCATTTTTGGCTATTTTGTAGCTCGGACAGATATTCCTTGTGCCATCTGTCCCAGAAATGCCAATAAAGTTGAAGATATAAGTCGTGAAGCTCATTCCTCGCTCCGATAAAATTGGTTGCGTTGTCGGAGTATATTTTACTGCACGTGCCACGGGTTGAGACGAATCATTTCAGCGCTACCATAAAAGCGTGTCACTTGCCTTCACTGCAAAGCAAACGAAAATTGCCAAATATGATTTTGTTGGCATTTTGCCACGATTTTGTCCACAAAACGGCTGTGCACACTGAACTCGAGTCGCAGGAAGATTACCCATAAGTTGAGAGATGCTCACTGGTCACATCTTGAAACAACGGTAGCACTCCTTACAAATTTTCCGTGCTTCAGCTCGTCCATTTAATGGCTAAAATTCCTGTCGGACTGATGCAAGTAGTCCTTGGGGGCCAGTGTGGCAATTTCTATAATGAAAAAATCGGAACATAGTTAGAGTGAAAGGATGGTTTTTTGGAAGGAGAATTGGATGTTTTGAAGTGAAAGAAAGTTGTGAACCATGAGTCGACGACCGACACGGAGAACTGGTGCCTTGTGAATAAATGGATTAAGGGAACGGAATTTAGTTTTAAAGGTGGTTTGGTTCTTTGTTTGCAGTATTTGTACGTCGGCCATATTGTCTCAGTTCTTCACAACAACCACTAAGTTGACAGTCGGATGAAGCGATCCATTTATGCCACTATATTTAGCAGCGAATTATAATTATTGTGGTACTTTATTTTTAGGAAGAAATCAAATTGCGATAGTTTTGCCCCTTGAAGGCCCCTTGAACCAAGCACAATCGTTGAATCGGTTCAATAAATGATTTGAGACGGCTGAAGTGGTAGGATTGGTAGTATACTCTGAACTAGTTGCATCAATAGTATGGCAGCTGAAAGTTCCAATCGAGGTATGCTGGTTTTGTGCAGTGAAGCAACCTTAGATTTGGCGTAAAGTAACGTGACAATATTGTTTCCAGTTGCATCTGTTGATCAGGTGTATATGAACGCGCCGTACGCCTTCTCGTAGGCATCAGTGAATCCATGTAGATGGATTTCATTCGGAACTGTAGAATCGAATAAGTGACGTGCAACCGCTTATTTATCAGCTTATTTAGTTGGATAAGATCTTGTCTGTAGTGAAGCCATTGGGTATGTAGTTGCTGAGGAACTGATTCATCCCAGCCGATTCGTAGTTGCCATAGTTGTTGAAGAAATATTTTCCCAGTCAAAATTACAGGTGCAATGAGGCCAACGGTGCGTTTTGTTATTCTTCTTATTTCTGCAAGGTTGACATTAAACCAAAATTCATCGCCGGGGGTTTCCCAATACATGCCCAATGTCTTCACCGGCTCGCATTAATCGAATATGAGTGTTTTTTCATGATCGGCGTCTGGTATGTCGTTCAATATTGAGGAGTTATTTGCACACCATTTATGAAGCCTCATTCCAGCTGTATCTACCATGTTAATTAATTGCGATTTTGCTTGAGGAATTGTATCTGGATCGTCGAAACCAACCAGGCAATCATCGACGTAAATAGAATTGTTTATATAAACGTTCGTTACGGTAATTTTAAACTAAAACCACGATCAAGAGTTTTTCCAGAATCAAGGATCGGCGCTGAGCATTTAATTTTGATTCGCCAAATGAATTAACTGGTGACGAGAATGGTAGCCTTATGTGAAATCTTCCAGTTGTGGTGCGTTGAAATGTGGTACGATAATGTGATTCACACTCTTCTTCTTGGGGCGTACGTCTTAGTTGGTCTTGAGATTCTTTCTTGGGATTCAACACCTTGCTTAAAAAATCGATTGAGCTGCGAATTCAAATCAATTTCAACATTTGCAGCCATGTTACAATAAAGTTTGGAGTTTAAGCACTGAATTCTGGAGATTTGGTAGATGATCGGCAACTTTGATTTAGCCAACTGACAGTAGTTCTAAGTATAGTTCGGCTCCTATGAGCATATCAATTTGTTGCGATATATTGAAATGTCGATCCGCTAGGGGAATATTCGCAGGTATTGGCCAATCATCGATTTTCATTCTAGTCACGGGCTGCATACCCGTAATGTTTGGTAGAATATGATCATCCATAGTCGTGGTATATGAAGAATGACACGACTGGAGTATCACGCAGTTGTCTTCCTGGCACTGAAGACGGTGGAGTCTTCTATTCCTGTTATTGGAGTACGAATATCTGATTTCGTTAAACCCAACCATGAAGCAAATGAGTCAGTAATAAAGTTTAGCTGTGAAGCTGAATCAAAAAGTGCTAGGCAGGATACCCATACATTGGATTTTTCCAAGACCTTAACAACTGCTGTGGCTAGAAAATCTTAGGATGCAGAATGCGTTGAAGATACGAGACTTGATGGTTGATTTTTCGTATTAGACTATAGTGTTGCAGTTGTATGGTTAGTTTGGAACGTTTACTTGGTTATTTGAAGTGGCTCGGATTGAACCCTTATGTTTAAATCGCCTCCTTGATGGAGCAGTGTATGATGCTTGGAGTTGCAGTCTTTGCATAAATCATTGGAGTTACATTCCGCTGTAGTATGATCATTTTTTAGACCATTTATGCAACTGTTGCGCTTCAGGGCTTCTTGACAACGAACAGCAGATAATAGTGACAGGAATCTGGTATATCTGAATATCGAGTGTTCCATGATTGTCTTGCAGAAATATGGGAAGATTGTTTCAGTTTATTTAGTTTATTAAATATCATTGTCACAATTAAACAATCTCATTGTTTTACTGGGCGCTGGAGACTTTCCTATGCGTGCGTATTTCTCTTATGTTTTCCGCGAACCCTTTATCAATCGCTTTAAGACAGAATTATGATCGAATATGGTCCTGACAAATGATTTTTTATTCTCATATCTATCTGACTATTTAGCAGCTGTTAATTCCAATGATTCCAGTGAGGAACGTACATAAATACTGAAATATAGTGACATAATCCACATTTTCTTGATTATATACCAATCTCATAAAACATTCATGAAACTCCATCCATTTGGCATAATCCCTATTGAAAATTGGGATTTAAATTTTCCGTAAATTCAGCGATGAAGAAAGTTTTCTAGATTGTTCCACATTGACGAAGGGGTTGAATTGTTTTCATGTCCGCACGACTAGTTGACGATACTTCTTCAGGAACTATTGATTCCAATTGGCCTTGAATGTCACAATAATTTTCGAAATACTTATCGCAGAATCTTAATCGTAACTCTAGTTGCTGACTATTTGCCTTGCTGCTATTTTCATCGACGAATGCATGAAGACGAGTAATTTGATCACACGCTACGTTGCGCTGAGTTTTTAATTACGCAATTCTAGCTTCCATGATAATCCTGACGTGAAATTATTTGACGATAAGTTAACTCGGAATTATGGCACTTTGCACAGAACGGTAAATAATAAGTTCACTAGACACGTATCTAGATAAAATCGTCTAAATAGCATTGGTAATTAAGAGCACTAAATTAGACAGGTATTGTGTGTATAACAAGAATGGTTAAAATTACAAATGGTGGCGATGCCACTCAGTTACTTGTATACGTTTGGCAATTTAATATGAAAATTCGTAGTTGATTTGAGCACTTCCCGATAATTTTTTGCGCTTAATTAAATTAAAGAATTTGCCTCGAGGTTATTGATTTGGTTTGTCAAATACAGTGCTGGTAAAAAAAAATTGGGCAAACATATTTTGTTACAAATTGGAGTCTTTTTTTGCTAAAATTACAAAACTTTTGAAAGCAATTGGCTTATTGTTTCATTTTAAATACATGTATGACGTAATTTTTTGAAAAAAAAAATTACCTGCAATTTAGGGGGAAAACCCGAAAAATGCCAAAATTTTCAAAATGCGCTGATTGGAGTTAAAGTAATGGAATAAATTAAACACTTATTATTTAATTTTTTTTTTGTTTTTTACTGATTTATAGAAATTCTATCTTTAATATTAATATTTTGTTGGACCGCCATTTGCTTTTATTACAGCGATACACCTCTGATTTATTGAATTTGATAAATTTTTCAATGTCGTAGAAGGCATGGATTCCCAAATCGTCATTAACAAACTTTTTCAAGCTTGAATTGATGCTGGGCGCTTTCTTGCTACTTCTAGCTTCATTATAGACCAAATATTTTCTATGGGATTTAAGTTTGGACTGTACGGGAGCCAGCCCAACACATCGATATTTTTTCTGCGAAGTGCTTTTTTACCTTTAAATGAAGAGATAAGAAAAAAAAACAAGTTTTTAACAAATTATTTATGTTTATCTGAAAGCCAATTTTTCTATCTACAATTCAAAATGAATAAATCACATCTTTGGCGCTAAGGCACGGAGCGTTGTCCTGTTGAAAAATAAATCTGCAAGTCTCGTAAAAAAGCTTTAACAAAGAAGGCTCAAATTCGTTATGTAGGACCTGCAGATAAACAGCTGCTGTAATTTTGGAACTAATGAAGCACAATCGACCGGTTTAACTTCCAGAAAGGCATACCGAGACAATAACTCCTTCATTTTTCGGTGGAAGTCTTAAAAGACATCCGATGCTAAGCCTCTCGCGAGATTCTCTCCTTATGAGAATTCTTCCATCTCCAACATGCAGCTTGAATTTTGATTCATCGGAGAAAATCACATCATTCCACATCTCTTGAGTCCAAGAAACATGCTCTTGGGCCCATAGCAAACGTTTTTTTTGTCACTCGTAATGTGAACTCAGGCTTGTGGACTGGTTTAAGTGCTTTCAAACCAGCTTTAACAAGTTTTTTTCTCACTAAGCTGGCTGAAATTTGCTTTCCCGTTGCTCGCTCAAGATCCCCTCTTATGTCCGATGAAGTTTTAAAACGGTTCCGACGACATTGTAGTATTAAAAATTCTAAAATCTCTAAAAATTTATCAAATTCAATGAATCAGAGGTGTATCGCTGTAATAAAAGCAAATGGTGGTCCAACAAAATATTAATATTAAAGATAGAATTTCTATAAATCAGTAAAAAACAAAAAAAAAATTAAATAATAAGTGTTTAATTTATTCCATTACTTTAACTCCAATCAGCGCATTTTGAAAATTTTGGCATTTTTCGGGTTTTCCCCCTAAATTGGAGGTACATTTTTTTTTTTCAAAAAATTACGTCATACATGTATTTAAAATGAAACAATAAGCCAATTGCTTTCAAAAGTTTTGTAATTTTAGCAAAAAAAGACTCCAATTTGTAACAAAATATGTTTGCCCAATTTTTTTTTACCAGCACTGTAATTGATCGAACCTTATAAAATACCAAATATATATATATATATATATATATATATATATATATATATATATATATATATATATATATATATATATATATATATATATATATGTAGGTAGTTTACCGCACAGATCACTTTACGATTAATAACGGCGGCTAAACACAGCGGATCCAAGGTTGAAAAACACGTCTAGATGAAACATAAACCGTTGTAGTAATCTGGAGCTTTCGATTTTAGAAGTAATCTGGAGATGCTTATAGATTTGTAGATAGTCATTACATGTAGGTAACTATTTGTAGATGTTTGTCAATATTTGTCAAATTAAACAATTTGGTTGAAGTTACAATAAAATACTTGGTTGAAGGCACGATAAAGAAAAAACACTTGGTTGAAACTATAAACTTTATTAATATTTTTTTATTTATTTTATTCGACTTTATACGAGTAAGCACAGATGGCAAGTCGTACTTTACTGTTGTAATCATTTACAACTTTTGCTGCCGGGATGGAGTTGTGGCGTCTTCAACTTATTTAATTTTCATTTTTTTTTTCTTCAAATTTTTTTTTGTATATTTTCAAAATATCAGTAAATATATTGTACAAGAATGAATGGTAAAAATATGTTTTGTTTTACTTTTATCGAGCTCGAAAGAAACGCCCAAAATGTATGTCTCTAGGTATAAACTAAATTTAGATTTGGCGATCGGAGATTTTAAGTTTTGTTGAAAGTGATGATCACTAAAAATTTGACTAGAACTAGTAAAAATATTATTTGATAGTGAAGTGAGCCCAAAATTCTATCCCCGAAAACTTAAAAAGTAGCATAATATGGTAATACCTATAAAAAAGGTGACTATTATGACATTTTATTTAGTTTTAATATCAAAAAAGATAATAATTACTTGAAATAGTAAAAGAACGACAAATAAAACAGAACAAAAATGGTAGATAATAGAAAACTACATAGTAAACATAAAAATTTATGAAGGGAGAAATTATCGAGAAATTTTGCCAGTTTCAGTTTCGATCTGAGTGAGAATAACGAAAAATTTAATTTTTTTATCAGTCAATCTCATCAGGCTATAGCGACTGAAAATGCTAATTACACTTTAGCTTACTTTCTATATATAGAAAACAAATGTGTAGTTAAGTATTAGCGAATTATACGAGTTAGGTATACTTTTATACCCCGATAAACCATTTTACTCTTGTATCCATAGATTATTCACTCTATTGGTGCTGGTACCCATTTTTGTGAGCGATGTATTTGGAACATCTGTTTTTAGACAGCGTGATAAGAAAGAAAATGCAAATCGGGTAACCCTTATGGAAAAAAGAAAATTCAAACAAGCAAGCGTTTTGTATGTTTTGTTTCTGTTCCTGCGGAATTCAATTATTGTTTATTTAAACGAAAGGACTTGAACGTCCATTATTGTAATTCATAAATTATAAACCTACAATTTAAAATGAAAAGTAAAATACTAGGAAAAGCCATTACTATACACTAGCAACAGGTGCAAAGATTTTCATATCGTCCGCAAACAAGAAACAATGACCGAACTCAAAATACTCGATTACATCATTACTAAATAATGAACATAATAGTAGTACAAGATGACTCCCTTGTGGGTTGTGGGGCACCCGAGGTAACACGAAACATATATGAAGACGAGTCCTTTATCTTGACATATTGCCAGCGATCGGAAAGGTATAAATGTAACCATTCAATAGGAATGAATTCGCATTTATAATTTTCCAACTTCTTTATCAAAATTATGAAATATCAATTTTGTCAAAGGGCTTGGCGAAATCTGTATACACTACTACTAGTTACTTATACTTCTAGTTGTTTTAAAACTTCAATACTACTATGTAGGTGAGTACAATAAAGGAAACCAAGTTTATAACAGTCGACCTACCTAATTCCATTTTATGTTGACAGTTGCGGAACCTAGCACAGGATGACTGGAATGGTTCGGAAACCGATTCAAAAAAATTTGCAAATGGATTTCAAATATCCGATGACTGGCTGAAAATCCCATTACCTTTTTTTTGTACCGTTCATAAAACTCCAAAAAATTTTCGGATTAGATGTCAACTCCTCTTCTATCTGCAAAATATAATTATTATAAAAAAAACAATTTAAGGTCTTAAACTCCTTTCTCGCTAAGTTAAAAGCTGCATAAAATTTTATACCGCGTCCCTACCGTTGCCATTCCGATTTAATTGCGTCACTGTCCGTGTTTTAAGATCATCTGAAGATGTCGTAAAATCACCTTCAACACCGAACCAAACTACGGTTGGAAGATTGAAGTCGCCCACAACTAAAAGTCGATGAACTTAACCACTTCGATATAAATAACAAGGCTTGATCCAGCCGGAATATATATAGCTACGACAATAATGGTCGAGTTGCCAATAATGTCATAATAGGAATGAGCTGCAATAAGTTCATTAAATATTGATATCTTGACTGCAATTAATACACCTACACCCTTGAGATTGGTGCAAATGTTGTTGTAACTATCTTTACGGTGGGACCCATTTGATATGTGATATCTTAAAATACGAGTTGACAAAACGCGATATTTCAAAACACGACATTTTAAAACGCGTTACGGTACAAAACGCGATATTTCGACACGAAGGAAAATTTTAAATGTGAAATGAAGGAAGATTAGTATTTAAAATATCGCATTTTGTACCATATTGCGTTTTGTACCATATCGCATGATGAAATATCGCGTTTTGTACTTAATCTTGCTTCGTCGTAAAATATCTCGTTTCGTCGTGAAATATCGCGTTTCGAGCGGATCCTCTTTACGGTAGTCACGCAGGAAGTACTTCGCGGAGTTGAAACATTTGGAAAGCCACATTTCGTTTTTCTCTTTATTTACCTCGAATACTTGAAGCATTGTGTTAGAACAAAGAAGTATAGGTGGTTAGTCCTTTACTTAAAAGTTCGAGTGGCCCTCTGTTGATTATGTGGGGTGATCGAGGAGGTTTCCTGATTTTGATTCGCTGTTGAAACGTTCGTTGACGCTGATCGAGGATGGCACTGTTCGTGGTGCTGCCGATGTGTATGACCTTGACGAAAATTTGAGTTTTCGAACGGTTTTACATGCATGTCCCTCGACCAATTGTTCATGGATAAAACTTTGGACTTCACGTCGAAATCCACCACCACTTTAAAGCAAATATAATTAATTTCCTCTAACTTCCGACCTTTCGGTATTAATTTCGTTGCTTTGGCATTAGCGATCCCAGACTGTTCGTGACAGAAGGCTCAAACTGGGATAAATGGAACCAAAACTTCGGCTTGATTGTCCTTATGGAGATGGGCAAATTTCACGCCATCGTGCCACATATTGAATGAAGCAAAAGATGGTTGTGGGTTGACACTTGAAACTGGCTCGACGGCAATGGATGAGGGCAAGGTTCGAATTTCCGATGATAAAGCTGATGAAAAATACTCCTCATTGTAACCAGCACGTATTTGCTCCGCAATCAGGTCCCCTATTTTACTGCAAGCAGAGAACATATATAGCGCACATCACATGAGCTCACAAGAGTCACAATGCCTGTATATCGATTCCACAATAATTGATCGATGTTTTTCTTTCTTTACAATTTAATAGTTTATAACTCAACAACGAAAGGCATTTCAGTCACAAGTTTGTTTGGTTAGTTTTTTTTTACTGAAATGCCTACCATGACCTATACATTGGCTCCGGGGCCCCAGTCAAAAACTGTTTAGTCAACAACAGAAAGGAATTTCAATCAAAAATTAAAAGGCAACTTAGTCAAACTAGTTTTAGACTGTTTAATCAAAAAACTAAAAAGGCATTCAAGTCAAAACTTTTTTGACTTGAATTATTTTGGATTTGTGACTTAAAAACCTTTTGAAAATTATATTCAGTTAAACCACTAAAAAGGAACTCCAGCCAAAATTATTCTCCGTGAATATAGTCAAAAACAATTCGGTCAAAAAACGAGAGGAGTTTTAGTCATAAATTTTTGTTTTGATAAAAAATGCGTTTCGGTTAGAAAACAGTTTGACTGAAATGCTTTTTATTTATTTGGACAGAACAACCTTCTTGAAAGGTACTTCAGTCACATATGTTTGGGCTGGAATACCTTTTGGTAGGTTTCCTTCCATTTCCAGAAATTCTGGAAAAGGAAGATTTAATTTTCAAATATTCTGGAAAATGGAGATTTATTTTTAATATTAGACTAGAAATCTGCATTTTCCAGAATATTTTAAAACCGTTTCGGACGTAATTTTCAAAAAACTAAAAAGGCATTCAAGTCAAAAAAGTTTTGACTTGAATGCCTTTTTAGTTTTTTGAAAATTATTTTGACTGAGTTGCCCTTTAATTTTCGACTAAAACGGGTTTCGTTTTTTGTCTGAAATGTTTTTCGACTGGAATTCTCGGAGGTTCGCGTCTCGGGTTGTGATGAATAAATGTAATTTTTTTTTGCGGTGGCTTTAAAAATAAATTAAAATAATTTTATATGTTAGTGCCGGTTAATTTAGTGTTAAAAGTAATTATGAGTGTACTAGTGACGAGATTTTTTCATCAGAAGTGTGTTTTAATCGTAAATTTTGTGTTAATATTAAATTAAAAAATATAAAAATAACCTACCACCATTTTTTGTAGTGTATATAGTGACAGATTGGGTAAGACTGCATTCTGCATTACCGATGGTTTAATACCGACCTGTTTTATACAAAAGTTGTAAAGAACTTAAGCAATTAGGTAATGAATTGTTAGTTCATAAATAATTGGATAGTGGCAATATGACGAAGTTGTCATTTTTAGTGTTGTGATTAAAAAAATAAAAAATTTATTTAAATGTTAATATAGTTTTGTGAAAGTTTTTTGTGTAATAAGTATGAGTGTATCAGTGTTGTGAAAATGTATATTAAATATCACATATTCATAATATGAATAATGTAATAGTTAAAATAAATAAAAGTTCCTAAAATTAAGAAAATAATAGTAATAAGTGCAGGAAATTAGTGAATTAAATATCCTTTGACAGTGTTAAATTATTTACAGATCATTTATGACAAGTGGTAAAGTAATTTTTTACATTACCGATACCATTTTGTGTATGCATTGTAAGGTAAGTGATGCATTCTATATTCCACTTTCCACTATGAATCACCCATTCCAGACGAGTCGCGCTTACGGTGTTGCATTTCTTCGTCTCTTACCTCTGCACTGTTTTTGCCAATAAACAAAATTTAATTTATAGGCAAAAACAGTGCAAATAGGTACGAGACGAAGAAATGCAACAGCGTAAGCACAACTCGTGTGGAATGGGTGAATAATTGACTGAACTGACTTCAAGTCAAAAGAGGACAAAAAAAAAGCATTATTATTTTTTTTTTATCAAGATTTTATGGTTAAATTTTGACAACAGACAAAAACATAACCAACAATTATTAAACAAATTAAGTATTAGCATTAATTCGATTATTTTCACATCTCAAAATTATCTAAGAAATTAATTATTATTAATACTCATATCAGAATTATTATATTTCGAATATTTTCCGTCATATAATAAAAAATTTAAAAAATCTCTACCATAAAATCGCCATGCTATTATAATTATTAGTGTGTGTGAGAAATATTTTTCATTGTACACAATATTTATGCAGATGTGCTAGTTGAAATGATCTCGATTTGATAATTTTTGACCATAATTATGGCGATCCACTAATACAAACACACATTTGATGTAAATCGAATCTTGACTGACTTCGTTTTGTGTTTCTTTCACACAACCATCGATTTTATATTTTTATCTCCCTTTATTTTGACTGACAAACTTTTATTCGCAATGAAATTCCAGGTTTTATTGACATCAGCTGTGTATTTGGTTTTGATTACTTTTTATTTATTTTAATTACGCTTTTTTGGTAAAGGATCCGGCTGTTCACACGCAGTTAACACTGCAACACATCATCTCCTCGTTTCTTACCTCTTTGCCAATAAACTAACTGGAGGGGGAAAGTAATTTATTGGCAAAGAGGTAAGAAACGAGGAAATGATGTGTTGCAGTGTTAACTGCGTGTGAACAGCCGGAATGAAATTAAATTTTGAAAGGTTAAAAGAAATATAGTGGATTAGGTTAATGTCTTTTCATAGCGTGTTAGTGTTAATAACAAATATTTTGACACGACTTTTTGACAGTGAAAATAATTGTAAAATGTACAATTTTAGTTTCATTTACGTTCAAAACTGTTTCAACAGGTTGAACATTTTTCGAAATTTACCATTAACTATATATCAAAAACTTGCTCACGAAACAATAAGAATATTTTGTTTCTTCTTTTTCCTAATATCGGTCGCACAGCTTTAAACACTTTCCGTATTGTTTTTGACCATAATTTAAGGTTTTTGACCTATTTCTGACAAAATTGTCGAAAAATCAGATTTTTTAGCGTCTTACCCATCTATGGTTTTTGGATACCAAAGTCAGTAGTCACAAACAAATTTTTTCCCACATAAAGTTGTCTATTTCAAGCGGGGACAGTTGGGGAGAACGGACATACGAGAAATATATGGTTGGTCTTTCTTTCAATCGTAAGAGCATGAATAATACCCAATGTGTTTTTGTAATTTGTTCAAGGTGGCGATTTGTTTACAGTTGTTTTACCAGATTCGCACTAGGAATTCTTATACATACTTCGTATGATCGAGTAGGTTTGAATCGAATTCAGAAACAGCAATAGGCAATACATTACAAATTAGTTATGCCAATACATGCCAAATTTTAATATGTATAATGTCAACTATACATGGGGATGGGATATAAAAATGTCCATTAGGGTATGTTAGTGTTAGTGCCTACGGTAAATGCCAAAACCAACAAAAATGTCTATACACTTTTGCTGGTTTTGTAAATGCTGGTTATTGTGAATTTCATCTTATGGTGATGTTGAAGGTATTTTGCGATTCTCGCCGGTCTCGCTTCTATTTTGGATGGCTTGCTTATTCTAGGATTGCGGTTGTTCTTAGGGAAAGTTTCCGTCAATTTTGTCTGTATAAGTTTATACATTTTTATAAGTATAAACAAACACATCAAAATGCGGTTGGATTTGTATGCATGGTTTTTCCTTTACTGTACAATGGCATCGAGCGCGATCGATTTATTATTGTTTTTCAATGCGATGCAAGTAGATAGCTATGTTGGGGCATGGATTGAGAACAATTTTTTTTGGATGAGATGCGTTGATAGAATTTATAGTTTATGTTATTGTATTTTATTTGTTGAAGCGATTTTCTTTGGGACAAGGATTGTAAAGTTTTCGATTCTAAACCGAATTGATTCGGAATTTAAGTTTCGTTGAACAGGTTATGGGTTTGCATTTTAAATGAGTTTATGATTCAAATCATAGATTTTGTGCTAATTGTTTTTAATTGGTACACAAAGGAAAATAATAGTTTTTGACTTATTTTTGTGTTCTTGATTAATTTAAACTATTGTGCAGTGGGATTTTAAGCGGAATAGACGAATAAGCAATTAGTTATTATGTATTTAATTTGATTTTGGAGCTGTTTCTGAGATTAGCTAATTAAGTTGTTAGTTTGTAAATTTGCAAATTGAACTTATATGGTTTCGGGTCTAATGCTGTGTGCCTCAGAAGAGTTTTCAAACTAAACTTTTGTAAGACTCAGCAATTCATGCAATATTTAAATAGATGTCACTAGGTTAAAAGTATTCAATTGTGTCTTATAGCTCGTTTAAATAAATGGCGTCTAATAAAAAATAAACCGAGTCGTATAGGAAGAAGTTCAATAGCGTTAAATCGCATGATCTTGGTGCCCAATTCACGTCTGTTCTTCGAGAAATTATTCGATTATGAAATTTCTCTTTCAAAAGATCGATTGATTGCATTGGTGTGTGGCTTGTTGCACCATCCTGTTGAAACCACATATTCTGCAAATCAATATCTTCCAATTGACTTCACAAAAGTTGTTGGTTTAAGGCTTAATTGCTGTGAACGACGACGAATTGATGTCCTTGGCTCTTCAGCAACACTTGTTCTAACAGCTGGTATATTTTTTTTTCCTCTTTGAAACTCTGCAATCTGTTCTGGGGCTCTAGGCACTCCCAACTCTTTCGCAGTTCCCTTTTATCGTCCTACCTTATGCAGTTAAGCCAAATCGAGGACGAACGGCTATAGACCCGTTTCTGTATAAACCACCTGCACATTGCATTCCTTCATGCCAACCTGTAGTGCTGACATGAAAGGTGGGTCGGCCCATGGATTCTGCACTTTCAACAGGGGGTCATAGATGTGTTCATCTTCATCACCGATCGTAATCCGATGATGAAAAATCCCTTTTGCATCCCGCCCCTAAAGGGGTTCGAACCCGGTACCTCCCGACCCATCCGCCGCAGCTTTAACCACTGCGCCGTTTGCTCGGTCAGCTGGCATATTTTTAGGGATCACTACATTTGCCTGAAAAAAAAATCCCGAAAGAAAATCTAGAAATTATCAGAAAGGCAATCCAGAAAAAAATCCAGAAAAAATATTTTGTTTGAAATATATGAAAAAAAATCAATTTTATAGGCATTTTTAGACTTTTATCATCACTTGAAATATTTGTAGTACATCTATAAGAAGAAGCGATACGAGCGATACAATTCCTTTGATCTGTGTCTATGCAAGGTTGACGAAGCATTAACGAAGCATTAACGAAGCATTAAATCTATAATTCGCTAAAATAGCTTCGTCGATACCATACTAACCCAACGAATTGAGCCAACCACAAAATAATTTGAAACATTTGTGGTAGAACTATTAGTAGAAGCGATATGAGCGATACAATTCCTTTGATCTGTGTCTGAAAGGTTGATGAAGCAATTTCCATTACCATAAATATTAAGAACTTTACGGAAAATCTCATATTTTAAAGACATTTTATAAATTTTAGCTTTAACTTGGGTCGCACTTTGATAATTGTGTTTCTGGATTTTTTTCGGAAATTTGTTACCAACCCATATTTTTACATGAACGACCACTACGATAATAAATTCTGCTTCTCTGATCTTGAACTGAACCAGTTTCTTCAAAATTATCAATGATAAGTTTAATAGCACGGTTTGTGGAAATTTTCTTCCATCTTCTGAATAACTTTCACCTTATTTAAAATAAGTTTTAATAATGAAAGCACGTTGTTCACTCGTTTAGCGATCCATTTTAACTAACCGAAATGTTTGTACTTGTCATCTGCCAAATAACATGTGGTACATGTCTAGTACAAAAAATAAAATGGCGGAATATTTAAAGAGAGACCTCGAATTTGAAATATATATATATATATATATATATATATATATATATATATATATATATATATATATATATATATATATATATATATAAAAAGTGAGGTTATGTTACAGTAACATTTTTATGTTATTTGTACATAACACGAAACTATAACTGTAATAAATAAGATTATTTATTATTTAGTAAAATTTAATATGTATTTTATTGTACAATGTTAATTTATCTTGCGTACAGCATGGTGGTCAAAGCTTAAGTAACTAGATGTTGGTTATGATAGAACTGTCAGTGTATGCTTGACATATTGAACGCACTCATTACAGGCTTTTCTTTTTTTTTTTTGTTTGTTTGATATTGTCATAAAAATAACAGATCCCGAGGCATTGCTATCAGCAGTATCATATTCATCCGATGATGATACAGGCACATCATTGTCAACCACTGAGAGCTCTGACCCTTTCACTTCATCATTTGTGTCGTTTATGTTAATTGACTGTTCCATCGGTGGAGCAACTTGAATTTCCGTTGGCCCGTGGCCAATTGCAACAGTTCCATCAGTTACTGCACTCTTTTCCAGCAACAACTCACTTGGATCGATTGCATTATTTTTTGTTTTTGCAATGAATCGGCTATTACGTCTGAAATGATAATCAAAACTATCCTTAATTATATATGAGCGTCCATTTACATCACCAATGATTGTTCCATAATTCCATTCCTTGGAGTTTCTCTTAAAAATTATTTTATCACCAATTTTCAGTGTTGGTAGTGACTTAGCATTACGATCATAATAATATTTTTATTTTTCCTTTTTATTTTCAATTTTTTGCTGGATATCCTCTTCTGAAATACTTTTCCGAACCAACAATAAACCGGACACCGGCAATCAATTTTGACTTCACTAATCTCCCAAAAAATAATTCAGATGGAGTCGACCGCATTCTTGCCACCGGTGTGGTATTATATTCAAGCAATCTGTATTGAAATTGATCGACCTCGTTCGCTTCATAACATGTTTTTAGTATGTTTTTTGCAATACCAACAGCCTTTTCAGATAATCCATTGCTTTGTGGATATCGTGGGCTTGAAAAATTCATCTTGATGTTACATTCCGATGCAAATCTATCAAATTCCGCAGATGCAAATGGAACATTGTCAGCTTTAATTTGCGTCGGATATCCTATTCAATCAAATACCCCCCGGAGACCCTCAATGATATGCTTAGACATTTTGTTATTTATTCGATATGATATCAAATAGTTTGAATATGCATCGACGATTGCAATGAAGTCGTGTCCAGCTTACTCAAAGAGATCCATTGACACACGTTCGTAAGCATATTTTGGTGTCTCCTCCTGAATCAACAGTTCCTTTTGATTGTTTTTTTTAAAATCATCGTGCACGATTCGATCAACCCCTTGATTTGTGTGCTCATTCCCGGCCAATAATATAGCATACGCGCCCGTGAGAGTGTTTTTTCAATGCCGAGATGTGGTGCATGCAGCCACTTGGCAATTTTCGACGTGCAATTCGGATTTAAATTTGTGAAATTTTTGACTGAGATCATCAAGTTGATGATACGATGGCCAACCATTTTCAACATATTTGCAAATTCGTGTGTATTTTTCATCGTGTTTTATGATTTCCCGATACAATTTGTAATTGTCTTCCGACACACAAACAGATTTTGTTATTGAGTGAATTATGCTCGACCATTCATCATTCTCATCCACGTCTGTGATGCAGCTGTGCTCGTGATAAGCAATCAGCAATGAGCATGTCTTTACCCGGTTTGTATGTTACTTTCATGTTTGGGTATTTTAATAATTGCATAAACATGCGTTGAAGTCGGGCTGTCACATCATCAATGTCTCGTTTGACCAAAGTTTCAAGCGGTTTATGATCACTTTCGACCGTAAATTCGCGTCCATACAGGAAATAGTGAAATATTTGACACGCAAACACAATTGCCAGCAACTCCTTCTCAATTTGTGCCCATTTTTGTTCACTCTTGCTCAGTGTTCGTGATGCAAACGCGATTGGGCGACCATCTTGAATGAGTACAGAACCCAACCCATCCTTTGATGCATCAGTTTGTACAATTACTGGCTTTCTTGGGTTGTAAATGCCCAATACTATATTTGACGACAATATTCCGAGCAAATTTTCGAATTCCCTTTCATGTTCGTCAACCCATTCGAATTCCACATCATTTCGTGTTAAATTTCGTAAATTTGCCGTTATCTTTGATAAATTTGGGATAAAACGAGCGATGTATTTCAACAAACCCAAAAATCGCATAACAGAACTTTTATCGGTTGGTTTTCCATACCGAGAATTGCATCCGTGTATTTAGCGAGCGGTCTAATTTTCCCCGACGAAATAGTATATTTCCCATGAATTTCACTTCCTTTTGCTTGAATTGAATCTTTTCGGGATTGAATTTAACATTATTTTGACGAGCCCGGTCAATGACTTTGTTTAAAATGGCGTCATGTTCCATTTCATTTTCCGCGAAAATAATCATATCGTCAAAATAAACCAAAACTCCTTGAAAATCCCCGAAAATTTGAATCATTTTTCGTTGAAACATTTCTGGTGCACAATTTAACCCGTATGGTACACGATTAAATTTGTAACGCCCAAATGGGGTCATGAATGTAGTCAATTGTGAACTTTTCTCATCCAATTCCATATGCCAAAACGCACTACCGAGATCAAGTACAGAAAAAATTGTTTTATCAGCTAATTTTGACGTAAAGTCATCGATTGTTGGAATTACAAAATGCTCCCGCTTAATGCACGCATTCAATGGCTTTGGATCCAAACATGTACGTAAGCGTCCGCCATTTTGTCTTTCGACCACCTGCAAATTGTTTACCCAATCCGTTGGATAATCAACAGGTGAAATGATTCCATCCTGTACCATTTGACTCAATTCAAATTTCAATTTATCCTGTATTGCCAATGGAATTCGTTTTTTGTAACGCAAAATCGGCTTTGAATCTTCATGCAAGTGTATCGAAAACTTTCCAGGAAATTTGCCCGTCCCATGAAATAAATCCCAATTTTGCTTCACGAAATTTTCTTTACTGTTCGAAATGTACAAAATATATTTTTCCATCCATCCGTTTAATCAATTTCCAATCAATGCAAGTGTCTAGTCCAAGTATTGGTTCATTACTAACTACAAACTCAGTAAAATGTGTGGCTTTTGGTTTTTTATCGATACGTCATTCTAATTCAATCGTACCAAAAATCTTAATTTTATTGTTGTTGTAATCAAATACAATGAAATCGTTATTTTCATTCATTAATTTAACGTTTAATTTTTTAATGATAAATAATGGAATACAGTTTGCATCAGATCCAGAATCAAGTTTGAATCGCACTGTTTCATTGCCAATTGTGTATTCCTTCGTCCACTTGGTTTTTTTTACTGAGTTTATTCTACAAATAGATTTAAGAATTCTATTACCATGAGTCGATTGAGTGTAATGAACGCGTGTCAAACTTTTATTTTTATCAAGCAACTCACCCTGATCAGCCCAGCTTAATGTTGACACATTGCGCTTTGCATTGTCGTTGTTGTTGTTGTTGCTGTTGTTCTTCTTGCCCTTCTGGCGGCACATGCGCTGAAAATGTCCGATTTTTGAACAGCATTTGCACTTTTGACCCTTTGCTTTGCACTCGTCAAGATGCTTTGGTGTCCATGCATCACCACAATTGAAGCAGACACGATTGTTAGCATGAACAGCTAATTCTGATGACGTCACGGTACTTGCAACAGTCGGTTTACTGTTCAATAGACTTTTGTTTGCATTTGCAGCTTCAAATGTTTTGCAAATTTCGACTACCCATGGTAGCGTTTCATCACGGCCGTCTAATAACTTCAGTTGCAACTTTTTGTCGTGCCCACCGATGATGATGCGGTTGCGAAGCATTCGATCCTGATACGAAACACCACATGCCCATGAATAACCGCAATGACGCAATTGTGTTCGCAATTCCGTTTCGAATTCTGCAAATGATTGTTTTTCCTTTTGCACGATGACATTGAATTTGTACGATTCCATAGCCACGTTTCGTTGCGGAATGCAATGTCCATCAAATCGTTGCAAAACCTCATCCAATGTCCGTTGAACAACAACATTTTCATCATGTGCTGGTACTGCTGGTTGTGCAACGACATCATCAGCTGCAGCTACAGCCGCTACCTCCTGTACATGTCGAACGGTGATTTGTGTACCAATCATTGAATTGACCGACCCGTCATTTGGATAATGCATTGTATATTTCGGCCGCTTGTGTACCGATCGACCAAATGAACGTTGCGATTTTTCTTGCCTCCGGTTCGGTTCCTTTTCCGCTTGAAATCATGTATACGGTGAAATTACGTTTCCATATCGGCCACTCAATAGCAAGATTCGTACAATCCAATTCATTTGGTTCCCGTGTGTTGTTGTTGTTCGCCATTTTTCAGTTTTTTTTCTCTCTTAAATTTTCTCTTAAATATGATTTTTTTGATGATATTTTGTGCTCAAAAATTCAACGATTGTTTGAATTTTGATAATCCCACTTCTGACATCATGTAATAAATAAGATTATTTATTATCTAGTAAAATTTAATATGTATTTTATTGTACAATGTTAATTTATCTTGCGTACAGCATGGTGGTCAAAGCTTAACTAACTAGCATGATATTGGTTATGATAGAACTGTCAGTGGATGCTTGACATATTGAACGCACTCATTACAATAACAAAACTGAAATTTACAAGCATATGTTTGCTAATGATAATGCTTATATCCGCAAACACTTAAGACTGTCTGCTCATTCACTTAATAAAATATGCTGTATATTCCCCCAACATAAAACCTAAATGTTTCAAATTTTCAATACAATTCCGTGTTTCTATGTTTCTATATTGACTGACCAGTGCCAACAATTGTTCACAAAATTCTTGATATGTTTGTGAAGCTTGCACCAAAGGTAATAAAATTGCCAAAGCTAATAAAATTGGCACATCAATATTTTCAAAAGCGTTAGGTGCTATCGATGGATGCCACAAAAAAATTGTTGTACCGACTGCGTTACACTGTCAATATATAAATCATAAACCTGATTACATTATTAATTTAATGGCAGTATATGCGATAATTCTGGTAAATTTATTAATATTTGTTGTGCCCCTGGGTTCCGTACACGATCAAAGGGTCCTACGGAATAGTCAATTATATCGCAAACAAACATTCCCACCTCATGGATTTTTTTCTATTAGGTGATGATGGATTTAAATGAAGGAGGATTCTCAAATCGTCAAATAGCGGAAAAAATTGATAGAGGGAAAACCGTTTTTGGATCCTTTGGATCCTTTATCAATAATATTAAAAATTATGGTAAAAATAGAGTAGGACGCATTGCGGAGGCTACAACGGCCACGGATAAACGGGTGGTTATTCGATCAGCTTCAAATTCATGCTTATCTGCGTAAAAAATTAAGGCAAAAACCGGAGTCAAAGCAAGCTTATCAACGGTTCGACGTGTGATTAACAATGCTACGCATCTTAAATTGCATGCAAAGCAAACCGATTGGAATCTACCAAAAACTACATGTCATGGAAGCAAGAATTTAACCGGTTTGCATTTTCGGACTCATGGAAATTAAACTGATGCCCGTCAGAACCATTGAATTAATTTTTGTTTCGTTGGAAAATTTTCATTGATAAATTTAATTAAAAATAATAAATCAAGACTAATTAATAAAGTTTTTTACCGTAGCTTTCATAAGCTACAACTATTCACTACTGGTCGTAATCAAGTGACGCATTTTAATTGCACGTTTTTTTACTAGATTACGAATAACGAACAAAACAGGTAACGGTTTTATTGTTATTTGTTTTACAGTCATTTCAAAAAGCAACAATGTACTCTCAAATGCATATAAAAAGTAATATTCTAATTGCAGAAATGTGGAAGTTATTGACATTTGAACTCAATATAATAGGAGTGTATAATCATTAGGTTGCTACATTTTTTTTTAAATTTTCGACAGTCTTCTGTGGTGATTTGAGCCTCCTCCAACTTTCCATTACTTATAGTCCAGGCAACGAAGGAAAAATAGCGGAAATAATTCATGTAGGAGCCAAAATTAGTACAGTTGTAGGGGAAAGTGTCCTTAACAACATACTAAAATTACTGAGGGGTGGGGTGAAGCTAAGTGTGGGGGGGAGTCTCGAAAGGTCCTTTTTCAATTTTTCGTTAATAACTCAAAAACCACTGCTTCTATCAAAAAAATGTCTATATACTAAATTAATCTACATAAAATTCTCTACAATAAAGATTCTCTACACTTTTTTGATAGGATCAAAGCTTAAGGAAATATGGAGGGAGTAAATAGAAAATTAAAAAAAAAACCGTTTTTATTGTTAAAAATGAATTGTATAATTTTAAAAATGAAATGTTTATTGTTAAAAATGAAATAGTTACAGCTTAAGGATATATATTGAACATTAAATTTCGCCGAAATCTAAATTTTCGTCATCATCGAGGCTATTTTTGACGGGGGCTCCGTTAGTACATGAGTCGATGCAGCCGCAGGCACTGGAGCATGCAATCCCTGCTTTGCAGCAACCGCAGCACACCCCACACCAAGTCGTGCATCGGCAAAATATCACGTTCAAAACGGATTTTTAACTGCGTAAAGGATCCTATCTTCTCCCTTCACCCAACCCCATTGGATGGGTGGTAGGGGGTTGCCGAGCCACTGTTGTACCTGTAAGAAAGTAATGATACCAACGTAAGTATTCATCACAAACTAATATTTGTAAGGTAAAGAATAAACTATATGTAAATGAATTTACCTGTAGATATACTCTGAGCGAGTGTTGCTTTGAAGCTCCTCTGGTGGGAGGAAGAGTGGCCATGTCTGATTTGAGCTTCGTTGACGCCTTCAAAAACGCCGAGTACCTATGTTTGTTCAGGTTGCCTTGATGTGCAGGCGCTTTGTGTACAGCCAAAAAATACTTCTCGCCAGCCTGTTCAATATCCTCAGGTGATGCTGAGGGATCTGTGAATATTGCTGAAATGTCTTGAGTGAGGGCAGGGTTTTCTTTATTCTTTCCATGTATCGCCGAGGTGGTGTCGCATCCGGAGAAGCTATGAAAAAGGAGAATCGTTTTGGAAATTGGAAGCTGTTGAAGTTGTCGCACTGAGAACAATTTGGTCTCCACATTCCCACGGCCTGGCTTCATGAAGTACATATTGATAGATGGTGGTGCCAATCCCATGAGGAGAACTATCAAGTCTACATCCTCCGCAACTATTGCTACAGTTGGATGTACAGCAGCTTTATCCAACCCACTCCTCACAATAGGCTGTCAGCATCCCCTGTAGCACCAGCTGTTTCTATCCTGGCTGCTGCCATTGTATCACTGAGCAAGTAAATCAGCTTTGTTTTGTTTCTTGCATTAGCAAGAAAATGCTCTTGTTGAACTGTGGTAGTCTTGCTTTCATGAAAGTTGATGTCAACAGAAGATTTTGTGAGCGCTCTTCGCTTCTGCTCTGCTCCTTTGGTGCTGTTGTCATCACCATATCCATCAAAAACCACCGAACAATTTTTACCGTAATGTTTATGTACGTAGGCAATATACTGCTGGCAAATTGATAATATGTTGGAAGACTGTTTCCATTTCATGCGATGGAGTAGGAAACCACCGTCTACCACATTGAAGCTGTGGGTGAGATCCACAGTTGCGTTGTCCTCTACAGCCAAAACATCATAGAGTGATGCTTTTTTCCCTTTTCGCATTCCGCCCTCGCTGAACAGGGGGGGGGGGGTATGGAGTTAATTCATATGTCAAAAGCTTTTCTACATCTTTATCGTCCTTTTTTGATATGACAATTCTTTGGAAAATTGTCAGAGGGTTAATTGTAACTTTATCACCATTGATTTTAATGGTGCTGCTTATACTGGCTAGTGACAAGACCAATTTTACTGCCGATAAAACTTTCCATAGTTTTAGTTCTAATATCCAGGGCTTGGTGGCCGTTTATTTTGGAATTTTTCACGATACCTGCTGACAGTGACATCAGTGAATCCAACTTTGTAAAAGGGGGATGATCATTGAACCATTCGTGTATTTTACCTCGATCTCGTGAATCTCTCATTTGCCTTGATACCCGGATATCAACGTGCTGCTCTCCAGTTGCAAAGACCACTTCAGCAAATTCCTCCAATGACGAACATATGGCGGTGCCTCCCGGTGATCTACAAACCCACTTGGCGAGCACAGAATCAGTAATTCCTCTTCCTCGCGTTAGGCCACCTGAACTTTTCATGGAGCGCATAAGAGTTTGTTCTATGACCATATCCGACCAATTACCTGCCCAAGGTATACCTGTGCGATTAATACTGAAGTACCCCTTATCTGCAAACTCCTTGTACGCCTCCGGATGGCTAGCTTTCGGTTGTATCATATCTTGGACATAGAGATGGGCACATTTTGTGTACTGGAAGTGCCCACTTGCGTGGAAGAATGGGATCATCTGCTGTACACACTCTAAGTTCCCGTCCCAAATACCACGACGCTCAAAATCGATGAACTTCTTCATCAGGGTAACCATGTTAAAGTATTGAACACACAAAGTAGCGGTAGGGCTATTATCCTTGAGGGATTTCAGATTTATTTATTTTTATTTATTTATTTATTATTAATATTACACAAGTTAGGCTTAGCGTTATTACAATTTCCTTAAAATACAAGAATATCTTCTTATGTATACTCAATTCAAATATTCAAATACACAATCTTGATTAAAATTAGAACATTAAATAATTTCATATGTCGAACAATAGAATTAAATAAAATTTCAAAAAGGGAAAACCAAATACAACACTTGCTGTTTAAAAAACTTATGTTAAAGTACTAAATAAATATATAAATTTACAAACCAAATTTACAAAATTTATAAATCATAAATCTGGTTGCATCTACCCGAACAAAACTATCACAAAACAATATGAACCAGTATTCCAAAATGAAATAAGTGTCAACTTAGAGATGAGAAATATGTAAAGCAATCGTTTTTAAAATTACTTAAACTTTTCTTAGATTGTAAATTAGGATTTAATGAGTTCCAAAGTTTAATATCCCGCACAAAAAAAGATGACTCACGTGCTTTAGTTTTGCAATTTGTAGGAAGGCTGATACTAGATGTACGAGTCGATCTAAAAAATTTAATCAAATTGAAGAGATACATGGGATTTCTATAATAAATTATTTTATAAAGGAAAATAACTGTTATGAACTCTAAATAATGATATAAATCACACCCCAATATTAAACAAGTATAACTTGAAATTGAATCAGCTCTCTTTTTGTTGTAAATATGTATACCGAGCACAAGAATTAAAAGCGATATTTAATTTTCTGAACGAGGACTTAGAGCAACCAGAATAAATAGGGGCACAGTAGGTTAAATGCGGAATAATTAATGATCGTATTAATTTCAGCTTAGCTTCCCGCGGTGTATAACTTTCATGGGGCCATAGCGTCCTTTAATGTAGCATATATTCTACCACATAATTGGATTACATGATCATCCCAACTAAGTTTGTTAATCATCAATAACCCCAAGTTCCTAACCGTATCCACAATCTCAATATTCGCATTGCCAATTTTGAATTATAATGCCGAAGGTTGGATAACATTACTTTATTACTAGTTAGGAACATGGCTTTGGATTTTAAGGGATTGATTTTAATATGATTATTATTGCTCCAAATTAAAATTCTTTCAAGTATATCGTTTATTCTCAGCACGCAAGCATCCATATCGCTTGCTACTGCCGAGCCATAGATTTGCACATCATCTGCAAAAATATGAAACTTTACCGGAGCTACACTGTTTCTGATATCATTTATAAACATCATAAATAACAAAGGGCCCAAGATTGAACCCTGAAGAACACCAGAAGTCAATAAACTCTCGTTGGAAAATTTTTCATTCAATTTAACAATTTGATACCTATCCGATAGGTATGAAGCCAAAAGCATAACCGCAGAATGGGAAAAATTAAAATTTGAGCGCAACTTATGGAGCAGAACTTTATGGTTAACACTGTCAAAAGCTTTAGAAAAATCTAGAAGCACAAGCAAAGGCACTTTACGTTCTGCAACAGATGAACTCAAATCATCTAAAATTTTGATTAATGCAGAAGTTGTACTATGTCTTTCTCGAAACCCGGACTGTAGATCATCAATTAAACCAAAACTAGAAATATGATACATCATCTGAAACTTCATAATTTTTTCAATTACCTTAGATAAGCAAGGAAGTATACTGATTGGTCGAAAGTCTTGTATAGTTTCAGGCTTAGGTACCTTGCCAACAGGGGTTATACCATATGTGCAATCTTTCACCCCGTCGGAAAAACAGATTTAGTCAATGCAGTGTTAATTGTGTTTGTTAAAACAGTGCTTATTGACGGTAGTAAAAGTCGAATGAAACCTATATAGGGATACCATCAGAACCTTGTGCTTCAGATTGAATATCATCAATTGTATTACATACTTCCAAAATGGAAGCATTCCTAAAATAAAAACATTGATTATCAGTTGACGAAATAGTAGAATTCATAAGAAATTGATTTTGCACAGCTACCTGGGAGCATTTTGCAAAATGATTTGAGAACTCAGTAACTGAAAAATCCGACACGGCAGTTCGTTTGGTTTTTGAAAGACCATATTTTTGGAAATTCCGCCATAAAATCCTATTGGGTAGGTCCAAATTACAAATATTACTTTTAAAATACTGGAGCTTCGCTGCTTTAATCATCCCATTCACCTTATTCATGTACTTCTTATAATGACTAAATGAAGTAGGATTTTTATTTGCTCTCCAAGTTGCATGAAGAAAATCCCTAATATTCTGATGGTACAGTATACAGTGATTTAATGAGAAAGACTTGCACGGTGGCTCCAAACAAATTTTTCTTATGGGTGCAAACTCATCGAGAAGTTGAGACACACTAGTGTATTGAAATGCTCCAATTGATTATTAACATCCGGGATGAGGGAAATTACTCCCCAATCAAGCGAATTTGCTGCAATAAGCAAAGCATTTTGATCTACGTCATAAATATTAATATCAAAATTATACGAGCCAAAAATCATATCATGGATTGTAAATAGTCCGGGAACTGAAATTTGAGTAAAAAAATTCAATTTAAGTCTATTATTCAATAGCAACAGATCAAGACAAGTCATACTTCTATCCACAAGGTTAGTAGGGCAATATGATGCAATTTCAAGGTCCAGTGAAAAAATAAAATCCCTGAATGTCCGGACATACTTTTTATTAGAATTGACATCCAGATTGAAATCACCTAGAATAAGAATATCGCTATATTTGCCGGCTGAGCCTGTCAAAAACTTCCTCAGTCTATTTACAAATTTAATACACGGAGGACGATAAACAACACCAACTAAAACTTTCTCATTTAGGGGATTACACATTTCAATGAAGATGAAATCAAACGAAGAGTCAAGAGTACTTTTTTTGATTAATTTGTAGCTCAAGTTTTTTTTACTCCTCCGCCAAGTCTATATATTGTGGTCATCAATTCGATCCTTCCGAATGATGTTATAGCCATCTAAATTTACCTGAATATCAAAGTGTCTCTCAAAAAAAAAAAATAAAATAAAATAAAATAATAATAATAATAACAATAATTTGTAGTAATAATAATAACAATAATACAATATTCGTTCGTTTAATTTGATATGTATGTTCAATTATGTTTTCCCGACCAAGAACACATACAATTATTAGAATATACATACGTAAGCATTATGAGGAAACCGCTGCTTCTATAAACTAGCTGCCGAGGAGAAAAATGCATATTGTTGATCATCCCTGAATTTAACTGCTACGCGACCATTAATAATTTTAGTATTAATAATTTTCTTCTCCTTCTTCAATACCATTGCCAGTTTATGTACCTTATAATAACCTACAGGTAAATTGTGTTGAATGAAAATACGGCCATTACCCTCAAAACCAGAAACATTACACAATTTTAGGGTTTTGCAAACTTTAAGATATCTCTGAAAGTACAATTTTTTTTTTTAAAGTGGATTCAAACCTGATTAAAATAGCGGCAGTGCCATTGTTCTTGGGTTTTAATCGAAAGATTTCGACCTCCGGTAATAACAACAGCTTTTGGTCATTAACGTGATTCTTATACTGCACATAACCAAAATTTGTTGACAGATCAGCAAATATTTTGTGCAGATTTTCAACATCTTCTCTAGGTATTCCATTAACGATAAGTTCATTTTTTCTCCTAATAGAAACACGGATGTGAAGTTTCTGACAAATTCCGACAAATTGAAAAACAAATATGTACACAAAATTTGTCGAAATAACAAAAAAATGTATATGTATCGGTAAAACAGTCGGCAAAAGCAATTTTAGATTTCAATGGTACTTAAAAAAGTATTTTAATAAATGTAATGATAAGATTATCTTTGAGTACCAGAATGGACTAAAAAAAAAATTCAAAAATGAATTTATAATTAAAAAAACTATATAATCAATTTATATAAAACACAGTTTTCTCATGGACTTGGCATACATGATTAGTTAAATAAAGGCATGCTCTACAAAATAAAATTAGCCCCATTTCCATACGATGGGGTTAGACCTTTTGTTATTGACTTGGCACTTAAGCGATTTTTATGAAATTAATCAAAATTAGGGGTTCACTTTAACGCAGATTAGCCAGCTCACAGAAATTTCGCAAGAACAAGGCATACCTGATTAGTTAGGTAAAGGCATGCTCTATAAAACAAAATAGGCCCCATTTCCATACGATGGGGTTAGACCTTTTGTTATTGACTTGGTACTTAAGCGATTTTTATGAAATTAATCAAAATTAGAGGTTTATTTTAACGCGGATTGGCCAGCTCACAGAGATTTCGCAAGGACAAGGCATACCTGATTAGTTAGGTTAAGGCATGCTCTACAAAATAAAATTAGCCCCATTTCCATACGATGGGGTTAGACCTTTTGTTATTGACTTGGTACTTAAGCGATTTTTATGAACTTAATCAAAATTAGGGGTTCACTTTAACGCGGATTGGCCAGCTCACAGAACTTTCCCAAGAACAAGGCATACCTGATTAGTTAGGTAAAGGCATGCTCTATAAAACAAAATAAGCCCCATTTCCATACGATGGGGTTAGACCTTTTGTTATTGACTTGGTACTTAAGCGATTTTTAAGAAATTAATCAAAATTAGGGGTTCACTTTAACGCAGATTGGCCAGCTCACAGAGATTTCGCAAGAACAAGGCATACCTGATTAGTTAGGTAAAGGCATGCTCTATAAAACAAAATAGGCCCCATTTCCATACGATGGGGTTAGACCTTTTGTTATTGACTTGGTACTTAAGCGATTTTTATGAAATTAATCAAAATTAGGGGTTCATTTTAACGCGGATTGGCCAGCTCACAGAGATTTCGCAAGGACAAGGCATACCTGATTAGTTAGGTAAAGGCATGCTCTACAAAATAAAATTAGCCCCATTTCCATACGATGGGGTTAGACCTTTTGTTATTGACTTGGTACTTAAGCGATTTTTATGAAATTAATCAAAATTAGGGGTTCACTTTAACGCGGATTGGCCAGCTCACAGAAATTTCGCAAGAACAAGGCATACCTGATTAGTTAGGTAAAGGCATGCTCTATAAAACAAAATAAGCCCCATTTCCATACGATGGGGTTAGACCTTTTGTTATTGACTTGGTACTTAAGCGATTTTTATGAAATTAATCAAAATTAGGGGTTCACTTTAACGCAGATTGGCCAGCTCACAGAGATTTCGCAAGAACAAGGCATACCTGATTAGTTAGGTAAAGGCATGCTCTATAAAACAAAATAAGCCCCATTTCCATACGATGGGGTTAGACCTTTTGTTATTGACTTGGTACTTAAGCGATTTTTATGAAATTAATCAAAATTAGATGGTGAGAGGCGAGGGGACTCACATAAAATAAGCACCCCGATGGTGAGAGTTGAGGGGACTTACCTAAAACAAGCACCTTGATGGTGAGAGACGTGGGGACTTACCTAAAATAAGCACCCACCCCGATGGTGAGAAGCGAGGGGACTCACCTAAAACAAGCACCCCAATGGTAAGAGGTGAGGGGACTTACCTAGAATAAGCACCCCAATGGTGAGAGGCAAGGGACTTACCAAAAACAAGCAACCCGATGGTGAGAGGCGAGGGGACCCACCTAAAACAAGCACCCCAATGGTAAGAGGTGAGGGGACTTACCTAGAATAAGCACCCCGATGGTTAGGGGCGAAGGACTTACCTAAAACAAGCAACCCGATGGTGAGAGGCGAGGGGACCCACCTAAAACAAGCACCCCAATGGTAAGAGGTGAGGGTACTTATCTAGAATATTCTAGGTAAGTCCCCTCACCTCTTACCATTGGGGTGCTTGTTTTAGGTGGGTCCCCTCGCCTCTCACCATCCTTGTGCTTATTTTATGTGAGTCCCCTCGCCTCTCACCATCGGGGTAGGCTTATTTTATGTGAGTCCCCTCGCCTCTCACCGTCGGGGTGCTTGTTTTAGGTAAGTCCTTTCGTCTCTCACAATCGAAGTGCTTATTTTATGTGAGTCCCCTCGTCTCTCACCATCGGGATGCTTATTTTATGTAAGTCACCTCGCCTCTCACCATCGGTATAGGCTTATTTTATGTGAGTCCCCTCGCCTGTCTCAATCGGGGTGCTTGTGTTAGGTGGGTCCCCTCGCCTTTCACCATCGTGGTGGTTGTTTTAGGTGGGTCCCCTCGCCTTTCACCATCAGGGTGCTTATTTTATGTGAGTCCCCTCGCCTCTCACCATCGCGGTGCTTATTTTATGTGAGTTCCCTCGCCTCTCACCATCGGGGTGCTTATTTTATGTGAGTTCCCTCGTCTCTCACCATCGGGGTGCTTGTTTTAGGTGGGTCCCCTCGCCTCTCACCATCGGGGTGCTTGTTTTAGGTAAGTCCCCTCGTCTCTCACCATCGGAATGCTTATTTTATGTGAGTTCCTCGCCTCTCACCATCGAGGTGCTAGTTTTATGTGAGTCCCCTCGCCTCTCACAATCGTGGTGCTTGTTTTAGGTGGCCCCCCCGCCTCTCACCATCAGGGTGCTTGTTTTAGGTGGGTCCCCTCGCCTCTCACCATCGGAGTGCTTGTTTTAGGTAAGTCCCCTCGCCTCTCACCATCGGGGTGCTAATTTTATGTGAGTCCCCTCGCCTCTCACCATCGGGGTGCTTATTTTATGTGAGTCCCCTCGCCTCTCACAATCGGATAGCTTGTTTAGGTGGCCCCCCCCGCCTCTCACTATCAGAGTGCTTGTTTTAGGTGGGTCCCCTCGCCTCTCACCATCGGAGTGCTTGTTTTAGGTAAGTCCCCTCGCCTCTCACCATCGGGGTGCTTATTTTATGTGAGTCCCCTCGCCTCTCACCATCGGGGTGCTTATTTTATGTGAGTCTCCTCGTCTCTCACCATCAAGGTGCTTATTTTATGTGAGTCCCCTCACCTCTCACATTCGGGGTGCTTATTTTATGTGAGTCCCCTCGCCTCTCACCATCGGTGAGAAATTTCATAAAAATACCTTATGTACCATGTCAATAACAAAAGGTCTAACCCCATCGTATGGAAATGGGGCTAATTTTATTTTATAGAGCATGCCTTTACCTAACTAATCAGGTATGCCTTGTCCTTGCGAAATCTCTGTGAGCTGGCCAATCCGCGTTAAAGTGAACCCCTAATTTTGATTAATTTTATAAAAATCGCTTAAGTACCAAGTCAATAACAAAAGGTCTAACCCCATCGTATGGAAATGGGGCTAATTTTATTTTGTAGATCATGCCTTTACCTAACTAATTAGGTATGCCTTGTTCTTGCGAAATCTCTGTGAGCTGGCCAATCCGCGTTAAAGTGAACCCCTAATTTTGATTAATTTCATAAAAATCGCTTAAGTACCAAGTCAATAACAAAAGGTCTAACCCCATCGTATGGAAATGGGACTTATTTTATTTTGTAGAGCATGCCTTTACCTAACTAATCAGGTATGCCTTGTTCTTGCGAAATCTCTGTGAGCTGGCCAATCCGCGTTAAAGTGAACCCCTAATTTTGATTAATTTCATAAAACTCGCTTAAGTACCAAGTCAATAACAAAAGGTCTAACCCCATCGTATGGAAATGGGACTTATTTTATTTTGTAGAACATGCCTTTACCTAACTAATCAGGTATGCCTTGTTCTTGCGAAATCTCTGTGAGCTGGCCAATCCGCGTTAAAGTGAACCCCTAATTTTGATTAATTTCATAAAAATCGCTTAAGTACCAAGTCAATAACAAAAGGTCTAACCCCATCGTATGGAAATGGGACTTATTTTATTTTGTAGAACATGCCTTTACCTAACTAATCAGGTATGCCTTGTTCTTGCGAAATCTCTGTGAGCTGGCCAATCCGCGTTAAAGTGAACCCCTAATTTTGATTAATTTCATAAAAATCGCTTAAGTACCAAGTCAATAACAAAAGGTCTAACCCCATCGTATGGAAATGGGGCTTATTTTATTTTGTAGAGCATGCCTTTACCTAACTAATCAGGTATGCCTTGTCCTTGCGAAATCTCTGTGAGCTGGCCAATCATCGATACAGTTTACAACTATGATTTGTAAAACAAATTTTTTCTACCAATGCCGTTGGTTTTACCGATTAATATTTAATTTTTGAGTCAATTTATTTACATACCATTTGTTTTATTAGCATAGCGAGGCTTCTTTGCAGTTTATTGAAACCTTACATACTTTAATCACACATTTCGATTTACCATATTATTTTAGTGAAATAACTATTTTTTTGTCTACTGTAAAACCAATTTACCAATACATATACAGTTTTTGTTATTTGTCGGAAACTACACATTCGTATAGAAACAATGTCAGCTGATAATATAATATCCAACTTGCTAAGTTTACTTTCAACAATAGTTAACTTCTTGTTGAAATCTGATGAGGACATCGCGATTTGTTTTGAAAGGTCGGTTTTAACTGTGCCAATTTGATGACTAAGTGTAGCCAACATACCACTGCCAGAGATACCACTTTATTAGTATCGACGCCGTCACTTGAACTACAACTACCCGTTTTGGACCTTGTATTGGCAGTATGAGACGCATGATTCGAATGTGCTCTCCTTTTGCTTCACATTATAAATTATAGTCTTCACAATGTTGATTGTTAACGGTAGCAGAACACACTATTTTAATTAGAATAAAAGAAAAACACTATTCTTTAGATTTTATATTGTCCTTCAAAGAGATTGAGAACAACAAAAAAAAAATATCACTGATCGATTTTAACAGTTCACTTAAGGCTTTTATGTATCCGTACACACGCTGTCTGTAGTAAAAAGAATCAGAGTTTTTTCGCACGAATATAAAATGAAAGTTTAAACATCAAATATTAATTTAAATTGAAATTGAGAATCAGATTATTCTGAAATTTCGTCAAAGCTGACACCAAGGAAGCATTCTCTTCAACTTTGTTCTCTTCAAAAAGTGTAGAGAAACTTTTTTGTAAAGAATTTTATGTAGATTAATTTAGTTAGCAGTGGCTCTAGAAGCAGTGGTTTTTGAGTTATTAACGAAAAATTTAACAAAAAGGACCTTTCGAGACCCCCCCCCCACCCTTAGTTTCACCCCCGCCCCTCAGTACTTTTAGTATGTTGTTAAGGACACCTTCCCCTACAACTGTACCAATTTTGGCTTCTACATGAATTATTTCCGCTATTTGGTATTTTTTGGTCTTCGTTGGCTGGACTATTACTACGTATTTTAAACTGTATGTCATACAAATTGAAAAGTCGCCGAAAAGTAACCTCGTAAAGTGCCTTTTCACCAAGCATCTATGAGGAAAAAATAGCGAAAGCTTCAAAATTTGAAAAGTTTAGTTTGAAAAGTCTTCTGAGGCACACAGCATTAGAAGATTTTAAATTCGAATGTTAGAATTAGTTTAAAATTCAGTAATTATGTTAAATTTTATGTATTGGGATTTTCAGATGAGAAACAGGGTGCGGCTTCATTGTTTATTTATTGCATTACTGTTCATTATTTTAATTATTTGTTATTGTTATTGGATTTTCAGACTGAAGAAACCGGGATTTCTTTCTTTTTGAATTTTTATTATTATTTACTTTTATAGCCTCTTAGTATTTAATATGTTCCAGGTTAATTTAAACTATTTTGCAGTGTTATTTAAGCAGAATAAAGTAACAGCCAATTAATTATTTAATTTTTATTTTAGTGATATTTCTGGAATTAGCTAATAAATTTCTGGAGGCAAAAGCTAGTTACGCTAGATTTGGTAATGAAATTTTATAGAGTTTCTGATTTTTAGTGTCTGGTTTTAGGTTTCACTGAATTTGATGAAATTAAATTACATTTAGTGAAATTAATTTTTTCGGTGTAATCGAATCATTTTTTTTTTTTTTTAATGTTGCCAATGGCTTTATTCTTGAATCTTTCTACATAAGAAACTCACAAGAAGTAATCAAATCTTAAGCTAAAAATTATTACATATTTTAAGTCTTAACCAATGTTAATACTTATTGTTAGTGCTCACAATTTAATTAATTTAGACTATACTTATGTATATGTATGTAGGATTTAAAGTTATAGCTGACGGTTCCAAATAAAAACAATCCAAAGCCGTTCCAATCGTTTTATTTTAATTAATGTTGCTCGGCCAAAATCTCAATATATATTACCCTTAACAAAAATAAATTACTCAAAATTACTTGTTATACAATTAATACATAGATACCAAACATGATTGATAACTGTAACAATACTCGTTATTACTTGTTTATGATGAACACAGATTTTATTTAATCGATAAAATACACAGGGTGATCCCACAGTTTCGGCCATCCTGAAGAAAAGCCGCCTCGGCGTTTATCAAAATAGTGTAGACATCATTTAATCGTGTAATTAATTCTTCGTAACATCAGGTAGGTTTTCTCAATTAGCAAGTAAGTATCATCATCGTTTGTCATCACTGCAGGTAAGTGTTCTGGATATCATAATGTTTTCATTCCTTCTTAATTAGGTATAAAGCTTCCCTGTTTAACTTGGATTGTTAAATTCATCGTTGCTGTGTTCTTCGTTGCTGTATTCGTCATTGCCAAGTCCGTCTTTGCCGGATATTCGTTGCTGGGTTCATCGTTGCTGATTCTTCATTGCTAGGTTCGTCTTTGCTTACTCTTCTTCATCTGATTCATGGTAAGGCATCCACATCTTCATATAATCGGCGCCCGTACTTGTGTGGTTTGGGCCGTCATGTATTCCGACTTTAACCACATCATATCTGTCGTTATTCCCAATTTTCTCGACCTTATATGGTCCTATGAATTTTGTTGCAATTTTATTCCCTGCTATAAATTGTGTTCTTTTTATAGCCACGAGAACTGAAATGTTGTATTTTGTAGGTGGTCGTCTCCTTTTGTTGTAGGTCTTCTTGTGCTCCTCCTGTATTTTTGCTATCTGTTGTCTTGCGTCTTCTCTCATTGTGTCCCATTCTTCGGAGAATGCGTCTTCAAATGCTTCATCCAATTCCTCGGCTATTGTTAGATCGTTGGCTGTTCTCGCTTTTACGCCAAACAACAATTCGAATGGTGTTCTTTTCGTACTCCTTTGCCAATGTGAGTTGATATACATCTGAATTTTGTTGGTGTACTTGTACCAACTCTCTGGATGTTCAATAGAGGCTTTTGTAAGGGCAGAGAGTATCACTCGGTTTATTCTTTCCACCTGGCCATTTCCCCGTGGTATTCCAGTAGTAATCATTCCATGTCTGATATTGTTTTCTTCACAGTATTCCTTGAACGATGTTGAGGTGAAGGCAGGACCCCTGTCTGTAATGACGTGTTGTGGATTACCAAAAATAACCTGTATGGCTTCTAACTTCTTCAGCACTTCGGATGTCGCCGTGGTTTTTGTTGGATATAACCACACATATTTGGAAAATGCCCATCTTCGTGTATCTTCCTTATCACTTCTGACTGCATTCCCTTTGGAACGCAAAGTTGTTTCCTGCCTTCATTGTCGATTTTAAATATGATCCCATATTCTCTAACATAGTCTTCGTAGTCCCCATGTTCCAGAAGTTTAGAAATTAATGACAATCTTTCGTCTTTCATTTGGCTTGATTTAATCCTGTCGATGAATTCGTTTGAAATGATCATTACGGTTGTAACAGGATTCCTGCTTAGTGCGTCAGCGTGTTTCATCCTATTCCCAGGTCGCTGTTCTATTGTATATGTAAACTCCTCCAGAGCTAACGCCCATCCTGCAACACGCGATGATATGTCTTTCTTTGCCATTGTCGATCGAAAGGCTAGACAGTCGGTGACGATTTTGGATTGTATCCCGTACAGGTACACTCTGAATTTTAATACTGCCTTGACTGCTGCTAGGACTTATAAATCAAAACTGTGATAATTTTCCTGCGCTCCATTAGTTTTTCGGCTATAATAGAAAATAGGATGGAATTTTTTATCCTCCAGGCTTTTCTGTAACAGGACAGCTCCAAATCCCATCTTCGAATCATCCGTGTGTAGCTCCGTCTCTGCGTCCGGATTGTATATTCCCAACACTGGTCTTTCACACAGGATAGATTTAAGTTTTTGAAATGATTCCCGTTGGCTAGCTCCGAACTGAAAAGAAACATTATTCTTTAAAAGATCTGATAAAGGTTTGGCGAGTATCGAATAATTTTTGACAAATTTTCGAAAATATCCTGTTAGACCCAGGAAACTTTAGACTTTTTTAATTGTGTTTGGTTCTGGAAATCTCTGAACTGCTTCGGTCTTTAAAAACGATGGTTTAATCGATCCGGAAGTAACTTCGTATCCCAAGTAGTCTATTTTGCGACAAATGAACTGGCATTTTACCCACTTAAATTTTAAACCATATTGACGTCCTATATCCAATACCTGTTCGATTTTTTCAATATTTTCTGATTCTGTCATTGTTGGGATTATAATATCGTCCATATACACAATTAGTTCATCTTTTCGTATCATATCCTTGAAAACCATATTCACGAATCTTTGAAACACCGACGGGGCGGTGCAGATCCCGAATGGAACAAAATTGAATTCGAACTGGCCATTAGGTACTATGAATGACGTATATTTCTTACTTGATTCATTGATCGGGACGTGGAAAAACCCGTTCTCCAAGTCCATGGTAGAAAATATATTCGCATGATGGAGCTTGTCCAACTGGTCCTCTATTAAAGGTAAAGGATTAAGTCGTCGATAATCGACGCAAAGTCGCTTGGTTGTGTCTTTTTTATTGGCAAGGACTACAGGACTTGCGAACTCCGAGTCACTTGGTCCTACTATGCCCTTCTCTAACCACTCATTAATCTGATGATCTACGATTTCCTTTTCAGCTGGCGAGAGACGTCGTGGAGGCTGATAGATCGGCGTTTCGTCTTTTAAAATTATTTGCATGGTTATCGGTGAACTTTTCACTGATTTTGGTTCATATTGAGAAATTAAATTGTTTATAATGGGAATAAAGTCTTTATTCCCAACGATTGGACTTGAATCGACTTCTAACGACATACACGAGAATGGGAATATTCGCCTGATTCTAATTCCGTCCTCACTCAGCAAAATTTCAGTCCCAACTAGAACGTCGTTGCTTACGATCAGCTTATTGTTCATCAAGGGTTCCCTGGCTACATGAATTTTTGCTGTAAAACATTCATCATCAATTAGAATGATTGAATTAAAGTATCCTCTTGTCTTTATTCGGTTTTCCGCTATTCCCGAAACTTCTATCGGAGCTTCTATTAATTTTGGTGGTCCTATTCTAATATATTCTTCTTCGAACATCATAGTAATGTCGGCACCTGTGTCAATAAGTGATTCTACCTCGTACCCAAGAATTCTTATGATTTTATGATTAATTTTTCTAGAAACATTATTTTCGAAAGCGACGTTAGTAGTAGGATTCGTCGTTGGCGTAGAAGTCTTCTTTTTTGAGCATTCATAACTTTTGTGTCCGAATTGGTTACAATTAAAACATTTTGGCCCTCTTGATTTGTTTCGACATTTTTCTGCGCTATGCCCTTCTAACCCACAATTGCAACACTGACCTCGGGTGTGGTTTCTAAAATTAGGTTTATTTTCTAATCCCGAGCTATTTGAACTGCTAGGGCACCTTAACTTAAAGGTCGTATATAATTCTAGCTTGGCTCTAAATTCTTTGAAATTACTTGCCCCATAGAGTAATATTTTATTACTTTCGATATCGTTTATACCGTCGATAGTGTACTGAATCACCGCGGCTTCTTCGATTTTACCTAATGAACCCAACTCTCTCATCGCAAGAAAATAGTCGTTAAGAGGTTCATCCTTCTTCCGTTTTCGTAACCTTAATTGAAGATGAATATCTGCACTATTTTTTTGAATTTTGAATTCGTCTAACAAAAATTCTTTTAATTTTTCCCAACTATCAAGATCGTTCCTAGTTCGGAGTGCTAGCTTAGCAGATCCGGTAACCACGCGTTTAGCATATATCAGGGTAGCTATGGCGAACCAATTTAACAAACTTGAAACGTTTTCAATCTCATCAATCCATTGTTCAATTCGATAAGGGCCACTTCCATCAAATTCTGGGATTGAGCTTTCAATATCTTTAAATGAAAATGGGGGAACTTCACTGCCTTTCGGCTGGCTATTTCTCAATTCCGTAATTTCACGCCGTACACGTGTGTTTTCACGCGATAAATTTGAGGTATCGTCGTCATTTTCAGCGACAGTATTTCCCCCATCATTGAAATTTCTCAAATTTTCTTGAAAATTTCGCATAAAACGTGAGAATTGAGGATCCTCGTCGAAGGTCGAGTTACCTTTGGATTTTCTCGAACCTTTCGGCATTGTAAAGCAAATGTGATTTATAAAAACGTAACAGGATTATTCTCGAAAATTAATCACAATTAGGACATATGCTAAATAAAGTTCAATATTATCTAATCATCAGAGATCAGCGGTACTTTTAGCTAGCGGTGTTAGAAACCACTCGAAAAGTTTTTTTTTTCTTTTCTTTTCCCAAATGTTTTTATCGCGCACTGTACTTTTAAACACTTAAAATAAATGGTTTGATCTTACTTAATTGCGTATCCATCGGTGCGAACTCAATCGATCAGGCGTTAATATCCAATCCGTTTAAATCCTCAAAAAATTTCGATGGTGAAAGGTTTTGCTATTTCCCTCATTGCAACCAATCTACTTATCCCGGTTGAGGCCCCAAAATTGTAGGATTTAAAGTTATAGCTGACGGTTCCAAATAAAAACAATCCAAAGCCGTTCCAATCGTTTTATTTTAATTAATGTTGCTCGGCCAAAATCTCAATATATATTACCCTTAACAAAAATAAATTACTCAAAATTACTTGTTATACAATTAATACATAGATACCAAACATGATTGATAACTGTAACAATACTCGTTTATACTTGTTTATGATGAACACAGATTTTATTTAATCGATAAAAGGCACAGGGTGATCCCACATGTATATATTGAATTAAATTTAGAGGTTCACAGGTTCATCAGTTCGAGTGGATCTGTTCTTCTCAGACGTCTAAATCGCGGCTGTTTTAGTATCTCCCTGGCCAATTCGTTGGGATGTGCTTCTAGTTTTGAGTAATATTTCGAACTGAATTCTTTAATTGTTTCTTTAACGGTTTTAATCCCAAGATCGTGATGTATATTACTATTTCGAATGTACCAAGGAGCATTGGTAATACTGCGAAGTATTTTCGCTTGGGTTCGTTGCAGGAGTACTCTGTTTGAAGTGCTGGTGGATCCCCATAACTGAATACTATATGTCCATATGGGTTTGATTATCGCTTTGTAAAGTAAAACTTTATTGGCTAATGACAACTGAGATTTGCTTCCCATCAGCCAATACATTTTGGAAAATGTAATTTTTATTTGGTTGCGCTTTGTTTCAATATGATTTTTCCACGTTAACCTTCTATCCAGATGCAAACCTAACTATTTTACCTTCGTTTGTTGAGGAATATTTTTATCGTTTAATTTCATTGGTGGGCAGATGCGTTTCAGCCGTGGATGGCCGTGTCATCGGCAAATGTTGATATTAATACTTTGTTGGTTACAGGTATATCAGCTGTGTACAACAAGTATAATATTGGTCCTAGAACGCTGCCTTGTGGGACACCTGCATTAATATTATTTAAGCAAGTAGTTGCGCTGTTTAGCGCTGATAGTTTCGCGATATCCAAAAAGGCAGCAGCACAATATTTCTTTTCTTCGAAGGTGATTTTGATTGCATTTACAATTCTGTGTACTTGCTCTGTAGTACCATGTTGGTTTCGGAATTCAAATTGATGGTCTGGAATAATGCGCCGTTCTTCTAATATTGGTTTCAATTTCGTTACTAACATTTTTTCAAATAGCTTTGAGATTGTGGGCAGCATGCTTATTGGACGATATGATGAGATTTGCGTTTCATTTTTCCCTGGCTTATGTATCATTGTGATTAAAGATATCTTCCATTTCTGAGGAATATAACTGGTTCGCATGATCGCATTGAATACAAATGTTATTACTTTTATGCATTTATCTGGCAATTCCCTTATCATTTTTCCAGTAATGAGATCATGTCCTGGTGCCTTTTTCGGGTTTATGCAAGTTTTAATTGTATTGTTAATTTTCTTCCAGTTATACTTTATAGGTTTGTATTATAAACCATCATTCGTTGGCTGGGGTAGCACGAAATAATTATCTTCTTCGTATGGGACGAATACTGTTGCTAGATGAGCAGCAAAAGCATTGGCTTTTTCTTCATCACTTCTCGACCAATTTCCAGTTGGTAGTCTAATCGGTGAATCGAATCATTAATGTCATAATTGGTAATATTAGTATTGATGTTGATACTGGTGTTGATGTTGGTAATAGTTGTTTATTTAAAATGATTTTATTTAGAAACATATGAGAAACCCAATCAAGATTGCACTGGTTGAGGTGACAGCCCGGATGGTAGTTGGTTTAATTATTGTCAATAATGTTAATTTATTTGTAGTACATAAAGATTAATCTATAATTTATTTCAGAGAATTAAATGTATACTTTATACTACAGAGGATTAATGCATATTTTAAATTTAGGAAACTCTTGAAGAATCTGAAACAACTTTAAAGGAATTTGAACAGTAGTTGAACTTTAAATTGTATTGTCTTCTTGTGATAAATAATTTACTAAAAATATATTGTATTACTAACAAATTTACTAACTATCAACTACTTAGGTGTCTGGAACCGGGTTGATTCTTTGTTGCCAACATACCTTTCCTTTCCTTTAGTTTTATTATGTGTAAAGGGTGTGTGGAGGGCCCGGCGTCATCCGGGAGTCTTGCTTAGGCTTGGTCGTACACCACGATCAATCAATCAGTCAATGTTTTTTCGACTGGAATTCTCGGAGCCATAAATTACTCCAAAAATCAAAACAATAAATGCCTCATATTTACTGCTTTTAACTTAACTCAAATTTCGATTTCATTCATCCCGAAGCAATAATCCGAATGAACTTTATCATGTGCGTGCGGTAAATATATTTTTGATACGAGTATATGGTATGTATGTACATATGTATTTTTAATTAAAACTGATCGCCTTTTTTTTTCATCCGCAAGTATCGAATAATGATTATGATCACTCGTCTAACAAATGGTTATAGCTCGTTTGTCTTCTGCAGTTATCCCAAAAACAAAACAAAAAAAAAATATCAGCATACATCTGCGGTCAATTGCTTTTGCGGGTATAGTCTTTGTGGTTATAAAAAGCAAATAAACGGTCATTTTGGGCGAATAAATTGATTTTCTTTTTGTAAGGATAATTAGGATATAGGTTTTTGTTTATTTCATAAACGTGTATGTCGAATTCGAAAGACAAGCAAATATTTCATAACTCATACAGAGTAATAACAAAAATTCGATTTATACGTTCAGGTTACCTTTATATAGACGAATTTACCATCTTTTATGTAGTATTTGTGAAACTATTTACACATTAATCAGAACCCTTTACCAAACAGCTTGAGATTATCACTTGTGTTATACATTTATTTATTGATCTTTCACCATTAATTCACCTATAAATTTACTTCCAATCTTGGGTTTGAATATGTAAAATAGCACAAAAACCATAACCTTGAATCAATTAACAAAAAACATCCCTAAGTAATTCCCTAACAACACCAAAAAAAAAAAAAACTTCATACCCCTCGCCCGAACCAAACGTACAATAATTTCATACCGCAACGGCGCGTGTCTATAAACATCCCAAATATTGAGAAGGGATCTTGTTTTTCTTAAGAAACCAAAAGACACGTGGATACTGTACTGTAGTAATCCTAAATTTATAAAAAAGGAACATACAAAATCCGAGGGGAAAAGGTTTTATTATTTTTACTTATTTATAAAAATGCTGCGTCGTCGTGTACCCATAATAAAAACAGCCTAAAGATCAACACACACCAACAATATTGATATGAAAAAAGGTCAAAAAATCATCACGATTTTTTGATGATCGCAAGTAACTACAACAAAAAAAATGTAAAATGTAAAATAATATTTTATTAAAAGGAAATAAAACATCAGGCATCGTCGTCTTAAAGAATTCTTTTGGTTATTTATTGTGTTATGCAATAATATATACGGGGGGATTTTGGTTTCGAGAGGAAGTAGGAATCATATAGTCCCTTATATTGTCAATCTTTGTTTTGGAAATATTTTGAAGTGTAATGGGTAGTCCCACTTTTTTTTTTTTTTTTTTAATGCATGCAGTAAATGTTTTATTTTGTTATGATTGATTGTGGGCTGTATTATGGTGATAAAGTTTCTTTCATAACTGTTGACATAATCATATAAATATGTGTATTGCTTAAAGGTGCGAGATTGTCTGTAGGCACTATATCGAAATGCCCTTTTTGTGATCATTCCAAACTAAAGGACTCTACAAATTCCCAGGGAAAGTCATGTAACTGTCATGTAAGTTAAATAGTGTGCTTTAAATCAGTCAGAGTTATTTTTATATCGAATTCTAAGCTCTAAAAAAATTCTAAGATCAAGCAATATTTCTTCGAAATATTTCATTAAAAGGGTCAGACAGTGTCGTCTCACCTTTGAAGCTTTAAAAATAATTTTCTTTGCTTGAAGTTTTGTGATAATGTGCTTTTTGTCAGTATATGTCATGTTCCACTTCTCCTGTCAAGGAAATTAATGATGATTTATCTGAATTAAATAAAAGGTTTGAAAAATTGTTACAAATCAAGATTTCGCGAAAGATGTAGATAGTAAAATTACATCATGTGGATTGGTAACAATTTTAAACTTCTTTAGGTCATAGTAAAGGGAAATACCGATGAGTTGACAATAACATTGACCATATTAATAAATATTAACAAAACTCAAGGACCTTTTACTACATTTGATTTAAGTCCACCAATTTCGATAAATTGTGATATATCACACAAGTCAAAAATCAGACTACAAAATCGGTTGAAAAGCCAAAGGAATGCATGCTTTCCAGCGCTTGGAGTGGCTGATGGAATCAAAAGCTTTGCTAAATTTGTTTTGTTCGGTCCACCCGTCATAAACACATGTTGACATTTAGAAAGATGAAAGATTTAAAACTTGCATACACTTGCTGGTTGTCGTTTTTTGAAGTAATGGATATCATCCGGCTTGAATGTCGATTGAAAAAATTATGCAAATACATATATTGGCTATTTCTTGAGAGGAAGACGATTTAAATTTCCCTAGGTGCATTATTAAGATTGCTTCATTATTTTCATAAATTTCATAGAAAATTCGATTTATCTGAAAATCACTTTACTATAATCACCAAATTCTGAGCCAAAAAATCCAAAATCTGCAATTGTGGTCCGATTGCGGTTCTTGATACCTCAAAAGATAGGTTTTGGGACCTGTATTTGTTGTGATAACGTGCATTTAGTTTGCTTCATGATTTCCATTATTTCATAGAAGATTTTTCTCAAAATCACTACTATAAATCAGCAAATTCTGAGCCAAAAATCCAAAATCTGAAAACCACCTTACTATAAATCAGCAAATTCTGAGCCAAAAAATCCAAAATCTGCAATTGTGGTCCGATTGCGGTTCTTGATACCTCAAAAGTTAGGTTTCGGGACCAATATTTGTTGTGATAACGTGTACTTAGCCTGCTCCATGATTTCCATACATTTAATAGAAAATTCGATTTTCTGAAAATCACCTTACTATAAATCAGCAAATTCTAAAGTAGTAAAATCCAAAATCTGCATTTGTTAAATTGCATAAACTTTGTAGACCTTATGTCATAATTTTCAGAATGTTAACGTCATCATTTTTGTAACACATCGAAATTTGGGTTTCTCCCCCATATAAATAATGACATCAATGATGTAGTCGTCTCTTATTAAAAAAAAATGTGATGTTTGCTTTTTGGTCGTCTTCACGATTTATGCATTTGATGATTAGAAGGGTAATTTACTCGACAAATTTCGTTACTCTAAACGATTTAAAATAAAAGTTCAATTTTATTGTAAACTATAAACTATAAATTATTTCTTCTTTTATTTATAATAATTCAGACTCGTGTGTTCGTCTCGGTAACTAAAAATTGACTGACTGATTATATTTATACAAAACAAAAGAAAGGGAAACGAGACAACACGAGTATTTTACATGCAGTGTAGGTATAGTAGTACTAAATACTGCACCGCCTTGATCAACGGTTATTTCGATTTCTGTTTTGCTACGGGCTCCCCCTCTGGACTTCTTAATCGTCTCGATGGTAGTTCAGCACAACGTGTTCTTCCCCTTTTCCGAACGATTGGTTTAGATGAGTTTTCTTGGCCGGCATATGGTGTTAAAGCTGAGGTATGATATCTACCAATAACACTTTTATTCCTATCAGCCGTCTTAAGTTCAAACGTGGTGGATGATATAACCTTGGATACACCCCGTAGGGTCCATCGCGTCTTGGAGCAAATTTCTTTGAAAATTTATTATTAGCATTACTTAATAAATGGGGCTGAACTAAAACCAAATCCCCCACCTTATGTTGTCGTCCAAGGCGACGGGATTTATCTGCCCCTGCTTTTCGCTTGTCTTGCTGGTTTTCATTATGGTCGGGAACTTCTTTAATTTTATTCTGAAGTCTCCATAAATAAGGAGTGATTTGTGGAATAAAATTTTCCGACTCAATGATGCGCCTTATGTTCATGGCTACATCTTCTAGTACTCGAAGTTCCCTTCCGAAAGTCAAAAATGCTGGCATTTATCCAGTAGAATCGGTTTTGGTAGTGTTCAACGCGAATCTAATTGAGGATATATTTTCTGCCCACCGTGTATGATCAGTTTGAGTTAAAATTGCAAGTTGCACCTTTAAATCGCGATTCTTTCGTTCAACAGGATTCGCCTCCGGATACTTATACTGTTATTAAATTTTGAGTAATATGGAAACACTGTGACACGTGTTGCATTACATCGCTAATGAATTGTGATCCATTATCAGATATCATTCATCAGAACCTCAAATCGTTGCTGCATAACTGGCGTTTTGAGTAATCCACTTGGTTTTAGGTTACTGGGTTTAAATGTTTGGCACTCATTGCAATATCTGACATATTCAGCGATATATTTTCGCATTCCTTTCCAGTGATATTTAGAGCGAATTTTATTTATGGTATGTTCCACACCATAATGACCTGCGGTTGGACTATCATGATAAATCTTTAGAACATGTTCCCGCAAAACAGCCGGTATTACCAATTGCGCATCCTCTGTCTCTTGATCCGGAGCATAACGAAACAAGATGCCTGATTCCATTAAATACCCACGTCCTGTCCAGTTTCCTATATCGGGATGATCCAGCTATTCAAAACAAGTTATAATCTTCTCCAATTCGTCGTCTTCCAACTGAAGTTTTCTTATATCCTTAGTAGCATAAGTTGGAAAGTCAATTTGAAATGAACTTATTTCGCAATCTTGTTTATTTTCATCATATGGTGGTCTAGACAAAGTGTCTGCTACCAGATTAGCTTTACCAGGCGTATATATAAATTTTAAATTAAATCCTTGGATGAGCAACACCCATCGCTCAAGGCGACCGATTGTTACTTCTGCCCCATCAATATAACCCCTAAATTTGTTTAAAGCCCACACAACTGCTAACGCTTCTCGTTCTGTTGTATTATAATTTTTCACAGCGGGCAGTAATAGGCGACTGGCATACTCAATTGGGCGTTCATTCACATCCTCCGTGGAGTAACACAGCACCGACGGCGTAGTTACTAGCATCGGTTCGCAAAATATATGGTTTAGTTTCATCTGCCTGCTGAAGGATAGGCGCGTTAATTAACAACCGTTTTAATGAATCGAAAGCTCGCTGATGGGCATCATTCCATGCCCATACCGATTTTTTTTTGTTAAGTCGCTCAAAGGTTGTGATACTTCGGTAAATCCTGGAACGAACTTCCTATACCAAGAACATGTCTGCAAAAAAGACTTCACTTCCCTTACATTCCGTAGCACGTCGCGCTCTGAAATTGCGGAAACCTTATCGGGGTCAGTGCTAATACCTTCGTCATTTATAACATGACCGAGAAACCTAATACTCTCTCGATAGAAAAAACATTTTTCGCGGTTAGCTCGTAATTTAAACTGCATCAAACGATTAAAAACTTTCTCCAAATCACACAAATGTTGTTGAAAGGACTCTGAAAGAATGACTATATCATCCAGATATGGCAAAATTATGACCTCTGGGATTCCCGACTTAAATCTATCGACCATCCGCTGGAATGTCGCGGGAGTTATGTCCATGTCCCATATCCACTGCAACATTGTAATACATATATCAATACCTCCCATTCATTATCAAATTGTAACAAATAGAATTAGACAAAACAATAAAATATAACATTGTATCTTATAATAATTTCATAGAATCATAAATGATTTCTTTCTTTATCTTAATCTATATAAGAACAACATTAAATAGAAAATATTGTACTATAATTTTGTAAGTCAAACAGTTTATAACGTGTAAAGAAAATTGTGTTTTAAAAATAAAATTTGTTAAAAGAACCAAAACCACAACTGGAAATTTTAACTCGGGCGCATTTTTTAACCCGAAACTCATTCGCTTAAACCGATACAACCCAAACGAACATATAAAAGCGGTTTGGAACTTGCCAATACCCACACCGCAAATCAATCGTCGACATAAAAACAGTTTTCTTAGCCAAATGCAAGAGTTCGTCAATCCTTGGCATTGGGTACTTATCTGATGTCGTTATGGCATTAAGCCGCCTATAATCTGACTGTGACTCACATTCCTCTATTATCTCATCTTTTAACATTTTGTCTAACTCTTGGCGTATAATGTTGCGTTACTCCAAAGACATTTTATAGGCAGGACCAAAAACAGGAATGTGATCACTAGTATCTATACAGTGCTCCGCACATGTAGTAGGAACTCCTGCTAGCGAAAAAACGGTTTCATTTTGTTCAAGAAATTTTTTTATTTCTCCCCGTTGTAAATCGGTAAGAGAACCTCCCTCGTCAGCCCTGAGCACATTCAAAGAAGATATATCAGTAGATAGTTTCTGATTGGTATTTTCGAATTTCAAACTAAATTCTGTTTCTGAATCATGAAACTTCCATTGGTTTTTTGCGAAATCTATTATGATTCGGGAATTTTTAATAAAATCTATCCCCAGAAGTGTCTTATATTGTTGGCGCCTGACAAAACAATAAAAGTGGTAGGAATCATCCGACCCTCTAACACAACATCAGTTTTCGTAAATAATATTTGTTGCTGTTTCTGTATCCCATCCGCCAAAACAATATTTAAAATCCTGAGATTCGAAAGTAGCACCCTTATCTAGTAAAATTTTATAAAGCGAAAGAGACGCAATACTCAATTTTGCAGCGGTGTCAATTATACCACATCCATTTGAACCTAATATAGAAATATTCAACACCGGCCTTGGCTTAGGACTTAAAGTAGTTCCCAAAATATTTTATTCTGAGATTGAACAACTCAAGGAAAGTGAATCAAATTCAGCAGCTAACGGATTATGGAAATCCACAGTTGAAGCGCTAATGAAGGTGATTTATTAGAACTAAAACTTGATGAACTGCATTTTTGACATGTACTTCGCACATATCCCGGTGTATCACAGCCATAACAACTATAAGTAGATTTAGTTGGCTCCTGAGCCGAATTTCCTAATTTTTCAGTTTTACTCTTATTGAAACTTTTCAAATCTTTAGGCTTCTTTCGACATTCCTCAATTACATGACCTTTCTTTTTACAATATTTGCAGGAAGTCTCCAAACCAACATTTTGAACCTTTTCTTTTAGTTGATTTTCATCTTCATAAAATTCTTCCTCTTCGAGCCAATTTTATTAATTCATCAAATTTTGTAAATGACTCTCGTTTAATTCTTGAGCGTATACGCTTTGACAACAATTCATACACCATATCCAACTGTACGGTTTCTGTCAACGATTCAGGGGGTATTTCGTTTTCATTGTTTCCTCCTGAACGTTTGAAAATATTTCGCGGTAAATCTTATATGGGACTTTCTTCCGACCAAAAACAGACAATAATCCAGAGCATCATCAAATGATGCTACGGTACCCTTCACTCCATACCACCACTTTGCAGCGGTGCCCTCAAGCAACATCGGCAAACTGTAACAAAACAAGCCTCCATATTAAGACCTGTTATGCTAACAGAAATTTATTCTCGACCCACTCATCAACCGTTCGCGGTTATTTTGTCAGCTGCTCAGCCTGGGATGGGTCTAACTAGGTTGAAACATGAGTCGAGGTACGGAACCGCGTTAAAAGGGTTTAAAAGGGGAAAGAATTGCATACCAACGCACCTACAGCTTCATACTTACATCAGTTTAAGCTCCCATAACTCCGTGTCAATTTACAACATTCTCCGTTTTAATTTACACACAAAAAAAATCAAATGCCATATTGTTCACTTGGTAAACTCATGATTACATGAGGTGCTTTGTATTCACAAATCATCAATTGAGATAAAAAAAAACTCGAATACAAAAAAAAAATTAGAGCGAGCAAAGAAAAAAAAAATTCCTAATCCTAACTTAACTAGAACAATTATATAAAATAAAGGAAATTTAGTAAATTTTAAGTATGCGCATACTACTTAGCATAAATATCATTTAATTAAATTAAAATACAAAAAAAAATTAAATAAACTGTGAATTATGATTTATAATAATAGCTGAGTTGTCGACGCAAATTACGATGAGGGCCTTATGATATCGCTGGCGGCCATCATGTTAAATCAAAATAAATGTTAGATCACATACCATTGACAATTTGTTTTTATAACTTTTAATATTAATTTAATTATTAAGGTTTCTTATTCCCTTTCTCAATATTATTTTTAGGTTTTTTTTTGTATTTATACATTAACGTCACAACAATAGCACTTATGTTTTTCTTTTAATTCTCTTTTTTTTTGCAAGCGTTAACTTCTTTTGCAACACGAGTGAATAACTACCACATAAAATTCGCTTGGTTTAACTGTTTTCAAATGAACAATTAGCAGTACCGAAAAAACAAATGTTTGTGATTTTTGTTATTTTTTTAATTTTTTTTTATTTAATTATTTCTCACACGGTTTTTTTATAGAATAAATTCGCATCACTTGATAAACACAAAATAACAGGAATGAAGCCTGTTCACTATTTTAAGTCATTTCAATATTTTAAATTTCCAAAACTTAACATAGTTACCAAATCATAGCAATTTGTTTGGTTTCCCTTTGAACTAATTGTTTGAACTTCTTAAAATTTCACGCCAAACATCACTTGTTTCCTTTTTTTAAAACATTTTTTTAGATTATATTTTATAACTGACACAATTTTGGTATTAACCCGACTGTTCTTCTTTGTTTTTGTTTCAACCATCACTCTCGACTTAATTCTGAACCGTTCTATTTATACCCCCTTCATTTTGTTTTGTTTTTTTTTTTTTTTGGGGTAGTTCGTTCATTCACGCATACAAACAAATTTATTTTTTTTTTAAATTCGTTGAGTCCCAGACAAGATTATATGGATGGCTTACAAAACCCATTAAAGCATTCCCCTCCGAAATATGCGTACAGTCCTTATAAATTTTTATTGCATCTTTAAATGCTTCGACACTAACTGATTTTTCACCATTGAACCGGGACGTACACTTTGCAAAATTACCTATATTCATTTGCATATTTTGAGGGCTTATTGTTCCATCATTATTTTGTTGTTTCACCATGTTCAACAATTTCCGAAACTGGTCATCAGTCATTACAACATTATTTGTCGCCATTTTTGTCTGATTTCTCGTAACACTTCTCGATTTTTTCGGAGTGCTTTCGGCTTGATTGTTGAGTGTATTTCGATCAGTTGTCAAACTGAGTAGGACAATGAAATGAAAAATAAATGGTAGTTGAGTGTGTGTACTGGCTAACAAACAAAAAGACGTGTTTTATTTTTCACTTGAGTAGGGTTTGGTCTAAGTTTATCCTAACTTTTATCTGGAATCATCCGAGTAATTTCAACAGGTTATGGGCCCAGACCATAACTAAATTGTTAAACAAAAATTGCTGAACACAATAGTGGTGTTATTTTGAAAAAAGAGGTTAAAACATTTTTTGAAAAATTACATGCATTGTGGTGATAGAAAATTTATCACATATTGAAAGTGAAAAATAAGTAATAAAGACATAAATATATTGAAATATAATTCATCATCGGTGATCAGAATCGATTGATAACGTGAATACAAAAAGTGCGAATTGGATCAGACAATTTATGAGAAGCATATCTTTGGATGAAAAAAAGATAGAATCTTGTGCATGCACGTATGTATTAACGGGACAAATTGTGGAAAAATATTGAACACATTGGAAACAGACACAATAAAAATTGAAAAATTGCAGGAGGCGAAGCAATTTTTGACATGGAAATTTCAAGTGAAACTTGGTTTGATTGCTTCGGAAATTTATGATGTTGTGGATGGGACAAGTAAAAGGCCAAGTGATGCAGGCGATTCATTGAGTGCATGGTTGAAAAAGGATGCACGTGCACAGCGAATGATCGGAACAACCGTGGCGAGTAACATTGTTACACACATCAGAAATTGTACAAGTGCGAAGGCAATGTGGGACAAATTAAATTCAGTGTTCGAGCAAAAGAATGAAACAAGCATGTTAATGCTTAATCAGAAATTTTTCTCAATTACAAAGGATGCAACAGAAAATATGGTGACATTCATAGCAAAGGTGGAAGACATGGTGCAACAATTGAACGATTTGGGTCAAAATATTTCTGATGAAATTATAATTGCGCGTATTATCATGGCATTACCGGATGAATACAATTCTTTTACCAGCGCTTGGGAATCGACAAGCAAAGCGGATCGAACATTAGACACATTGCGTACACGCTTAGTCATGGAAGAAAATCGCAGGATAGCAAAAGGTATGACAGAATCGAGTGAGGCTTTGTTTGCAAAACAAAAAATAAAGCACGGAACTCAAAAGTACAAACAAGGCAAAATTCAAGAAAAGAATAAGCAGGTAACTGACAAAGCGAAAACATTGAAATGTTTTAAGTGCCACAAAATTGGACATTTTCGTCGGTTTTGTCCCGAGAAAGGAAATAAAAGTTTTTTCTCTTCAGCAAATACTTAAGACAAAGAAGGTGAAGCTTTTGTGTGTACGTCAGAGGGCATACGATCAGATAGTTGGTTTTTGAATACAGGTGCGAGTGTTCACATGTGTCACAACAGGGCTTGGTTCAGAACTTTTCGGGAACTGAAGCCAGAACGAATAATCAAAATTGCAGACGGTGGAAAACTCGAAGCACCGGGCTGTGGCATGATTGAAATCTTGTCATTCGACGGAAAACGATGGAACAAGAAACAGTTATCAGATGTTTTGTACGTTCCGAAATTGCACAGCAATTTGTTTTCTGGTACGCACGCAATGGATAAAGGATTCACATTGGAATCGAACAAAGATAGATGTGAATTAAAGCGAAATGGAGATGTCGTGGCAGTGGGAGTTCGTGATGGAAATCTATTTAGAATGCAGTTCAAGGCATTGGCAACAGAGGGCACGGCAAACGTGGCGATAAAGCAGAATGGATTAAGAAGCTGGCATGAAAGATTGGGACATCAGAACGTGAACTATCTGCGAAAGTTTCTAAAGAAAAACGACATTGAATACATCGACGAACAATTTCTCTGTGAAGGATGTCTGATGGGGAAGCAGCATCGTGACAGCTTCAAAAGCAGTCAGACGAAATCGAACAAATGTGGCGAAATTGTTCACGCGGACGTGTGTGGACCTTTTCAAATAGAATCGCTCGGTAGCTCCAGGTATTTTCTTTTAATTAAGAACGATTACTCACATTTCCGATTTATTTATTGTATGAAAAATAAGTCACAAGTTTTTGAGAAAATAAAAAACTTTGTGAAGTCTGCGGAGAAGCAACATGGTCACAGTGTAAAGATCATCAGAACTGACAACGGTACCGAATTTGTAAATTCTGATGTAAAGAGTTTTTTTGAATCAAATGGTATCAAGCATCAGCGGACGGTACCATACACGCCGGAGCAAAACGGATCAGCTGAAAAAGAGAATCGAACGGTGGTTGAGGCTGCAAGGTATGATACATGCGAAGCAGATGGAAAAAAAAATCTGGGCGGAAGCGGTTAACACGGCAGTTTTTGTATTAAACAGAACGGGCACGAGCAGTATTACTGGAAAAACACCATTTGAATTATGGTACAGCAAGCCAACCGTTTTTAATCATTTGAAGGTTTTTGGTTCGGAAGTGTATGCACACATTCCGAAGCAACAAAGACAAAAACTTGATCCAAAGGCAACAAAATGCATTTTTGTTGGATATGATGAAAACATTAAGGGCTATCGCATTTGGAATCCTGTGTCAAAGAAAATTGAATTGGCTAGAGATGTGAAGTTTGTAGAGGCAGACACTGTTGAATTTCCGATCAAACGCGAGGGGAAAGTAGATAGTGGAAAAGGACACGAAATCAACACAGATAAATGCGATGAAGATGACGTCGAAGAAGTCAGCAATTTCGAGGATGCAGTGGATGAAGGCAACGCATCATCGTCAAAGATCAAGGGTGGATGGTGTTCGCTAAATCAGAGGAACGTCGTCGATGAATGTTTGCGTGATCGGGGAAAAACGAAGAAACGAAATTGTGACTGCTGCGTGGAGAAAAATTGCAACAGAGCGGAAATGGCATCGGCAATGCTGACAATGGCAAGTGAACCATTAACTTACCATGAAGCAGTTGGATCGAAAGAAAAAGACAACTGGATTGCGGCGATGAACGAAGAGCACGACTCGTTAATCAAAAATGAAACATGGATATTGACGCGGCCACCAAAAAATCAAAAGGTCATTGACAACAAGTGGGTATATAAGATCAAGTACGACACTGATGGCAACATTGAGCGTTACAAGGCCAGGCTGGTTGCTAGAGGGTTCACTCAGGAATATGGAATTGACTACCAAGAGACGTTCAGTGCAGTGGTAAGATACACTTCAATTCGTGCTATATTATCACTTGCAGCGGCGGATAAGATGAAACTTTGTCAATTCGATGTGAAAACGGCATTTTTATATGGTGAGCTGAGTGACAAAGTATACATGAATCAGCCAGTTGGATACGACGATGGAAGTGGAAGGGTGTGCCAGCTTGTGAAGAGTTTGTAAGGCTTGAAACAGGCATCGAGATGCTGGAATAAATGTTTCACGGGATTCATTGAAAAATTTGGTTTCAGCGCATCAAAGGCTGATCCATGCCTGTTCATACGAAACCAGAACGACAGGAAAATTTTCGTGGCAATCTATGTAGACGACGGATTGATTGTGGCGAATGATGAAGACGATATCATTCCGGTGATTGCACATCTAAAAGCAAGATTCGATATAATAACGTTTGACGTGAATACATTCCTTGGAATGGAGATAAGAAAAATGGTAAATGGTGACATTTATCTAAGTCAAGCGGCATATACACAAAAAATCTTGGTTAAATTTGGCATGGAAGAATGCAAAAGCGTATCGACTCCGGTCGATATAAATCAAACAGCAAGTTCGAAAACTCTGAATTAAATAAAGATTTTAAATACAGGGAGGCTATTGGAAGCTTAATGTATCTATGCGTTGCAACAAGACCAGACATACAATATGCAGTGGGAGTTGCAAGCCGTAGCCTTGAAAAACCGACGAATGCACACGTAAATGCAGTGAAAAGAATTTTCAAGTATATAAAGGGAACAGCTGATTATGGAATCTACTTTGAAGGAGGTGGACAGTTTGATTTGGTTGGTTACAGTAACGCAGATTATGCGGGAGACACTGCAACAAGACGATCAATTTCTGGAGTTATCTTTTTGTTGAATGGTGGGCCGATCACCTGGGAATCAACAATACAAAAGTCTGTTGCGTTATCAACAACGGAATCAGAGTACATGGCGGCAGCAACGGCTGTGAAAGAACTGATCTGGCTTTACGGGTTAATTACTGAACTGGTGGGCATGAGAGATAAGCCAGTGCTTAACATGGACAACCAGGGGGGCTATTATGAAATTTTCGACGCGCGCTTTTTTTTCGACAACGTCGAAAATTAGCTATTATGAAATTATTCGACACGCTTTTTTTGCGATCATATCGAAAATTTTCCTATTATGAAACTTTGTTTTCGACAAAGTCGAACAATATGCGACTGCTCTTGAGGTGACGAATGCATACGCGTGTTCAATAATAAATCGTGAGATAAAAAAATTCCAGTTATTCAGTTCGTAACGTATATTTTAATTTTTATTTTCCGCCTAATTAATAAATTAATATTAATTTATTTTTTTTTCGATATTGTCGAATAATTCATAATAGCTATTTTCGACCTTGTCGAGTTGGTCGACAACGTCGAAAATTTGCGATGTCGAAAATTTCATAATAGACCCCCAGAGCGCAATACGGGTAGTGAAAAATCCAGAATTTCACAAAAGGGCCAAACATATTGACGTGAGATATCATTTCATACGTGAAAGATATCAAAAGGGGTTGTTTGATCTCAATTATGTGCCAACGGATGAGCAATTGGCAGACATCTTTACCAAAGTTTCATTTAAACGAAAAAATATTGTAACGCAAAACAAAAATAGGCAACTGTATCAAAAAGTGGGAGTGTTGAGTGTATTTCGATCAGTTGTGTATTTCGATCAGTTGTCAAACTGAGTAGGACAATGAAATGAAAAATAAATGGTAGTTGAGTGTGTGTACTGGCTAACAAACAAAAAGACGTGTTTTATTTTTCACTTGAGTAGGGTTTGGTCTAAGTTTATCCTAACTTTTATCTGGAATCATCCGAGTAATTTCAACATTGATCCTTCGGAATTTTCGAAACCGGATATGTGTCTTTCTTCGGCAATAAAACACTAACATAAAAAAAAAAATTGGCGCGATACGTAACACCAAACCGAATACACATCTGAGAACCCTATAAACTGATAAAAATTCAATAAATAATTTACTCGGAATTTTCCCCTAAGCAAAATTATCTATTACAATAAAATCCTTTCTCTGTTCGGAAAGTGAAACCCTAAACAGAAATTAAAACAAAATCAAATATGTCTGCTCGGAAAATCTAACCCTAAACAGAAAATATGCTCCAACCTTTGACCGACGTAACAGCGTACCACTTATTTATAAATTTGTTTATTTTTCCCAACTTAATATTAATCTCTCGTGAATCTAAACTCTTAAATGCCGCCTTCCACACACAAAATTCACCAAACCATACCTTTATCGACGACTCCTATGCACAACTACCGCCGATTAAATTACATTCGACGCTCCACTTGGGCTGCCATTTTGTAGTCGTCTCTTATTTAAAAAAAATGTGATGTTTGCTTTTTGGTCGTCTTCACGATTTATGCATTTGATGATTAGAAGGGTAATTTACTCTTACTAAAAGTTCAATTTTACTGTAAATAAATTATTTCTTCTTTTATTCTTTTAATTGACTGACTAATTATATTTATACAAAACAAAAGAAAGGGAAACGAGACAACACGAGTATTTTACATACAGCACCGCCTTGATCAACGGTTATTTCGATTTCTGTTTTGCTACAATGATACAGTTTAAGTCAAAATATGCGCCATATTGTCTTTGAAACTTTTGAATTGCATTATAAAAAATTATCACATTTGAGCCGAGGTCTCGAATTCAAAAGAATTCTCTTTATAATAACTGCAAAAGGCAACCTTTTTGTAATAATTTGTGATTTGCAATATTTCAAAAGTTGAAAGTATTGAACGTAGAAAGGTCAAAATCCTACAAATCATCTAAAGCTAAAGTTACTCATTCGGTAAAACCATTTTATTAACCAGCATAACCAAATAAAATTAAATTAAAACCTGTAAAATAAAACAAACTAAATTTTTAAATTTCATTTCCAATTTATTTTTATTTTTAAAACTTTTTTTTGTGTTTTTTGTGTTGTCTAAAATTAATTTCCAAAAAAAAAACAAAGTACAAAAAAATATAAAACAAAAATATAAAAATACATACAGAACAAAATAATATAATATATAATATTTAATTAAACTAATTTACAATAAATTATTTATTAATTTTTTTTTTTTATATAATATAAGATTTTTGTTTTGTAATTTATTTATTGTAAAAAATATACATATTCATATTATAGATAATAAGTTTACAAACATTTCAAAAATTTATTCAAACTACCAAACAAATAAAAAAAAAATTAAACCGACTAAAAATTATGTTTATAACCTCAAAAAACCAAATATAATTATAATAAAATATTAAAATATTTATTTATTTAAAAAAGACAAAAAAAAAAAATGTATACGTTGCTGTTTTCAAGTTACAATTAGATTTTTATTTATTTTATTTGGTTTTAAATTTTTATTATTAACAATTAAGTTTTATTTATAATGAAAGATAATTATTAATTAAATTTCTACATAATATATCTGCCAGATTAAAATAAAATTAAAACCAAAAAAGAAAAAAAAAAAATTATTTAAAATTACAGTCTTTAAATTTATTTATTTTATAATTAATTAAAATAAATTAATTAAAAATTTTACATTTATAAATTACACATATATAATTTTTTTTTTTTTTGTTTCAAATTTTTTATTAAATTACTAATTTTATAGATAGGAAATAAAAATTTAATAATGACTAGGATTTATAATTATTTTAGGTTAGAGATTAACATTTTTTTGATAATTACAAAAAAACAAAAAAAATGGATTTTAATTTTATTCCCGGTCAAAAAATTTCGAAATTAAAATTTAATTAATTTTCCTGAGATTTTCGAAAATTTGGTTTTGTTTGTTAATTAAAAAATTAAAAAAAAAAAAAAAACTGTTGAATGCTACTGTGTCGCGTGCGCTTGTATTTATGAGTGTGGATTTCGTGCGATATGCAAAAAGAATGCTATCCGATCGTCACATTTTTCACCGCACATGTTACACTTGAACACATCATTATAGCCATGATATCCCATATGGATTGTGTAGAGAACTGCATCCTTGAATGATATATCACAAAATTTGCAGTCGTACGATTTTGATGGTTCTGCTGGTTTTTGTGCGGCATGCTGTTGCGTAATTGTTTGTGGTGGTGGTGGTGGTGATGGGCTTGATTTATTGGGTGCATTTACCTCTATACATTCATTATTATTATTATTACTACTATTATCATTATTATTGTTATTACTATTAGTATTCTTTTTATTACTATCGTCTTCACTTTCCGAATCATCTTTAATCATTTCCAATTTAAATGCCCGTCCTTTTCGTCGATTCTTTGCTCCACCACCACTAATAAGCGGTGTTGTCGGCGTCATATTTCCACCTTGTATACACGATGTTGACGTCGGCATAATTTCGTCATCTTCCTCGTCACATTCGTACACCACATCATCGCGTGTAACTTCATGGAACATTTTATTATTATTATTATTATGTTTTTGATGGTGATGATCATGATGATGATGATGATTATTAATATTCTCGGGTTGTGTTAAATCGAGCGCAGATGATCGCATCGGCAACAAATTATTATTATTATTATTGTTATTACTGCTATTAATGATGTTACGTCGTTTTATTTCATCATCCATATCTTGAGAAGATGAGTGTAGTGCTGATTCTTGAATATTGGGTGATAGTTGCGACAATAAATTTTGTTGTTGTCGCACGGCCAACATATGTAAATTGAGATTTAAATATGGAAACATGGAGGGTACATTAGAGCCAGCATGCAACATATTGGCTAAACTATTTGGTAAAATGGAGCTGATTAAATTTGGAATTTGTTGCTGTTGGTTTTGGGCTTGATGTTGGTGCGTTTCAAGATCGTGTGCTGATGGTGGAATTTTAACCGTTACGATTTGTGTCGACTGCGTTGGTTCCTCAATGTGCTGCGCTAATTGCTGCTGTTGCTGCTGCAACAGCTGTTGTTGTTGTTTCAGCTGCTGATTTTGCCGTTGCCGAGTTGAACGCGTCTTTGGGCCACGTCGTGTCCCATACACATCAATAATTGGTAATGGATTTGGTGTACCATCCTGATTCAAAACCATAGCCGGCTTATGATTGTATTTACGTAAATGCAATTTAAGCGAATGACAATATTTCGTGGCATAATTACAATCGGAACACCGGTATTGATAGATGTTCGAATGTGATTTTAGATGTGAGTTCAACATGGATTTATTGACGCAACTGTAATTACAGTTGGGACATTGAAATGGTTTTGAACCATCATGATTGCGTAGATGATATTCGAGATGATGCTTGTATTCGGTGACGAACGGGCATTTAGGACATTTGAGCATTTTCTCGGGTTTAATATGACCTTTAACGTGCTCCCAGAAAGTGGTTTTTGTTACCGACACATGATCGCATTGTTTGCATTTATATTTTTTTGGTTTATTTGAGCCAGGTTTACCGCTTACCGGTTTAATACAATCCTCCTCATAATCCGACTCCATCGAACGAGTCTCGTCACATGAATCAATATAATTATCGGATATGCTTTCGATATCTTTTTCTGGTGTTTCATCGCTCGTTTTGGGTGATTTTGGCGGAGTAACATCCATCGGTGGTGTATGACTTGGTGTTAGTGTGGTTTGTGTGCTATAAGAGGATTCGGTTTTTGGGAATATTTTACACGGCGTATTTGGATTGTGCGGATTACCAATATGACTGCTACTACCATTACGAATGTGATGCTGTGCCGATGATATAATAGCGTTTGGATATCCGGGCGGTGTTAACGGATTAAATCCTAACGGCCGATTTGTACTCTCGAAATATAGCCCACCGTCGGTGTCCATACTTTGCGGTGATGTACCCGGACTCGATGATGAATCCATTGTTGACGGATGTGATTGTGTTTGTAACTGCTGCTGTTGATATGACGCGATTATCTCTTGATTTTCGCTTTTTATTTGAATTCCACCATACCAATTGTGATCGTAATTAGTCGAAGGCATTACATCCCAAGTATGCATTCTGAAAGTAGTCAAAAAAAAAAAACATAATCTTTAATATCGCCTTACACATTTCGCCATTTTTAACAATAACAACCCCTAAATATTATTATTAACATTATTATTATTATTGCTATTATTTCGCCTGTTTATATTTTCGTTTAGTGTTGTTGGAATTCAATTTTTTCATGTGCGCGTGTCTTTCCAAAAAAAAAAAAAAAAAAAAATTATGCTTTTTCCACCCTTAAGCATATAAAAATATACTAGAGTGTAGCTGTTTTTTCTGCTGCTGCTGCCGCTGCCATCCGAGTATATAAAATATAGGGAACAGAAGTGAAATAAAAAAATCTCTTTAATTTTTTTTTCTCGATGCGTCATTTGTATGTGAACCCCTCAAAAAACCAAAAAAAAATCGAGTAAAATAAAAAAATTTACCCTCATTTCCATCCCCCTTCGATGTTTTAAGTATATGTATACAAGATATATGCGATGGATTTTCATCCCTCGGCTGTGTGAACGACTATATGTATAGTGTATAAATCTAGATATTCAGCCAACATTTTTTTATTTTTATACATTATACAGAGAGGGTGGAGTTATTATTTTTTTTTTGTTCTGTTTCGAGTTCGACTTGTCTTCTTTGCCACAGCGTGTTGGGGGGTTGTTTTACAAAAAAAAAAAAAAAATGAATATATCTCGAATAGAAAATCTACATTTCATTTTTTCGCAGAAATGGAAAATATAAAAAAAAAAATTAAATAAATTAATTTTCGTTGATGAATAATATTATGGTTGTGCTTCAGAATTGCATAGCAACGAGAAATAAATTAGAAAAATTTTCTTTATATACATACATACAATACACATATTAAGTATGTATATATGTACATGCAGATGAAGGATGCGGTGGAATTGTATTTACATAAATATATTCTCGGTGGTGGTAAAAAAGTTGATTGAAATTATCATTAAGTATTGATTGCGATTTAACATTTTTGGTTTCATTTGTATACACTTTGTATTGAGTTTCTTGATACTTTTGTTTATTTGAATATATTTTGTAACCTTCAAAAGATTTAATAATTTCAAAAAGTGCAGAAAGTGTTAAATTTTTAAATTACCGACACTTTTCGACACTAATTCCTGAAAACGTACACTTTTTTATAAATATTGGTTTAAATGGTGCTTTTAAGTTAAAATTATTATGATTTACTGAATTTTAATCAAATGTTTAGTTTTGGTACCCTTTCTTGCCCTTTAAACACGAAAATACCACCGGTGGTTTGTGCAGGTGAATTATAGTGAAAAAAAGTATCTAATAAGGAATTAGAACAGGTTGCAGGAACTAAGCCCAAATTTTACGGGAAAAAAGTCAACACAGATTTTTATGTGAGCTAGATGGTATCCTTTATATAGGAATATATTTTAAATTTGAAGATTGCTGAAATTTCTTAATTTTTAATCATTTCGAAAATCTTGGAGCAAGGAAGTGCGCAAGAAGCAAATCGCAGGGAGGCCTTCAACCTGATCAATGGTAACAAATCCGATTTCCTTTGGTTACCTTTGTCTAAAAATGAAATCTTCGACAAGATTGTTCTGTAGCGGACATTCTGAAAACTAATAAAAGGTTGCGTTTGGTAACACTATGTTGAATTAAGTCGCCATCTTGATGGTGTGTTCTAAAATAGAGAGTATGTAAAACGAAGGAGAAGAAAAGGTTGAAATTGTTATAAGCGTGAAATCAAGAAATTAACGAAAGATTTATTAATACAGTCCACGTAAGTAGAAGAGTAAAAATTTGGTCGAATCGAGCCGGATTATATTGGTTATGTAAATAAAATACAGTGAAGTGTGTTAAAGTAAAAGTTAGTGTAAAATCGAAAAAAAAACAGAAATGGCGTCACAAGAGGAATTGAAAAAACATGTGGTGAAACGAAGTAGCGTAAAAAGACGACTAACAGCACTAACAAAATACATAAATGAATTTACTACAGATGTAGATCCAAATAAAGCGTTATATTTGTTAAAAGGGAAAATGCTTTATATGGACGAATGTATTGGAAATAAGCATTGAACGCACTCGAATCATTTCAAATGTTTCACTGTATTTAACTATTGTAGCTAACTTCACTTGAGTCAATAATATCTTTTTCAAGAGACACAACCTAAAAGAAGCAAAATAAAAGGTTTTTTTTTAAATAAAAACTAATCTGGAATCATCCGTGTTTTATTTTTCAAGTTTCCAGCTCTGCTTAGTTAAATTCCGTTAGGTTATGGGCCCAGTGGATGAAGAATACGGATATTTCGAAAAATTAAGGCAGATTAATTGGATAAAGTGAAATTGATTTTTCAGTGTTGTGAAATTCACATAGGAAAAGGATGGCGTTAGCTGAATCAAGATACAACATTTCAAAGCTAAACGGAACAAATTATTTTGTATGGAAATACAAAATGGAAATGATTCTTAAGGAAAGAGGTTTATGGGCAGTTTTCAATGAGGCACAACCATCACCAGTTACAGCAGCGTGGACAGCAAATGATGAAAAGGCACTTTCAACAATTGCATTGAATGTAGAAGACGATCAAATGCATCACATCATCGGTGCAGATTTAGCAAGAAATACATGGAGAATTCTTAACGAAACGTATGAATCAAACACATCAAGCAATCGTGTGCACATTTTGAAGTTAATCATGCAACAGCGGCTTAATGAAGGCGGAGATGCGGAAAAACACGTGAATTCCATGAACGAGCTGTTTCGAAAATTATTGGCGCTTGGTGCAGATTTTGGTCCGGAATTTTTTATGAGTGCCTACGTTGTTGGCTTCTTTGCCACCAAGCTACGACGGTTTAGTAACGGCGCTCGAAGGTAAAGAAGAGAGTGAATTGACACTCACGTTGGTTAAATCAAAGGTTCTCGTGGAATTCAAAAGAAGAATGGATCGAGGCGGAACAACGGATGACACTGCATTAAAAGTTGACACATCAAGAGCAACGAAAGGTCAAAAAGGTGAAAATAAAAAGTTTGAGTGCTATATTTGCAAAAGAAGCGGTCACATCAATAAGGATTGTCGAAAATACAAAGCCTGGCTCAACAAAAAGGAAGGAAGTAATCAGAAGGCGAATCTAGCGAAAGATGAAACAGAAAAACTGTTTGTGACACATCAAATAGGTGATGGCTGGATTGTCGATTCAGGTGCCACATGTCACATTGCCAGTTCTAAGGATATTTTCGTCAATATTGACATGAATTGTAGTGATAAAGTAAGCGTTGCAAGTGGTCAACAATTAACAGCTGCGCGTAAAGGCATAATTAAAGTTGATTTTCTGAATGAGGAAAATCAAAGTGTTCCAGTAAGAATCACAGACGTGTTGCTAATGCCAGATATCAAGGGAAATTTACTTTCAGTCAAAAAGCTAACGGAAAATGGTTTTCAAGTAAATTTCAAGGGCAACAAGTGTGAAATAAGGGAAAACACTCGGCAAATGACAGTTGGCGAAATCAGCGGTGAACTTTACAGACTAAAGGAACCTCACAAAGTTTATAAGGTTCTAGGCCATAGAGACATCAAAGTTATGAAATCATTGGCGAAACGAAATTTGGTTAAAAGCATCAACTTTAGCGAGTGTACAGCGGATTGCGAAATCAACTCCAAGTGCAGAGTGTGTCTCGAAGGAAAAATTACTCGAATCAAGTTTCCGGTCAAGTCGAGTAATAAAGCAGTTGCAGTTATGGATCTGATTCATTCGGATGATTGTGGTCCGATGCAAACGACCACACCATCAGGTAATCGTTACATTGTGACATTCATAGATATTGACCTAATCGCAAATAAATCATCAGTTTACAGCAAATTCAAGGAATATATTGCGATGGTAAAGGTTCAATTCGGAAAGAAACCTAAATGCATCCGCACAGATCGAGGAGGAGAGTACATCAGTAATGAAATCGTAAATTATATAAAGTCGAGCGGAATTCAAATCCAGAGAACTACTGCGTACACACCCCAACAAAATGGAACAGCGGAACGCAAAAACAGAACGTTGGTAGAAATGGCTCACTGCATGCTAATTGACGCAGGTCTAGAGAAAAAGTTTTGGGGCGAAGCTGTAATGATGGCTAACTATGTCCAGAATCGTTTGCCAACAAAGGGTACAAAAACAACGCCACATGAAGGCTGGTTCCAGAAAAGTCCGAATGTCCAATACTTCAGAAAATTCGGATCAGAATGTTATATGCATGTACCAAAACAAACAAGGCGCAAATTCGATTCAAAGGGTGTGAAAGCTGTGCTGGTCGGTTTTGATTACGAATCAAAGGTATATCGTTGTTACAGTCCGGAAACCGATCGAGTCACAGTTAGTCGAGATGTTCAGTTCGTCGAAAGGGGCCATTTGTTACCTATCAAGTCCAGCGAAGATTATCAACAGGAACAAATTATCGACAATTCAGAGTTGAACAACTTTGAAGATGCAGAAAACGTTCAGGTGCAAAAGGAATTAGTCGATGAGGAAGTTCAGGAAGAGAATCCAATACAAGATCACGTTCAGATTGAAGATGAAGAGCAAACTGTTAGACGATCACAACGTGCTAACAAAGGAATTCCACCAAAGAAACTTATTGAAGAAATGAACGTGGTGAGTTCAGTCATTCAAGAACCAAAGTGCTACATAGAAGCTATCAAGGGTGATCAAAATAGGCTGTGGATTCAAGCAATGACAGATGAGATGAAGTCATTGATAGAGAATCAAACAAGGGGGCTTGTGAAAATTCCAGAAGGTGCAAATTTAGTTTGCTGCAAGTGGATTTACAGGCTAAAGTGCAATTCAGATGGAAAAGTAGTCAGACACAAGGCAAGGCTTGTTGCTCAAGGTTTTTCGCAAAAATACGGTACTGACTATGATCAGGTGTTTGCTCCAGTTGTTCGTCAAACTACGTTTCGAACATTGCTTACAGTGGCAGTAAACAAGGACATGAAGGTTTATCATCTAGATGCGAAAACGGCTTTTCTCAACAGTGAATTGTCTGAAACAATTTACATAAGACAACTTCCAGGGTTCAAAGTTGAAGGCGGCGAAGATTTATTGTGTCTACTAAAACGGAGTTTATATGGTTTAAAGCGATCAGCGCGCAATTGGAACAAAACAATTCATCAAATTCTCATCGATTTCGGTTTTATTCAAAGCAAGAATGATCCATGCTTGTACACCTACAAACATGATGGAAAAATATGCTACGTATTAATCTACGTTGACGATGTGATCATTGCTGGTGAAAACAACAAGATAATCTCCAAGTGCGGAACGTTTTTAAGTTCGAAATTCAAGATTAAGAACTTGGGAGAGATTAAGGATTTCTTGAGTCTTCAAGTCAAGAAGGAAGCAGATGGCTATAACACGTTGAATCAGACTGCTTACATTGGAAAATTACTAAAGAATTTCCAAATGTCTGATGCAAAGGAGTCCTCAGTTTCATTATCAGTTGGATATGGTATTGGTAAAGGAGAAGATACGGATTTGTTGTTAGGCAACGGCAAATATCAAAAGTTGCTCGATTGCTTACTGTACATATCAGTTAACAAGAGACCTGACATATCGGCAGCAGTTTCAATTCTAGCACAAAAGATATCCAGTTCAAACCATGAGGATTGGAACGAATTGAAACGAGTATTAAAGTATCTCAAGGGTACTGCCGGTTTGCAATTGTCACTTGGCAAGAGTGATGATCGTGCAGGCAGAAAGTCACAATCTTGGGCTGATGATCGTGCAAGCAGAAAGTCACAATCTGGTGACATATTCAAGTATTGTAACGGTATTCTCAGTTGGTGCACTCGTGGCAAAATATGACGATAAGAAGAGCATTTTGGATAACCATTTTAAGTCATTTTTTAAGATGAAATATATGAACAAGGAATCAAGATCAGAAATATGCAGAATAATGGATGAATATCAAAAACAGTTGCGAGCATTGGGAAGATTAGGCGAAAATTTAAGTGACGCGGTTGTAATATACATAATGAAGCAACGCCTCGATCCGGAAACACGTAAATTATGGGAAAATGAAGATACGCCAAATGAAAATTCTACTTGGGAGAAAATGTTAGAATTTTTACATCGCAGAAGTCGTGCTTTAAAATATCAAAATGAGTCATCCAAAGCTGTGTCAAATGCAGCGAGTAGCAATCATCGTCGGAATACGTCAACGTTTTTATTATCTTCGGAGGCTGCGGAGAAAATAGTAACGTGCCCTTTGTGCCATCGGTCACACTTGTTGGTGGTATGCGAGCAATTCATAAAACTGGCTCCTCAGGATAGATATGATCAAATCAGAAAATTAGGTTTATGTGCTTTAAAGGTGGACATAAATCATTTATGTGTAGATCATCTCGCTGTATAAAGTGTCAACGAAGGCACAATACTATGCTGCATTTAGAATCGAACGGGTTAGTGTCTCCTTCAACCGAGCAACAAGTAAATGTTAATAAATTGAATCAACAACACAATGAGCAGGCGCAATCAAAAGATGATTTAACTTCAAGCAAGACCACACTAGTATGTCGAAAATCAAATGTCTCGTATCATGTGTTACTATCAACAGCACAAGTCTTAATAAAGGATTAAGCGGGAACTTATCATACTTGCAGAGCGTTGCTAGACTCAGCATCGCAATCAAATTTCATTTCGGCCGAACTTGCAAATAAACTGTCATTGTTGTTCCTAGAATTGGAAATCATTTACCAGAGCAATTTATAAATTTTGAAAAGTGGAAACTACCAGCACATGTTACACTGGCTGACCCGCGGTTCAATGTACCTGGTTCAATTGATTTGCTGCTTGGCGTAGAGTTATTTTTTAAAATATTAAACAACGGAAGAATTGAATTGAAATGCAATTTTCCGATATTACAAGATTCAGTTTTCGGTTGGGTGGTGGCTGGACGATTGAAAAATCAATGTGAGCAGAATTTCTTCTTACCCACAAGCGAGGTACAGAGTGAGTTAGATGCTTAATTAGACGAACAATTACAAAAATTCTGGATAATCGAGGCTCATGACGCAAAGAAGGTTTGTCCATTGAAGAGAAAGAATGTGAGAGAATATTTGAGGAATCACATTTTCGAGACAAAAGTGGACGATTTTCGGTGAGATTACCGATTTTAAAACCTAATTTTCATCAGTTGGGTGCATCGAAAACTCAGGCGCTGAAACGGTTTGGTTATTTGGAATCAAAACTAAACAAAAACCCCGAATTAAAAAGAGATTACGTAAAGTTTATGGAAGAGTACGAAAGTTTAGGACATATGGCAGTAGTGCATCATAACATCAACCGAGGCTTAGAATATTACCTGCCACATGACGCAATTTATAAGAAGAGCACACCAACAAAAGTGCGGGTCGTTTTCGACACATCAACAAAGACGTCAACTAATTTGTCGCTAAATGACATCTTAATGGTTGGACCTACGGTTCAAGAGGAATTGCTGTCGATAATTATCAAATTCAAAAAATTTACATACGTTTTCACCACTGATGTGGAGAAAATGTATCGTCAGATCCTTGTATGTCACAGTTGCGTATGGAACGTCATTAGCTCCTTATTTGGCAACGAAAGTGTTGAATCAATTAGCAAGGGACCGAACAAGACCGATATCCGTTGGCAGCTAAAGTGACACGAGAGTGTTCTTACGTGGATGATTTGTTGACGGGTAGTGATAGTATGGAAGAAGCACTACAACTTCAAGCGGAACTGGTGGAGATGTTTAAAGGTGCTGGAATGAAGTTGCGAAAATGGACATCTAATACAACCGCTTTGCTGAATGCAATTCCATTGGACGATCGAGAACAATTGAACAGTCCCCATGAAACAATTAAAACATTAGGGTTAATTAATGTGGGACTCAACACAAGTGATCAGTTAAATTTCAACGTGGCTACCAAAATTCACAGCTCTACTATTACGAAACGAGAACTACTGTCAACCATAGCCAAATTGTTTGACCCTTTGGGCTTGATCGCACCAGTAGTTGTGACAGCAAAAATTTTAATGCAAGGGGTATGGGTTGCAAAAATAAATTGGGATGAGTTGCCGCCCCCAAATATTCAATCGACTTCGAATACATTTATACATCAACTAGCATTGTTAAATTCGATTAAGTTCCCAAGAGACATTGTTATACCAAAAGCCAGGTCAATTGAGATCCACGGATTTGCAGACGCGTCAACGGTAGCGTACGGTGCATGTATTTATTTAAAATCAGTTGGCGAAAATGACGAAATATCTGTAAAATTGGTGTGCAGTAAATTCCGAGTAGCTCCATTGCGCACAACAACTATTCCACGATTAGAATTAAACGCAGCAGTATTACTAGCAGAATTAACACAAAGGGTAATCAAGTCGTTGGATCTTCCGTCAGCAAAATGTACCCTGTGGTCGGATTCAACAATAGTTGAATGGAGGTTGATACATTGCACTCCATACATAGATGAAGACGGGTTAATTCGGGTTGGTGGTCGTCTTGAAAACAGTAAGATATTATCAATGGAACAGAAACATCAAATTATTCTGTTTCGCCATCACATTACGTCGTTGCTAATTAAACAAGTACATCTCGTAAACTTACATTGCGGAATTAGGCAAACATTATATATTCTACGGCAAAGGTATTGGTTAATACATGGAATAAAGTTGATAAAAAAGGAACTGCATTCTTGTTTGGCGTGTTTCCGAGTGCAGCCCAAAACAATGACGCAACTGATGGGGAATCTTTCACGTCGATCGTTTTACGTTACGGGCTTAGACTTTTGTGGGCCATTACCAGTGCGCTACAGGAATCAACGTAAGGAAACTTATGCCAAGGTCTATATTTGCATATTTGTTTGTTTTACCACAAAGGCAGGCAGTACATCTGGAGGTGGTGGAGGATGCAACTGCAGATGCATTTATGGCTGGCTTGAAACGATTTATTAGCAGACGTGGCAAACCGACAGAAATATGGAGTGATAACGGATCCAACTTCATAGGAGCAAACAACCAATTGCAACACATGGAAAACATGTTTAAAGCATGACATTATCGATTATTGTTCAACAGAGGGTATAAAATGGCATTTTATTCCACCATGAGCTAAAACCCACATGAAAAAGGTAATCGGTTCGCGTATTATGACGTTGGAGTTCCTGTACACTTTGGTTGTTCAGATTGAAGGGATAATGAATTCGCGTGCCTTGTGTGAAATGTCATCCGATCCACATGATCTGCAACCATTAACTCATGGTCATTTTATTATTAGCACAGCAATAAATGCAGTCATGGAACCAAACATTTGTGAACTACCTTCTAACCGTCTCACTCAATGGCAACAATTAACCCAATTAGTACAGCAGTTTTTGGAAAAGATTTCAATTGGAATATATCAACACCTTACAATAGCGGCATACGTGGCTGGAATCACAACCAAATTTACAACCTAATGATATGGTTATTGTAAAAGAGGACAATATGCTAGGCACTCATTGGTTCATCGGGCGCGTAGAAAGTGTTGTAACGGGCATTGACGGAAAGGTGCGAACACCCATTATTCGTACACGAACTGGTTCAATGAAACGGCCCATTACAAAGTTGGTCAAACTTCCAAAAGGGGGGAATCATCTTGATTTACTTTAATATTTATGTTGTTATAATTTAATCGATGTATAATTATTATTATTATTAGCTGCTACCACATGTAACAATTTGAAGCGTTAACATTTAGTTTGAGAAGGATATATCCTTTCAACCCGGGATATATGTTCTGTAGCGGACATTCTGAAAACTAATAAAAGGTTGCGTATGGTAACACTATGTTGAATTAAGTCGCCATCTTGATGGTGTGTTCTAAAATAGAGAGAGTATGTAAAACGAAGGAGAAGAAAAAGGTTGTCCTAAGTTTAAAATAAAGAAAAAATAAAAACAAATCAAGAAATTAACGAAAGATTTATTAATACAGTCCACTTAAGTAGAAGAGTAAACAAAGATTGTCATGTAGGTATATATGAGTAATGAAGTATTTTAATATGGCAGGTTTGGATGATTAACTTAACAGAACTGTATTTTGATCTTGCTCACCAAAATATGGCTAAACTGAAGAATATTCTCTTGTATTTCTTTAGATGCCAACCAATTATTGAAATTATAAATTCCATTAATGTCAGAGGTTCGTCCTCCAAACCCAAAATAGTATATAACTTCTTGACTTTTTTAACCAAAAATGTAACTTATTACTTAATTATAAATACTAAGCAAGCAACAGTTGTTTGTCCACAGTGGTTTTTCAGGCTTGATGATTCAAATGTAAATATTTTTGAATTTTTTTTTTGATATTTTCCTGTCATCCTTCCTTAGTATGTGTGTGCGTAGAGAACTCACCAAAGCTGGGATGTGTGTGGCGTTTCTCTTTAATAGGGCTCATTATTTTGTATATTTTTGGGGATTTTGTTGTTATTTTTGTTTTTGGGAATATGATGGTATGCCGGCTCGAAATGATTTCAATAGACGGTTAAAAGAGCAGTTCCATATCAGCTTTTTAAGGGAATTTGCCATTTTCAACTTCATCTTGTAAATAAGTACATACAGAATACTTTGTCATTTTTAAATCATTTAAATTTTTTCTTTCAAATCGATCAAAGGCTTAAACGTCTTTTAAATCATTTTTCCAAGTCATAAAAGCTATAAACTCTCTTTGATGATTTTTTATTTTTGAGGTCCTATTCGAGATTTTTTCTTACGAGACTTTTAAAATGGCTTTTCGAGTTTTTCTCCAATCTAGATTTTGTTCTTTCTAGAAAATGAGGTGATCCCATATAAATCTTATTACTAAATAATCAAGAGAGTCACATAGTGACTTTTACACTAACTTCTTAAAATCGTTAAAATCGTTTAAGACACAATATTATATAAAATCTCTAAACCATTTAATGTGTTAAATATATGTTTAATAAACGAAACATACGATCATTTTGGTTGTTTACCAACTCAATTTTACTCATATGTTATAGATTGGAACAATAAAATAAAATTGTACGAAAAAAGAAAATCATTTCTAATTTTGTTAATCCCATAACCCCGTCTAAAAATTAAGGGATTTTCAAAAACAGTATTTTAACGAGCTACGAGATTTTGTCCATTCTAGATTTTGTAATACGAGGGATCATTTACGTCATTTGAAATTTTAATCTCAAGTTGCTTTGTTGAATTTTTCTTAATTAAAATCAATTTTTAGTTTAATTCATTCTTCTTAATTATCGAAATATGAAATTTCGTAAAAGTTTAATTTTTCTGTAAGATATGGAAAGTTTTGTTTTAGATTTTTTTAACTACCAATGTAATTGAACCAACTTAAAAAATTTGTCGCCTATCAATTTTATATTCAAAATTCAAATTTTAGTTAGAATCCTAGAATTTCCGGTTTCGAATAATTCATCTAACTATTACTACAAGTATATAAGTTAACACGCGTAATAATTAGGATTCCCACAAAAATACAACGTGATCATATTTGTCACGTTGCATTAGTAATGACAACAAGTTACACGCGCATGCGGCATAATGCTGAGTGAATATTCTTGACGACATGGTTTTATATTCTACATATTTTTAATTAAGCAAATTGTAATTAGAAAATAAGAAAATAATCAATTGTAATTTCCATATTAAACAAATAAGTTAAAAATAAAAATTTGTGGCGGCTCGCTCATTTATATTCTATTTTTTTTGCATTCACGCATCATCACCGCTAGTTCGCACGCGAACTCATTTTACGCAAAAGAACACACATATGTAATTTCAGGCATACCAACGGAGCGACGCCACAAAACAAAACGAAAACACAACACAAAATAGAAAAAATTAAAAGTAAAAATCAGTCTGCTCTCGATCTTCAAAACGGCGACATGCCGCCCACCTCGCGCGTGGTTTAAAATACCTACAAATGGTGGTGAAAAACAAATTAATTTATGTTTATTTAATAAATAAAATATAACAAATTGTATTAAATAAAATAAATTAAAATTTAATAAACAAAATAAAAAAATATTAATTACAAAATTTAATTGTGCGTGTTAAATTTATTTAACAAACTAATTTATAATCACATTAACAACAACGTTATATTGGTGACCCCGACGTCCGTTTTTACGGATTTGAACACGCCCAAAAAAAAAATCAGCGCAACACAAGTTTTTTTTTGTGTATAAAATTGAGGACACCTGGTACGATCATGTACCAGGTACAAGGTACGTATCTACTACCGTAAAATAAAATAATATATATTATATTTTTGGTGTCTTGTAAATATCTTTATTTTATTTTATTTTTTTTCGATTTTTATATACGTGAATGGCCGCCACCCGATATCATTGACCGCATGGCCAAATGTATGTACGCATCACAACACGTCATACATCAGTCACGTATACGCTCATACAATATGGAGTCACATCACACAACATTTGTGGTATCAAACAGATGCCTGCCTCACACACACGCACGTGTCATGCAGTTAAGGTTGCGCGCACACACATACGCACATAATCGGACACCGTCACATCAACAACATACCATCGACGCGTTCGCCATCATCACCGGCGACAGCACCGAGCAGCAACTTCATCAACATGGCCACCAGTGACAGCCGCACTCGCCATCATCACTAAATCAGCAGCCAAATAACGGGAATAGCAGCTGCGGTGCCATATAGCACCACCATCATTACACCAGCCGGCAGTCATATCATCGCCATCACCACATCAGGCTGAATAATAAAATCGCTGTCATCACCGCCTTCGCCATTGTCATCGCCGTTATCAACATGGCCACCAGCGACGAGCAACATTAACAACAACAACAACAATAGCAGCAACAATTCATTTTTTTTATTATTTTTTATAACTATGTAAATTTTTCACCATTTTTTTTATTAACAAATTTTTTTTTCCGCTTCATTTTTTTTAACTTATAGATTCAATAAATTAATCTTGTTTTGTGTTTTAATCAAATGGCTCCGCAAATCGTCGTAAAGCAAAACGACACCCAGCCATACCCAGCCACACCCCGCAATTTATCCGGCCACAGTCGAGACTCACTTCGACTGTCGCCGTATAACATTCCATGTCACAGGGACACAGCCGAGACTCACTTCGGCTGTCCCCCCACCCAAGTCGAGACTCACATCGACTTTGCCCGGCCACAGTCGCCCGAGACTGGCCTCAAAGCGGCCATTGCCAATACCTTTCTTGGCTGGCCCCAAAGCCTAAGCGACGTCAGATTACAGAATTACGTTCTGGTCTCGACGTCACAGCTTTGCTTCCCGGCATGGACACCCGGTCGATCCATCACTCCGCCTCCACCAGTCAACGGCGCAGCACTCAGTGGGGACAGTGTTGAGGTTCATGTCAGGTCTATGGTCGAAGCCCCTGCTCCCAACTACCTGATGTGTCCTTCATCACTCTCCTACACTGCTGCCCGTATGACCACAGACATCGACCGTCGAAGTATTACAGGCAACAATCTCCTCCCTGCTACAGCGCACATCGGCTAACTAATATTTTGGTAAAATCCAGAACCATTTCAGTCAGTCGACACAGTCCACACTATTCCGTACCCATTCACAGAGAGGGGAAATCAATTGCGGGGGAGTCCTGTGGCGGCTCGCTCATTTATATTCTATTTTTTTTGCATTCACGCATCATCACCGCTAGTTCGCACGCGAACTCATTTTACGCAAAAGAACACACATATGTAATTTCAGGCATACCAACGGAGCGACGCCACAAAACAAAACGAAAACACAACACAAAATAGAAAAAATTAAAAGTAAAAATCAGTCTGCTCTCGATCTTCAAAACGGCGACATGCCGCCCACCTCGCGCGTGGTTTAAAATACCTACAAATGGTGGTGAAAAACAAATTAATTTATGTTTATTTAATAAATAAAATATAACAAATTGTATTAAATAAAATAAATTAAAATTTAATAAACAAAATAAAAAAATATTAATTACAAAATTTAATTGTGCGTGTTAAATTTATTTAACAAACTAATTTATAATCACATTAACAACAACGTTATAAATTATTTTTTTTAACCAAAAATCAATAAAGAATTTAACTTATACACGGTTTAACGAAATTGAACTATTTCAAGCCAAATTTGACAAATTGGTATTTCAAATTTAATTAAATTGTCTTTTTAAATTACAAAATATGTACCTACATTTTCATTACAAAAATTTTATACATTTTCATATTCCTGAGTTCCTTTAAGAGCGCTACACACGATCCAATTTGGTTGGTTGGTTGGTCCGATTTGGTTGGGTTGGATGTAAAATTGGATCGTATGTGTGAATCAACCAACTAAGTTGGATGGTGTTTATATTATGAATTTCATTGACAAACAACTAAATGACAATCAAATTCCGTATGGTATATTTATTGAAGAGAAAGTTTTGTGTGTTTTATGTAAAAATAAATCTATTAAAACTAAAATTTCCGTTTTAAAATGCACAACTTAAAGGAAAAAAACTCACAAAGAAATTAGTAAATTAAATACTAATAAAAATACATGTTAGGATGGTAAGTTGCATCGTCTGTAGACAACATCCAATTTGGTCGGGCCGACTGTCGGCCTAATAAGTTGGATCGTGTGTAGCGCTATTTACCTTTCGTAATACAATATTCCTAATTCAAGTTGAAAAGTCGTAAAATTTAGTTTATTTTGCATAATTTCTATAAAGCGTCTTGCCGACTGTTTTTAAAATCTCGGGAGCCGGGAGCGAAACCTAAAAATGCTGCAAATCAAACAAATTTACGGATTTTTTTTTTTTTTAATTTTTCCCTTCTTTGGTAAAATGGACTAGGGATTAGCTAAGCTCGATTAACTAATCAACTTCTAATCTAATTACATTGGCAGACTAAGGTTTAGTTAGTGGCGCCACGAGTTTGTGGTATCGGTATTAATACAAATATCACCAATCTTGTTTGAGCTGATTTTTTATTTTTTATTTTTACAACAATTTTTTGTGCTTTTAAAAATGTCAATAATAGTTCCACCTGTATTAAAATAGCGCAACTTGTGTTTACAATTTTAGTCACTAATCACGAAATAAATAGCGAACTTGACACACTAGAGCTAATCTCGAAAAATTCACTAATCGCGCTTAGCTAATATCCCTAGTCTGCCAGAGTGGTGTTACGATAAAATAAAAATTGAACCAAAATTTTATAGAAAGCAGATAGCCCTTCTCAGAGCCCGCTAATTTTGAACCGAGCTAAATCGTTCCAACAGTGCTTTCCGCATTTCGCGCCAAGTAGCATTCTTATGTTTTCTTATGTAAATGAAGTACCATTTTTCCGCCTTGTCGACTACGAAGTTCCTCATCAAATACACTAATTCTTGTTTTGATATAACGTCCTGTATATACCAAACCTTTTGAGCTGGTGTGATTGTCAGCCTTAACAGCGTTGTGCTGATCTAAAATCCACTACAAAGATATGGTTTACTTCAATTTACCATACCAGACACTATGGAATGCCAATGCGAAGAAGCTATAAATTAATTTAAATTAATAAATTAAGTCAGCAACAAATTTCTCATTAGTCCAGGAAACTAGATTATAATTGGTTAATTCCAATTATTCGAATTCAATGAAATTTGATATACATAGCTATTAGTATACCAGTAGAAAGTACATGTGAACGTGACAAAATAACTTGAGAATGCAGCTTCGTTTTCGGTGACAAACCGCATTATGGTTAAATCTTATAGGTAGCGTTACCAGACTTTTGCTAGGACGAACTGGGACAAAAAAAATTAGGATAGGGCGTTAGAAATTTTGCATCATCATCGGTGATGTTTTCTGCTATTTTGACGCTTTCTTTTATGAGCTGGTTAGTAAAGTGATTGGCTCGTTCGTAAAATTTGATGGAGTTAGGGTACGGTTTGAATCATTCTGTTATCACGATGCCAAGATATTTTATTTGCCTTGTTTGTGATAATGGTGTTGTCCACTTTGAGCATTAAGTTTCTGTAGTATGCTCTTGATAACTGGTGCAAATTTTATTGCCTGTGAAGCTTATTGCCTTACGTTTACCTCACGTTAATTTTGATTTTCCACTTCCTGAATTACTCGTTTATCACACCTAGATGAATGTTGAGATCACGTTCATTTTGCTTTAAGTTTCTCCGTACCATGCAGATCACAATATAATCTGCATAAGTCAATGTTTTGATTGGGATTAGTTTAGGATTAAGGACTGGTAAGTCAGAAATATATATAACATAAAGAATCGGCTCTGAAATTGATCCTTGAAGTACCTCTTCATGAATTGTAAATGCCTTACTTGATACGGTATGTTGGAAAGAAACTATATATTACTCTAATAAGACCTGGTCCGAACCTTAACTTGATCATTTTATGTATTATTCCGTTAATCCAGACGGTGTCAAATGCCTTTTGAGATGCACGGGTATATAAGTTCGAATTCTTTACAATACTCTTGGATTTTTTCAAGTATAAATTTCTCATATAGTTTACTGATATTTGAGAGTAAAGAAATCTGCCTGTAATTCGTGGGAACGCCAGGCGGTTTACCTTTTTTGTGGATTGGGGCAATAATCTCCAATTTCCAACTATCTGGAAAGTACCCAATAATGGCAACGAGTGCTTTATGATTACCGTGAGTAGGTCCGTGAATTTTTTCGGACTTTATCTCGTTCTGCTGATTTTTTACTATTTCGGGATTTTATGAAGGCTTTAATTTCTGGCGGTCTGGCAAATCTCATTGCAATGTTCGGATTTTAACAATGTTTATCTGAGGTAATCTGTTCGCTATTTGAGATTTAGACTATAGAAGTTATTTGTTCATATTTAAGTAATTATTGACATGTTCATCTACCGACTCTATAAATTTGTGACCATCTTTGAACGTATACTTCCTAACAAATTAGCTTTCTCTAGCTTCTGATCTACTACTTCTTGGGTAAATGGAGCTTGTTAGTGTTGGGATGTTATTACAGGCTTTTCGATTAGTCAGTTTGTTTATTTCTATGTAAGTGCTACTGTTTAGCTTAATGCTAGAGATTTTGGATTTCCAGTGATTTTCATAGTGTTAATTTACTCTTTGATGATGGTATTCGCGTTGTATATCTCAGCTTTGATTATATTAGAGCTAGGAGAATTTCTGTTTCTAAACAGCTGCCTTCGTGAGGTGTTTTTGATTTTAATAAGCTTGGATGTGGTATTTGCATGCAGCAATTAAGTGTCGTGACCGGAACATGTTTTATCCAGTGCCCTACTCACTGGTATATCAATATTATTAAGCCCAGTCTAGATAATTATTAAATACTGACCAATTAACTGCACTAAAGTTAGGTATCTGCTTAGAATCGGTGTCTTTGGCGTCACGGGTGGCGTTGAGTTGTCACTCATCTCTAAATGAGATGGGTGAGCATTTCAACATCCAGGTAGTCTGGGTCCCAGGTCACTCGGGCGTCATGGGGAACTGCAGGGCAGATGAACTTGCTAGGCATGGTACGACTCTCCAGCTGCAACCGGAAAGGGCAAGTCTGGGGAGGCCTATCACAGCGCTGAGACAAGCACTTGGGAAGCAGGCGCTATCCTCAGCGGGGGAAAGGTGGTCTAACACCCTCACCTGTAGAGTTGCAAGACAAGTTTGGCCAAAGCTGAACTTGGGGCGCACTAGGGCATTAATATCCTTACGCAGACGTGAATTAAGAACGGTCGTAGGAATTCTCACGGGACACTGCCTTTTTGGAGAACATGCAAGAAGGCTGGGTCTGGAGGCTAATGACTTCTGCAGAAGCTGCTTGGACGAAGAGGAGGAAGAGACGTTGGTCCACTTCCTCTGCTCGTGTCCAGCATTGGCTCTCAGAAGGCACAAACACTTAGGTAAGTTCAGGATGGACTGCCTCTCGGATCTCGAAAACATTAAAGTGCGGGACGTCTTACGCTACATAAGTAGCTCGAAATGGTTCCAATAGGGGTAAAAGGGGATACATCCTGTGGTATCACAATGGACCGTCACCGGTCTAAGTGTGCGTAAGCAGCCACTCCAACCTAACCTAACCTAACCTAGGTATCTGCTTTGGGGAAGGTTTCGAAACCGCAAAATTCAAGGATATTCTTTCAACGGCTGAGTGTTCTAATTCAAAGTCTATTGTTTTCAAGTATTTTTACCAAATCTTGCTTTTCCACCAAAAATTTACATTTGCAAAAATTTGACTGTAAATTTGGTGTTCTAAACTAGATTTAAACATAATTTTAATTGCAATTAGGTAAGAATTGAGTTGCAATATGAGATTTGATCTCAAAGAACCAACAAAATTTCTTTAGAATTTAGTCTAGAAATTTGTATCGGGAATTTTGAGTGAAATTTGAATTAGGAGTTTAAATTAAAAAAAAATGGTTTTGGATTTCCAAACCAAAAAAAAAAATCTTTGGTCAAATTAATTATTAATATATACAGGAATTGGGTTACAAGTCAAATTTTGATTTCACAAAATTTTGAGAGAAATATAAGTTTACATTGCACAATAGATTTACTGAGTGGATTTTTAATTAGAAAACAAAAAAATGAGAGCAAATTAGGTGGAGCAAAGAATAGATATGTCAAGGAAAAACTAGACTGAATTAGACTGGAAAAGAAAATGTTTTTTATGGATTCGAATAAAACCTTGGATGCATCCAGAATAAAATTAGGTTACAATTCCATCTGGATTTGAATCAACTTTGAGTGACATTTTAATCCGAAATTGAGTTAATCTTCCAAACCGTACTTGAATGTTAATTGTAAAATTGAAATGAAAACTTGAGTGAAATTTAAAGTTTTAACAAATATTTAGGTATTCTACTAATTGATTATTGTAATTTTCCTTTTAATATGTGAATGGTATTCACTCTACAGTAACTTAGTTTAAAATCAAAATGGGTTTGAAAAAATTAGGATTTTTAGTCAGAAATTTAGTTCGAAGCAGTTTCCAAAGTTGAACAAAATGATAAATGAAATTTTAAACATAAATCTAATCTAAATTGGCCAACTGCATTCGACAGAGAGGAAAATTAAGAGAACGAAGAGAAAATATTAGAAAGAGAAAGTTTGTCTGTATTAAATCAAAAAGATTCTTTCGGTTTTTATAGACAAAATATATTAAAAATAATGGCATTCACAACAATTTCGACTTGTAAATCAGAAAAAATGAAGAGGCCCAATCATTTATAAATATATCTACCAGAAAAAGTAGAAATATCAAAATCCCACCCGTACTTTAACCCAAGCTCAATACAAAGTGTATCGACTCCAAAAAATGAAAACTTTCCTTGAGCTTTCTCGATGGTAGTTTGGTTTCGTACTGATAAGTTCGTGCAAACAAAAAGTTCGGTCTACTCATCAGGTAACTACGACCAAACTACAAAAACACAATTCTAACTTCATACATTACGTATGAGGCAAGAACGCATTGACTTAGCGACTTATAAAATTCACCAAATCAAAAACTCAAGAAAAACTCTCATTTCTGTGTGTTTTATGCCCCACACAAATAATATAAAGAGAAAGTTTGTCTGTATTAAATCAATAAGATTCTTTCGGAATTTTATAGACAAAATATTAGCTTGTAATGAATTTGAATGGAATTTTAAGTAGAAATTGTCTTCTTTATTTTGCATTTGCGAAACACATTTTGAAAACAATTTTAGCAAATATTTAATGCTCTTTATGTGACTGAGCTTAAATTCTAAACACGATTTCAACAAATGTTTTAGTTCAACTAGAAAATCAGGAATCGAGCAAAAATCTGAATGAATTTTGTTTTATAATAGAAACATTTCAATATTAAACCGTAATACTATATAATAAAATTTTAAGTAGGACCTTACATTAGAAATAGAGTTTAACTGACTGCCTTTAATAACAGTTTCAGTGAATTTTAAAAATTTGGCTAATCATTCGAGCAAAATTTTTATTTTGAACGGCGTAAAAAAAGATTTGAACAAAGTTTGGACTAAAAATTCAATTTCAATTCAATCGAAAGTTTGAGCAAAAATTTGGATGCAATTTAATTAAAAAATATTTAAAAGAATCAGCTTGATTTCCAAATTTAATTGACGCAAAATTATGGTTGCAATTAAGCTAGAAATTTTGTGATATTTTGTTTACAAATTAAGTAAAAATTCCAACCTAGATTTGTCCAAATGTGCTTGATTAGAAATTTGAAATACAACTTCACAACTTCTGAGTTAAAGTCGAATTTAAAACACTAGTTTGGATCAAAAGATTTGTTAAATTTGTATCAGAATTTTGAGCAGAGATCTGCCGTAATTTGAATAGTAATTTGGAATTGAGCAAAAACTTAACTGTAATTTAGTTTTTAGTTTAAAAGTTATGTTTGTATTTCGAATTGGACTGGCAAGAGAAAAATTTAAGATTAAGTTACAATTATAAAATAGATTTGAGCAACATTTTATGTTTAGTGAGGGCAAAATTGGTTTTTGAATTCCAAAATTTTGGTTGCAATTAGATAGAAATTTTGTGACATTTTTAATACAAGTAGGCTAAGTTCCAAATCACGATTTAACAAAATTGAAGTAGGAATTCGGTTATTATTTTGAGTGAAATTTAAAATACCAAATTTACAGTTCAATTTCTCAGTTTTCATTTTAAAATGGTTCTGAGAAGTTTAAGTTTGTTTTGAGTACCAGCACTGTGGTGTTCTAAGATACTAATAAATAAAGTGCTAACTGGGTGTGCTAAAATGATGATAAATAAGGTACTAATATTTGCATTCGGTAACACCAATGGGCGATTGGAAAAGCGACTGTAGCGACACCACAAGCACTTCCCTTTCATAAGTTCCGTTGACTACATGTACAACGTCACATGTATAAATAAAATCAATAATAAAGAAACATGTAAAGGTTAACTAATCTTAAATCATCGAGTTTTATTAAACCAAAAACACAACATTGGCGACGAGAATAGGATAGGATCCGATTGTTAAAACAAAATTAAAAATAATTGTGTGAAATAATTGTGTTTAAATAAAAAAAAAAATAAAAATAAGTGGAAGAATTCCAACCAAATAAAAAAAATATGGCATGTGAAAAATCTTTATGGGGCAGTATGCCGCCTTTTGACCATGAAAAGAATAATTGGAGAATATACAAGGGCAGGTTGGAGCAATTTTTTGAAACTTTTAGGATAGAAGATGTGGAAAAAAAGAAAAATGCATTGTTGAGTTATTGTGGGGGTCGCACGTACAACTTGTTATATGGGTTATGTAGTCCAAAAGACCAAGGGGATTTAACGTACACGGAATTATGTGCAATGTTAGAGACCCATTTCATCCCACCAGTAATTTTGTTCCAAGAGAGAAAAAAGTTTTATGAAGCGGTAAGATTATCGAGTGAAAGTGGGCAGGATTTTATATTGCAATTAAGAGGGATAGCAACAAATTGCGAGTTTGGTGAACGCTTAGATGAGCTGTTGAAAGACAAATTTGTAACAGGAATGGATGGCAAAGTATTCGACCACCTGTGTGAAGAAAATACGGCCCTGGATTTAAAGAAGGCCCTGGAAATTACAAAAAAATACGAGCTGAGACAAAATAAAGTGGCCATGGAAAGTGACTGTATTAACGTGGTCGCGGGAAGGAGGCAGCAAGGTAATGCTATGAGAGCGAACCCAAATCGATACGGGAACAACACCAAACCGGAGACGAGCAGATTTGAAAGGTATAATAATTTTAATCAAACGCTGTAACATTTAACTCTTATATTCATTGTGGATACTCTAATCATTTAGACAATAATTGTAAATTTAGAGATAGTTATTGTAGTATGTGTGGTAATCGAGGTCATATAAATAGGGTGTGTCAAAATAAAGTGCAATCGCAACATAAAGCGTTTAATAGGGAATTAAATAGTGTAAAAGAAGGGATGAACACAAAAGCAAATAGTATCAATACAGTAGAAGGTCAAATTTATGACGAAGTATCAGATAACGTAGTTAATAGTAATAATAGTTTTACTAATGAACCTAATGATATTTTTGCTAATTTTTCGAATAATAGTAATGCGATGGAAATAACATGTGCACCAGTTTCAGCCATTCCGGCAAAAATATTTTGTGTTTATTTTAAAACTATTAAATTGGAAGTGGAAAATATATCAGTAAAAGGATATGGTGGTAACACTTTAGTGGTATTAGGTTCGTGTAGCCCAATCATTTGTTATAATAATATAAGAAAAAAATTGAAGTTTTTGGTGGGCAGAAGAAGGGATAATCGGACGATTTTTTTTTCATGAATTCGCGATTAAACAAATAAATATTAACCAAGTGTCAAGCGATAAAGATAGTTTAAATCAGATTCTGGTGAGGCATAAAGGTTTGTTCAGCGAGAATATCGGTAAATTAAAAAATGTGAAGGTACGTTTAGATATGGCAAAGGAGGTAGGACCGGTATTTGTGAAAGCGAGAAAATTACCATTTGCTTTTCTAAAAGACATAGAAAGGCAATTAGAGAGTTTAGTTCAAGAAGGGATTATAGAAAAGGTGGAAAGCACAGATTGGGGTACCCCACTGGTGCCGATTTTAAAAGAGGATGGAAGTGTTAGGATATGTGCCGACACAGTGAATAAATTTTTAAGGAAAACGAATTATCTCTTTATTATTATAGAAAATTTGTTCGAAGTTAGATTTGTCAAGGGCCTATAACCAGTTAGAATTAGATGAGGTATCAAAAGATTTAGTAACGTGGAGTACACATGTCGGGAATTTTAGAGTAAATAGGTTACCATACGGGAATATGCCAGCGAGAGATTGAAAAAGTTATAGGGGACATACCAGGGGTAACTAATTTTTTTAGATGATTTCTTGATATCAGCACCTAATATGAAAGTTCACAATCAGAGGTTGAGATTAGTTCTAGAGCGATTAGAAGATTCAGGTTTAAAATTAAATTATAGGAAATGTGAATTTGCGAAAGATAAAATGACCTATTTGGGCTATACAAATTCAAATGAGGATATTTTTAGAAATAATAAAAACGAGGCAATTTTAAGTTTCGAAATTCCAAAAAATATTACGGAAGTAAGGGCTTTTGCGGGCCTAGTAAATTATTTTGGAAAGTTTATAAAAGATTGTGCAACAATGATGTCACCCATATATGGATTAAATAAGAAGGGGGGCCAACTTGTTTGGTCAGAAGAATGCCATAAAGCGTTCGATCTGATAAAAAAGGAAATAGTTTCGGACAAAGTTTTAGTTAAATTTGATCCTGAGCTTCCGTTAATATTGACGTGTGATGCCTCAAACGTAGGTCTAGGTGCTGTATTAGCACATAGGTTTTCCAATGGGGATGAAAGACCGATAGAATTCGCTTCGCGAACATTATCGGAAACCGAAAAAAGTACAGTGTAATCGAGAAAGAAGGTTTGGCCATAATTTTCGGAACAAACAAGTTTTTTCAATATTTGATCGGGAAACATTTCGTTTTTGGTCACGGACCATAAGGCCTTTACTGGCAATTTTCGGAGAGAAACGGGGGATACCGCAAATGTCTTCAGGAAGACTACAAAGATGGGCGTTTCATCTTTCTTGTTTCAATTATACAATACGACATGTGAATTCAGAAAAAAATTGTGCCGATTGTATTTCACGTTTTCCGTGTAAATCCGAGGGGGACGAATCATTAAATATTAATTATTTAGCGTTAGCAGGAAAAGTTGGATAGTCAAATTGAACAGTTAATTAAAGGTTGTGAGGCATGCATTGCAACATTACCTAATCCACCAAAAACGACAGTAATACCATTGGCGATACCGGAAGGTCCATTTAAATGTGTTCACGTAGATTTTGCGGGGCCCATAAGAAATACCTATTTTTTTATTATGGTGGATGCACACAGTAAGTGGGTCGAAGTAAACTATACTCGAAGCCCAACTTCAGATTTTACGATTAAGTGTTTATCATACTTATTTTCTCGTTACGGTATACCAGATAAATTGGTATCGGACAATGGAGCGCAGTTCACGGCTGAAAATTTTCAAGAATTTTTAAAATCAAATGGCATAAAGCATTGTTTAACTGCACCATATTTTTCGGCTACTAATGGAGCGGCGGAAAATTCAGTCCGCACAATAAAAAATGCATTATACAGGGCTGGGTTTCTAAATAATCAAAGTAATTTAGATGAAACGTTATGTAATTTTTTAACGGATTACAGAAACTCGGTGCATTGTACTACCCAAAGGAGTCCAGTCTCAGAAATTTTAAATTATAAACCAAAAATAAAGTTAGACTTATTAGTTCCGACGAAAGAAAAAACTGTAGAAGTGACTGGGGAGGTTAAGGGAAAACGAATCCGTAATTTTAAAGCAGGAGACACGGTAATAAAAGGTGATAGAATTACAAAAAGACACATTGATCAAATAAGATCATATTTTGAGTATAAAGATATTAACGCAAATAGTTATGATGGCAAGGAAAATATTAGGGTACATAAGGGTAGTGAAGATAAAAAGACAGGTAACGGTTCGAGATCCCACGACGATGAAAGGTGTGTTGAAAATTCAACTAATATTAAGATGGGTTGCGAACCCCTTAGAAGCAACAAAGCTGATGATATGAGTATAGAAAGAAATGAAATTTATGAGGATGAGAGAGAGAATGAAGAATTAGAAAGGGATGTATATACGTAGGGAAGAACAAAGGAAACTGCGAGATAGAAGTACGCTCAGTAGGAATTTGAGATACAGAGATGATTGAAGTACATAATGCCTACACATATGCATTAAATCTAACGTTAATTATAAAAGCGACACATAGCTCATGAAAAGAATTCTGCGACGATATTAAATATAAATTTCTTCGATGAAATTAAAAGAAGAAGAAAAATTAATTTTAAGTTTCAAATATATGTATAAATAAGGAACCAGTATGTTCTATACATAATGATAATTAAAAATAATTAAAGTAATCTTAAATTTAATATAAGCATTAGAAATTAATCTTGAATTCAGAAATAAGTTTACATATGTATGTACAAAGAATAAGTATATGTATATATTTGATTATAAATCAGAAGGAATTAATGTAGAGAATAGAAATCAGTTATAAGTTTGTTAAAAGGGGGAGCGACTGTGGTGTACTAAGATACTAATAAATAAAGTGCTAACTGGGTGTACTAATATTTGCATTCGGCAACACCAATGGGGGATTGGAAAAGCGACTGTAGCGACACCATAAGCAATTCCCTTTCATACGTTTCGTTGACTACATGAACAATGTCACATGTATAAATAAAATGAATATTAAAGAAACATGTAAACGTTAACTAATCTTAAATCATCGAGTTTTATTAAACCAAAAACACAACAAGCACGATGTATAAAAGAATATGAATTCTAAACTGTAATTGAATATAATCTTGATGGCAACTTAAATTAAAAATTGACTTTGAATTACAATTTGATTTGAGCAGAAATATGAGCGTAATTTAGTTTTTCTTAGTATAAAACTTGCTTTAATAGCGTGAATCGTTTAGTCTGAACCGTTATGGTGTTCTTTTGAAATAATTATCGCCTACCAGTGCAAATTTTTAAGTGTATCGATGCAGAACCATTTTTGGACTACTTTTCCAGCACTTTGTAGCCCCAGGAGAGCTAATTTATCTAACTTTATAGCCAAAAACTTGATACTTTTTTATTAATGAGTGAATTGAAAACCTCTTAAGATAAGGTCTAGTTTTGGTTTTCTTTTCAAAATATGAAGACATATTTTTCACTTTAACCACACATTTTACCACATATTTTGCAATTTTAGGTTACATATTTTTAATTTTTTAGAACCTAAAAATCCTAAGCCTATTGATATCCATAGCTATTCGTATACGAGTAGAAAGTACATGTGAACGTGACAAAATAACTTGAGAATGCTGCTTCGTTTTCGGTGACAAACCGCATTATGGTTAAATCCTATAGGAAATTTCGATCATATAACCATTACACATAAATATAAAAAATAAAATATAATAAATAATCTTTAATTAGTGCAACCATTTCAAAAATTAAATAAAAAAACATCCCTAAAACAATTACGTACAAACAATATTAGTCCATTTGTTTTTCATTTATGTAGCTATGTACAATTTATTGTTTTGTCTAAAAATGTTAAAACATTTATTCTATTTGTCTAATTTTTCTATACTAATTGGAAATATACAATAAATATTCTATTAAAAATATACAGAATGACAAAAAATTGTGTTCTGTTTTTTTGTTGCTGTAAATTAAAAATAAATTTTAACATTAACCATGGTAACAAAAATCAATTTAATTATATGTATGAACATTAAAAAAAAAAAATTAAAATTAAAATTTATTTTATTTATTTTATAAAATAATAATATTTATTTTTTGTTTAAATATCTCAAGGCAATTTTTTCATTTTCAAAATAAATAAAAATACAATTTTTTGTTTTATTAATTAATTTTTAAAATTAAATAAATAAAATTATTTTATGTACCCCCGTATAATATGCTGACGAGTTCAATGTGTACGAGACATGTTGATTACGATTTAATTACTATTTTTATAGCGAAGGTATGGGGCGTCACCTTTCACTTCTTTGCTACACCAAAAAACCAAAAAAAAAAAAAAAAAAAAAATCCTGGAATTCCACTATAATCTAATGTGATTGGTTTTTTATGACCGCGACAAGTTAATTATGCGGGCTTGTAAACAAAAAAAAAAATTTTTTTTTTTTAAATTAAAAATTTAATATATTTGTACCCCGAGGACGGACAACTAAATGGTTATATGTACTTAAATCGCAATAAAAAAAAAAAAAAAAAAAAAATCCAACACTTTTACTATAAAAAGATGACACACCACTTTGCGTTTGGAAATGAACATAATTTATGTGCGTTACATGTGATTTATGGCCAATGGTTCAACCCAATTTAATTGTTTTGTACGTATATAGGGCTACTTTCTAAGATTAATATTAATTTTAATCCGTACAGAACCAAAAAAAGAACAAAAAAAATCCTACTTAAAGGTCATTTTTTACGTCTTGAGACAATAAAAAAAAAATGTATCTCACATCCCGATTTCGTATGCCGTATGTTATAAAAAATACCCTTTTTTTGCCTTATTACAATATTACAGTTCTCTTCCTTGAAGTCGTTTAAATTTTATTGTTTTTTTCGAGTCTGCTGTTATGTTCTGTAAATTAACATTTTTTCATGTCGCTCGCTTGGTGTTTTTTTTTGTTGTTGTCAAAGATGGCATTTTTTTTTTTGGTTTGGTCTGTTTATTTAATGTATTTGTAATTAGGAATTGGAGCATTAAAAATACAGTTATTTACAAGGATATTTTTATATAGTATGTGTTCGTGTTAAATTTATTGATCTACTTTCTCGTCTAATACCAGGAAGTGTTTTTATACTTAAAACTTTAGTCCTTCAGAAAATGATTTAAAGGGACCATGTTTTTTTCCTTTGAAGCAGTGGTACTCAGTGTGGTACCGCACAGACAGTGTTGTGCCGTGTAATCTACATTAAGTAATTAATCAATTGTTTACTCGTGTAGACAATCCAAAAAATGGCGTAGATAATGTAGACAATGTCAACAATAGACATTTTATAATTTTAAAATTAAATGCTTGTTTTGTTCAGAAGATACTGAGCAGATTGGGGCTGGGTGGCTTATTGGATGGGTGGCTTAATGGATTTTCTGGCACAAAATACAAGATATCACCCTTAATGCTATTGCAAATTCAGAGAAATTTTTTGGAAACTTTTAATGAGTAAAATTTACATTATCAAGTATATAATCTAAAAACTTTAAAATTCAGGCAATGATGTTGATTTGTACGGTGGTTACTATCTGAGATTTGCTTCTAAATTATTTTAAACCAAATTTGACAGCTATTAACATATTTGGCAATGGGCGCTTTCAGATCCGCAAACTGTTGGCATCATGTTTAGTGAAATCATTGCTAATTTGATTTGAATTACTAATAAAGTTCTTAAATTTCATAGCGTTGGCCGTGATTTTACTCAACATGTTGCCAACTGTTTGGTGCTGTGAAAGCGCCCAATGATAACGGATAAGAATTGTTAAAGCAGTAGCCGCAATCATCAAAGAAGGCGGTGAATCCCAAATTCACACATTTAATGAAATAGAAAATGGCGGTAAAGAGCTTTTACCGGAGATATTGAAAATATTTATGGATGAACTACATAAGCCAACAAAATGTGTTGAGTTATTAAGTGTGAGAGAGTCTTTATTTTGTTTTTGTTTTTAATGCTAGCCGCTTGTGGCGTTCTTTTTCTTATGTACTTTCTTTTGTTAGCTTTTAATAAATACCTGGTGAATGGACGCTTGTCATTTTTATTTGCGTTATACTTCTTTTTATTTAAGTCTATAATCACATCAGGTTTTGAGCCCAGACCCACTTAAATAATCAAAGGAAAAAGTATTAAAAAGTTCAATTTGTTAAAATTCGTGGTTAACGAGTTTATTGTAATTATTTTTTTTCTGTGTAAAAATAAAAATAAAAAAATTGTAAAATGGCGGCAACGTTTGCGTCCATAGAGAAATTGCGTGGAAGAGATAACTATGAGACATGGAAATTTGCTGCTCAAGCATATCTTCAAATGAATGAATGACCTTTGGAGTCATGTTGAGGGCACATGCAAGGAAATTGATCCAGTAAAGAAAAAAACTGAAGATTCAAAAGCCAAGGCATCGATTATTTTATTAGTAGACAGTGTGAATTTTTCACACATTCAAAAAGCAAATACGGCGAAGGATGTTTGGGACAGTTTAAAAGTAGCGTTTGCAGATTCTGGTCTACTTCGTCGTTTAGCACTCTTGCGTGAACTTGTTTCAACTAGACTAGTGAATTGTGGTTCGATGGAATTTTTCGTCAACAAAATTATTATGACCGCTCACAAGTTGAAAGGTGCCGGCATGGAAATAGACGATGAGTGGATTGGCACATTGTTGTTGGCCGGATTAAGCGACGAGTACAAGCCCATGATTATGGCGATAGAGAGTTCTGGCACAAAAATTTCGGCTGACTTAATAAAAACCAAGCTACTTCAAGAAGTTCGTTTGGATGATAGAGTTGAGGGCTTTGCCTCTGCATCAGCCATGTACGTAAAGCCAGCGAAGTCAAACAATTATCAGAAGAAGAAGAAACAAGTAAAGCACGCGAAGATGGCTAGTCATTCGTCAGTTTTTTCGTGTTTGACGGCATGCAATCTTAAATCGACTGTGAACAAGGTTGGATGGAAAATCTCAAACCAATGTCAGAATCAGGAGAAGTCACGATTGTAAATTAATCAAAATTGAAGGCCGAATTGATTGGCAATGTTTTACTCTAGCTACAGGTGAATAAACGTATAGTGGATACTACAGTTCATGACGTTCTATTCGTGCCAGGTCTTTGCACAAACTTATTGTCGGTCAGTCAGTTAGTTGGCAAAGGACTAATTGTCAAGTTTAGTGCAAATGATTGCAAAGTTTTCGACAAAAACAACAAATTACTGGTTCAGGCAAAAGTAAATGCAAGGATGTTCAAAGTGACACAGACGACGAGTCACGATAGCTTGATGAGATTACGAAATGGTTTTGTGGACGGGATGAGTTTTGTCGGTGGTCGACAGGACAAGTGTGAAACTTGATTAAAGGGGAAACAGACTCGCCTTCCGTTCAAGGACAACAAATCTCGGGCTACCAGAGTACTAGAACTGGTGCACACTGACCTGTGTGATCCGATGCCAGTTGATTCATTTGGCGGCTCGCGATATTTTGTGACTTTCTTGGATGATTTTAGCCGCAAGATTTCCGTGTATTTCATCAAGAACAAATCAAACACCTTGAATGTTTTCAGGGAGTTCAAAGCATTTGCGGAGAATCAAACGGGTCACAAAATCAGAACGTTTCGTTCAGATAATGGAACAGAGTACTGCAACAAGGAGTTTTCTAAGTTCCTCCAAGATTCGGGGATACAGCATCAAACAACTGCACTATATACGCCAGAGCAAAATGGCAAGGAGGAAAGGATGAATCGAACATTGATCGCGCGTGCGAGATGTATGCTTTTTGACGCAAAGCTTGACAACAGATTTTGGAGTGAAGCTGTCAACACAGCGGCTTATCTTGTGAATCGTTCACCATATCGTGGGGCTATCGATAAAACGCCCGAAGAAATTTGGTCCAACAAAAAGCCTGATTTGTCCAACCTGAAAGTGTTTGGATGCAAGGCAATCGTACATGTTCCGAAACAAAAGCGCCAGAAATTTGATTCGAAATCAAGGGAATATATCATGGTCGGCTACAGCGAGAATTGTAAAGGCTATCGAGTTTTTGATTTGGAAAAATTACGAGTGGATGTCTGTCGTGATGTCGTTTTTATGCAGGATCAACGCTGTGAAAACAAGGTGATTGATTGTAACGAAGTGGAGAATGAGGCAATTGTTACAACAGCAAGTTCAGAAGGCGTATCTGAACTGTCAAATGAGGAAGTGAACGATGTTTCGTTACAACCGCGACGTTCATCGAGAGAGTACAAGTCGACGAAAAGTAATGATTTCGTTTATGTTGTATCACGTGTTCAATTGGATGATCCATTGTCAGTGGAGGGGGCTATGAGCAGCTCAAATGCGTCTCACTGGAAAACAGCTATGGAAGAGGAGTATCGTTCGTTAATCGAAAACGAGACGTGGTCACTTACAGATTTGCCACCTGATCTTAGAGCAATTCAATGCAAATGGGTTTTCAAGACCAAGTACAACGAGAAAGGAGTGGTAGATCGGTACAAAGTTCGTTTGGTAGTGAAGGGTTGTGCTCAGCGTAACGGCATTGATTATGAGGAGACATTCTCACCCGTAGTTCGCTACTCGTCGATACGGTTTTTGATTGCGGTAGCTGTGGGATACGATTTAGAGATCGATCAGATGGATGCTATTACAGCGTTCCTTCATGGCGATTTAAGCGAGGAAATCTATATAATTCAAACTGACAAGTTTAGTGATGGAAGTCAACGTGTTTGTTATATGAAGAAGTCCGTTATACGGACTCAAGCAGTCCAGTCATGTATGGAATATTGGAATCAGCGTTTTGACACTGCTTTGAAGAATTCTGGCATGAAATGCTCAAATTACGATGCATGCATTTACTATCTTATAGATGGTAGTAAGATGCTGATTGTGGCAGTATATGTTGACGACTTGTTCATTTTTTCCAACGACAAAGTTTTGAAAGCTAGGTCATATACAGCTATAAGTGCTAGTGGACCTAATCAAACGAAAACAACAACAACAACAACAACAAAGTTTTGAAAGCTGATTTGAAGTTGTGTCTACAGAAGCAATTTAAAATGAAGGACATTGGCGAGGCCAAATGTGTGTTGGGCATGCAGATTACGCGAGACCGCAAGTCGGGAACGATTTCGTTAAATCAAAGCCAGTATATTCAAAAAATACTAGAACGTTTCCAAATGGTCGATTGTAATAATGTAAGTGTTCCAGCTGATCCAAATCAGAAACTTACTTCAGAAATCTCGCCGAAGAATGAGTCAGATCGCGAATCCATGAAGGATGTGCCATATCAAGAAGCAGTTGGGAGCTTGTTGTTTGCTACCCAGGTATCACGACCAGATATACAGTTCGCGGTAAGAGCTGTCAGCAGATTCAATAACAATCCAGGCGTTGCTCATTGGTTGGCAATAAAGCGGATCATGCGATATATATTGGATGCTTGGTTTATTGTTGTCTGTGGAAAAAGTCACACAGTTGTGGTCTACTGGGGAATTTGGTTTTTGGGACAGGTAGCCTGACGCATCATAATGGTGTAGTTTTTCACCAAAAATTTACTAACAAGAAAAGAAGTGCAGCTCGTGGTATAAAGTCCATGATTTGCTTCACCACAAACCCAGGCTTTCATTCAAGCATATAACTTCCAGGTGGCAGGAACGCATAGTACGCTATGCCCTTGAAATCGAAGATAACAGTATAATAGCGACCAGAACCCTCACATACGATCGAACTTGACGAGCTCTTTTCGGGTTTTTCTCTTTAGGAAACTTCCATTGAGACGATTGGACCTTAGTTTCGACGTACTAACCGCATAACCCTGTTTTATAACCGGTTGATTTTCAAGTCAGCCGAATATAGTATATTTGTTTTTCTAAAAATATGTATTTTTAAAAATTCTCATTTGCGTAAAATGGGAACATGCATCAGTCGCGGATTCCTGAAGTGTCGTTTGGAGTGATTTAAAAACGTTCTATTTAAAAAAAACAGGACAGTTTTTAAGTCTCGAAATTTGTTATATTACACTGAAAAAAACCCTACATCAATGTAGACAAAAACTGCATTAATAGTAAGAATAATTCGTTAAAACTGAGCCGATACGACCCTTCATTAATAGTAAGAAAATCATAAGTTAATATAGTGAAACACAATTTTTTTTATTTTATTCTTAACTACTTACGTTGTAGTATTTATGAATTAATTCATATAAGATCCGAAAAATGTTATTATTTAAAAGCAGTTAAAAGCATTTTTGGATGAACAACTTCTTGTTATTAACGTAAGAAATTAAAGATACCATGAAATTTTTCATAATACTAATGAAATGTTTAATCATTAACGAATAAATTCATACGTATAAGTTTAGAAATTCATTATTTGTATTTACGAAATTATTCGTGTATAGGAAGAATGGAATACTCAGCAGTTATGAATAATTCACAAATATGATGATTATTTTCATAAATATACTGAAAATAATTCATATGTAGGAACGATAATTGATACACAAAACTACATAATATTTATGTATGGTTCATAGCAAGAATGTAAATTTTTGGGTCGATTGATGAATAAATTCATAAAATCTATACACCGAATAGTAGAGAAATAAAAACTTAAAATTTTGTAATTTTGTTATTTATTTATTTTGCAACATGGCGCTTACTACTCCTAATAGTTTTTTAAATTTTAGTTTATTTTTAGAAGATTAAATTGATAAAATTTTTAGAACCAATTTGTTAAGAAGTAATTTAATCCAAAATATTTGCAGTGCGCCATGGTTCATTTTATTGCCCTTCTGTAAATTAAATAAATTGAATTACAATCACACAGTACTTTTAATTGCATATTTTGTTACCTTTCAAAACATTCAATAAATTCGTTTGATCCCACCACGGCAATTTGGAATGGTTGATACCGTATAAGGTGGATCGAATTCCGAATCGTCAACCATGATCATATTTGAATCGATTTAGGTACGACATTTTCTTGCCAGCAACAATATATAATAATGCTGCAGTATTGTTAACACATTAAAATTTAGTCCTGTAGATCATATAATTTATTTATTTTCACATTATTTATAGACTAAAAGAAATTTATTTTTTCACAGAAAAGTGTATGTTAATGTTATTTAAATTTCACCGAATGAAAGTTTAGGCTCTATTTTAATAAGAATACGTGCAAAATGAAAACACTTGTACAACACTGGCAAAAAATATCATATTTACCTGTTTCTCAGCATACAAAAATCTGTTACATTAAAAATTTTTGAATATAAATTATTACATTTGTTCCTTTCAAGCACGGAATTGTTAATAAAGAAGCGAAAGCAATTTATTTCCTTTCGTTGTTTCGAATATTATTCAACTTTTCTTTATTCTCATAGATGCTACGAATAAATTCGTCCAATAATTAATAGTACGAACAAATTCATATACATTACGTAATGATGAAATTTGATCTTTTCGCATAATTAGAAATGGAATGGAGCTATATGTACAATATATATATGAATTTGTTCGTGTTATTAATTTAATGAAGGAATTTATCAATAATACATGAAAAAAACGTGAAATTTACAATTTAATTGTATTATTTATGAACATTTTCATCAAAATCAAATTGAAAAAAGACGGTTGCTGAAATTTTATGTTTACTAGATTTTTTTTTCGATTTCTTTTACTTGGCAAATGGAAAATCACTAATTTCTGGTGTGTCTGTATATATAAGGCATATTTCGGTATGCATTTCACTTCTGTATCATTTTCTGTTCCGGAGGTGGAAATGACAAAAGAAAATTTTTGTTCAATAGATGTCAGAAAAGTAGGATTCCTTCAAGCATAATTCGAATTATAATATTCATATATTGTAGTGCCACATTCGTTAATATAACGAACAATAAGTATTTAACAAAAATTTTCGCACTCGTCTAATTCATAAATATTATGAATTGTTCATAAATGTAGTTTTTTAATAAAATCATGCAAGTTCCACTAATATGCAAACAACATGTGAATGTATTATATCTATAGCACAATAAACTAAACCATTTTTTAGTTTATGAACTAACTATCACACAAATGATTATGAATAACTAACGCACAAATGATTATGAATAATTATTTTCTAAATTTGGTTTGTTTCGTAAATATAGTAATTTTTACATTAATAGTACGAATTGTGGTTAACGAACGCCATTCGTAAATAAAATGCACAAATTTTTTTTCAGTGTATATTTGACGAAAAAAAGGAAATAGCTTTATAAAATTGGTTTGTTAGCGACGACCATCCACTGGTTAGAAAACAGATTTGTAGTGAAATCTCTTATATAAAAGCTTCAAAACTTGCCACATTAATTCATCATTTGAACGTGCTGCAACTAATTTAAATGCCTCGAATGCCTCGTTTACGGCAAGGCAAGAGTTCCGTTTAGACTGAGGTGCTTATTTTTATCCTAAAATGAAACCAATTCCGGCTCTGAAAAATTCCTTAGGCCTTATGATCTGGGGTTGATTATTTTAATTAAACCATAGCTGAAATTCAATAAATATTACGGAACACTGCCAATGATGCTTGTTGCTGATTCTTAAATCACGTATGATAGAACTGGGAAAATTTTTTGAAGACGTTGTTTACCCAAGGAAAATACAATGTTACTCCTATTGCAGCTCAACTTTAGTTGTAAATACGCTGCAGTTATTCTATCGAATTGTTTGCGTAATATTTTAAATATGAATTGGTTTCAACAACGTTATCTTTATTGAACGATGATACTCAACGGAAGGAGAAAAATCAAACATAAAATCCATATTAAAATGCGAATATAACCAGGAACAATTTCCCAACAAATCCCAAATATGTTGTAGATGGAAGTGATTTGCTACACTCCGTAATATTGCCAAAGCATGGGAATTGTGTTTTGAAGCATTATGGTAGAAAAACAACGGTATTATTTGATAGTTGTCCGGACTAAGCCACCACGAAGGGAGAAGAGCAAAAGAAAAGAACAACTGCCAAAATTCCATCAAACATCGAAAATATGACGTGCTTTACTACGGTACTTAACGGAACTAATTTAAAAAAAATGTGTTCTACAATTGTATACAGAATTTAATTCTGGGTCATTTGCGATATTCGCAGTTTTGCTGTTTACCGTTCAGAGGAGATTTTCACATTTCTCTGAACACATAAAAAGGTTTTTCCAACTCTATTTGCTCCTCGATTTACAAAAACTTAGAAATGGGATATTTCCTAAAATGTTAATATAAACTACTTCTACAATACTGTGAGATTTCATTTCTATTAAGTACTTTTGTACAAAATTCCTGATCTATAAAACCAACGAACAAATAAACATTATTATATTTAGGGTTCCTTCGTACGCTAAGAAATGACACGTAATGACTTATATTGCTTTTAGTAACTGCAAACTTCTGGATTTAAGGTTGATTGGCGAACTTTAAGTATGAGCGTAACGTTTTTTTCGCAGATAAAGTTAGGAACTCTACAAAGGGAAAACAACAACAAAAATAATATTTTTGTTGTCTACGAATTGCCTACTATTTTTCTACATTGTCTACATCAAAAACTATTGTCTACGCTATTGTCGACATTTGCGTGTAGACAATCTCAAAATAGGCGTAGACGTACATATGTGTGTAGACAATCCATAAAATGATGTCGACAATGTAGACAATTAGTCGACGATTCCCAGCTGCCAAATTACTCATGAGTCAAAGTTTTGATTTATTACGGACATGATTTTCACACGATTTGATTTTCATTCGGTACTGTAAGGAAAACTTTACTGTAAATGTTGAGTAGCGTTCAGCACTGTCTTAAGTTTAAGATACAAATTGCATCTAAATCTTATTGAAGACAGATGTAACCAAATGGGGAGTGGCCCGATTTTTAGAATTGTTCCCATTTAGGACGTTCCTTATTGTGCCTTTGATACATAAATTTTGCGATCACATGTAGCTTTTCATTTAACAAAGATGAACTTTGAGAATAAAGTTCATCAACAAAGCAAAAACAAAGAAATACAAATCACCTCGAATTAAAATTCTAATCCAAAAGCAATTTGTACAATTTTGGTTGTTGTTTTCAACGTAATTTTTGATCTGACCCGGATCACTTTCTATGAAGTAATGCGGCAAGAAAAGTAAAAGAAAATTAATCATAAATAGAATAAAACAATTTTAGAGATTAGTTTACATTAAAAAAAAAATCCCGTAATTTATGAGGAAAATCCCGGGATTCGGGTTTTTATAAGTTTCCCTATTTTTCCGGGAAGTTTCTCTCGGGAATTCTCGGTAACAATTAAAGCTGAACCATCATAGCTAACAATTGGCCTCAAAGTAATATCAACAATTGTAATTCAATTAAATGTGCTGATAATGATGGTCTGATTTCTTGTTTCAAATCGGTTGACTAGGATTCGTGTTTTTCGTTGGCGGACACTATTCGTGACGTGCAGGTGCAACTATTATGTTCACTCTTTTCTGTTGAAAAGGTTAATTTTAACAATCCTTCGCAGTTTAACAATGACCTAATAAATCTTGAAAACCGTAAAAAAAATTAAATTGAAGATAGAAGTTCTCCAAACGTGCTGATGACAGTTTAGCATTTTTAGATTTATCGAAATAGTCTGATAGTTTAAAAATCAAATGTATTAAATCATCAGGTACAAAATCATCATGTATTCATGTAAATACCAATCCAACAAGGTAATCCATAGGGAAACTTACATTCAACACATGCATGACACAAATTTAATAAAACTGTGAATGGACTTACAGCCTTGCTCAAAAGTACGGAGCCTGCTTTTATTGGAAGTACCTGCTTTTATTGCCGTCTAATTGGTTTTCCCAAATTTATGCACGTGCTCATGTAAATTTCCATTAGTTATTTATTAGCTGTCGTTGGGTTAAGTTCTATTTCGTGTATTCCAGAGCAATTAAATTGAATATTTTTGTGATTCATTTTTTTAGTGCTAAGACAATGAGTGCTAATACAAAACATTTAAGTCTAGCAGATAGGCAAAAAGTGATTGTGATGAGTGAAAAAGGAGAGAGTCAAGTGAAAATTGCAAAAGCCCTGAAATGTTTCCGAAAAGTTGTTCAAACTGCGTTACATAGTTTTGCTGTCACAGGTTCTCATCAGGACCTACCAAAAACGGGTAGACCTAGGAAAACTAATCTAAGGATTGAACGCCAAATGGTCAGATTGTCACTTCGTTCAAGGGCTAAAACCTCTTCAGAATTAGCGTCTGACCTAAATGACACCGGAATCGTGGCAATATCTGCCCAAACAGTGAGAAGGAGACTGGCAGATCACGGATTGAGGGGATGCAAGGCCAGGAAAAAACCTTGGCTTTCGGAAAGGAACCGCAAAATTCGATTGGAATGGGCCAAAAATCATTAGAATTGGAAGCCTGAGGATTGGGCCAAGGTGCTTTGGTCCGACGAATTTAATTTACAAGTAAGTTGTCGTAGGCAATAATGTTCAATACATAACCACAAATCTGTTGAAGTTTATTTGCATTAAAAATAATTTCATATTTTAAAATTAATGAAATTTGTTTAAACCCATCTAGCTATTTGGCACCCCTGGGACGATTTACGTACGGAGGAGACGTGGAGAAGAATTTCACCCCGACTGCGTCGTACCTACTATTAAATTTGGTGGTGGAAGTGTAATGATATGGGGCTCTATGGCAGCAACAGGAGTTGGAGAAATGTTCGTGTGTGAGGGTAAGATGAATTCTTCGTGCAATGCGTTCGCAAGTGTTAATGCCTTCAGTGCGTAAGGTATTTGATAAAAAGGTCCAGCGAACATTTCTATTTCAACAGGACAACGCTCCTTGCCACACTTCAGCAGCTTCAAGGGAATATTTCCGGGACCAAGGAATATCCATCCTGGAGTGGCCAGCGCAGTCCCCGGATTTGAATCCGATTGAGCATTTATGGTCAATGCTTAAAAAAAATATTACTCAACACAAACCTAAATCAAAAACAGAGCTAATTTTTAAACTTAAACAAGAATGGGACCAAATTCCTGCCGAATTTTGTAAACAAATTATTCAAAATATGCCAAAAAGAATAGAAGCAGTAATAAAAGCAAAGGGTGGTGTAACCAAATATTAAAAAACTATTAAAAATGAAATTAAATAACAATTAAACTAATTGGTTTGTTTTATTTCATCATATTAACTATAGAAAAAAGACAAATATGGGGTGCTCCATAATTTTGAGCAAGGCTGTACATATGTAACTAACGCAGCAAATACATTGTAAGTAAGGAAAAAACAGCACCAACACTCTTTTCCCCATTTAAATTAATGGGGTTCATACATTCAAAAAAATCAATCAGAGCTGACTCAATATTTTTCCCAGACCTAAAGCCATATTGACAATTATTTAAAACATTATATTTAGAAAAGAAGGCATCAACCCGTAACTTTAAAGCCTTTTCCAAAATTTTCATAATTGTGAGCTGTAAAGATATAGGACGATAATTATTCTTAATCAGTTTATCATCCTTTTAGAACAAAGCAGTTACAACTGCGGTTTTCAAACAATCAGGAATACCAAGAATATCTCATTAATTATACCAACAAATTCTGTAATATACACAGGATTAATAAAAAAATTTCTGAGATGATAACTTCGCTATGATTTTGACATGACATATTATAAAACAAAATAATGGTTGTTCTTATATGAGACACAATATTTGAAAAATAAAAACCAAAACCATATCCTAGAGATTTACAATCCGTAAGAATCACTGAATCACTTGACATAATTTTATCAATAGAATTACCAATACTATCACCTAAAATTTGATCAACAACCGACCATGTCTTCATACTATATCTTTACCACAGGAATTATTTTATCATCAACTTTTTGACATAGTTTAAGAAAATATTTCTGAAGCCATTTGGAGGAGATGCTTCTTACATTTTTTACTAATTTTATTTTTCTTAGCCATTAAATTTATCAAATGGAACGAGATCCAGGGTTTCAGTTTAGTTTTAGAATTTTGTTGAATGACATTAGAAAAACATGAATCAAATATAGAGTTCACCATATAAAGAAATCGTGACAAAGGACAACCGGATCTCTTTCATCGAGAAAACTAGAAAAATCAAACAAAGAGATTTTAGTAGAAAACGCAAAATTATGAAACCTAAGAGCATTAGAGGTAACAACATTTTTCCTTAAGACATTAGCAGTGCCATAAATTATGATCCGATAACAATAAATTATGTAACAATGCAGAAACACTACAAGAATAATCAATACGGACAACAATTGCTAGCTTAAATCCATTAGATAACTATAGTTATCTAATTTGTGATGTAGCCCAGATGGTATTGGTTCAAATTTTCTTAAACATTTCTGTTATGCATTGGCTCAGCCTTTGTAATTTTTTTTTTGTGTAAATAAAAAAAAGATCTTGGAGTTACATTTGTCCTTATCATTTAAGCATCATTTCCACTTGACCTGTGCTAAAGCCAACTCTAGAGTTTTTGTCTCCTTGTATTAATATTGTGTACGCTTACAGTTCGAATATGCATCATATGTCTATTGGTCTCCCCGTTATAATGATCACATAATTAGAATTGAATCAGTACAAAAACCTTTTCTCAGCTTTTATGCAAGGAAAACAGGTGGGTTTAACAACCGATTACCGTGGTGGGAAAATATTATGAATCTACCTCCATATGTTGTTGGAAGATGTAAATTCTTGAAAATTGTATCTTTTGAAATTCGTCGTCAACACGCTGCAGCTATTTTTATTTCTAATTTGCTCAATGGGCACGTTTTAAGTTAGTCCTTGTTAATGACCATGTATGCTTACTAAAAATCTTCGAACCCGTACTCTATTGAAAATAGATTCTCATAAAACCAATTATGGAATTCAATGTCGAAATGTTATAATGAACTAAGTATTTTTTGTGACTTTAATATGATGAAATTGGAAATTGACAATCATTAAAAAACGATTATTTTAGTAATTAAGAACCATAACATAATTAATTGTATTCTTTGTGTACTTTAGAAAGACCGTACATCCTTGAAGTCGTACCATAGTATTTTGTTAAGTTCTTAGTAACAAGTTGATTTATTTTGCCTAGTCGTTCGCAGCATGAAATAATTCGATTTAGATTTGTTCGTACTGACGAAATATCAGCTTTTCTTGACATCGTCACATAAAAATAGTTTAGCTTTGTGAGGTTGTGGAATTTGTAGTATTTCGTACTTAATCAAAAATTTATTTGTCAAGTTATCGTTAAATTTAAAATTTATCAAAATCTGTACAAGTCTGCTCCTGATGCTGATCTGTATATTGTCACATCTAATTTAGATTAGGATACGAAATGAAATATTTCTTCATTTCTCTGCATTCGTATTCCAAAGCTCTGGACAAAGTTGTTTCTTCTGCAGGTTCAAACAAAATGGTCAGATTCAAACACGAGCTGCAGATAATTTTAAATGCACTAATTTCTTTTCTGTTCGCACATCGCATGTTAGATCCACACAAAAAATTACCACTGACTTGAATCTGATGGATAGGACATGCACAAAAGACTGTGGTATGAAAAAGAAAACTAAATATCGTTCTTAGTGTGCGACAGAGAAACTAAAAATGTATCTTTCTTGTCTAGAATTTCGAATTTTCGGAAATCAAATTAAAATTTATGTAAAAACGTGGGTGAAGAAAAACACGAAATGAAATATATCTGGAGTATTTCAACAAAACCCTACATCACCATTTCAAGAGAATGTTATCGGATACATTAGTGGTTACGTAGTGAGAATGACACAAAATTCGTCAAATGTGATGAATGCATTCACTCACGGTACTCTGAGTAAGGCGATGCCCATTCAACAGCACTAAAATGTTTATTTAAGAAAAGCAGAGGAGGTCTGGATTATCCCATCGAATATATACTTAAAACTAAAATATCAAGATGAACGATTGATTGGCTCTAATTATTTCAAATGATTTAAATATATCTGGATTATGTCCAGCACTACACGATCATCAGTTTCGATAGAAAGTTTAATCAGCACAAAAATCGAAAAACAAGCGGGATGCAAAAAAAGTTGGCTGCATCCTTATACGACCGGCAGCGTGACTGCAAGTTAATAAGACATTATTTGTCATTTAATTACTTTGATAATCCCCTGTGATTACGAATAATTGCTTAAAAACATATTTGCACTTTTTGTATCTTCTAACTGTATTTGCTGCATTTTAAACCGCTAGAATGCACTGATTTGGCTGCAAAACTAAATTTTCGACCGATTTGCAGTACCAACTGATGATTGGAAATAGAGAGAAAACACTACCTATCGGAATAAAATAAAGCTGTAACACCGACCAAAAATTAGCATCAGCGCTCGCAGTACGACTGAAATATGGTATAGTGGAAATTTTTTGAAGTCGTGGAGCCGAAAAATATTTTGTCTAAAATCACTCTGAAATCACATCTACAGCAAAATTTTTAAAATCCAAACAAAAACAAATTTAAGAAACTGTCAAATCAACAGAAATAATTTTGTTTTGCGTAGAGAGTAAGAAAATAAATTTATTGCGATTCTATTGTAATTTCCAATTATTTTTGTTTACTTTGGAAAAGATCCATTTTTGTGTTGTGTATTTTATCACATTTTTATTTGATACAATTTTTATTTAAACAATAAAGCTACAAATATATTAAAAACAGAGAATATGTTTTTGCTTTCTTATAGTGATAAAATTTTATTTTATTTTTAGTACTAGTTTCGAGCACCAAGCTCTCTGTCAACTATATAAAATATTCTAACTTAAAAAGGATAAATTCCTGCTATTTTATAATAGTTTGGTAGATGACGTTATATGGCATTTTGTCTTTCAAAAATCCCATATTCATTAACAACTTAGAACATAAATACATTCTCTACAACATCAACAACTTAAGAAAACACATAACGTATTGGTACAAATATGTTGATGACATTATAGTATTGCTTAACGGAACAACAAGGCAACTTAAGGTACTTTACAACTACTTAAATAATCCCCACCCAAATATAAGTTTCACTATGGAAACTGAGGTCAATAAACAGATTAATTTGTTGGACATCACAATAACCAATGAAAACCAAAAACACAGCTTTAAAGTGTATCGCAACCTGAAACAAACGAACCACACCATCACATAAAATCACCCAGAATCACACAAATTATCAGCGTATCTCCATATGATTAACAGATTAAACACAACACCAATGAACCACATAGATTACACCAACGAAATAAAAATCATAAAACAAGTAGCGACCAGCAACGGTTTCAAAGAAAATATGATCGATGAAATGAACATAAAATATAAAAGGAAAGAATGCTTGAGATCGCTCACTACATTAATAACAGAGAGAAGAGAACCACAAAAATACATAACAAACAACAGTACTATAGATCATGTTTTCCGAAAGAGGCAACACGATCAAAGAAAAAGTACAGAGCGTTTGCCACTAGATGTCACAACAAAATCAGAACAATATTACTGACGTTTATCAATTTAATTATCACGTATTAATAATAAACATTTTTATAAGACTAAAATATTTTTGCTTATGTTTACAAAAAGTGCACATAAAAATGTCATACAATTTTTGACAGCAAATATTTAGTGATACCTTGTGGCATTATGTGAAAGTTGCGTATGCTTTCGGAGTTTTCCGAAAGATGGTAGCTCTTGCGGTTTAAGAAAATTTGATATTATACATAAAAATTTTCGACAATATAATTACAAAGTAGCACGTAGAACATCAAATAAAATTGAAAATTGCATCAATAGACGTAATATGCATAGTGATTACCAAACTGGGGTGTACAAACTAAAATGTGATGATTGCGACATGCTCTATATTGGCAAAACACATATAAAGTCAAATTTTGCGCAACATCTGACAGAACAGCAGCATAAATGTACAAGTTTTGACCACAAAGTTGAAATTGTATGTAAAATGCCGAAAGGGGACAACTTGGATCGCGCAGAAGAAATTCACATCTACGAACACAGACAGGCATAATCCTCATATTTTGAACGACAAAATGCCGTATAACGCCACCTACCAAACTATTATAAATAGCAGGAATTTATGTTTTTTAAATTAGAATATTTTATATAAGGGTTTTCCAATAAGATTTTTCATTTTGAATAGCCTGCTATTTGGGCAGCTGTTAATTTTGAAGCTGTCATCTTTTGACATTTGACAAGTAAAAACTACGCCATTACTAAAAAATGGTACGATACCTTGGGTATATTGGATCCTTCAAATGCATCAAAATGATCCGGATTTTCATCGAAAAATCATCTTTAGTGTTGAGGTCCATTTTCACCTCAGATGCTACGTTAATAAGCAGAATTGACGCGTTTGGGGCTCAGAAAATCCAAGAATGATAGTTGAAAAGCCTCTCCATCCTCAACGTGTCACTTTTTGGTGCGGTTTTTGGGCTGGCGGTGTAATTGAACCTTACTTTTTCGAAAATGAGGCTGGTGCAAATGTTACGGTGAATGGATTGCGCTACCGAGCTATGATTAATGATTTTATGGCCAGAATTGGAAGATCGAGATGGACGACGTTTATTTTCTGCAAGACGGCGCTACGTGCCACACAAGCAACGAAGCAATCACAATTTTGCAAAATGAATATCAAAATGAAACCTCTTATTGGAAAACCCTTTAGTTGACAAAGAGCAACTTGGTGCTCGAAACTAGTACTAAAAATAAAGTAAAAAATTATCACTATAAAAAAAGTAAAAACATAAGACGTTCATAAGACGTCTCGGTATTTTATATAGTCTTTGCTTACAATTTTTAAATAAATACAGTAAAATAAAATATTTCTATTAAAATCTATTATTTATTTATAAATTTATTATTAATTTAATATATATACTGCAATAAGAGCATGGGTTTTACTAGACATCTGTAATTTCAAATTTATTTTCGGCCCAAATTAATGATAAGTTACATAAGCATTATATTATAATTTGGTGCAAGGTTCTTAATGTTTTTTTGTGAAACACATATCTGTTAGACTTTGCAAAAAAACGTAAAATTTTAGTGCAAAATGAAAGGTTAATTTCCACTTTGTGGAACAATTTCACTTTGCAATAAATGTTAAGCAATAAGTGCAAAATCAAAAGTTGCTAAGTTTTTTTGTGGAATAGGGCTCAGATTTTTATCCAATTTTATTAAACTCTGTTTAATTACAGAACACGCTAAATTTGATTAAATTGTGCGATCTAAATTCCAATTATTATTAAAGTTTTAATCAAACTTTTAAGTAATCCTAATTAAGCTAAAAAAATTGATGCTGATGAATTAGAGCACTAATCTAAATATATTTTATTAAAATCAAATTATTCCCAATTTATAATCAATTTTATTTAAACATATTGGCAAAATTTTATGCTTGAATAAAATTTGAATAATTGGAATTCGAATTCAGGCTATGTTGGAAATTAAATAGTATTGCCAGAATAAACCTTGCAAAATGAAACATATTTCTGAATTTAATTTTTTTATATTAAAATTTTACGCAAAATCTATTGAAATTCATCTCAAATTTATTTCTTAGTAGGCCCATAACGTAAATTCCGATTTATCTAAAATTTGGATTCAAATTTGATTAGAACTCTTAATGATAATTTGTACTTTAACTTTTTTGTGTTCTTTATTTTACAATTTATCTACTTACGAGACAATCAAGTAAATTTTTTGTATTTTTACATTGTCATGATCGGAGTGTTTTATCCATTGATAAAATCTCACTTGTTACATAGCGATATGTACGTTACGTTACGTAAGCGTAGTAACATAATAATATTATAATGGATACATGTAAACGTATTGTAATTACATGTATCACAGATATAGCTCATGTAAAAACATCGTGAATAAACTATACACTCGTATACTTGACGTCTGATAAACAACACGTGTTTCCATCATATATCCTAACCACATAAAAAGGGATTACATAAATAAAAAAAAATAAAAAAAATAAATAAATAAATAAAGTGAAAAATAAAGATTAATAATAAAAATTGTGGAAGGATTAAGACCACCAAAAGCCTTAATATTATCGGATGACCGTGGCAATGAATGGTAAACGAGGATCAAATTGTTCAATTATTACGCAGTGGCAAGTGGATTGAGCACAAAAGACGACAACATAAAAGTTGCAACATTATTAACCTGCATTAGACCGGAAGCAGTTAATATTTTCGAAACATTCGGACTAAAAGAAAATGCAACATTTGAAGTAATAATAAAAAAGCTTGATGATTTTTTCACGCCAAAGTCAAATGTAACCTACGAACGGTACATTTTCGGAAAACTCCAACAAGCAAACGAAACGTTTGCTGAATAATTCACTAAAATCAAGGCGCAAATAGTAAAATGCGAGTATGGAGAAATTGAGGATGATCTGCTACGAGATAAAATAATAATCGGTATAAATGCGGAAAACTTACGGGAAAAATTATTGGCAATGGAAAACCTAACCTTACAAAAAACCATCACCGCGTGTAAGGTACATGAATCAATGGTAAAGCAGATGTCTACATTAAGAGCAACGGGAACCAACAGAGGCAATGATGTATGTAAGTGAGATAAATAAAATTAGTAGTTTCAAAAGAGAAAACTTATATGTGCGATAGATGCAAAACGATTCATAGTTCGCATAGTTGTCCAGCTTTTTGGACAAATCTGTAATAAATGTAAAAAAAGAAATCATTTTGCAGTCACATGTAGAACTAAAAAAAATCAAAAAGTAAATGAAGTACAGACTAATTCAGATTATGACGAGGAAACTCTTGATTCATTATTTATAGAAGAAATTGAAAATACTAAAGTAAAAAATAATTGTTGGTTGGTGCCCAATGTAATGTAGTTGACATTGACTTAATGAACAAATTAGGGTACGCCATCAGAGATGATGTGAATAAGGAATTGGACAACATAGAAAAATCAGGAGTAATTAAAAAGATAACAACTTCAACGCCAGCAGTGTCGCCCCTCGTAATAGTAAATAAAAAAAAAAAATTAAGGATTTGCATTGATCCATCGCAAGTAAATCGTAGTATTTTGAGAAGACATTTTCCCTTACAAACATTACAGGAAATTGCAGCAAAAATAAAGAAGGCAAAATATTTCTCGTTGCTGGACTGCAAAAAAGGATTTTGGCAAATCCCAGTATCGGAACGTAGTCAACAATATTTGGCTTTTTCAACACCATGAGGAAGATACACCTGTCTCAGGTTACCGTTTGGACTCGCTTCAGCACCAGAGGTGTTCCAGCAAGTGATGCAAGGGATTATAGCAAATATCCCAAATACAGAATGTTCAATGGATGATATCCTAATTTATGCATCAACGAGAGAAGAGCTGCAAAAGATAAAGCGCTAAATTACAGCGGTTTCAAACTAAATAAAGAAAAGTGCCAATTTAATGTTAAAAATATTAAATTTTTAGGGCATCTATTGTCAGAAGAAGGCATCAGACCAGATCCGGAAAAAAATTTGGCTATTAAAAACCTAAAAATACCTAATAATATCAGTCAAATCCAACGACTGATGGGTATGAAAATATATTTGTCAAAGTTCATAACGAATTGCTCGGAAGTCACCGCTCCACTAAGAGAGCTATTAAAGAAAAATAATCAATTCGTGTGGGATTTTAGCCAACAAGAGGCTTTTGAAAAAATAAAAAGTATCCTTTCAGTTCAGTTCAAAGGCATTAGGAGCAGTATTGCTGCAGAACGAGCATCCAATAGCTTACAGCTCGAAATCTTTGACGGAAACTGAAACAAGATATCCACAGATAGAAAAAGAAGCTTTGGCAATCCGGTTTGCCTGCAAAAAGTTTCACCAATACATATATGGGAGATCATTGACTATCGAAACGGATCACAAACCGCTAGAATCTATTTTTAAAAAAAAATTTGCAAGCCGCACCAGCAAGAATACAAAGGATTATGTTAGAGGTTTACCCGTATAATCCAGAAATAATATATCGAAAAGTCGTGATGTGCAAAATATCGATGACCCATATTGCAGCAATGTGGAAGAATTGGAAATAGACGTTATTGTACCAATGTCACCAACAGCGCGAAACAGCTTGGTTAACGACACGAACGGAGACGAAAATTGGTCAACTTTGAAAAAATACATATTAAACGGATTTCCAGAACATAATAAAGTTCCAAATGAACTAAAGCATTTCCTAAACTTTAAAGAAGAGCTGTCAACCTACGAGGGTATACTATTTAAAGGAAGTAAAATAGTAATTCCCATCAAGCAGCTAGAGAAAATTTTAAAAACAGCATACTTGGGTCATTTGGGTATTCAAAGTACATTACAGAGAATACGCCAAGCATTTTACTAGAAAAATTTAGAAAAAAATGTCATAGACTACGTAGAAAATTGTAGTATCTGTCAAGCTACCCAACGAGCCAACAACAAACAGCCGATAATTCTGAAAGCCATTCCAGACTACCCATTTCAAATTGTTGCGTCGGACATGTTTAACTTTGACTGAAATAATTATATATTATTAGTCGACAGCTATTCGGGCTTTATAGAATTCGAAAGGTTAAAGCATCTCAACTCGTTGGAAGTAATAAATTTCTGTAAAAAATATTTTGCAATCTTTGGAACCCCAGAGATTTTCGAGTCCGATAATGGCCCACAATACTCATCCAAAGAGTTCAAAAATTTTGCAGAATAATGGAAATTTAAGCATAACACCTCAAGTCCACACTATCCAAAAGCAAATGGACTTGCCGAAAGGGCAGTGCAGACGGTTAAATTATTGCTTAAGAAATGTCAAAAGTATAGCCTGTTGTTTGCAACCACTTATCACGTTTTGCTTTTCACCTTATTAAAATTTTGATGAAAAGTATTCAATTGAGTTTGGATAATTGAACAGCACTCACTTAAAAATGTTCTGTCAAACAGTAAAACGATAAGTGATAAGCCGTTTTTTGTAAAGTGATAACTTAAGATTTTAAATTATTTTCATATTTTGTTTCACCAATTTTTTAAACTTATCACTTTTCAAAAATAATTTAATAAATTAAACAAAACTTAGTTCTTGTGATATTGTTTCCACATAATAAATTTGAATTTTCGTCAGGATTATTTCAAAATAGCGAAGACAAACTTCAAACTTTAAACAAATCGAACAGTCAAGACACGTTTAAGTTAAGTAATAAACAACATTGATACCTGGATGTATGTGTAGCAGTTGGTTATTTAATTCATTTGTTTTAAGGCAAAGAAATTCGAATAAAAGGGATAGTTCAGCCGAATTGGATAAAAATCGGGCTTTAAAAGAAATAAAATGTTCAGAAGCTTTTATTTCAATCGTTGTACTTTTTGTTTCACGAAGATTAATAATTCAATGAGGTTTCCATCACTTTTAGTGGGACCCGGGCAGAGCTATGGATGAGAAATCAAAAATCGAAACTAGAATCTCACATTTTTTTAGCTAATCCCTTTGTTTTTGCATAGAATACTTAAACTAGTTTAGCTAAATCAGATTTATTAAACCACAGTCTGTCTAGATCTAGAGTATTACGGTTCTTTTATAAATGGTTACTTGATAAACCAGATTAGGTAATTCTCATGTGCAATTTATTTATGAATAACAAATTTTTCTCTCTGAGATTACCAGTATTCGCTGACAGAGGCCGAATTAATTCCGAGGAGTAAGTTGTGTTCGGTGTGTAAATTATTTCATTTCCAATATGAATTAAATTCGCGCTAAATTAATATGGATTTTTTTAAAAATTCATCCCTCGCGACGGAAATGTAAAGATGTAAAAACAAACAATATCAACGGCAAAGTTGTTCTGCAAGAGATTTTCTAACGAAATATGCAGCTAATTGTTTAATTCCTTTTGGTTTTTTACAAAGAAGTTCGAGTAATGAAAAAGGCTAGTAGTCTTGAAAAAAATCGATTTTCAGCAAATAACTCACTTATTTTGAATTAAATGGATAAGAGAGAAGGTAGAAAATGGGAGAAAATTGACCGATTTTTAATTGTCATAAAGTTAAAAATTATTTTGAAAATTAAAAATTTAAAAACGAAAAGTAAAGGAATTATTATAATTTTATAGTTTGTATGTAAGTGAGCGCAAATCTCAAAAACTACTGGACCAATTTTCACCAAATTTTCACTGTTGGCTTCCTTTTAGCCTCGGGATGGTTTTAGGCTATTGATAGGGCTTTTTTTAGGAGCGAGTTAAGCAATCTGCAAAAATGAGTTTTTCTTAGCGTTCTACGCATCAATTTATTTTATTTTGTTGTTGGTTTGTACATTTTATAAAGTTTATTGTATTGGCTTTTGATTTATTTTTTATGAATGAAATACATCGTAAAATATTTTGCTATAATTTGCATTTTCAATAGTTTTACTATATACTGTTTGAAAATCGTAGAAGAAAAGTTGTTTCAATTTTCAGTAAGAACGAGAAAAGAAAAGCATTTCATTTTAGAAACTAATACAATCAAACAATTAAAATAAGTCTATAGATTTTTTTTTTTTTTTTTCAATAAATAAAACTAAAGAATACGTGAAATTAGTAGGCAGACCGACCCCCTTAAATGCAAGTTCATTTCTAATATGTTAATACGTAAATTATGATGTGTTAAAATACATACATACTCGTATATGGCACGAAGATTAGTAAAATCGGTAACTTTTAAACAATTTCATTTTAATTTGTATCTAATTGCAATTATTAAATTATAAAATAAAAATACAATTTAGTAAATAATAATATGCATTTTTATTTTATCTGCTAACGCCTAAATGTCATACCTTTTCGAATTTTTAATCTCTTTAATTCATTTTAATGCCATCTTATGTTCAATAGCGAAAATAAAAGTGGCAAATACATAAAACAATGTGGTCCTCAGTTCCTACAAATTTATTTTGTTTCGGACGCTGATCAATTTTCACTTCGCTCAAATACTATGCCAAGCCTTAAACGAGGTTTGATGGCATTGCTTCAAAAATGCTTTCAAGAAAACTATTGCTACATCCAAAGTTTAAAATATAATCTTGATAATAGATCCAGAGGATGAACAGATGATTTTCAGTTAGTGATTCATGCTGACCGAGCACCAGCGAACCAACACAGCGGTAGATTTAATGTTCCTACTACAAACGAAGTTTGTTACATGCAAGAAAAGACGCAGGACGCCATATCGTATGTACTTAACTATGGACGTCTCGATTTGTTCGTGACATTCACGTGTAACCCCGATTGGCCGGAAATAAAAAATGAACTATTTTCAGGTCAAAAACCTTGCGATAGACACGATGTAATTTCAAAAGTTTTACTTTTGTGGTTGCAGCCAAAAATTCAGCCGGACGAAATTAATAATATAATTTGTGCTGAGCTCCCTAACAGGGAACATGACCCTCTTTTATATGAGATAGTGTGCAAAAACATGTTACATGGACCTTGCGGCGAGCAGAACCGAGCCTCACCATGCATGATAAACGGCAAGTGTTCGAAGAGGTATCCCCGACAATTTATTCCCGAAACACAAACTGATGATGATGGCTATCCCACATACAGGCGAAGGGCTCCTCAAGATGGAGGGCAAACTACCACACTTAGAGTACATGGAAAAACAGTGACAGTAGACAACAGATAAGTTGTTCCGCATTGCCCAATATTGCTACGATGCTTCAGTGCTCATGTAAATGTTGAATACTGTCACTCCGTGCAGGCAATCAAATATATATATGCAAGTACATAAATAGGGTTCGAATCAAGCTACGTTCTACATCCAAAATGACAAAGATAATTTACAGAAGTATGTGAACGGTGTCGATACATAAGCACTTCGGAGGCTGTCTGGCAAATATTTGAGTTGCCCATCCATGAATGATATCCCGCTGTCATTCATTTGGCTGTACATTCAGAAAATGGTCAACGTGTGTATTTTACGGAGGACAACACACACCAAATCGTATAAAATCCACCAAAAATTACGCTTATTGGCTTTTTTAACCTGTGTAATTTAGATGATTTTGCCAAAACGTTATTATATCACGAGGTTCCAGAAGAAAGCGTGGTAGAAACGTGGAAGGATCCGACTCTCGGTAGAGTCTATAATATCCACCCAAATCAAACCGAGTGCTTTTATTTACTTGCTTTGCTGCATCATGTCCGAGGGCCAACTTTCCAGGCAGCTTGCGGAGAACTTTGCCTTCTAGAAAATGGCGATCTGGAGAGATACACTTGCCGATGCCGCAGTCTTTCGTTAAGAGAATTGTTCGCAATAATCTTGATTTTCTGTCAACCAACCCAACCCAATGTATTGTGGGAAACATTCCAAAAAAATTTATGTGATGACATTCTTCACACAGAGCGGATACCATTTTCCGGAGATATCTTTAACCAATGCCTCATTGAAATAGAAGACAAGGTTTACAGTATGAGTGAGAAACATTTAGTTGACTTAGGCTTGCCTTCACCGATCCGTTCCCAGCAAAATGCCAGTTATCTCTACGAAGGTAATTTAAGGCGTTCATATGATACCACTATGTTGCGAAATTACGTACAAGAAAATGTTCCTAAATTGGAATCTGATCAACAACGAGCTTTTGATAAAATCATCGATAGCGTTAGACGGATCTGTTGCCGCCCGTCCTCGATTTGGCTACTCCAGGCGTAAAGTAGGACGGTAAAAAATAAATCAAGAACAAACAACAACAACAACGACAACCGTGGTAAAATATTTTTCGTGGATGCTCCTGGTGGAACGGGAAAGATATTTCTTATTAATATTTACTGGCCAAAGTTAGATCTATAGGTAGTATGGCCCTAGCTGTTGCATCGTCAGGTATTGCCGCCACACTAATCAGCGGTGGCGCACATTCCACATTTAAACTACCTCTAAACATGTCTCTTCAATAAGAATCCGTCTGCTATATCAGAAAAAAAAGTCCTCTCGGAAAAATATTACAAGAAACTAAGTTTATAGTGTGGGATGAGTGTACGATGCGTCATCGAGCACACATTGAAGCCATCGACTGAACCCTAAAAGATATTAAATCAAACAGGAATCTAATGGGCGACGAGACTCTACCAGTTATACCAAAAGGAACTTGGACGGATATTGTAAAAGCATGTTTGAAATCATCGTCTATCTGGTATTTCGTAGAGAAATTGAGTTTGAGAACAAACATGAGAGCGCAACTTGGTGGAGGTAGTGCCGAATTCTTTCGGCAAGTACTTCTAATCGGAGATGGAAAATTTCAAAATGTAAATTCTATCATCAAAGTTGATCACCAAATAGGGACCTTAGTTACCACTGTAACAGAGTTGATTTCGGCAGTTTATCCAGGAATAGAAAATATTTTGCAGAAACCATATCTATTCGCTATGCGAAAGAGCAATCGTTTCGCCACGTAACTCATCTGGAGAGGAAATAAACCACATCATTTTAGACAAATTCAACGGAGAACAGTGTTAATCCCGCAGGCTTTTCTCCATATAATCTTAAATTGAAAGTTGGGACTCCAATTATATTGCTGCGCAACCTGAATCCGCCCAACAAGTGTAATGGCACCAGATTGCAGATCAAAGCAATGCGAAATAACATACTTGAAGCCATCATTCTCACAGAACCAGCAGCTGGAGAACTATCATATATACCTCGCATTCCCATGATCCCTTCAGTTTAAAAGGCTTCAGCTTCCAATTAAACTTTCTTTCGCAATCACAATCAACAAATCACAGGGTCAAACCTTTAAGTACATAGGGGTAGACTTGCGATTAGAATGTTTTTCACATGGTCAATTATATGTGGGTCTGCCAAGAATTGGAAATTCCGATGACCAATTTATCCTAATACCCGACTGCAATAAAACCAAAAATATAACTTATTCAGAAGTGCTTTAAATTAAAAAATTATATTATGTAAATGAAATAAATTTTAATTTTATGTTCACCATTGAATATCCAGTCTTTGTCACTAAACCAAGCTAAACCTAAAGCAAGCGGTTGCTTAATCACTGTCCCAAATAATTATTTTACATTACTTGCCTTATCAAAGTGTGAGAGTGGTAATAAAGTAAAATAATAAAATGTCAGGAAACCAGAAATCAATAGTGAAACTCCTGTTACCTTCTTCTTTTAACTTGCTTCACTACATCAATTTTTTAAATCATCAAGCGCATTGCAAAAATTTGAATACAAATAGTAGAAATTGAACCGAAGTTTGAATTTAAATTAGAAAAAAATTTAATAAATGACACAACAAAATATTGAAGATAATTTCACTATTTATTCAATAGAGTGCACATATTTGAATAAAATTTGATGGTTGTTGAAGTTTGATTAATAAAAATTAAATGTTTCTAATTTTAATGAAATTCGATTTACAAGAAACTTCGGAAAATTGTAAATTTTATGTCATTCAGCCTATGCTTGATTAGAATTTGAACCATGAAATCAAATTTAACAATAAAAAAAAGTTTTCAATATGACTTGGTTTAAATAAATCAGTTTAAAACCGACATTTTATTTCAACTCAAACTCGGATACCACCAATTTAATGTTTGAGAAAATATTACGGCAAATGAATCAAATCAAATCTCAATTTAAATTTTATAAAATTTCCAATAAAAAGTCACAGAAAATATGTTTAGTAAGATTTTGCCTGAAATAGGTTTGATAAAAATTTGATTTACGTGTAAATTTTCTCAAAACTCAGTTTTCTAGTACATTAAAATCTTCATTTTATTAATTTGAGCGAATACCAATTATTAATTAAGTTATATTCAAACAAATCTATTTCAAATACAATACAATTTTAACCTTAGAAATTTTTATAGTAAATTTAAAAAATTGATTCTAATCAAATTGCATTAAAACCAATTTAATTGTGTTTCAATTAGTTAATTAGTTTTTGTTTGAATGAGGTTTGATTAAAATTTGATTTATTCTTTTGTAAATGGAACTAATAGTCCGTGAGAGGGGCCCAATGAAATTTACACAACAGTTTGATAGAAATTATGATTAACAATTTTGATTCAAGTTTGAATAGAAGTATTTCTTTAGTTTGAATGTACATATAATAAAATAAGGGGTACCGAATTAAAAAAGGCTGAATTAAGAAAGTTCTTTAAAAATGAATTAAAAAAGTTGATTTTTGTATTAACAGCTGCGACTTACATATATTAATTCATTTTGTTTTTTGTTTTAAATTATGAATTAAAAAAAGCGATTTAGGAAAATGAGAAAACTTAAAAATGAATTAAGGAAGGCTTGTATTATTTCATTTTTAAAACAAATCTTAATTCGTTTTAGTATTTTTTCATTAATGAAAACGAGATACTTTAATACGTTTTTAATAATCAATGATTAATAATTAACAATTAATAATTAAAAATGTATTAAAATATCTCGTTTTTATTAATTATTAATTATTATTTATTAATTATTGATTATTAATTATTAAAATTGTATTATTTATTGTTCATTAAGGAAAAAATACTTATTAATTATTTTGTAATTTTATTTAAAATATTTCGTTTTTATTAATGAAAATATAATTATTAATTATTAATTATTGATTATTAATTATTAAAACTGTATTAAAATATCTTGTTTTCATTAATGAAAACATACCTAATAATTATTAATTATTAATTATTTTTTCATTAATGAAAAGAAGACACTTTAATACATTTTTAATAATTAAGAATTAATAATCAATAATTAATAATTATATTTTCATTAATACAAACGAGATCTTTTAAATAATAATTAGTAATTAATAAGTATTTTTTCCTTAATGAACAATAAATAATTAATAATTAATTAATCATTAATGAAAACGAAATCAAAGATACGAAATCAACATTTCATTGATTGATTGATTGATTGATTTCAATATACGATTAAACATTAAGCAAATCTCTCGTAGTCTAAATGCGAATACCACACCACTACACCCATGTTGCAACATGACACCATAACTCTCCCTCACCAAGGAAATATGTACCATCATACTCAGCTTTTCATGAAGCCAAACATAACAATAGCCACCCAGTAAAGAAAGGCGCCACATCGATAACCACATAAGTCTAATAGTATGATATCCGCCCCTTGCCAGGCAGCCATCGTACACCTTTTTACATATGTATAACAAAATCGAGGGATGGGAAAAGAATGTTAGTGAGGACAGACTCGGCCCGGTTACATACACCTAATAAAGCCGACAGTTAGTGTTTTTTTTTTACAACAAAACCGAAGGATTGGATAGGATTATTGGTAGGGACAGACTTGACCCGGTTACTGACACCAAAGCGATCGATAATTAGTAAATTATTAGTATTATATATAATAAATAGGTTAGCACAAGACAGCACAATCTAACTACAATATTAGATGATCATTTCTCTGGAATCCAGGGCCGGATACTCAGGACTCCCTAAATCTAAATCAGGACTTAAAAAATTATTAATGTTGTAATGTCCCCCTGTCCGCCTATCATTAATTTACATGATAAAATATTTAAGAAAATTTAAAATTACTAAGCTAAGATTACAAAAACAGCGCTTATTTTAATAAGATAACGTTAAGATTACGTATTCATTTAATTAGTATAATATTTCAATCTATATACATAAATATTTAACGAAACAGCAACATTAATATAAATTACAATTTAATACCAATAAAGTGATTGATTTTAGCAGAAGATATTTTTGATATTTTAGAATAAAAATTTTAACTATGTATTGAAAAATTTAATTTAGGGGTTGAAAAATGAGCTTCTCCAAAGAAATAGATGAAAGCGTTAAAAAATTGATAATAAAAGCATTGCAACGACAAGAAACTTATCAAAATAAATCCCTACAATATGTAATATTAAACGGATCAACAAAAATAAGCAACGTTGTAGACGCCCACGACTTTATCTAAGCCGACTGAGCGGTAATTTGCACGAGTAGCAAAATCAGCTACCCTAAAATCAGCTCCAGTGATTAATCCCGGACGTCGTCCAAATATTTATGTCTGATAGTGTACATATTCAAATGATTTTCTTCACCTTAATCATTTTCGCAACTCAAAAATAAAACTTATAAAATATTAGACTACCTAAATAAAAATCCAATTAGCATCATTCACCTATTGAAGAGATCTCCGCCACCAAAATCCTGCACCTAATCAATAATTCAGAAATTTGATCTCTTAATTAATAAATAAATATAAATATATCCAAAATTTTAAATCAGTTCACGGACCTCATTCCCTGCCAAATCAAGCATGCAAAGTAAATAAAACCATAAATAAATGTAATGAAAATGAACCCTTACTTTCTTAAAAATGTATCGATGTGTCATATACATAATTTTGACGATTGTGTGTACATCCCACCATCTAAATTTCAATAAATCCATTAAGACAACCATTAAACTCAAAAACATTTAGCCTTCCAAAATGATTTAACATAATTCCACTTTGTTCACATAAATGAACTCATCATTTTGTATTAAAAATCAAATCTTAATTTAACTTAAACCAAACATTTCTAAATTCGCATTTTATTTATCTATTTATTTAGTCAATTTATAATTTATAATATTAATTAAATTAATTAGAAAACAATTTGATTCAGTACGTAATACTCTGTAAAAAATTTATTAATCCTACCTAAATAAACCGTTCAAATGAATTGTATAAGACAGCTACCAATTCCAATTCGACTCAAACCAATTCGATTATACAGAGTATAAAAATCCTATTTGAGTCGAAAATACAAAATCTCATTGTGTTCACATAATGCATGATTTCAATAATATCATAGTTGTTTCGTGAACACACAAAAACACAAAGAGATTTACAACACCTGCATACAAGTAACAAAATCTTATATACTAAAACCAAAAACATACTAAAACCACCAATACACATTGACCGTAAATATTTTCTACCATTTTTCATGTGTGTAGCAAAGGTTATGAGTAAGCCTTATAATACATATAAACATACCTAAACTATGTATCATCAAGATAATACAGTAAAATATTGTGACAACTGTATCAACAGCAACGAAAAAATTCTCTTTTTATTGTTGTTTTTGCATTATAAAACAAAAACCAACAAAATATACTACATTTCCTTAACAGAGTCCATGTAAAGAGCGAACGAGACAGCTGTACAACCATATTGTTGATCCTGCCATATATAAATCAAGTTGTATGCATGTATTAGTGCTCATTTTACACAATAGTAAAATACTTGTGACAGCTGCATCAAAACCAACGCAAAGATTCTCTTTCTCGTTGTTGTTTGTACTTAATAATACAAAAACCAACAAAACCACGCACACTTCCTTCATAGAAACCGTGCAAAGAGTAAACGAGACAGCTACACAAACATATTTGCCCTTTTTTATACCAAATTATAAGTATGTATTAGTGTCGATTGTAAAATGTACACAAAATTACACATAAGAATACAAATAAGTGTGCGAAAAATTAAAATTTAATACCAAATTTACTGCGACTTATTTTATATAAGTTAAAATTTATTTCAATACTATCTAAATATTAGACTTTAGTAATTAAAAATTGAACTTTGATTTTATGTACAATCCACAAAATATCAAATCATGCACTTTTAAGTTTTCTATCTACAAAAATAAAAAATTGCCTGACAAATGCATCCCGGTGGATTGCATTTTCCAAAATTACACTCAATTATTACACTAAAATTAATTTAATTAGAATTTGTTGGGTGCGTCTCAATAGGGTAGGGGTTGACCGTCTATAGCCATGTATCTCGTGGTCTATATTCCAACGCTGCAACTATGTAGAAACCACCAAATGTGTCTAGTATACCTCCACGTGGTAACACCCGGGCAACGATGTGAAGCAGCGGCGAAATACTAGAGGCGAGTGCAATACACTATAAATCAGCAATGAGCAGAACAAATAAGGAAACTAATACCCCAGGTGGTACACCTGTTGCTCAGGTAAATCCACCCTCTTCGGAGGTCGGTCTCATGGATTCTGGGGGAGACCAGCCATTGCTATACTACAATTATTTTAACCAATCCCAAGACATGTTGGTGAATAAACAAGCTCATTTGAGTGAAATAGAAAAGGATAATTCACATCCCTTCCAGAGGAGTAACAAAGTCGCGTATTCTCCGAAAAGAGGCGGTAGTCCCTCCATTGAGGCCAGCAGCCACAACACTCGTTTTACAAACGAAGAAAAGCTTCACAATGAATTGTGTAAAGCTAATAATGCATTAGTTGAAGCCAACAATATAAATAAGCAACTGAATGTTACAATTGCATGGATGCAGGAGCGTATGAAGACGCTTGAAAACGAAGTTAAAGCTCTTAAGCCAAAGGAGGACATCGATTCTACTCCTAACCAGAATACAACTCCACAAGAGTATCATACGGATGAAGAAGAACTAGCTCGAGAAACTGAGTGGATTAGAGTTAAAGGTGGGAGAAAAAAAAGGAGACGGAATAATACGCCCTCCCCACCTCAATTAAAGGATAATGTTCCAAATATTATCCAGAAACAACCAAAAAAAAATACCTCCACCACCACCAATAGTAATAGATGAAGTCAAAGACTACGATGTACTCTATGAAAAAATAAAAACCATAACTGCTACTGATAAGTTTAATGCAAAGGTGATGAATGGAAACACCATCAAAATAAACTTAGAAGATGCTGAAACATACAGAAAATTGACAAAAATGTTAAATGAAGAAAAACGTGCTTGGCACACGTTTGAAGATAAACAAACCAGACCAATTAGGGTCATGGCTAAAAACTTACACTCTACGTGTAAACCAAATAAAATAATTAATGACCTGAAAGCAAAAGGATTTAAGGCAACTGAAGCATCGATTAAGCTAAAACGGAGAGGCAAAGTACCTCTCAACATGTTTATGTTGACCTTCGATACTGATGAAGATATCGAAAAAATTTATCAAATTAAGTACATCTTGGGGTGCAAAGTGGTTATTGAGCCTCTAAGAAGGTCTAAGCTTATACCACAATGTAAACAATGTCAAGCCTATGGACATACACAAAAGTATTGCAACAGGGAACCCAGGTGTGTCAAATGTTTAGGTAAACATCATACCAAAGATTGTGTAAAAGCCCAAAATGTTCAACCTAAATGCGTTCACTGTGGAGAAAACCATCCGGCTAACTACAGAGGATGCAGCGTTGCTATTGAACTGCAAAATATCAAAAATAAGAACGTGATTGCTAAAAATCCAAGTTCATTCAGGAAACAAACGGTTAAGATGAACCGACCCGAAGTAAATCGTAGAGTGTCGGGAACTACTCAAGGACAATTTGGTAAAATGACTTATGCTCAAGTAATGATGAGCAACGGAAATCCAGGAAAAACTGCTCAAAATGACGATATAAGTCAAACACTTAAATTAATTTTAAGCAGACTAAATACATTTGATGAGCGATTACAGAAACTAGAGTACAGCACTAAGGGAGCCATCCCTAAACAGAAAAATGGCCCAAGATCTTAGAATCTTATGTTGGAATGCCAATGGACTGATGCAACATCAACAAGAACTGCAAGTGGTCCTGGACACAGAAAAAATCGATGTATGTCTCATCACGGAAACACACTTCACTAGACAATCAAACATTAAATTTCAAAATTATCAAATATATCACACTATTCACCCTGGAAACACTGCTAAAGGAGGTAGTGCTGTTATAATTAGAAATAGTATTCATCACTATGAGGAGTTAAAATATGAAACGGAAGAAATACAAGCAACTACTGTTATTGTCAAATCCAAAAGTAGTTCTATTTGTATTGCTAGTATTTACTGCCCACCGAAGCACTCAATGAAAGAAAAAGATTATCTCGAGTTCCTCAGTAAATTAGGAAAACGATTTGTACTTGTAGGAGACTTTAATGCAAGAAATGTCCACTGGGGATCCAGATTAACAACAACTAAGGGTAAAGAACTCCTAAAAGCTATCAGAAAATGCAGTTGTGAAGCCCTCTCAACTGGAAAACCAACCTACTGGCCAACTGATCCAAACAAAGTGCCAGATCTGATTGATTTCTTTATAATAAAGAATATATCTGTAAATTATGTACAAGTAGATGAAAGCCACGACTTAAACTCTGATCATTCACCAATACTTCTAACGTTAAGTGAAAAAATCATTCAGAAAGAAAGAAACCCTTTCCTAGTAAATAATCACACTAATTGGGCATGCTTTAGACTATCGCTAGAAGAAAAAATTAACTTAATGGTTCCATTAAAGACTGAAGAACAATTAGACAAAGAAGTTCACAAATTTGTAAACGATATACAGCAATCAGCTTGGGAAAATACTCCTGAAATTAAAACGAAAATCAAGGGAAACAATTACCCTATGGAAATTAGGGAACTCCTCGCAGAAAAAAGAAGAGCGAGAAGAGTATGGCAACAAACAAGGGCCCCCCAAGATAAAACTCATTTGAACAACCTCACTCAACAATTAAGAAGAGAGATCAAAGAATTGAAAGATGAATCAATCAGCAACTATTTAAGAAAATCAACTAATGATAACAGTACTGATTATTCTCTTTGGAAAAGCAACCAAAAGAATCAAAAGACCAATAATGCAGATTCCCCCAATAAAAATAGCAGGTGAGAAATGGGCTAGAAATAATGAAGACAAAGCTCGAGAATTTGCCGAACACCTCGAAAAAATATTCCAGCCACATGAAGACCAAACGTTGGAAGCCGAGATAATAACTGAAGAAGCTGTGCAAGAAAGTAAAGAAATCCTACCCACAACACCAAAAGAAGTCATGCGTGAGATAACAGCTAATATGAATACGAAAAAAGCTCCTGGGTACGATCTTATTACTGCAGAAATCTTAAAAGAACTGCCAAGGAAAGCTCTGGTGAAACTCACCAATCTTATAAATGCAGCATTTAGAATCAAATGTGTACCAAGCTTATGGAAAATTGCAGAAGTAATTATGATCCCAAAACCTGGGAAACCACCACACATAACATCGTCTTATAGGCCAATTTCGCTATTGCCAGTCATGTCCAAACTATTTGAGAAGCTTCTGGTAAAAAGATTAAATCCGATAATCGAGAGTAAAAACTTGATCCCAAATCATCAGTTCGGTTTTCGCAACCAACACTCAACAATTGATCAAGTACACAGAATAACCAGTATAATTGAGAAAGCATTAGAGGAGAAAAAAGTCTGTTCAACAGTATTTCTAGATGTTGCACAAGCGTTTGATAGAGTGTGGCATGAAGGACTTAACCACAAGTTAAGGAATCTTCTACCAATGCAATTTGCTAAGATACTGGAATCATACTTGAAAGCTAGGTTCTTCAGGATTAAGTTAGATGATACATTTTCTGAATTGAAAGAAATCAATGCAGGAGTTCCACAGGGCAGTGTATTAGGGCCGGTTTTATACCTACTATACACCTATGATCTTCCTACATTAGAAAACAACACGTTGGCAACTTTTGCAGATGATACGGCGATCTTAGCTGTTAGAAAAAGCAACGAAAAATCAACACAGAAGTTACAATCAGCTATAACTCAAATATATAAATGGACAAAAAGGTGGAGAATAAAACTAAATGAAGCTAAATCAGTTCACATCAACTTTACAAACAGACGATTCGAACATATTCATTTTACTATAAATCGGGAAATAATACCGCATGCGAACACAGCTAAGTATCTGGGCATGACCCTGGATGCTAAACTACGATGGAAAGCACACGTCAAGAAGAAAAGTGAAGAATTAAGACTTAAATACAGAAAAATGTACTGGCTGATGGGAAGGAACTCTTCTTTATCAAACATACAACAAGCTTCTACTTTATGAGCAAATATTGAAACTGATTTGGACTTATGATATTCAGCTTTGGGGTTGTACCAAACAGATCAACGTAAATATCATCCAAAGATTTCAGAATATGGTATTAAGGAACATCGTTGATGCACCTTGGTATGTCAGGAACAATGACCTTCATAGGGACCTTAAAATGAACCTCATCTTAAACGAAATCCAGGAAAAAGCACGGAGACATGAAGAAAGGCTCCGCCAACATGTGAACATTGAGGCAACTCAGCTCCTAAGCATCACGAATTTAGTTCGCAGACTTAAAAGAACCAAACCTTTTGAGCTGGTGTGATTGTCAGCTTAAGCAGCATTATGCTGATCTAAAATCCACAACAAAGATGTGGTTTACATCAATTTACCAAACACTATGGAATGCCAATGGGAAGAAGCCATAGATTAATTTAAGTTAGTAAATTAAGTCAGATTGCTAATTAGTCCAGGAGACTAGATTGTAATTACATAAAATAAATAAATAAAATTTATTTTAAATTAAAAAAAAAAAAAAAAAAAAAATGAGAATTTAATTTAAAATTTAAAATTAATCAGTATATACCTATGTATATAAAGTATATACATATTACTATATAAATAAAACACAAAAATAAAATAAAACAAAATTAAATTAAATTTTTGAAGATGATAGAAAAAACACGACTATCCTCTTTGACGAACTCTCGCCAACCACACTAAAAAGCAAAAAATCTTACGTCAAAATTTTCAAAATTAGTTCACATATTATAAAATAGATGGCACTGATTAGCAAAGATACAATATTTGCTAAACCAAAGAAACACACCAAATGAACCAAATTTTAGTACTAAATGTTTAAATTACTTAGGAAAGACTCAACCCTTTGTGCATAGTTTCCAATTATTTCCGCTGTATACAATTTGGCGCCACCATCGTTTGGTTGACGTCGAAAGCCTAAAGTAGTTCCCTCCCCGTATAACCAAACTCAGGAACAGCATGAGCAATACTAAACCTTTTTCTAGTATGTATATAATCTGCAATTTCGTTTGTACCGGATTTTCCGTTCCTTTTTTTACATGAAATTTTTGACTTACTCCCGCTAAAGATGTTTTCACATCAAAAACAAAGAAATAAACGATTATTTGCGACTCACCCAGTTGCTTCATAAACACACAATGTGGTACAATTTTTTTGCCAACGAGCAAATATCTTTGTTTGTTACTGAAATTGCAATCTTCCATATTTGAGTTGAGTGTAGGGTTGCAGCAACAAGAGATTTTGAATAAGTGTTGGCTATTTTGCAATGAAATTATTTATCTCTTCTTCGACACCCCCAGATTTTATTTCATTGATTTGTAAGATATATTTATGGCGCGGTTATTGGTTCCATTTACCATTTGCTGTTAACAATAAAGCATCCTAGCTGGTTAAAGTTTCTATTCATTTATCCCCGGTTTCAAACCCCGCCACTTGTTTGAAATTTTTTAGATTCCATAAGAAGAATTAACATTCTTGGTTTTTTTTCTTCAATTTTTTGTTTGGTTTAACAACGGTAATTTTCCGCAACTATGGTGGATTTGCGTGCTAAATATAAAAATGGAAGAAATTAAGATATCTCGATAATCTCGACCCAAATTACTTCCAAAATTTTTTCGAGATTACGCGAGTTAAAAAGACGAAGATTTATCGAGAAAAAACAAAAAAGTTGAAATCGAGAATCGAGAAATTGAGATACGTAAGAGAACAGGGAAATAGGAATAAAAACAAAAAAAAAAAATCCGGAACCAGAGTCGGTTAATTCCACATGATTCCGGGTCCGACTCCTTTAACAATACGAAAACAAACATAAACCCCGCGGCTCCGACTCCACAGCCCTGGTAATAACACCTTGTGGGAGCGAAATACATGTTTATGTAAGTCAAGTAGACGATTTTTTTTGTTAATTATTAAAAAACAAAATGGTGGCGCAACGGCTCAATCTACAGGTCAAAATTTTCAATCTAGAAAAAAACCTCCAAATCTAGTGAGTACGTAGGATTTTTAAAAAAATGGCGTCAATGTAAAGGCATTTTTTTTCATGAAAAAATCGTTCATAAAATCGTTAAATTTTAATTGATCAAAAACATCCTACGTACTTCACTAGATTTTGAGGTGCTTTGTTCTAGATTGAAAATTATGACCTGTAGATTTCCGCTAGTGGAGAGTCATTAAAAAAACGGAGTTTCCTTTGATCAGCTATTGCGCCGCCACTCCGTTTTTAAACAAAACTTTTTCGTATACTTTATGTATTAAAGCCCAAATTTAAAAAAAAATATCGCTTTGTTTTTCTTAAATAAATTGGAGAAAATGAGTCTTGATTTCGCTTCCCACAAGGTGTTATAACACGTGATATGTTTAACAACTTTTTTGATGGTGATGGTTAATAAAGGGACTGGCAAGTCATAGCTAAACACTTTGATCAAATTGATATTATTAGAAATGATAATGCTTTAATGGTCCATCGACCAACTTGGATGGTGTGGCTTTATTTTTTTGCAGCTAGTGATGAAGGACAATATTATCAATCAATTTGAAATTAGTCAGTAGCCTAGTTGAGTTGTTGTTGTTTCATAGATTATTTAGCGGCATTTCTTGACGTTTGATCTGACCCGAATCAGATTATGTTTGATTAAATTGCTTGTCGTTAAAGACAACTACTTGAATCAACATTTTTATCAAAAAACAAAAATTTGTTAATTTTTTGTTGTTGCGGTACTGTTGAGGTACTGTTGGCAACAGGTTGAGTGTAAAAAACATATTGTTTTCTGAATGCACATGTTACGAGACCTGAAAGCGCCCAATGTAAACTTTGATCTGATCCGGATCACACAAGAAATGCGACTATTAACGAAATAAAGTGCTTTCAATAATTTTTAGATTACTTCGATTCAATTTTATATCGAATTTTTAAAATTCTTATTTTAATGCTGTGTGCCTCAGAAGACCTTTCAAACTAAACTTTTGAAAGACCCAGTAATTCATGCAATATTTCAATAGATGTCACTAGGTTAAAAATATTCAATTGTGCCTTATACTCAACAAAACTTTTTAAATGTCATTCAAATTTCATAAACACCTCAAAATATTGTAAAATTATAAATTTTTTATTATTATGTTGTAATATTATAAAAAATGTAACCTTCTGCATTGTAAAGCATGATGCATTATGGAAAATATATTTGGACTAAAGAAAGCACGATGGTGGTGATTTTTAAAATCACTGGAATTGAAAATTATAAATTGCGATAACCGCCTGTTGTGTAATGCACAATATTTGCATTAATAAGAGTTTTGAGTTGAAACCGTTTGAAGTAGTCTTAGATGAATACTTCGATAATTTTAATAATGATGCAGATGAGCTTTAGGATTATTGACGTAGATTAAGGAATCTTCCTATAGAAATAAATGTAATATAGGTTGGTTGAAAAGTATTGAAAGTGGCACCTATTAGTCAGTAGAGGAATCAAAATTTATACGCAATTTTAATATTTTATCTTTCATTTGAACACATAAAAATTTTTATTTTGATCTGGCAATTCATTCTTTATTTACAAGTCATTAGAAAAAGATACGAAATCAAAATTTCATGTATCTAAATTCATTTCCAAAACGAAATAAAAAAGGCTTATATTAATTCATTTTGAAAATGAATTAAGAAATGCCTTTTTAAATTAATTTTATCAAACTTTTTTATTTCTTTTTCAATTCTGATTTTAATTCATTTTTGAGTGAATCTAAATTTACTTTCGCATTTGTTTTATCAGTCTCGGACAAATTCGTCGTATTTAAATAATTGAAATGGTTGTCAAAAAACATTGCGGCTTTGAAATTGTCTAACGAGAATAACTGTAGTTCTCTATATTTCATGACTCGCTTTAAATCGGCAGACATCTGGTTTTCACACAAGTTTAAAGATAATGAGCATTGCAGCCATTCCTTCAACTGTGAAGATTGAAATTTTATTGTTGCTTCATGAATCGGTTTAAAAGTTCGGAAAAAATGTTCCATAAATTTAAATTGGTCCTTAGAAAACCGTATGTTGGGATCACTTGGACCCAGTTGCTTGTAAAAATGTTTGTTTTCCGAAATATTCTTAATTATTAGGAACGTTGATGTTGAAGTTTAAAAGAACTATTTGTGTTTATTTAATTAAAGTTATATAGAAATCCGTTTAGAAATCCGCATATATGTCGGTTGGGTATTATTTGCTGTAGTAGATTATAAGTTTTAGTGCTCTAGGGTAAAAATTGACATTTGTCATATTAATTATATCAATTTCGCCAATAACCGAGCACATTGTTTAATTCATTGTTTAATTAAATATTATAACCATAAATCTAATCAAACCTGGTTCTTATTTCAATTCTCCAAATCATCATCAAAGAAATTAACAGGTTATGGGCCCAGTAACGCATTTTTGATTAAAAAGAATTTAATGAGTAAAGTTCAGCGAGAATAGTTTTGTGAGGTTATAAGGAATTAAGCACGTTGCATATCACAATAGTCAAAGTGAGATTTAAAAATGGATTTGGCGAAGCATATCAAACCATTGACTGGAGAATCGGATTGGCCAGTATGGAAAAGAAAGATTAGAGATCTTTTAGATTATCATGATGGAGCATTGGACGTCATCGATAAGAAATTGTTACCACCGGAGAAGTTAGGTGAGGAAGCTACGAAAGAACAGACCCTAGAGTACAAGGGGAAGTTTGATTTTTATCGTAAGGCAAATAGCTACGCAAAGTCAATGATTGCGAGTGCAGTGACTGATTCAGTTTATCAGAAAATTATGGACAAGGGGTCAGCTTCAGAGACATGGGAGGCATTAAAGCAACAGTTTGAGGCCACTTCAAGGGACCAGTTGTTTAAGATATGCATCGATTTTTTTGCGTTCAGTTGGATATCGGGAGAGGATGTTTCAACCCATATAGCAAGACTCAAGAGTCTATGGAATGAGTTGAATGGTGGTCTGGAAGCCAAATTAGAGGACCCTTTACCGGATCTTATGTTGGTTTGTAAGATTTTGCATATTTTACCAAGTAAGTTTGAGACTTTTAAATCGAGTTGGATGTTGTTGACGAAGGACGATAAGAAGTCGTTTGATGAGTTGACAACACAATTGTGTATGTTTGAGAGAAACTTCACGAAGGGCTCAAATAGTGACCAAATAGTACAGGAAGCACTAATGGTAAAATCAGATGCACAGAGAAAAGACAGCCAGGGCAGCCAATTTTTTAAAGGCAGATCAAAGAAAGAAGATATCTGCAATTACTGTAAGAAAAAGGGTCACTGGGTCAATACTTGCCGAAAGTGGATCGCGGATGGAAAACCAAACAAGAGTACAGTCAAAAGTGGAGCTCAAGAGACTTTGACAGCACAGAGTGTGGAACTTATGTCTAGTCTGGAAGAGGCACATATGATTGACATGGATTCAGCAATATGGTGGATTGATAATGGGGCAACAAGGCATGTTACCAACAGTTCAGAATATTTTACAGACTTTCAGAAGTTTGAAAGTCCTTGCGGTATAAGAGCAGCTGGGAAAGAGACCCTATCAGCAGTAGGAAAAGGCACTGTAAAATTAACATCAACTATCGGTGATCGAGATATAATATTAACTGAAGTTTGGTATGTTCCAAAATTATATAGAAACTTATTTTCAGTGATTGCTGCTCAAGACCGTAATCTAAAGAGTGAGTTCAAATCCACAGCAACAGAATGTTGGCTTCATATAGAAGGCAGGAGAGTTCTGCATGGAAGACGCGAAAGAAATGGAACATTGTACAAAGCAGATGTTAAGCCAATTTCGCCAAGTCAGGTAATTGAGATAAATGCCATGGATGATACAGAATTACTACAATTGTATCATAAGAGATGGGGACATAAAGATAAACGTCATGTCCAGAGTATGTTGGAAAGAGAGTTGGGTGTAAAAGTTCCGTTAGGGAATGAACTGTGTGAGTCGTGTATTTATGGTAAAGCCCACAGGTTACCATTTGGACACAGAGAGAGAGCATCCAAGCCAGGTGAATTAATGTCGGTTGATGTATGTGGACCGTTCGATGATTCTTTCCAAAAGAAGAAATACTTAGTTGTATTCAAGGACAACTATACAAAGTTTAGATATGGCTATCTCATGAGAGAAAAATCCGAAGTTAAAGAAGTACTAAAGAGGGTTATTGAAAATTCAAAAACATTGGGACATCGAATTAAAGAAATGCTCAGCGACAATGGCGGGGAATTTGATAATAAAGACGTTCGGGAGATTCTATGTGCAGAAGGTATCACTCAGAGACTGACAGCGCCCTACACACCTCAGCAGAACGGCGGCAGTGAACGTGAAATGCGCACTATAGTTGAAATGGCAAGAACTTTCAAGTACTCGAATGAAGAAGCAAATTTTCCAGCAACATTGTAGGCAGAGTTGGTGTCAACTTCAATTTACATCTTAAATAGAACTGCAAAATCATCTGTAGAAGGCAAGAGTCCATGTGAGCTTTGGACAGGTAAGAAGCCAAGAATAAAGCACTTACGTATTATAGGGTCTTCCTGTTATGCTCACATTCCTGATCAGAGAAGACGGAAAATGGATAGAAAAGCCATCAAGGATTATCTAGTAGGATATGATGGAGATGAGCGCTACAGAATTTGGGTGAAAGAACAGAATAAAGTCATCCTTTGCAGAGATGTTATTTTTCAAGAAAAGAAAAACAGTACAGTGTGAAGAAGTTGTGGAATTACCATTAAAAGATGATGATCACAGCAATCAGGGAAAGCAAGCAATAATTCAAGAAGATGAAGAAAGTGAAAATACAGGCGAAGAACAATCAGAGAAAGAATCGGAGTCTGAAGAAAGTGACACCGAGGAGGAACAATTTTCAGCACCACCTAATAAACAGTTGAGAGATCGTACAACTCTGAAAAAACCGTTACGTTTCAGCGATTGTATTATGATCATAGAAGAGATCATTAATGGGACAGAAATTCCAGAAACTTACGAGGAGGCACTCAACAGTAAAGTCAGTGTGAATTGGAAACGGGCTATGGACAGTGAAATTGATTCGCTCAAGGAGAATCAAACTTGGGAATTAAAAGATTTACCAAAAGGAGCAAAGGCCATACCATGCAAGTGGGTTTACAGAATAAAAACTCATCCAGATGGAAGTATCGACAAGTATAAGGCGAGACTTGTTGTGAAGGGATTTAGTCAACGACAGGGTATTGACTACAGCCAAACGTTCAGTCCGGTAGCCAAGTTAAGTACAATTCGTTCAATGTTAAGTATTGCTGCAACAGAAAGGATGCATTTGACACAGTTTGATGTATCTACAGCGTTTTTGTATGGTGAATTAGAAGAGACCATATATATGCAACAACCAGAGGGTTACAGTGACAAAAGTGATAGAGTGTGCAGACTCAAGTGAAGTTTGTATGGGCTTAAACAGGCCCCAAGATGTTGGAGTAAACGTTTCAGCACTTTTCTAGTATCAGCAGGATTTAAGGCAAGTGAAGCGAATCCATGTTTACACATCAGAGAAAAAGGTGAGAAGAAACTTTTAGTTGCACTTTATGTAGACGATGGGTTAGTCATGACGACTGATCAGCAGGATGCTAATATCTTCATTAAAGAGTTAAAGACAGAGTTCAAGGCCACAGTGAAACCAGCATCGTATTTCCTAGGATTAGAAATCGAACGTTTAGAAGATGGTGCTATTAAAATAAGTCTGCAAGCCTACGCTAAGAAAATATTAGAACGTTTCAATTTTAAAGAGTGCAAACCAGTCTCTACACCTATGTTGAAGGAGCCAGTAGTATCAAAGGAGGATACAAAGGAAAATGTTAAGTTAAGCGATTTTCCTTATCGTCAAGCAGTTAGAGCACTCATGTATTTAATGATCGGTACAAGACCAGATCTGGCCTACAGTGTAAGTTTCCTATCAAGATCGCTTGATTCCGCATCTACGGAAAATGTAATAAGACTGAAGCGAGTATTTCGATACATAGCAGGTACGTGCGATTTAGGCATAGTTTATCATCCCAATATCAGCGGCAGAATATTGGATTGCTTCAGTGATGCAGACTTCGGGGGATGCAATGTAACTGGTAGATCAACATCAGGAGTGGTTGTTACACATGCAGGAGGAGCTATATCGTGGTTAAGTCAAAGACAAGCGATGACTTCTACATCCACGACTGAAGCAGAATTAGTAGCAGCTAATGAAGCAGTCAAAGAGATTATTTGGTTGAACAGATTGTTTCAAGGAATAGGAAATCTGAAACAAAGACCAGTTCTTCAAATAGACAATCAGGCTACAGTAAGACTCACCGAGAATCCAGAGTTCCACCATCGTACTAAGCATATAAAAATAAAGTATTTCTTTATTCGAGAAAGAGTCATGGAAGGGGAACTAGCAGTTCAACATATTTCAACAGAGCACCAAGTTGTCCAACAGGGTAACATAACCAAGCCGTTAACAAAACCACGTTTTCAGGAGCTTTGCCATAAAATGGGACTTTCAAGTAAAAATTAAATAACAAGGGAAAGTGTTGAAGTTTAAAAGAACTATTTGTGTTTATTTAATTAAAGTTACATAGAAATCCGTTTAGAAATCCGCATATATGTCGGTTGGGTATTATTTGCTGTAGTAGATTATAAGTTTTAGTGCTCTAGGGTAAAAATTGACATTTGTCATATTGATTATATCAATTTCGCCAATAACCGAGCACATTGTTTAATTCATTGTTCAATTAAATATTATAACCATAAATCTAATCAAACCTGGTTCTTATTTCAATTCTCCAAATCATCATCAAAGAAATTAACTACGTCGGCTACGTCGAGAACGGGTATTTTTTCACTGTTTAGCAAAAATAGGTTTGTATTTCGGATGGAATTTAGTTTTTCGGTTATATCGGGTTGGTTGATTATTAAGTTTGCGACTGATTTTTTATAATCAATAAATTGCTGTGAGGTGGATTTAATGTAGTCAACGATATTATGGGAATTTAGTTTAAAGCATAACGCTCTCTCTAAAGGATTTATAATTTCTTGAAATCCTTGGTACAACAAGAACGGATAACTGCGTTAGTATCAATTTCTATTTTTACTGATGACTTTTTTTTTGTTTTTTTTTTTTTTGCCATTGGTGGACTATTCTCTTTATCCGAGCTACGATCTATTAAATTTAATTGATGGACAATATCCGGATGAAAGCTTATAATGTTTCTTGATAGATTATGTGACTTTTTTCCGCTTAATACTTTCCCGCATGAATTGATAAGGCATGTGCTCTTTTTAGTTTCGGCACAGTTTTTAAAATGGCGTCTTATCATCCCTTCTTAATTAAATAACAAATTTGAAAAATTTATTGTGTGTATTTATGTAAACAGCATAGACTAACATAACTAAGTCATTACTTATGCAATTATTTTCTAAACAGAAGATTTAGAAAAATAAAGCTAAATATCATTTAGTGTTGCAAAAAATCCCGAAGTGTTACAAGTATAAATGCGGGGAATGTTAAACGATTAACAGTCAGGCGAAAATATATTTGGCTGGTCGGTTAATAAATGATTTTAACTACTACTACTACTTTTCAAAAAAGCAATTCAAAATTCGATTTATCTTGAGACAATTTCGGTGGTCTAATGTTAAATAGCAGAAAAAACATCCGGTGCATCATTATTATAAATATAAAATTCCTGTCAAAATGGCACTTATTATATTGATTCATATTAAATTAATAATTTTGAAATTGTTTAATCGGTATGCTATATTTAATATTGCTCGTGCTGCAACTGAGCTTGGTTATGCGTAGTTTATATGAAAGAAAAATTATTAAACTGGTAAATATATTTGAATGACATTTTTTAAAGATGCGCGGAAGGAAGAAGCCGCAGAGAGTTATGCTACCGCCTTTCGAGCTGCTATGATTTTACAGTCATAATATCGCCTATGTCTAATAGAACGGTTTTTTTTTATTTACTCATTGTTGTTCATCTTTGCTCATCATTGTTTGCTTTGTTCACCGGGTTTTCCGTGACCATTCACAAAAGTCTAAATATGGAATCTTCAACAAGAATGCCGTATAAGAATAATGGTGTATTTTAAAATGTACGGTGCAGGTTAAGATGATTAACTTGACAGAACTGTGCTAGTTTGTATTTCTCTTAGTTAAATAATTAATGTAAGGTTCCTCCTCCGAACCCAAAATAGAATAACTTATAGAATTTTTAAACCAAAAATGTAAAATTTAAATACTGAGCGAACAGCAGCCGGCTATATCTGCATTGGTTTCTCAGGCCCATAAAAGAGGCTTGAAATGATTTAATAGAAACTTATGCATAAAGGTTTTCACATAATTCTTTTGCGCGCCCATTGTTTTTTATTTAACATTTTTCATAATGCTCTTGCTCAACACAAAAAAAAAATTCTATTCATCTATAATATAAAAATGAATCGCTGAATGTGTTGCTAAGCGCAAACCTCGAGAGCAGCTGAACCGATTTCGCTAATTCTTTTTTTAGAATATTCCTTGAAGTACGAGGATGCGTCCTACGGAGAGAAAAATTTAAAAAATTGCCTGAACAAGTCTAAAAACAACACTTTTCTATACGAATGTTTTTGTCCCTCTCTTTCTTTTGATTTTCATATGCACGAATATAAAATACAACAAAACAATTCTACAATAAAAACAACGCCTGTTTTATTGTGCATTTATATTCATGCATATGAAACTCAAAAGAAAGAAAGGGACAAAAACATTCAAGGCAAAACAATTGAGTGCCGTTAGTATCGTATAAATATTAATGTCGATATTTGTCAATCTATAATATTACTAAATCTAAAAGCCACAAATTTCTATAAAATTAAAAAGTGTTGTGTGTTTGTGACTCATTTATAAGATCGCAATGAACGTGAAAGAATTCGGTTAAGACAGACCCGTGAAGCGCGACATTCGACTAATAATGGTGCAAGTTTGAATCGAGCTGCTTTCTGTTACGATATGTCAATTGATTACAGTGCCTACAACTGTGTTGCTATTGGACCTATGAACTCAGTTTGCCAATATTGTAAGGCATTGAAATACAAAAATGAAGCCAATGGATTGTGTTGCGCAAATGGAAAGGTGAAATTGATACCATTGCTTTCACCTCCAGAGCCATTGTGCTCATTGGTTTTAGGAATAGGAACAGATTCCATACACTTTTTAAAGAATATTCAACAATACAACGACTGCTTTCAAATGACTTCATTTGGAGCAACAAAAGTAATTCGGGAAAATTTCATGCCAACTTTTAAGGTTCGTAATAGTATTTGCAGTTGTATGTTTATTAATTATAACTATTATAGCCCATATACATTTTTACAATATATTTTTTCCCTTTACAGATACAAGGTCAAATATATCACAGAGCAGGTTCTTTGTTACCAGTGCTAGATAGCGACTACAAGTTTTTGCAAATTTATTTTATGGGCAATTGTCCACAAGAAATCAATCAACGTTGTGCACATAGCAATTTAGTGAAAAGGTCAATAGTTGAACAATTACAAAACTTATTTCACGAACACAATCAATTTATTATATTATTTAAAAGTGCAATGGATATGATGCCATCTGATGATCACAAAATTGTTATCAGAGCAGATAAAACTCCTGTGGGCCAACATGCAGGACGTTTTAATGCACCTACTATCGATGAAGTTGCCATTGTTGTAGTTGGAGAAAATTTGGAGTCACGTGATATTGTTTTACATCGTCGAAATAATCAATTACAACGTATTAAGGAAACACATCGCTCATATGATGCACTGCAATATCCCATTATATTTTGGCAAGGTGAAGATGGCTATGATTTCTCAATCAAGATGATAAATCCCATTACAGGTAATTGAAATATTGGTTTATGAGATGTTACGTCATCTACTATATCACCTACTAAATAGTTTAATTTGTTATTCAACTGTCATCATTATAATAAAAAAAATATTTACAGGTTCTGAAATCAACAAAAAAGTAAGTTCAATGAACTATTATTCATACCGCCTAATGATCAGAGAAAATGAAGACAATCACATCTTGAAATGCCGGCGATTATGTCACAGATATGTTGTTGATATGTATGTAAAGATTGAAACGGAGAAATTAACATTCAGAGTATATTCACCTTCGAGGTGCAATTAATTCTGATGGAAATGCAGAAAATGTTGGCCGGATGACTATTCTTCCAGCAACCTACATCGAAAGTCCTCGGCATATGCATGAATATGCTCAAGATGCCATGTCCTATGTTCGGCATTATGACACAGCAGATTTGTTCATAACATTAACATGCAATCCACAATGGATAGAAATTAAACAAGCGTTATTCCCTGGCCAATCACCTATTGATCGTCATGACATTACAGCAAGAGTCTTCAGACAAAAGTTGAAACCTTTAAAGGATTTAATTGTGAAACATTGTGTGTTTGGTGAGACACGCTGCTGGATGTATTCTGGTTTGTATTTGGTTGGTTGAAAAAATTAGGCCAAATGAAGTTGATGAAGTCATATCAGCTGAAATCCCTAATGAACAAGTAGATCCTGGCTTGCATGAGGTAGTTATCAAAAACATGATACATGGTCCATGTGGAACACTTAATCAAAATGCACCGTGTATGGTAGATGGTAAATGTTCAAAGCGCTATCCACGGACATTAATATCGGAAACAATTACTGGAAATGATGGTTATCCACTCTATCGTCGACGATCACTAGCAGACAATGGAAGATCAACAATTGTCAAAGTAAATCAAAAAGATATTGAAATAGATAATCGTTAGATTGTTCCATATTCACCGATCTTATCAAAAACTTTCAAAGCACACATCAATGTTGAATCTTGCCATTCAGTAAAATCTATCAAGTACATATGTAAATATGTAACCAAAGGAAGTGATATGGCTGTGATTGGATTTGGTGCAGAGAATTCAAATGATGAAGTAACCCAATACCAAATGGGCCGCTATGTTAGCAGTAATGAAGCATTTTGGCGAATTTTTTCTTTTCCAATTCATGAAAGACACCCCACAGTTGTTCACTTAGCCGTGCACTTAGAAAATGGACAAAGAGTGTATTTCACAGCTCAGAATGCAGTACAGAGAGCTCACCATGCACCATCTACTACCTTAACTAGTTTTTTCGAGACGTGCCAAAATGATCATTTCGCACAAACACTGCTCTATTCTGAAATGCCAAAATATTATACTTGGAATCAATCAACAACGAAATTTATGCGAAGGAAACAAGGAAAACCAGTTCCAGGATACCCAGGTGTATATTCAACCGATGCAATAGGTTGCTATTAGTCAATGTGCGTGGCCCAACATCATTCCAACGTTTACGAACAGTTGATGGTGAATTATGTGGATCTTACAGAGAAGCCTGTCATCGTTTGCAACTGTTAGAAAACGATGCACATTGGGATCAAACTCTCAATGATGCTGTAATTTCATCACAAGCTCATCCAATACGAACATTGTTTTCCATTATCATATGTACATGCTTCCCATCAAAACCAATTGATTTGTGGATAAAATACAAAGATAATATGTGTGACGATATTTTATTTAATATACGCAATAGAACAGGGAATCCAAATTTACAAATAAATGAAGACATTTACAATGAGGCATTGATTTCCATTGAGGATATGTGCTTGATGATGTCAAACAAGCTATTATGTCAATTGGGGATGGCCTCGCCCAATCGCCCAATGCACGATGCTTTTCATCAAGAGTTACAACGTGAAAAATCGTATGGTCTCAATACTTTGAAAGAATCGATTCAAATAAATCTTCCACTATTGAACGAAGAACAGAAGTATGTATTTGATACTCTTATGAAAGTAATAAATGATGGAACTGGAGGGATTTACTTCTTGGACGCTCCTGGTGGTACAGGAAAAACTTTTTTGATTACTTTAATATTGGCAACAATTCGCTCAAAAAATGAAATTGCTCTTGCTCTTGCTTCATCAGGCATTGCAGCAACTTTGCTTGAAGGCGGTCGAACAGCCCATTTAGCTCTAAAATTGTCATTGAATATGCAAAGCAACGAAACTCCAGCCTGCAACATTTCCAAGAATTCTGCAATGGCAAAGGTTTTGCAGCAATATGAACTAATAGTGTGGGATGAATGCACGATGGCGCATAAAAGATCTTTAGAGGCTTTAGATAGAACCTTAAAAGATCTACGGAACAACCAAAACCAATTTGGTGGCGCAATGATTTTATTATTAGGAGATTTTCGGCAAACATTGCCAGTGGTTCCACGTTCAACGCAAGCTGATGAACAGAATGCATGTTTAAAGTCCTCCAGTTTGTGGAAATATCTCAAGGTATTACATTTAAGCAAGAATATGCGTGTCATGTTGCAAAATGATCAATCTGGAGACATATTCTCTAAACGACTCATTGATATTGGTAATGGCAAATTTCCTATAGACGTGCTGACTGGCTGCATCACCTTTCCTGAGAGTTTTTGTCAGTTAACGCAATCAAAAGCTGAACTCATTCAAAAAGTGTTTCCACATGTTGCTCAAAATTACTTATTCCATGATTGGTTGAGCGAACGAGCTATACTGGCTGCCAAAAACACTGATGTAAATGAATTAAATTTCAAAATTCAAGATGACATTCCTGGCGAAATGAGGACATATAAATCAGTTGATACGGCAACTAGTGACGATGATGTCGTGAACTATCCACCGGAATTTTTAAACTCACTAGATTTGCCAGGATTGCCGCCTCACAATCTTCAATTAAAGGTTGGATCTGTAGTTATAATGTTGCGAAATATTAACCAACCGCGACTTTGTAACGGCACACGATTAGCGATAAAAAAATTACTGAATAACGTAATAGAAGTAATCATATTGAAAGGAAAGTATAAAGGAGAAGACGTATTGATACCCCGCATTCCAATGATTCCGACTGACGTACCATTCGAGTTTAAACGACTGCAGTTTCCAGTACGGCTTGCTTTCGCTATGACTATAAACAAATCCCAGGGGCAGTCATTAAGTGTTTGTGGTATTAATCTAGAAAACCCATGTTTCTCGCATGGTCAATTGTATGTTGCCTGTTCCCGTGTTGGAAAACCATCTGCTCTGTTTGTTTACGCGCCAGGTAATCAAACAAAAAATATCGTGTACCATAAAGTACTACAATAAAAATGAAACTTAATTTAGAATAAGTAAAAATAAAATGAAATATGAATGAAATATAAGTAGGTATCATAATAAGAAATCTGAGATTGGTAATTTTCATTGTGATTTTTTAGTGACTATTAAAAGAATTTTAAGTGTTTTATAATTTTTATTTTTTGACATAATGTAATTGTTGACTTATTAACTTTCTTTTTTCTTTTTTTATCTTACTAGCTGACCCGGTGTCCCGAATAGAAGAATAAGTATTAAAAAAAAAAAAATTAAAGAATCGACTGTTAGGCGGTACGAAGTTCGCCGGGTCAGCTAGTTTTTAATAAAAATACATCGAAAATCATTCATATTTGTGTGTGCATTAAAAACACATGAATCTTAAAACTCAACGTCATAAAGAACAAAAAGAATCCTTGTTTCACACATTTAAGCTTGATTCACCAGATTCGTCCATTGAGCTCGTCAAGAAAATGACAACTTGACGGAGTTAAAAACCGAATTAAAAATATGTTATCTCCCTTTTGTGTCCAGCGAGATAACATACCATATTTTTAACTCGTTTTTTAACTCCGTCAAGTTGTTATTTTCGTGACGAGCTCAATGGACAAATCTGGTTAATCAACCTTTAGACTAAATGCTTGTAAATTCATCGAAAGAAGAAACAAAACTGAAATTTGATGAATATCCACATTCCCAACACAAATTTCATTCTTTATTATGTTGAGTTTTAAAACTCATGTGTTTTAATACACAATTGCACACTCAAAACAGAATGATTTTCAATGTCTGCTCTTCTACCAAAAGAGTTTCATTGTGCAAGCTAAAAAAAATTCATTATCAATGTGTTTGTAAAAATTTTGATAAATGTCAAATTCAAATGTCATATGGTTGTATGACATTTCTTCCAAATAAAAAATCATCGGGAGATTGATGAGGAATACGTTAAAGTGGAAGCTGCAAAAATATTTTGAAAAGCTGGAAAGCAAAACGATAATCGAGATGCATCATTGTCGGAAGGTGAGGAAGATGAAGAAAAATAATATTTTGATGAAATGGACATGCCTTGTACAAAAGTTAAGTCGATTCAAAACAAAGAATTACTGTACGTATTCTACGTATATGTGAAGACACAGCTTAATATCACAGAAATTTGGACCCCAATTCGGCATATTATGATCCAAAACAAGTTCTATGAGGGATGTTACTGATCCAAAATCACATCCTGGGGCCATATTCTCGAATTCTACATCCATTTTCCATATGCGGACATCTGTCAAAATGCATCAAAACGTTCGGAAATTTTAATTCGTATATAAAACACTTGATACACGGCCATTTTCCTATATGGAGAATTTCTTCCACCTGCTTATACCCATTCGGAAATATTCCCTTAGTACCAAAAAAATTCAATTTTTATGAATTTTGACTGATGTCCACATGTGGAAAATGGATGTGGAATTCGAGAATAGGGCCCCTGAAGAGTAAATAATTTTTCTTCACTAAGTTTAGAATTAAATAAATAAATTAATCTTATTATTTTAGAGTTGAGTTGTGTACTGGAGACATGGAAAAATATTCTAAAGCAGAACTATTTGCTTGGGAAGCTTATGGTAAAATATTCTCGAAGTGGAAAAATCATTAAAGGACAAGAGAAACAAATCGTTCAAAGCCGATATGAAAAGATGTACATATATTTGAATAATCACTGAATATATTACAAATAATCCAACATGTATTTATGCTTCTTATCTTCCACGATTTCCAGTAAGGTTAATTTATTTTATTCAAAGATTCAGTTTTATTAAATCATAATTTGTAAACTCCTTCGAATATAACTTACAAACTTAAATCGTTTGCTTGCTGTTCGTTAAACAACCTTGACATATTATCTGACCGCAAATTAAAATTTTGTACAAGGTAATTCCGCTGCCACTAGATAGTAAACATTTTACAGCAATCATGGTAACAACCTTCACCTATTTCCCTTTCCTTTCCATAAATTCTAGCCTTTTTAATATTTTTCATGGCATTTAATACTAATAATTTAAGAAATGGATACTCGCGATACTCAAAAAACGGAAAACAGCTGAAATGGATACAATTTATTCAAAGTGTGCGCCAAAATCATTGGCCTTGGTAGTTCGCGTTTTTTATCGGAGAAAATGTTCACCAAGAGATAGGTATTCAGGTCTTTTGAATCTAACTAAAAGGGACTCTCTATTTTTAGTAGTATTTTACACCAATTGAATTTATTGCAAATCCCGGTACATAATGGGCCTATCTAGGATCGGATAACGCCGCAGTTATGTCTGGCCAATTTAATGGGGTTCAAGCAAGATTAAAAAGGCTAGAGTTTGAGAAGGGGAAATAGGTGAAGATTGTTACTCGGATTGCTGTAAAATGTTTACTACCTAGCCGCAGCGGAATTACCTTGTATAAAATTTTAATTTGCGGTCATGTAACATGTCAAGTTGTCAAGGTTGTACGAACAGCAAGCAAACGATTTAAGTTTGTAAGTTATATTCGAAGGAGTATACAAATTGTGATATAATAAAACTGAATCATTGAATAAAATAAATTAGCTTTACTGGAAATCAAATCGTGGAAGATAAAAAATTTTTAGGAAGCATAAATACAAGTTGGATTATTTGTAATACCGATTCCCAAGCAAATATTTCTGCTTTAGAATATTTTTCCATGTCTCCAGTACACAACTCAACTCTAATAAAATTAATTAATTTATTTAATTCTAAACTTAGTGAACAAAAATTATTTACTCTTCAGGATGTGATTTTGGTTCAGGGATATTCCTCATAGAACGTGTTTTGGATCATAATATGCCGAATTGGAGTTCAAATTTCTGTGATATTAAGCTGTACGTAGAATACGTACAGTAATTCTTTGTTTTGAATCGACTTGACTTTTGTACCAGGCATGTCCATTTCATCAAAATATTATTTATCTTCATCTTCGTCGATTATCCCTTTGCATTCCAACTTTTAAAAATCTTTTTACAGCTTCTACATTAACGTATTCCTCAACAATCTCCCGATGATTTATAGATAGTTTTATTCCGATTTTTTATTCGGAAGAAATGTCATACAACTGCATGAAGTTAGGTAAAATTTTAGTTTTTTGTTCAATAGCGACACATGTGTATAATAGCAAAACTTTCAATACAAATTTCCCATGTGCTCCCGATAGCTTGCTATCCGGAGCTAATAAAAAACGCGCTCCTTGTTACCTTCTTATTTTAACTTGCTTCACTATGTCAATTTTTCATCAAGCACGTTGCAAAATTTTGAATACAAATAATAGAATTTGAACTGAAGTTTGAATATAAAATTGGAAAAAAATTTAATAAATGTCACAACAAGATGATGACACTATTCATTCAATAGAGTGCATATATTTGAATAGAGATTGATGGTTGATGAAAAATTGTAATTTTACTGAAATTCGATTTACAAGAAGCTTCGGAAAATTGTATATTTGATGTTTTTCATTCAGTCTATTAATGTTTGATTAGAATTTGAACCATGCAATCAAATTTAACAATAAAAAAGTTTTCAGTTTGACTTGGTTTAAATAAATCTTGTTGTTAACCGACATTTTATTTCAACTAAAACTCGGATACCAATTTAATGTTTGAGAAAATATTAAGACAAATGAATCAAATCAAATCTCAATATAAATTTTATAAAATTTCCAATAAAAAGTCACAGAAAATATGTTTAGTAAGATTTTGCCTGAAATAGGTTTGATAAAAATTTGATTTACTTGTAAATTTTCTCAAAACTCAGTTCTCTAGTACACTAAAATCTTCATTTTATTAATTGGAGCGAATACCAATTATTAATTAAGTTATATTTAAACATTTAAGCAAATCTATTTCAAATTTTTTTTTTTGAATAACAATTGTCTTTATTTAAACCTATTTTAAATACATTTTTTTTAACTTAAATTACATACAATTAATAATATAAAAATAGTAATATTAATATAATCCATTAATCTTAAATAAATTTTCCAACAATAATAAACCATATTTACATTGTTGATTTCCAATGGATTTCTTGTCCTTTTAAGAAAATCAACAATATAAATAAAATAAAAATTAATAAATATTAAGCAATAAGTAAACTAATATTAAATATTAAAAAATATAATCTTCTATTAAGTTTTGATAATGCAATCTCAAGTTTTTCTTAAAATGATGAACATTTACTGAGTTTTTTACGGATTCTGGTAATTTATTGTATAAAGAGGGACCAGAATATCTAATTGATTTTCGTCCAAATTCATTCGTGATAGTTCCACAACGTATGTTATTTGCAAATCTGGTACGATAATTATGACATTATAATAAAATTCCAAATTAGAGAGAACAGAAGATACATTCAACGTCTTGTACAAATATAATGATAATTGAAAATCATGTAACGCACCTATGGGCAAGATACCGTTGGATTCAGTTTCAAATAAACTCAATGTAGAAAATCTTGTAGGTAGTTTCGAAATAGCTTTCAAACTTTTATTTTGCAAAATCTGTACTTTTTTTAACTTACTATAGCTAGCAGTTCCATAAACAATAATCCCACAGAGGATTTTTGGATGAATAAATGCAAAATACAATAATCTCATGACATATTTAGGCACATAATATGAAATCCTTCTTATGAGTCCCACTAACGGAGCCATTTTACCGCAAATTGATTTAATATGCTCATCCCATCCCATGCGGGAATCAAACGTTACTCCTAAGTATTTGAAACATTCAACTCGATCAATAATAATATCCTTTATTATAAAAGATGTTACATCATAGGGAATTTTATGTGGCGAGTGAAAAATCATAAATTTCGTTTTTGAAATATTCAAGTAACATTTTCATATCATGTTCCATATTAATAATTATGTTAGAAGGATCTTTTGTTTCATAGATGACTGCTGTATCATCTGCAAAAATATTAATATGGCCAATCAAGGGCAAGTGGGAGATATCATTAATAAATATAAGGAACAATAATGGCCCAAGAACACTACCTTGTGGAACCCCACAAGTAACATCAAGAACATTGCTCCTGACCCCATCAATCATTACGTATTGTTGTCGATTACTTAAATAACTACTTATTAATTTATGCGAATTTCCACGAAATCCATAGCAAAATAGTTTATCAAGAAGTAACTTATGATCAATGGTGTCAAACGCTTTCTTGAGATCAAGGAACAATACTCCTACATATTTCTTTAGATCAAAAGCATTATAAATCAAATTTGCCATTTCTGCGAGAGCCATCTCGGTACCCGCACCTTCCCTAAATCCATACTGATACGCATAGAAAAATTTCGATTTTTTTAAGAAACTCCTTATCCTTGTATTTATAATTTTTTCAATGATTTTATCGAATACAGATAAAGTACAAATTGGCCTATAATTAGAAATAATACTTTTATCACCACTTTTAAAGACCGGTACCACTTTAGCAATTTTTAGATAATTTGGATATGCACCAGTTTCAAAAATTTCATTGATAAGTTTAGCAAGAATTTCAGAGAAAATTGCTAGAGTTTCGCTTTAAAACCAAGTTGCGAATATTGTCTGGCCCCCACCTTTACTACCACTTAAAAGGCAAATAACGTTGTACACTTCCAAAGGAGTAGTGGAGGACAAAAACATAGAATCAGGAATCGAGCGCAACGTATTGAACTTATGAATGTTTCTATCACTTCCAATTGCTTGACCAAGTGTATTTCCTATATTAGTAAAATATTCATTAAATAAGTTTACTATATCGGTGGTATTATTACACTTATCGCCATTAAATTCAATAGCTTCAATATTATATTTGGAGTTATTTCTATTCAAAAACTGATTTATGTTTTTCCATAAGTTTTTTTGACTAACATTGCTAAACATATTTTCATAATAACGTTTCTTTGCGAAATACTTTACAGATGATATTTTTTTACTAAGAGTCTGAAGTTGATTTCGAATTTCTAAGTTAGGTCCTAATTTGTATTTTTTTAAGACTCGGTTACGTTTTCCAATGAGCTTCCATAAGTTATTTGTCATCCAGGAACAAGAGTTGTTTTTCAATTTAGCAACAACACTTTTAACAGCTGTATATTTTTTGATTAAATCATTGTATTGCTCGATAATTAGCTTAATAGTAGCCTCAGGGTCAGCAGTATCGAAATCTGCTGTTGAAAGAAAATTGTCAAAATAATAATCAACCTTTTCAAAATCAACAATATTTATTATGTACTAGTTTATGCCGAAAGAATTTAGGTTTGAATTAAAATGGATGAAAAAATAAAATTATGATCGCTAATATCTGAGAAGATGGTTGAATTATGAACCGTTTTAATGTTTATGAAGCTACATACAAGATGATTAAGAATATTGCCACTGATTGACCTAGTGGAAGATGTATTCGTAACAATCATCCCGGAACTCATCAATATGTTTTTAGAATCAGAGACAATATCAAAACTCTTATTTGCATGAATATTAACATCCCCAACAATAATTGTATCAGTTCTATTTACGTAAATAGTGTCCAAAAAACTTAATAGTTATTTATGGTACTAGTGAGCAAAACGAGATATTATCCATGAGGGATAAGTTTGTCCCACGAGGCGATAGCCGAGTGGGACATTATCCCGAGTGGATAATATCTCTTTGCTCACGAGTGCCATACAACGTTTTATCCACTTTTGTTGAAATAAATTTCGTAAAAGAAATACATAGTTCCATTTTGTGTTTTGACAGTGGAGCTTTGAATTTTGAAATATATTTTATCAAAGTGACCATTCTTTAAATTGTCATGGTGTACTTTAATTTAAATAATTTTTGGAATATAGTTTTTTCAATTTGACTACCAATAATTTTCCAATGACTACTCAACATTTTGTTGTACCAAATGTAACTCACGTTGCCCCTAGCAGCGTGGTTTATACAATAACAATGGGTTATTTTACATTTTCTTTATTTGAAATCAGCATAGTTATCGGGCTATTATATATCAAAAGTGGATAATAGTTATTTATCCACTTTTGATATATAATAGCCCGATAACTATGCTGATTTCAAATATAGAAAATGTAAAATAACCCATTGTTATTATATAGCCCACGTTGCTAGGGGCAACATGAGTTATATTTTATATTACAAAATGTTAGGTAGTCATTGGAAAATTATTGGTAGTCAAATTGAAAAAACTATATTCCAAAAATTATTTAAATTAAAGTACACCATGACAATTTAAAGAATGGTCACTTTGATAAAATATATTTCAAAATTCAAAGCTCCACTGTGAAAACACAAAATGGAACTATGTATTTCTTTTACGAAATTTATTTCAACAAAAGTGGATAAAACGTTGTATGGCACTCGTGAGCAAAGAGATATTATCCACTCGGGATAATGTCCCACTCGGCTATCGCCTCGTTGGACAAACTTATCCCTCATGGATAATATCTCGTTTTGCTCACTAGTACCATAAATAACTATTATGGTACTAGTGAGCAAAACGAGATATTATCCATGAGGGATAAGTTTGTCCCACGAGGCGATAGCCGAGTGGGACATTATCCCGAGTGGATAATATCTCTTTGCTCACGAGTGGCATACAACGTTTTATCCACTTTTATTGAAATGAATTTCGAAAATTAATAAGAAACAGTTCCATTTTGTGTTTTCACACTGAAACATTAAATTTTGAAATACATTTTATCATAGTGACCGTTCTTTAAACTGTCATGGTGTACTTTAATTTAACTACTTTTTGTAAGATAGTTTTTCATTCAATTTGGCTACGAATAATTTTCCAATGACTAATCAAAATTTTGTTATACAGAATATATCTCACGTTGCCCCTAGCAGCGTGGGTTATACAATAACAATGGGTTATTTTACATTTTCTTTATTTGAAATCAGCATAGTTATCGAGCTATTATATATCAAAAGTGGATAAAAATATTTTATTTTAACAATTAGGTGGTCTATAAAAAGCCCACAGCTTAGTAGAGTTATAATCAGGAAGCTCAAGACATATAAAATGGAATGGAATCTGGCTATTATCAGTCATAACAATATTAAATTTTAAATTATCTTCAACAAAAACGGCGAACCCCCCCCCCCCTTCTCTATCATCGCGACATGCGAAGATACCTTCAAAACTGTTTATTTGAAATGACATGATGTTATTAAATTGAATACAATTTCAACGAATTGAATACAATTTTAATTTTCTTAGAAATTTTTATATGATAGTAAATTTAAAAAATTGATTCAAATCAAATTGCATTAAAACAAATAGAATTGTGTTTTAATTAGTTAATTAGTTTTTGTTTGAATGAGGCTTGAGCTCAATAAAATTTACACAATACTTTGATAGAAATTATGATTAACAATTTTAATTCAAGTTTGAATGGAAGTATTTCTTTAGTTTGAAGGTTGATTCACCAGATTTGTCCATTGAGCTCGTCAAGAAAATGACAACTTGACGGAGTTAAAAACCGAGTTAAAATTATGTTATCTCGCTGGACACAAAAAAGAGATAACATATTTTTAACTCGGTTTTTAACTCCGTCAATTTGTCATTTTCTTGACGAGCTCAATGGGCAAATCTGGTGAATCAAGCTTCAATGTACATATAATAAAATACAAAAAGTATCTTTCAAACTCAGTTTACCTCTCGTCCTGCGCACTCTTCAATTTTCTTTTAACTTACATGATATTACAATATTTACTTAATCAATTTGATTTGATTTAGGCTTTTCAATTTTAGTTTGTTTAAATACATATCGGATTGAATGCAGTTTCATTTAAAGTTGAATACAATTTCAAAAAATGGAAATACGACTCTAATTTTTCCGAAATTGTATTTGATAGTGATTCAAAGAAACCGCACTTAGAGTTTGAATACAATTTTAATTTTAACGTTAGGCTACCATATTCGTAAATTAAAAAAAAAAACAAAAAATTAAAAGCGATGCGTATTATATTTAAATATACCAAAATAGTAAATTTAACTACTCAACCTTTGACACCTAATTTATTACGTTTTTTGTGTTTTAATTATTTATTTTTTTTTTGTTTTTCCCAACATGGGAAACACAAAACACACACACACACACACACACACACGTCACAAAGAAAAGAAATAATGGTAAATTGGGAAGAATTAAATATATTTTTCCGAGTTTAGTGTTTTTCTTTTATTTTAGGGGTGATTTTTCTTATGTCAACTATTCCCACGCTATATCTCGTACATTAGTTCTCGACTGTTGTTGTAATTTCAAATATTATTTTAAAAATATACGATTTTTTGTGTTATTTTTGCATAAATTTATATTTTTTGTATGTTTGTCTATAGTTTATAGTTATGTTAGGTTTTTTTTTTCTCCAGTAATTTTTGGTAAAGGTTCAAGAAACCAAACAAAAAAAAAGGAAGAAAATCCATTTATCCTATAAAAACAAGATTCTGTTTTGTATTTCTTAAGATGAAAACAAAAAAATGAATTTTTTTTTTTTGTGTATTTTCGGAAAAATTATAGTTTTTCCTTTTGTTGTTGTTGTTGTTAGTGTAGTCGAAATTTTAAAAAAAATATATTTTTTGATAATTATTCAAAAAAACTCAAAAAGTTACAAAGAAAAGGATGCTATATGTATACATTTACATACACATGTACATAGTGTTGTATGTGTATTTATAAATAGAGGTTATTTTCATACCAAGCATGTATATTGTCACTAGGTACAGTTATTTTTTATCCCAGTTTTGATAATGCGAGAGGAGTGTAATGAGTAGTTTTTATAGTTTTATATTATAGCTGTGTATATATGATGGTGTATTGATTTTATTATTTTCTATTTTGCCAGTGTGCTGTGTATTGTGTTTTTTGTACATATATATATATGGTGTGTGCGGTGCTCTGCTGATACACTATACACTGCTGCTGCTCGTAAAAAATAAATTTTCTAACAAAAATTTTCTATTCCAAATCAAAAATAAAAATAAAAAAATAAAAAATAGCAAAAAATAATGGGAAAAACTGGAAATTGAATTAAAATAGTTATTTTATACTTCTGTTTGATATACACACATACATACATACATACATACACATACATATATATATATATATATATACGATTGTGGTGGTATTTTAATTATTTTAGTCATTTCAAATATTTTTTGTAGGTTAGGTTCGGGGGCTGCTAGGATGAGCGTAGAGGTGGTTTATAGATCTGTATAGAAAGTTGACTTGGGGTTTTGTATTCAAAACGTTTTTTATTGCTGTGATATCTATATTATTGTATAAAATATTGTATCAGTATTGATTTCCAGGGGTATCAGGATTTAGAGGAAAATCCCATATTTTGTGGTTTGAGATTTTTAGATGTCTAAATTTTACCTTATACACTATTTAGTGCGGACATGTTTTATATTATTGGGAAATTATGTTCTTTTTTAGTCCTAAAAATTAATAAAATATTTCTACCGTTTAATTTAAAAAAGATGATTATGTTTAAGAATTACAAAATGACTGGGCTGATTAAAATCAAAACGTATTAAATTATAAATCAAGTAATAAAATTTAGGAGCATTGAGAGTTTTCGACATTTTTTTAAATTTTTTTGAATTTATTTTGTCGAAGAACAAAACGTTCGAGGAAAAAGTTCTATAGATTCAAGGGCGAAACATGATTAAATAATTTTTGATGACCATGAAAATGCATAACAAGGTCAAATGCAGTGGTTTAAGGCCTCTATCTAAGGCTTCAAACGAACCGAAATAACCTTAAAATTTGGTTTTATTTGAGATAGTTGTCGAATTTCATATTATTATTGTTTGAATTTTTTTCATTGTGGACACATCCCCATGTAGCTCTCCATTTCATTAATTTTTGGGGCATAAGTTTTGTGTTGTTGCTTCATTTAAACTTAGTTTTCATAAAGCAAAATACCCTAAATTAAGCATTCAGGTGTGATTTTTCAACGCCGAACTTAATATTTAACTGATTTTTATGTACCTACACATAAGCAGTACACGTACGTAAATTCATCAAACATTTCGGAATGAATTTCGTATTTGTTTTCGTAATGTTTCAAAATAATAATAAAATTTATTAGAACTTTGAAATCTCAAAAAAATTTCAATTAAATTTGAGAAAAGTCAATATTTCACGGATCTTATGATTAAACCTTGGTCTACATACAATGTTACATTTGATTAAACTTCTCTACTTTAACATTAACAAATTAATTTGTTTTTGGCCAAACGAGGGATTCAAGAACTTCTGACCAAAACATAGTATATCGTTTTAAATTTACACAAATAAATTTCAGGAATTTGAATAATCTTTAGAGATTAGGTTAATCCAAAATCTAAAAAAGTTGAAATTACACTAATTTGATTGTCAAATTTTTTAAAATTTACTTTCGTTATTTCCAGAATTAAATTCTAAAAACTTGACTTCTTGTGGTTCAAGAATTGTTTTATAATTGGCACCTTTTTAAAATCTCAAAAATTACCAGGATTTGGAGAAGTTCAACTTAGCCCGCAAATTTCTTCTAGGCAAAACGAGAAGAGGTGTTCCCTTAAATTAACAAATATTTCTTGAATTTTGACTTGAAACGTTAAGTAATTGGCTTAGCTATTACAAATTGTAGATATTTATAAAAAAAATTCTAAGTTACGTAGAACTTAAATTATTAAAGTTGGAAATGATATAGAAACGTTACAATTTTAAAACAAACAAGTTTTTAATTAAGGACTAAAAATTTTAAAATTTCCAAATTTTACACGATAAAAATAATTTAAATTATTAAAATCGAAAGAACTTGAGCTTTGCGATTTTTGGTAAGGAATATTAAGAATCGAAGTTTAAGTGAGAAATTTAAAATTTTGAAAATTTTAAATTAAAAACGAGATTAGCTGAATTTTATCCTTTTCTTATTTTAGTTTCAGGCAGATGCTTGTTGCGGTTTTCAATGCTTTCGAAAGGGTATGTATGACAAAAAATGATTCTATTATTAAAGAAATTCTCGAATATCATAAGATCTCCAAAGAAGTTTCTAATATGGAACACATGGAAAACGGAATTTTATTTATTTCGTTTCCGTTCCAATTTTCGGTTCAAATAATTGCTTTTTGTGGTTTTCTGTTAATCGACGGCGATCGTCAAAAACTCGAATACTAGTTTATTAAATTTATCATATATGATTAAAACGAGAATCTACTATCTCGGAAAAAGAGAAAATTATGAAAATATTGAATTCGATCGAAATAATTTAAATTCAAAAATCAATTTATGATTCTAAAGTTGATAAATTTGGGTTAAGCCAATTTTTTTACAAATAAAAATTGCAAAAATATGAAATTTCAATAAATTTCATCAAAATTTAAAATTTGCCGAAGAAGGAAAATTTTTAAAATTTAATTTGAATTCCTGGTGAAATCTGAAATTTCGATACCTAAATTTGTAAATTTGAATTTCAAAACTCGGCAAAGCTACTTTTCGTTACTACAATTGTAAAACATCGAAATTTAAATTCTGAATTTAGAAATTGAGATTTTATAATCTGGATTTTGTAATTAAACTTTCAAAAGATTTTAAATTTGTAAAATTCTATTCGAACTTCTAAGCTTTCGAAAAATACTTAGAAATTTTAAGTTCCAAGCAAAATCTAATTCCTCGAAATTTGATTCGAATACGCCACATTTGTATTTTTGCTACATAATATTGTAATAATCTCCGTACCTAATGTACAAGCTATAAGTAGGATTCAAATAACACAGAAAAACTATAAAAACTTTAAGTTTCGGGCTATCGCTGATTTTGAATTTGCAATTAAAACAGTTTTTTGGCGTCCTAAAAAGTGGCCATTTTCGTATTTCATAGTTTGAGATGGCAGCGATGATATTAGGAGAAATTAGGAATTTTACAAAAAAAAAAAAAAGTGAGTTGTACTTAAAAATTAAAGTGTAAGGCGGAATTATAAATAAATAAATTATAATTTAGAACTTAACAATTTATGAAGTTTAACGAAGCAAGACCACTTTAGCTCTTGAACTTTTTCGACTTTAAATTTCGAATGATTTTATGTGTGAGGGAAACTTGGGAAACTTGGACAACACTGGAAAATTTTTAAATAGATATCCTTGGATTATCTTCAATAGGAAAAAGTATTCGCTGGCAGGTTGCCTTCGATGTTGATTTCGAACCGTCCCGAATATTTTAAATTTCTTAACCAACCTAAATATGACAGATTTACTGAGCTATACCTACTTGTTTTAGATGTTCTTGAAATTCCTCCTTTACAATGAAAATTTTTTGTTCGTTTAAATATCTCATTTTGTAATATTGCTTGTTTAATTTTAATGAAATTCGATCATCATTCATTCATCTTTGATAAATAAAAAAATAATTAAATTAAAATGAGTCGCATCTTGAATATGACTCCCTGTTCTTGTATATCCATGTATCCCAATTCCCCTAGTCGTGTCATTTCATGTGATGTGACTATAGTCGTATCACGTCCTTTAAAAATTGCTATTCTTGAAGGCGAACCAAGTGACACAACTGCAACTTGAAATATATTAGGCAAATTAGAAATAAAATCGTTTTATAACAACAATCTTATTATTTTAAACATTAACATAGTAAAAACAGTGCACACAATTATTCAAAAAACAATATTTTATTATATAAATAATATTATTAATATATAATAATATTAATATATATATAATATTTATTAATCAAGCGACATCTATCGAATAAAGTGACTTTAGTCGTAACAAACGACTAAGAGAATCGCAAAATTGATGTGATGCGACTGTAGTCATGAAAAATGACGTGATACGACCATGAGAATTGGGGTGTTAATATTGTTTGTTTGAATTTTGCAATAAATTAGACCAGGGGTCCTATTCTTGAACCATTACGAAAATTTTCGTATTGCGAGTTAGTGTAAAAGTATTACGAAAACTCTGATTTTTGTATTACTTCTACACTAATTCGCAATACGGGAATTTTCGTAATGGTTCAAGAATAGCACCCCAGAACACAAATTAAATTCGAAACTGATTTTTGAAACTTGAAAATTTAATTACAAATTTGAAAAATAGTGCGATAAATTCAAAATTTACAAGAATTCAAAATTTTTAAAATTTAATAAAAAATAAAATTTTAATTTCCAAACTAAATTTTGAAAACCCCTAAAATCTTATATTGTATAACCATACTAAAGAATAATTAATATTAAAAATTCCAAAATTGATAAGCTCAAATTTCAAATTCCAACAGCCCTATTCCCATAGTCGCTAGATCTATAAATGTTAAATATTACGTCAGTTGTAAGGATATTTTCAGCCCTATTCCCATAGTCGCATCACTTCATGTGATGTGATAACTATCACATCACTTCAAGTATAAATTGGTATTCTCTTAGTCGATTCATATGATGTGATACGACAAATGACAGAAACTGTACATATCCGGCAGCAATAAAAATATCCTTACAACTGACATAATATTTGACATTTATAGATCGATCACTTATAAATTTCAGGTGATGAATGTATCATTTCAAGTGATGTTTAACTTTTTATACGACTAAGAAAATATGACTTCAAGTGATAGTTATCACACCAAGCGATAAACGTCGCTTCAATCGACTAAGAGAATACCAAAATTAAAGTGATGTGATAGTTATTACATCACATGAAGTGATGCGACTATGGGAATAGGGCTGTTGAAGTGATGTGATAGTTATCACATCACATGAAGTGTTGCGACTATGGGAATAGGGCTGCACAATTTTTTATAAAAAATGTAAAACCCCCATCGAATTATTTCTTTATAAAAATTAAAAAAATCGTTAAATTTTAAATAGTCTTCGAATTCTACCAAATTAAATTTTAAAATATAATTTGGTAGAATTCGAAGTTAGGAAATTTAAAAATTCAACGCGAATAAAGATTTTATTAATTTCTACTTAATAAAAATGGATGCAGTGCTGCGTTTGAATACATTCAGTGGTATTTCATCAAGAAATAGAATCATCAAAGTTTATCATGCAAATTTAAACTTTGATTTTGATAATTTTTAGAAACGTCTATTTTACTTTCTTCTAACTAACCTCGTCAAACATTACTTGGAATATTCAATTTAGTTTATTTAAATAAAATTGAATGGACTAATGATTTAGTATACTACTGTAGTTTAGGTTCACCTATATCGCTGCAAAAGGTTAGGAAATTCTATTGGATTTTGGTCCCTTAGTTTTAAAAACAGAAAATCTCAATTTACTGGTAGGCCCGAAATATGAAATATGGTATGATGATGGTTTGCATCAATTTCAGTATGTTTTTCCATTAGTGAATGAGTTCAACATTTTTTATGGAAATTTTTAGAAAATTCTCTTGGATTTTGCAACCAGTGCGATATTTGAAGTGAAAATTCAGATCTTTCCGAAACTTTAGGAAATGCAAAGAAATTGAAACAAACGTGGGTCAATTAATTTATTTATTTATTAATTCTCTTAAACCATACAAAATAAACAAAACTAAATATACAAAAGATTAAATTTTATGGCAAGAAGATAGGTTTCCTTTGTCTAGGACAGTGTTGGAAACCTCTAAAATTAAAACTAAAACAATTGGTGGGGGTCAAATTAAAATAATAATAATAATAAAAATAGCAAAAATCAAAATAAAAACATAAGAAACAAATTAAACAAAATTAACAATAAAATGATAATAAAGTAAAAGGAAAATACCAAAAAAATTAAAAAAATAATTAATTAAAAGAGATATAACCAAAGTTTAAAATTTAAAAATAAAAATTATTTTATTTATTTTACAACCTCAAAAAGAAATTTTAAATTCTTTCTTTCAAATAACCAACCTTTCACTAGCTTCAAAATGAATTAGAGGAGATCAGTGATCGGATATGTAATGGCAGGCAATTAAAGAAGTACGGACCAATGACTAGAAAATATCGCCTAAAAGTTTCGGTAGTAAAAGTTGGTATTTTAAAAAACAATTTGTTGTTATTACGAAAATTATACGCAGAAACAAACCTCACTACCCTTTGACCACTACGATAATAAAACAAACGAAGAACTCTACAAACATAAAGATGTTGCAGCGGAAAAATTTTATTTGCAACATAAGCTGGCCAACAGGAATCAGTACGGCTCATAAAAAACATGGAACGAATAATATGGTTTTGTAACGTGATTAAAGAAATTAACGCACAATTAAAAGCACCACCCCAACAGGGAATTCCATAACTCAAACGAGAGCCGACACAAGCATGATAAAAACTTAATAAAACAGATTGCGAACAATAAGAGCGCAACATATAGATTGCACGCAAAACAGAACCCAATTGACTTGTTAATTGTTGAATATGGAACTTCCAATTGAGGCCAACATCCAGATGTAGACCGAGGTATCTGAAGGACTTAACAATTTCAATTCTAAAACAATCATTATTACAATTTAGGAAATTACAGTTAGAATGGTGATAGATAAATTCAGGCATATAATTTAACCAAGGGTCCCCAGATAACTTGAAAAACATAATTTTAGTCTTCTCACTTAGAATCATACCATGTCGATCAAACCAAACACGTAGCAATTTTAAATCATAATTGATATCGGTAGAGATATTCTCCAAAGATGACCCCGAATAACTTAAAGCCATATCGTCCGCAAAGGCTATTTTTTTCCACGTAGACCCAGGCTAAAAATATCATTTATATAAATTAAAAAAAATAATGACCCTGAGGAACACCACAATTCAATGTAAAAGGAACACTAAAGGAACTTTGAATTTTAACCTTATAATACCTATTACTCAGATAAGAAGCAAACCATTTTTGTGAAATACCTCTAAAACCGATAGAATCTAGCTTATTGAGAAGCAAGTTATGATCAACCATTTCAAACGCTCGTTTAATGTCAATGAAAACAGCTCCAGCCTCACCTCAAGCTTATCATTCAAATGAAGATGAACACCATTAAGAAATTCAACCAAGGCAGACTCAGTACTTCTACCAGATCTAAAGCCGTACTGATTGTCACTTAAAAAATTATGTTTAGCAAGATATTTATCTATTCGTGGTTTCATGGCATTTTCAATTATTTTTAAGATAATAGGTTGAAGAGCAATAGGATGAAAGTTCTCTTTGAGCAAGCGATTACCTTTTTTGTGCAGCGGAATAACAATTGAAGTTTTCAAAATATCCGGGACAAAACCAACAGATAAACTGTCATTTATAAGAACAGAAAGGACCGGAGAAACAAATTCGCCAACCGACTTCAACATATCGGAACTAAAACCCAATAAATCAGTACTTTTTCGAGATTTTAGACTGTTTATAATGGTTAAAATTTCATCACTGTCAACTGGCGCAATAAAAAATGAATCACCAAAATCACAATTACCACTCGAATTACAAGCATATGGTAATGAAAAATTTAACTTCAACTCATTAACAATTCTTGAAAAATAATTAGAAAATTCATTGGCAATTAAAACAGAATCAGAAACAATACTACCATTATCATTTAAGATTCTATCAACAGAAACTTGTCGATTATTTGATAAAATATCATTAACCACTGACCAAACACGGTTACTATCACCAGAACAATCATCAATCTTGCAGTTATAGTAACTAAATTTCTCAGCTTTAACGCAAGAACTAACCTTATTCGACAACTTCAAAAAATATTCTTTGAGTCTAATGTTATTAGGATGTTTGCTACATTTTACACTAATTCTCCTCTTTTTTTTCATTAAATTTAAGTAAGTAGCAAGATATCCAAGGTTTAAGCTTGGTATTTGATTTTCGAATGACAAAAATGTAACAAGACGATGCAATATTGTTAAAGCAACTTACGAAATTGTTAAGGGTAGAGGACAGATCACTCAGGAGAGTTTAAAAAAATTGTACGATAAAACTAACGAATAAAATTTAGTAAGATCAAAAGATAAGTATGGGCCGTTATTATGAGAAGAAAGTCTAATACTGGATGACACAACTATTTCTAATACAATTAAACAATGATCAGTAATCGACAATGGAAGAACGGATGCTTTTAACAACTTCATATCGTTATTACGAATACGAGCAAAACAGTGATCAATACAAGAAACACTAGAGTTAAAAACACGTGTAGGAGAATTAACCAGAGACTGCAAACCAAAAGAGGACAATTATAATAATAATAATTATAAATCAGTAAAATGCCGTATTATAAATGTGCGTTATTATTGTGTCCCCCTTAAAAACGTCATTAAGGAATTTAATAGAAAATATGTAAATAATTAGGCTACATCGATTACGATGAAATTTATTACTTATGTACGAATTCGTTTACCTATAGTTTCAATCCAGTTTTCCATATTCCAACTTTATCTAAACATCTTTTTAGAATTGCCTGTCTGTTAATTGATTTTGAAGTGGTCCAGTTCCATTCCGGTTCATACTTCAGAATTATATACAAAAATATTTTAGAATCACACTTCTATCGTACAGTGGTGACATTATAATTAAGTCACAATTAGTAGAACACATATTTTGACCTCTAAAATTCCAAGTAAGGTTTTTATTTCAGTTGCTTTAATTTATTTTAAATAATTCATAGCTATAATAAATAAATGAAGTTAAAATTCATAGGTTGACAATCACAGTTTGTTAAATAAACAAAAAATAAAAAAAAAATAGTAGCAGTGGTTTTGCCTGGCATTTTAATTAAGCCACTTACTTATAAAAATCAATATTTGATTAGGCTATCCTGTTGCTTTAAGAATATCCTTTATCTCCTGCCTGTACTATTTTAAAGAGTGGTATTTTGGGCTGGCTTTGTTTTCTTCCAAGCCTCCTGAATTTGGTCCCATAAATATTCTCTGTTTATCCGTTTCCTTAGTGAGGCTTCTCATTTAATATTTTCCTATAGATTCTCTTTTGTTTTTTGCAGTTCTAAATTCGCCGTTCATACTTTTAGATAATATTTGGGGTGCTGATAATGCCACCCGTTGCAGAAGACCGTATAATCATCTAAATTCTGATCGAATAATTCGATATATTTAAGAACATCCATAATTGCATGGATTTTGACGATAGGCCAACTCCCAGAGAAGTGAAGCATCGAGGGTTAAGCTCCTGGTTTAGGGGTCGTCTTGATTGATGAAGTCATTTGATAAAAACAATAAGAAAAGGGCAAAGGCAACACAGAGTCGCGTCGATTGTCAATCGAGTCAAGCTTGATTCATAACATCGGGAGCGACATAGTAAAAATACCATAGTATTTATTTACGAACTCTCTATCAATCAAATCACTTTAAATGACATAAGCTCCTCCTACATGTTTCTTACTCGAGTTGAAAAATGTCTTACTTTGAGCAAAGGGTAGCGCAGGGTTACCAACCAAAAAACAAACAAAAACAAAATTATTAGCAATATTTTGCTCTTAGTACAAAACGCGCTAAATAGTTTATGTACAAAAGGCGCTAAATAGCTTTTTTTTGACGTTTTATTTGATTTGATTTTTTGTTATTTAAAATTTGATGTAGATGCGTTTTGTTGTGCAAATAAAAATTAAAAATTACAAAATATTAAAAAAATAAAAATTAATCAAACCCGGTTAAAACAATTAAATTAAAATGACGCCAATAAAAAGTTTAATAAAGGCAAATTTAAAGTTATAGGCAAAAACTATTAAAATAAAAAACTGAAAAACTGGTAAAATGAACTAAAAATTGAAATGAGAAACAAGAAAATAAATTAAGAACGTTATAGAAACCCGACAAAAAATTAAAAATATTTTTAAAATCGCACAATAATCACAAAACTAAAAAAAATTTGGTATTGACATAGCCAAAGCCAAACGAAAATTGAAATATGTAATGAGTAATATCACAAATAAAGTGACGTATAAAATAGACAAATATTTTGAGCAAAACCAACAGCTACTAACTTCAACTCAATACTATGGTATTTTTCCTATGTCGCTCCCGATGTTATGAACCAAGCTTCAACAATCTTAATAGGGATGAATAATTCATGGTATTAAAGATTTTCTAGATTTTTCAAGCAATGAGTTACTAGCTAGTAATTCGAGTTTTTCATGGATCTGATCATGGATTTACTGGATTTAATCTTGGTGCAATATCCGGTATTCAATTGTGTGAGTACATAGTAAATTAGTTATTTTGATGTAAATTAGGTAAAATTGTTCATAAAGGATGCGCCTTGTATCGTATAATAAAAAAATGCGTTTTAGAAGCATATATCCAGCAATTATTTTCATAACTCTAATTGTTTGATTAAAAATAGAGGTGACAGCGTCAAACCACAATATTGGCCGAAATATGTGACTAGTTTATAACTGGATGGGAACGATTTAAATCATTGGCAGCGTTCAGTACAGCCCAGCGATGCAAAATTTAATCATGACTGTTAGCAAAAACGCTACTCTCTGCTTTTGTGTCTAATCACTTCACAGTATCATTGCTCAATATTTAGAGCAAAAAATAGTATGCAAAAACATATTTGAGGTTTTTAAATGTGAATTTATATTTGTTACTACGACTTTAACTCTTGTTATAGTAACAGTTTTCTTATTTATAAACCTCACTATAACATTTGTTGTATAGGGTGATTTTTTTAACCTGATACACTCAAATATCTCGGAAAATAAGCACCCTACGTACAAAATGGTAAATATCAAAATTTAATTATTCCGTGGCGAAATGCATTAGAGTTAAAATGTTTACCCCCCCCCCTCCTCCTTGTAGTTGGGGCGGGGGGTAACTTTGAAACTAAAATATAAACCCATATTTTTTATTGCAGATTCGGATTCCAGCTCAAAATAGTCTTAAACAATTTGTATTTCTTAAATTTTCAATTACTGAAAATAGCTTCTCATTATCGTAACCCTATTGTCATGGTGACGAATATTACAGCGCCATCTATCATGAATCGAAAAAATTGTTTCAGTCAAATCCTACGTATTTCTAGCCGTAGAATCCGAATCTGCAATAAAAAATAGCGGTTTATATTTTAGTTTCAAAGTTAAAACCCCCCTCCCCGCCTCACCTACAAGGAGTAGGGGGAGGGGGGTACTATTTTTAACACTAATGTATTTCCCACGGAATAATTACATTTTGATGATTACCATTTTTTACGTAGAGTGCTTATTTTCCGAGATATTTGAGTGTATCAGGTTAAAAAAATCACCCGGTAAAATGCAACAAAATCCATCACTATAAACATTGCTACAAAATATCGAAATCAACAAAATAAATTCGAAATTCACATCGAATTTTTGACATGATTTTCGAAAATCGTTGACATAATAATAGGAATAATTACGCCTATAAATTCGGGTTTAAGTTTGTTCTTAAATTAAGAGAATTCTTTATCAACATTTTTAAAATCTCCAGAATTAAAAAAACGCAAAGAATTTGAAGAATTAAAGAAATTAGTACAAAATTAAAAGAGTTAAAGAATCTTAAAAATTTTAAGAGTATAAAAAATTTAATAATTTTAAAGAATTTCAAAAATTTCAAAAATTGAAAGGATTTAAAAATTAGAATATAAGGAGAAAATAATTAATTTAAATAATTTAAATGGAAAGGTTTGAAAATTTTTAAGAATATAAAATAATTAAGATTTTAAAGAAATTAGAATAATTAACCAATTTATAGACTTAAAATAAATTTGAGTATTTAAAGAATCTTAAGAATTTTTAGAATGTAAAGAATTATAAAAATTTAAAGAGAAGAATTTAAAAATATTAAACAATTTAAAATATTTAAGAATTTTAAGAATTGTTAAATTAAAAGTAGTAAAATTAAAAGGATTTAAAGAACTTCAATACTTTTGTGAAAAATTTTAAAATTTTAAGAATGTTAAAAATTTTCTAAAATTTAAAAATTAAAAGAATTTAACCCTATTCCTACTAAGTGAATCTACTGACACATCCTGCTGATGGACTTTTATTCATGGACTTTTATACACAAGTAAAAATCTAAAGAAAATAATGCAATTTTTTTTTATTTTGAGAGTATTAACTCATTTATTCAGTTCAAACTCCACTAATATATATATTATTAAAATTATTCCTTTTGACAGTGTAGGCATATTACAAGTTTTTCTGAGTGTTCTTTGCAAATATTGCGATTGCATATCTGAGCACAAATCTGAGTTGTCACGCGACTTATATTATTAGGATATTCGTAACATCGACGACGAACGGTTGCTTTTGAACTCGAATCGGTTGATACTGCAGTCTCTGTATTGCCTAAAACCTTCTCGATTGTCGCAACTGTGCCCTTTGTCAATTTCGATGTGCTTCGTCGTTGTATTTGGGGAATAACTAATTCCTGAACCAACTGCTTCAAAAATACTTTCCTGCGTACGTTTAATTTATTCTTATTCCAATCTGAATATAAGTTTAGCCAGATTAACATGGCTGCTATTCCGCAAACATCAACTAAATTAAAAAATTGCACCATTGGTCATCTATTCGATTTACGCTTTACAGAAAATGAATGTGCAAAGTGCAAGTTGATCCAGAGTATCAACCCCACCCTTCGTACAATTGTAGTGCAATATAATCGATGGCTTATTTTTGTGGTTTTCATATAATTCGTCATCGTGATGCATAGATGAAATTAACAAAACTGCCCGGTTTTTTTCGGGACATAGCTAACCAACGTCATATTTTTATGAAACCCGAACATACTTGTTTCTGCTACTCTCCGTTTGTATGGAAGAAACTCTTCTGGAATGCACGCTTTATTTTTACGAAGAGTTCCAACACACGTTAGTCCCTTCGATAGTAAATCTTGTGTGAGCTCATAACTTGTAAAGAAGTTTTCAAACGTAATATTTCGATTATATCTCTCAAATGGTTGGCACAATTGACTGACGATTTTATGGCCTAAATTTTTTCCTCGCTCTGGCCCTTCTTGTCCCAAGTAAGGAACCTCATACAGAGGATAACTGGTAGTGCTACCACAGATCCAAAAAATCTTCATCCCATATTTGTCATGCTTCGACGGGATATACTGACGGAAGAGGCTACTCGGCCTCTAAATGGTACTAATTGTTCATCAATGGTTAGGTTTTTACCAGCCAAATAATGTTTCAGTAAGTTTTTGTTTATTAGATCCCAAACTCTTCCAAATGGAGCAAATTTATCTCGTGCTCGACGCGCAAAGCGTGTCGAATAGTCGTCGAATCGTAAATGGCGCAAAAGTGCAACGAATCTATCCCTAAACATAGTAGCACAGAATATCGGACTACCAAGTAACGGATTCCAAAATTCATTATAGTTTATTATCCCTTGTTTGTTTTGTTTATACCTGCGTTTAGAAGTAGTCCGATGAGAGCTTTGATTTCAATGGAGTCTGTATATTTCCACTTATCATCAAGCATTGCACCGTGTAAATTGGTATTTTCCACGATAATGTTTATAACTTCATCAGTGAAAAACAAACTAAATGCATCAAACATGAACCGGCGCGTTTACCAGGAGGTAATTTTACTTTATGTGTACCACCTCTAATTATGTTATGACTAGGTGTACGTCCGCTCCTGTATAGATCAGTACATCTCTACCAGTTTATGGTATGTTTTGGTAGATACGTTTACCAATGTATTGTCTTCCGTTGTTTCATCATTCTCACTGACGACTTGTTCATCCGCTTCGTCTGATTCATAAACATCTTCTTCACTATCTGAAGGTTCATTTGGTTCATTGTCACTGTCACAATCATTATTTATGTTAGATTCGTTTTCACTAGAATCACTGAAGGCTCTGAACAGTTGTACGTCTGTCAATTGATTTGTTCGTGATGCCAAAATACATTTTTTGAGGAATACAATGTACATTGGTTCAGATTATAATATAAAATATTTTGCAAGTATCGTCAATTTAAACTTGAAATATGTCTAAAAGTCACTTGTCAGTAGGAATAGGGTTAAAGGAATTAAACAATTTAAAGAATTTAATGAATTTATAGATTTTATTAACTAAAAAATTTATTGAATTAAACAAATTTTGAATTCAATTTTTAAGAATTTAAAAAATATATTCTTAAGAATTTTCCAAATATAAGAATTTGAATTATTTTAAGAATTCAGATAATTTTAAAAATTCAAAAAAAATTCAGATACAAATTAAAAAATTAAAATAAATGAAACAATTTAATAAATTTTTTGAATTCTTTAAATTCTTCAAATTCATTTAGAATTCAAAAAATTTACAGAACTTAAAGAATTTAATTAAATTTAGGGAAATTAAAGATTCGACCAAATTAGAAGCATTTAAATATTTTAAAATGATTTTAACGATTTAAAGTCTTTAACACTAGAACTACCGACCCGTCAAAATGACGGATTTACATTTATTGAATTTAAGTTGTTTTATTATTATGTTAGAATTTTTTTAGAAATGTATCATGACTTTTGATACGGCAATAAGAATTTAATGAATTGTATTAAAAATCATCAAAAATTTCCAAAAAAATTCTAACATAATAATAAAACAACTTAAATTCAATAAATGTAAATCGGTCAATTTGACCGGTCGGTAGTTCTAGTGTTAAAGGAAATGGAAGGATTTAATAAAATGAAAGAATTAAAACAATTTAAAGGATATAAAAAAAATGTATGCAATATAATAGCTTTAAAGATTGTAAAAAATTTAAAGAATTTATAGAAAACAAACAGTCTAAAGAATTTAAAGCGTTTAAAGAATCTTAATAATGTTAAGAATTTAAAAACTTTAAAGAATTTAAACAATTTAAAGGACTTAATTTAAGGAATATAAATAGATAAAATCTTGTCTTTAAATTCTTTAAAGTTTCAAACTTTCTCTAAATTTTTAAATTCTGTAAATTCATTAAATTTGTATCTTTAAATTTTTTTCTAGATTTTTCTTTTTAGAAAGAATTTAAAAAAATATAAGATTGTATGAAATTTAAAGAATTTAAAGAAATTTAAAAATTTTCAGACAAATAATTTGTCACATTTCGAGAGGGGGGGGGGGGGGCGGTTAATCGGGCGTCAATAAACTAAACGCCAAATCCATATTTTCGAAAAAAACAACAAAATACAGAAAAAAAAACTTCTTTTATACCACAACGCCGTTTTCTAACCGAGCATGCGATACAACACTTGTTTTAATTACGCACTTCAATTGGTTTACATTAGCAAATTGTTCAATGCATTTTTTTGTTATTTACATATTTCAGTAAAACTTGTTTTATTATTAGTCGTGATTAACCCTTTGAATATCATAAATGTTTACTCCTTACTTATGAGAAAAATACCAGCGTTTTTTGGTTTGTTCTTGCAGTGGTTGTAATATCTTGAAACTTAAAATGTAAATCAGGCAACACTACTGACTCACTGATAGTTGGTAACAATGACAACAGCGGAGGATCACGTTGTGTCGTCGTCCCTGGAAGATCATTTTTCACTGTATCCGATATAGTATAAGACGTGCATTGAAGCACATATAAAAATAATAAGTTATGTATTATGTAATAGTTAAGTAATAAATAACAAAGTGAATATAAAGAAACTTGTTTAATATAAGTAATAAAAGACGAGTAAGAGGATACAATACAGTGGTGTCAGATGTTAATAAATAAAAAATAAAAAAAATGGAAAAAATATTAAACAAAATGCCGGCTGGACTTACATATAGTGACGCAGAAAAAAATTTCAGTGTGTTTAAGAAAAAATTCATGTGGTATATGGAAACGTTTGGGGCGAAAGAAGACATCGATAAGAAAAAAATTGGAGTGCTGCTTTTTTTTTGCTGGGCGAAGAAGGATTCGAAACTTTCAATACATTTGAAATCGGGGAGAATGAAACAATTGACGCAGTGTTGGCTGAATTTGAGAAATATTTTGTTCCAAAAGAAAACGTTATAATGGCGACATATAGAATAAAAAATCAAGCGTCGTTGCGTAATTTTACATGTGCTAAGTTAACGTGCGGAACACAGTTCAAAGACAGGATGATTCGTGATCGGCTAATATTTGGAGTTAGTGATACCAACTTACAAAGCAAGATGCTAGCGGAAAAAAATTTAACATTAGAAAACGCCATCGAGATGTGTAAATCGGGAGAAATAGTTAAAGCACAAATTCAAATGTTAAACAATCCGAACATAAAAATGGAAAAAGTGGATGCGGTCAACATAAACAGCTATAAGCAACGTGGTAAAGAATTTGAAGCGAAGTGGAATAAAAATCAAAATGGCCACAAAAATATAAAAACGCAATGCAATCACTGTGGATATGGTCAAGGAGACAAACAAGTATGTCCGGCGAGAGGCAAAAGATGCAATAAGTGTAGAAGGATAAATCATTTTGTAGCCGTTTGCAAATCAAAGAATGTATACATGCTGCAATCAAATGTTGGAGAAAAGGATACATCGAAAGAAGACGATAGATGCTTAGCAGAAACAGGTGCAAAATATTTGTTAAATAATTATAATCATAGCTGTAAGTTACAAGTTTGTAGTGTAGATAATGCATGTAGAAATGGCTGGTTTAAAAACATATGGGTAGAAAATGAGGTAGTTAAGTTTAAGTTAGATTCGGGATCGGACTGCAACATTATAGCCAGATCTGTGTATGACAAGATAAAATCTGATAATAAGGGGTGGTCGAGTTGAAAGGCACACACATAGAATTGGTTTCATACGGTGAATTCAAAATCAAACCTGTTGGGAAAATAAAATTAAATTGTTCAACAGGGTATATCAGTGGAATTTTTGAGTTTTTAGTGGTAGAGGGAAATTTCCAGTCGTTGATGCGCTTGAAAACCTGTGTTAATCTAAAGTTAATAAAAAGAATCGATATTGATAACGTGGATATGAGTTTAGCCGCAAAGCTGGGATGCAAAGAAGATCTGGTGAGAAAATATAAACATGTTTTTGATGGGTTGGAGGAAATTCCAGGGACGTACAAAATAAAAATGGAAGAGGGGGCAGTTCCAGTAATTAAGTATAGGAAAATTTTTGCCATCTCAATGTATATAATAAACTGAAAAATAAGCTTGATTCCCTAGAAGAAAGGGGTGTCATTTCGCGAGTTAGTCATCCTACAGAGTGAATTAATAATATAATGATCCGAGAAAAACCTAATGGTGATTTGAGAATTTGTTTGGATCCAAAGCCATTAAATAAGTATATCAAGAGGGAATGTCAGTCTTTACAGTAATAGACCTTAAAGATGGATTTTGGCAGGTGAAACTAGACCAACCTAGCTCTGATTTATGTACGTTCACTACACCGTTTGGGAGGTATCAGTTTAAGCAGTTGCCATTTGGTATAAATTCGGCTCCAGAAGTATTTCAAAGGAAATGCGTCGAAATTTTCGGGTCTATAAAAGGGGTGGAAATTTATTTTGATGATCTGGTTGTGGCCGGCAAAGGACCGGAAGAACATGACAAAATATTGTTAGAGGTGTTGCAAAGAGCTGAGCAATACAATGTAAGATTTAATTCACAAAAGCTGCAATTTAGGGTCCCAGAGGTAACGTTCCTGGGGAATGTCATTTCGAAAAAGGGAGTGCAACCTACAAACAAACATGTCAAAGCGATAGCAAGTATAAAGCCTCCAAACAATCAGAAAGAATTATTATGAATTTTGGGAATAGCAAAATTTTTGGCAAGGTTTATTCCCAATTTATCTAAGGTAACCGCCAATCTTAGGGAACTAACAAAGAATAAAGTGGGGTGGAAATGGGAAAGATCGCATGACAATGAGTTACATAAACTAAAAGAGATTATAACCTCAACCCCAGTATTAAGAATTTTTAACTCCAAGATTCCTTGCATCATTCAAACTGATGCGTCAAAAGATAAACTGGCATCTGTCCTTCTTCAAGAGGGTCAGCCAATAGCGTATGCGTCTCGTAGATTGAATAAATGTGAACAACGGTATTCACAGATAGAAAAGGAATTGTTGGCGATCGTGTTCGCCACAGGGAAATTCCATCAATACATATATGGGACAGAGGTTATAGTTCACAGTGACCATAAACCTTTATTAAAAATAACAGAAACTGAAATTAATAAAGCGAGTATGAGACTTCAACGAATGTTGTTAAAATCATTGAGATACAACATAATAATTCATTCACGAACGAATGTTGTTAAAATCATTGAGATACAACATAATAATTAAACATATACCTGGTCGTGACATGCTAATAGCAGATGCATTGTCTAGAGCTAGTGAAAATACCACTGAAGAGGACGATAATGATGAAGATATATGAAATATACAATTCATTCTATCGTCAATAAAATCTGCATGACAGACGAAAATAAAACTGTTTATAGCGAGGCAACAAAAAATGATTCAACCTTATCCATTGTAATAGATTATATTCAAAATAGTTGGCCTAACTCAGATAAAAAATTGAGCGGTGACCTCAAGCAATACAGTAAACTTAAAAACAACATAAATATTTCAGAAGGGTTAGTGTTTTTAGAGCACAAGTTAATTGTTCCTACAAGTCTAAGGAACAAGATATTAGAAAGCATACATATGTACCACACTTAGGCATTCAAAAAACAAACAAAAATGAGGGCACGTGAGCTATATTATTGGCCAGTGTTGTCAGTCGATATAGAGGTATTTGTAAATAACTGTTCAGCTTATCAAAAATATCTAAAGCAGAATCATAAGGAACCACTAATTAGTCATGAAGTACCTAGTTGTCCATGGGAAAAAATCTCCATCGACATATCTGATTTCTCGAACAAGTGTTTTTTAGTCCTGTGCTTCAGCTAAAAGATAAATCTTCATCATCTGTGATTAAAGTATTAGAGGGTGTGTTTAGCAGATTTGGTTTTCCATGCAATATCGTTGCTGACAATAATCCATTTAACAACTATACCTTTTTAAATTTTGCAAAGAAGTGGAACATAAATATGATCTTCTCAAGTCCAAATTATCCAAAAAGCAATGGTCTAGCAGAAAAAGGGGTATCTATTGCCAAACAGCTATTGCGAAAATTAGGGGAATATAGTGTGATGGAGGATTATCAATTGGCCCTATTAGAGTATAGAAACGCCCCTCTTCCCATGCTGGGAAGAAGCCCTGCAGAATTGTTTTTAGGGAGATTGCTAAAGTCAAAGCCACCCGTATGCCTAGATAAGTTGAAACCGATAAATATTAAGTCACAATACGTTGTTGATAAACGGCTACAACAAAGAAAAACTCAAAAATTTTACTACGATAGAAACGCTAAAGAATTGTCAAAATTAAACAAAAATGAGAATGTAACCGTATGGAAGAACAATGTGTGGATGCCTGGGAAAGTAATAAAGGTGGAAGATTGGCGAACGTATGTTGTCAGGAATGACCTGGGTAATGAGGTACGAAGAAACCGATGTTTCTTGAGGAAGAGTACTATTCCTTATGAAGATAATAAGGTAAAGAATCAAATGTTACAAAATATAGAACTAAATAAAAATTTTAATCAATTACAGCATAGTAATGTAAGCGAACATATAATGAATAATGATAATGAGAACGTAGTAAACAATGAAAATGTAAATATGTCGTGGTACAATAATAATAATGAATTCAGAAAATGTCGAACAAGAGCAGGTAGAGAGGTAAGACCTCCTAATCTATGTGATTATGTCATGGATAATTAAAAAAAAAAAAAAAAAAAAAAAAAAAACACGAAAGCGTGTAATATCTTGAAACTTAAAATATAAATCAGGCAACACTAAAAATCCTGATAGTTGGTAACAATGGCAACAGCGGAGGATCACCGTCCCTGGTGGTCAGCCATCACGGAAAAAGATCATTCAACACATTATTCATTGTATCCGATATAGTATAAGACGTGCATTGAAGCACATATAAAAATAATAAGTTATGTATTATGTAATAGTTAAGTAATAAATAACAAAGTGAATATAAAGAAACTTGTTTAATATAAGTAATAAAAGACGAGTAAGAGGATACAATACAGTGGTGACTAAAAAATTTTGAAGTATTCTTTACATTTATTTGCGGTACACTTTGCTAAAACTACATAAACGACTGTGTGTGTGGAATTAATTTTATTGAGGAAAAAAAATTTTTGAGAGGTTAATAAACGGTGCCATATATCGTCAAAGTCGGACCTTTAATTCTCCCAGCACGCTCACCATGCTTAGCCTCTTTAGATTTCTTGGTTTGAGGCGCTAATAAACGTATGAGAAGTTAGCACGAAATTTTCATCCCAAAAAGGCTTTTTTCTAAAATGTGTGTCTCAGCTAAAATTTGAGGAAATTTTCATTCCATCCAGAAAAAAATATTCAAAACACTTAACCAAACGGTATTCATCCCGAAAAATAATTATAAAGAAATAGATTAAGGTTTAAGAGCATTATAGTAGAATAAATATAAAAATCAAATATTTGATGATTCCTTTGGACACAAAATATGTACATTTAAATAAATAAACACTAAATACGCGATCAAATTTCAATTTCTAAATTTCTTGTGCCAATCTCAGAGATGTCTCCAAGAAATGATGTATGTTTTCCGACTTCTTAACACTTATGCAATTAGAAAAAACTACCCTCATTACGAAATCACGGGGATTAATAGTGAAACTGACCCTCAACGTAAATGTATTATGAAACATAATACTTAGAATGAAATACGGCCAATTTCGAAATTTCTTGTGTCAATCTCAGAGATGTCTCCAAGAAATGATGTATGTTTTCCGACTTCTTAACACTTATGCAATTAGAAAAAACTTCCCCCATTAAGAAATCACGGGAATTAATAGTGAAAATGACCCTCAACGTAAATGTATTATGAAACATAATACTTAGTATGAAATATGGCCAATTTCGTAATTTCTTGTGCCAATCTCAGAGATGTCTCCAAGAAATGATGTATGTTTTCCGACTTCTCAACACTTATGCAATTAGAAAAAACTACACCCATTAAGAAATCACGGGGATTAATAGTAAAAATGACCCTCAACGTAAATGTATTATGAAACATAATACTTAGAATGAAATACGGCCAATTTCGAAATTTCTTGTGCCAATCTCAGAGATGTCTCCAAGAAATGATGTATGTTTTCCGACTTCTTAACACTTATGCAATTAGAAAAAACTACCCCCATATACATCATTTCTTGGAGACATCTCTGAGATTGGCACAAGTAATTTCGAAATTGGCCGTATTTTATTCTAAGTATTATGTTTCATAATACATTTACGTTGAGGGTCATTTTCACTATTAATCCCCGTGATTTCATAATGGGTGTATTTTTTTCTAATTGCATAAGTGTTGAGAAGTAGGAAAACATACATCATTTCTTGGGGGCATCTCTGAGATTGGCACAAGAAATTTAGAAATTGAAATTTGATCGCGTATTTAGTGTTTATTTATTTAAATGTACATATTTTGTGTCCGAAGGAATCATCAAATATTTGATTTTTATATTTATTCTACTATAATGCTCTTAAACCTTAATCTATTTCTTTATAATTATTTTTCGGGATGAATACCGTTTGGTTAAGTGTTTTGAATATTTTTTTCTGGATGGAATGAAAATTTCCTCAAATTTTAGCTGAGACACACATTTTAGAAAAAAAGCCTTTTCGGGATGAAAATTTCGTGCTAACTTCTCATACGTCCCTAATAAGCAAGACATATAATATCATTCCAGTAAATAAAGTTAATACTTTAACGAAATTAAATGTCGAAAAGAATATCAAGCAACCACAAAATCTGTCCACTGATTGGTGTCAAACATGTTTGGGAGAGGGTGGTCAGCACTTTCAAAAACACGTGCAATATAATTTTAAATAAACTACCGAAACGTAAATAAAAATTATCAAGAAGTAACTTTTACGAATTTATATTTTTATAGTTTGCTTTTTTTTTATTTCTCAAATTTTTACATTGCGTCAACTTTTTATGTTAGATTTTAGATATAGCTGTTGGTTTTTTCTGCCTGTTTTTTTGGAAACGAAGCGGAAACACAAAAAAAGCCTAATTACATTTTTGTTAGTTTTAAAATTTCCTGCAGCCTCACGTAACTTAATGGAATGGTGTTAAAGATTAACAGGAATGGTTTGTGGGGCATTGAGTAATAGTTTTTTCCGCTCGATCGATTCACTATAATAACTAGGAGAGAATAAATTAATACTCTTACCTCTTCAGCGACAAGCATCACGATTTGTCAAAGAAGCTTAGAAAGTACAATTTAGTGGCCCTTATATCTTCAAAGTTTGCGTTTAACTGTTTGTACCTTGAGAAGGGTAGGAGATTATTTTTTGAACTACGTCAATTCTGAAATTTAAATTTATGAGCAACTTTACGTTTTGTACACTTTATGATATTGCCAGCGAATATGTTAAAAAATTTCCAAACATATGAGAAATATAAAGAAATTATTGATTAGAATTAAGAAAAATATCTTGTGGTTAAATTAAAAATGAGTAATTTTCCAAAAAGACAGAAATAAGGAAAAACTTTTGTTTCTACCTCCTTCAAAAAATAACATTTCAATATTTTAATAAACAAACAGGATATAATATACACACACACATCCATCCATACATGTATATAAATTTAAGACAATTTTTTCTTGGTTTGTTTTTATTGTTACGATACATACATATATACATACATCGTAACTATTATGATAACTAGTACTATATAAAAAGCAAGCAAAAAGAAAACATACCAAGACATGGGAAAATGGGAAAACTAGAGAAAACTTTATGTGTATAATAAACAAATACACATATAAGGTTTAATGTATGGATGAGGGAAAAATAAGAAAATCAAATTATTCTTCGCTATATCTATCCTCACGTGTTTGTGGATGGGGACGGGGAACGGGGAACGGGGAGGAGGGGTGAATGGAAAATTATAATTTGAACACAAATAATTTGTTGTTGCTAGTTTTCATTTTTTGTTAAGGTACATCTACATATATTATGCTATGTATATATGTATGTATATTAAGTACACTATACATATATAGTAACAGGATACTATAAAAAAGTCAAACTTTTCTTACAGTTTTTTGTTGTCTACTTAAAATTTATACAAATTTTTTTTTTTTTTTTTTTGGGTACTTCTTGAATTTTGTTATTTTTTGTTGGTTCAGTAATCTTTAGTTGGTATGTGGTGTGGTGTGTCTTTTTTTGTGTGTGCTGCGGAGGACAAACTATATTTGTGTGTTAGACCGCTGATAAATGGGTATACTGAATTTTTAATTTGGGCAAAAGCGGGAGGGTACACCCGTTCTATAGTATTTTCACAACTTATTAAAGTTTGGTTATTTGTCATTCAACTGTCTTGCACTGCTGGCAGCTAGAAATAATGGCACAGGACCACCGATTTTAAGAGAATTATATGAAATTATGATATAGGTTTGATTTCTGCGTTTTGGGATTACATATTGATATTATAATTTTGAAAATGAGCGAAAATGTTATATGTGACATTAATATTCCTGCAACATTCCGTTTTTATCAAGACGAGCTACTATAATTGCCCTAAATTGAAATCAGCGGAACTGCAAGCGGCCTGCAAAAAATTTACTTTAATTACTTCACGATGGGGTAAGCAATTCTCATTCGACTCCCTGTCTTCATTAAACCCAATCAATTTTGACCTAAAATACTATCACAAAATTTGGTCGATTTGGTCATTATCATAAGTCAGTGAAATTAGCCCGAAAAAATATCAGCCCGAATTTTTGGTTCGTTTCTCGGATAAAATGTAGATATTCCGAAAAAGTGTAAATTTTTTGTAAAAATTGTAGGCTCATCCCGAAAAATTATTATAATTAAAATGTATCTAACACGAAAAACAAAACAAGTTTAATCCAAATGAAAATTAATAAATTTCCTAAAAAATATTTGTAATAAAAAAAAATTCATTTCTATAAGAGTAAAGCCATTCAACATATTCTACAAATTTTCATAGCTCTACTAATGTACTATATGTTGATTAGACCATTTTAATTGTGTTTTTATTAACACGAGAAGTATATTAGTATTAACGAACAAACATTTAACGAAATTGACTAATAGACAGAATTCTATTTATTTAATTTTTTAATTTATATGATTTTAATATGTCCATTCAACAAAAAATTAATAAAGTAAAATTAGCGTACACAGAAATAGAGCTGTATGAATGTCGTGAAGAGGAAAAATTGTAAGAGAATTTATCTGTATTAGTTATGATTCGCTAGTACTTAACGCACAGCACATTCTGTATATGAGTCTATTAGTTTCAAAACCCTAACATTGCCATCATAAGTGATTCTGAGAAAATTGTGAACTAGTTGTTCTTACTTAACTAAAAACTAAATAAATATGGATTTTTCTTTTCTTGACTCTTTTTTACGTAAATAATATTTATGCGAAAAGAATTTCCTTAAATATAAAATATTTTAGCAGTTACAATAAATTTAAATATGGAAATGATGCTTTTTGTCATACTATCTACAGGAATTAATGAATTTTGCTACGTACTTCTATGGAAATGCATCAATTTTGCAAATAACAAAAACGCGATTATCTTAATAAATTCAATTTTATTTTATTATCACGTTTATATTAATAAATTTATGTTTATTTTACTGTCATAAATTCAATATTATCATTTCATTCAGTCAGGAACATATTCTAATCAAAATTTAATTATAATAAACAAAAAAAAGTCACAAAATTTTAATTAATTTCGGGAGTTAATAATTATTTTTTTCGAATTCAACTTAGATTCTAAGATCTACATTTTCTTCTAAATTAATGCACCCTTCATTTTCATTTTCGTCATCAACGGGTAGTTCACTACTGCCATTTATAATAATTTTATAAAAGTTGATTTGATTGTTTTCATCCCATTCGTCACCAAAATGCTTGGATAGCAACTTTTTAACGTCTTTCTTTTTGGCACATTTCATCGGAACACCAGTAAATAGTCTGATAAATTTTAGGTTTGATAACGTCCGCCCTTTTTTAACCACCGTTTTCGCCGATCCTATATCGGACCTATAATGTATTTCGCCACGAACTAAAATGCCGGTTTTTCCATGGCTTATAATAAACCGTTTAGCTTTATTATATTGAAAATGCCACTGTTCCGGAGGTTTTATTATTTCAGCCACAGCATGTTTCCTGTCATAAACCGGGCAGCATTCTGAACCCAGTCTGATTATCTGGCCGTGATCTTCATACATATTTATGTATTCCTCCGGTTGAATGATTTGCTCTTTAGACTTAACCCTTTTTTCCAGAAGAGCAAACACTCTATCAGGAGGAATAAAGGAATGTCCGGGTACAGGAAATATTATCTCGATTACCTTGATCTGGATTGGTGCATCGCTATAGAGCCACTTTGACAGCATGGTCATTACTGTTGAGTTTTTATTTTGTGCCCCGCATCCATCGTAAATCAGTCGAACCACAGATTTGTTTTCTAAATTTGTTTGGCATAGCCTGTGGTAGAGGGCTGATGCAATCTCATTGCTTCCTTTCGGCCGTTCATTTTCCGCCCAAATGGACAGGAAAACGTTTTGTTTTGTAAGACTCGCCTTAGAAGATCCTTCAACAATCCCAAAATTGTAGAGGTTAAATTGCCTTGCGTAATAGGCTGCCTGATCGGCTACTTTGGGCAACACCATATTTTTTTCGCAATCAAAAGATAGCGTAATCATGGAGTCATTTTCTTCTCTTGCGAAATGAAAGAAACTTTTTGCCCGAAGAGTATGAATTCGTTTTTTTTATATTGAACGAATTATTGAATACAAATCTAAAATAGGCTTGTTTCACTTGTAGATGCTCCGAACTTTCTTTGTTATAAAGTTTGTGTAATTTAGTTATCGAAAGGTCACTCAGCAGGTCATCTCAGCCCAGAATTGCGGGATCGACAGTAATGAATTTCTAATATTTTAAATTTAGAAACGAACTGTTCGACGACATATGCCACGCAATCGATATACTTTGATATCTAGCAAATCTAAAAATGTTTTCTGACAAACTCTTATTAAGGAACCGTTAGATTTCCTAACAAACTGGTTCATCGAAAAACTTCTTTTGGATTTCTCGTTTCCATTTCGACTTATCAACTGTCCTTTTCCTTGCTTTCTCTTGACCTGATATCGGAGCATACTTTATTTCCATTTTTTTTTTATTAACTATTGCAGAAAAATTAATTAAAAACTTATAACACTTTTTGTCTAACGCACAGCACGGATAAAATTCAAAAAACCAAAAAAATATTCCATTACTTAGTGCGAGTTTACGACTATTTTCTGATGAAAAATTTTCAGCAGATTAAAAATATTTTATATGGAAACAAAAGAATTATGTTCGGAAGGGGAAATTTGTTTTACAAAATAGACTACGTCGATTGGATGCCTGTTGAAAATTTTTCATCAGAAAATTGTCGTAAACTGTCGCACTGAGTAACGGAATATTTTTGACGTTTCAGGAATTACGGGGTTTTGCAGCACATTTTTATATGGATACTAAAAAGATAGTGGAAATATGGGTTTTTGAAATCAAATTTGAAACGGAAATGATTGGTTTTTGCTTTTAATAGGTATATTTAGATTGATATCACAAGAAAAGTATTGGTTTTTGAAACATAGCGAATCCAATAAGCCATCCAAGTATCAGAGTCAATTATATTTTGGCATCAATAACTTTTTTTTTTATAAAAATGGCAATGTTGGGGTTTTGAAACTAATGGACACATATATAGAATGTAAATTGTGGTATAATCAGTCCAGTCGCCGCGGCCTGATGAGAAGATTGATTTTTTCATAATCATAAGCTCATCAGTTCGAAACTGGATTGAATTCTCTGACAATCTTCGGAACGTATTCCATTTACTCTGAAGAAACCTTAAGTAATATACTGCCAATACTAGATACAATGCTTACAGATTTTGTATTTAGAATAGGCCATGATGCCTGCTAAGAGGTAGTCAGCATCACACGGTCAAATCATGGAAATAAACATATAATTTTTAAAAATTTGTGTTTTCAGTATAGCGCATGTGATATGGAGAAACCTTAAATTATAAACAGCCAATACTAGCTGAAACTTAAATTCTGTGTGGCGATACTAGAAATAAATACCATTAACGGTGTTAGTTTGTATTACATTGAAACTGAATTACGCTTATGTATAATCTATATTACATAATAATTAACTCTTTAGAAATACAAACCTAATATACTGAAGTTTGCATTTTTTTTATACACCTTATAAGAATTTATGTTCCACCTAACCCTCATGTCACACATATGTGTCGTATTTATTGTGCAAATGAAAGACTCATATCTCACATATGTGTCGTGGAAGCAATTCAAACCTCATCTCACTTATATAAGTTATATGTGACATGTAAGCTTTACCACATGACACATATAGGTGTCATAAAATTGTTAATATGGGAGTTTTTTCCAAACATCAAAAAAATATTTGAGGGGCGAAAGTGTATTCAAAAAATATTGGTAAAATAAGTTCAGATTTTGCAAAAAATGTTACTAAAACTCAGAATGTTTCAAATTTGTATTTAGCCTCAACATTTTGCTTCTATTCAGTTCATTCACAAAAAATATTGGCAAAATAAGTTCAAATTTTGCAAAAAATATCGCTAAAACTCAGAATGTTTTAAATTTCTATTTAGCCTCAACATTTTGCCTCTTTTCAGTTCTGATTTAAAGAAAGATACTTTGCTGAAAATTGTTCCACATAATTACAAAAAATTTTGGGAAAACAAGTTCAGATTTTGCAAAAAATGTTGCTAAAACTAAGAATGTTTTAAATTTCTATTTAGCCTCAACATTTTGCCTCTTTCCAGTTCTGATTTAGAGAAAAATACTTTGCTGAAATTTGTTCCACTTAATTACAAAAAATATTGGCAAAATAAGTTCAAATTTTGCAAAAAATGTTGCTAAAACTAAGAATATTTTAAATTTACATTTAGCCTCAACATTTTGACTCTATCCAATTCTGATTTAGAGAAAAACACTTTGCTGAAATTTGTTCCACTTAATTACAAGAAATATTGGCAAAATAAGTTCAGATTTTGCAAAATATGTTGCTAAAACTCTGAATGGTATTTTTAGTCTCAACATTTTGCCACTTTTCAATTGCCTTTAATTTGTTCCTTTAAATACAAAAAATATTGGCAAAATAAGTTCAAATTTTGCAAAAAATTTTGCTAAAACTCAGATGTTTTAAATTTCCATTTAGCCTCAACATTTTGACTCTATCCAATTCTGATTTAGAGAAAAACACTTTGCTGAAATTTGTTCCACTTAATTACAAGAAATATTGGCAAAATAAGTTCAGATTTTGCAAAATATGTAAAACTCTGAATGGTATTTAGTCTCAACATTTTGCCACTTTTCAATTGCCTTTAATTTGTTCCTTTAAATACAAAAAATATTGGCAAAATAAGTTCTGATTTTGCAAAAAATATCGCTAAAACTAAGAATGTTTTAAATTCCTATTTAGCCTCAACATTTTGCCTCTTTCCAGTTCTGATTTAGAGAAAAATGCTTTGCTGAAATTTGTTCCACTTAATTACAAAAAATATTGGCAAAATAAGTTCAAATTTTGCAAAAAATGTTGCTAAAACTCAGAATGTTTTAAATTCCTATTTAGCCTCAACATTTTGCCTCTTTCCAGTTCTGATTTAGAGAAAAGTACTTTGCTGAGATTTGTTCCACTTAATTAAAAAAAATTGTAATTGTGTTGTTGTAATTTATTAATTTTCATTTGGATTAAACTTGTTTTGTTTTTCGTGTTAGATTCATTTTAATTATCATATTTTTTCGGGGTGAGCCTACACTTTTTACAAAAAATTTACACTTTTTCGGGATAGCTACATTTTATCTGAGAAACGAAACAAAAACTCGGGCTAATATTTCGGGCTAACTTCACCGACTTATTATCATGAATAATTGATCGAGTACTAGATTCCGTAATAAGAAGTTAGAGAAATTTACAGAACTTTAAAAAAAAACTACTTTAATGTCGTTATAATATGACGAGTTGAACTACATAGACTTTGACCCAATAATTGATATTCCTTTCATTATTTAAATACAGCAAATTTTGGACCTTTAGAGCGACTAGCAAAGTCTATAACCAATGTAGTTTTGTGCCATAAGAACGAAAACTTTTGTTAAATAAGGAACAATACGTCAAATAAAACTTAAGAAGAGAGAATTGAGCACAAATGTCAAATTTCAACATTGTTATTTACAAATTTCAAAATTCGTATTACAGACCATAAGCTCTTCGTTTTTCTCTTCAATTGCTGGTAAGTTAATATGACTTTCGCACGCTTAAAATTAAACAGATTAACTTGCACCACGGCTAGATAGCTTCATATTCGACAAGCTCAACGACGATAAGTGTGGTCTTATAAAAGAGTTATGTATAGTAAGGATCCGCGGTGAAATTTAAAATTTTAGGTCCACCGCAAAATATAGAAAAGTGTTCTTATTCGAAAGAAGAGACAGAAATGTGCATTATTAGTTTGATTTTTTCCTCTCATTTGAAGAAAAAATTTGCTGAGTAAATATTTCCTCGAACACTTGCAAAAATTGCAACAGGAGTCATGTGATATATCAAATGAAAGATATTTTTATTAAAAAAACAATTTTATAGGCACTTTCTTTTATTAAAACCTAACTTATCTTTGAAACCAGATCACAAAATTTTTTGTTGGACACGAAATGGCGTCAAACGAGGATGCTCCCTGGCTGTTCATTGACCATCCGCTATTGGGAAAACCTCTATAATCTTGTAGACAGAATCGTGCATTTCAATTTTTCAAATTTTCTTTGTTTCTTTTTAAAAGTCAACAAGAGGAACGCGCAGCAGAAAACAAGCTAACTAGAAATCGTGTGGGAAACGTTTTAGGTGAATATTTAACAGAAGGACAACGTGAAATACGAAGTGAAGAACAACTTGCTAGATATAGACAAGTAAGAACAGCAACACATAACATTAATCACACTTGAATAATATTTGTATGTCTTGCGTTTCACTTGCTAACGGTTGATTGCACTTAACATCGCAATATTGATATTGGTAAAATGAATCAAAAGTTAATTGTAAAGCATTGAAATATAAAAAGAAAGCACCAAGATTGTGTTCAGTTAATGGTAAAGTGAAATTCCCAGAATTAAATACCATCAAAACATTTTCTTAACAAAATTCGAAAGTACAACACTTGATTTCAAATGACTTCATTCAGTGCAGCCAATAAAATTACTCATCATTTCACGTTAACATTTAAAGTGCACGTTCATTGTTGCAAAAATCTCTACAGAAATGTTTGCTTGGCAATTCAAATAATGAAGCCATCCCCAAATGTGCAATTGCTTCGGGAATACGGCGTGACATTGTACACTCATTACAAAATTTATCTCATCAGCACAATGAATTGGTGAAATTATTTCACAAAATAGTTAGAAGAGCTAATAAAACACAAGTAGCTGATCATTCAGGACGATTCAGCGCACCAACAATAAAGGAAGTAGCCATTGTCATAATCTCTCAGGGTCCCTGACACGTAGTGTTCCTATGACGCACTTCAATATCGAATATTATTTTGGCAAAGAGACGATGTCTATCATTTTCAATTGGAAATGATAAATCCACCAACTGGTAAGTCCACCAAATTTATTACCAAACCTTAAGAAAATAATTAGGACAAAAATACATTTCATTATTACAGGTACAGAAACAAATAAAAAGTTTAGTTTCAAAACAGATTAATAATTCGGAATAATCTATAAAATCATATTTTGAAATGTTGGCTATTGAATCATCAATATTTAGTGGACATGTACGCAAAACTATAAAAACAGGACGGCTATTATCCATTCAACTTAACCAACGACAATTACGATCGGAGGAATACATTCATCTACGTGATGCAATTAATATACAGGATGCTACTCGTATGTCATACGTTCGAAATCGTGGCCGACCCGATTTATTCATAACATTCACTTCCAATCCGAATTGGAACGATATTAAAATTTTTTTATTGCCTGGACCACCTCAAACTGACAGTCAGGACATCACAGCACGAGTATTCAAGCAGAAATTAAAATCTTTGATGGATTTAATTGTGCAGCACAACATTTTTGGTTCAGTTCATAAATAATAATTTCGATGATATCAATATAATTCTGCGGCTCACTGAGTAAAAAACATCAAAACTGATCCAAAATGGAATTGATTTGGTAAAATTTTAAAAAAATTCCAAATTTTTATTAATTGAGAACAATCTCAAACAATTTCTAAAACCTGGGAAACTCATATAATTGCACTGAGCATATCATTTCATGAAAATCTGGAAAATTTTGACATCTTCTTGAATCTATAATATCTTGTTGTATTTGCTCGTAGCAAAAAATTTTGAAAAATCTAAATATCCTCGACAATTCTCAAAAACCTCAAAACTATCTCTTCTGATAATAAAATTGAATTACCAGAATAAGCTGAAATTATCTTTCTCTAAAATCCAAACAGGTATTTTGAAAATTTGTAGGTTCGAAAAAGTGTAGTAGTATACTCAAATAATCAAGAGGCAGGAACTGATTTCTCATAATACAGTTCTAAACGCATCTTGAGTTCTGAATATATGGAAACATTACCTGAAGGGTTTCACTTCTAGTCCATTTACCTCTACTTTGTTAATACTTAGGCAGAAGAAATTTTTAAACAAATTTTTTTTCTATTTTAACTGACCAAAATAATCTGGGGAAAGCAACATTGAGAGCTGCGAATAGATTTTTTAACATTGTTAGGATCTTCTCCTGTGACACCCTCGGCAGATTGCGATTCAGCAAAACGAGTTTATCTAAACTCGATCAACTGCTCTGAGCAATAAAATAAAATAACTAAAATTATGGTTGGTTGGAAGCTTGGGAAACACTGGTGTTTAAAATGCCAATCGAAAATCAATTTGAATTCCTATAGATAGTTTCTTATATTGAAATTTACTATTGATTTTTATGTACAAAATGGAAGCAACAACAAGGGTATATAATACAACAAAATTGTCGACTGGTTTGCTGTAATGAGTAATGCCAATTTTTTAGAACAAAGGATGGAATACCGTCGGGAAAAGATAACATGTTTACTTTCACACTTTTGAGAAGCTTACAAGTAAGTAATGGAAAAAATCTCATTCCTTGATTATTGGACGATTCGAATTAATGCTTGATTAGTATTTGAAAGGCAGGAACTGTCAGAGAATTGTAATGCTAAATATTTAGTTTCCTACCGATTGCACGTTTTTGAAGGCATGAGGGCATAAGTTCTCCCATTGCTGAGAAGACGGCGGCGGTTAGTAGAAGAATGTTAACCCCTACATTGTCGCCAGGAAACGTATACGCAGTACATCAAACAAAGTGTAACACTCGTGTAACAAACAATAAGGGCATAATCGAAGTTTAAAGAATTTTATCATGTAAGTTTGTTTCGAATTCAATAATTTTTTGAAATTTCGAGGCTTCCTTTTTAAATGGGTATCTCTAGCATATTAAATATAATACAAATATGAGCAACTCCACAAATATAATTGAAATGAAAATGTTAAGCTATTAATATTATCTTTATAGTCGGGCAAATGAAAAACAAAAAAATAAAAAACGGAATTTCCTAAGCAAGTTTGTATGTGGTTTAAAATTTTTAGAAGTTATTTTAAAACCATATGAACTAGTTTAATGGTATCTCAATGATTTCAAGCCTTGAAATTACTCTAAATTTAATTTTTGCGAATTCCGAATTTTATCGAATTCGGTAAGCTTTTTCATAAAATTCTTTTCTTTTTATTTATTTAAAACCAAGAACCAAATATACAAACCAGAAAAGCCTTTTGGTGTGGAATTTATCAGTGGCAGGCGTTTTTACTTAACAATAGTAATAAAAATAGTAAAAAGTAATACGCTCAAAAATAAAATCAAGCGCCACTGGAAGGGCCACAATTTCAAAGATGACAAAAATTTAGATTTTGAATTCAACGAACGTATTTCTCTGGGAAGTTGGTTAAAAATTGTAGGAGCTGGAACTGAAAAATAATTAAAATAATGGCTTTTTAAAAATTTAGGAACTGTACGAAAATGCATTGTATTTTTTCACAAAGTGTAACTTTGACAGTCCCAGAAACGATTTACACACCTCTCAAAGTATATATTCATCATGACACTGTAAACATAAAGATGGTTCAGTGGTAAAGTATAACACATTTTGAATAAAGGCCAAGACGAGCACAATTTGTTCTCGAAATGCAGCAATCTACCAAATTCCGGACTGTATCATAGTACATATCGCCCCAGCAGCAAATACCATAGCACAATCTGGATTCAATTAAGCCATGATAAAAAATGTTTAGAACCGAAAACGAACAGTTGGAACGCAAAAGATACATTTTTCTAATACAATAATGAATGTCGTGCATTATTAACGTCAGATATATGATATCTCCAGTCCAAACGGCTAACAATTTGCAAGGCAATTATCATTCCTAGCGCCATGACGGTCTTGATAAATTATGTATCTATTAAAAGAACGCAAATCATTCAAATTAAGCAGTTTCCATTTATAATACAAACAAAGCCGCTACCCATTTTTAGGATTATTAAGACACTCATGAAGTAAAACTAAATTGGCACTTCTAAAAAAATTTAATCCATCCAAAAAATTTACTATCGTCGTTTTGAATGCTTTTTCAAAAATGTTTCAAAATACACAGAGTAATGAAATTGGTCGATAATTACCAATTTACAAACGATCGCCCTTTTTAAATAGCGAAAATCATCAACTGAAACATGATCAGCAGTACGAATGAAGTCTTTAAATATGTACACAAAATAGTGACTAAACAAAGCAATCAGCTGTCTTTAATTTAAGACCATTATGAATTGTTATCAGCTACGCTATCAGCTACGAACACAGCAACACCACCAATTCATAAATTCATTCATAAAATTTGAAAAAGGTTTTGCTTCAAGTGGTAACTCACCGTTACCTTCAAATAGAAGCCTTATTGTTCCTTGCAATTGAAAAATTTGTTTAAATCTCGAAAATTGATTAATATTTGGGGTTTAAGGAATTTTTAAAATTTGTACAAATATGGAACATTTTTTACAAATCTTATATAGGTTGTTTCAAGTATGAAAATAAATAAATAAATTTTAAGATTACCTAATGAAACATATTATCAAATTCTTTAAGTTTAACCCTAATCAGTACCAGTAGAGTCTCGGGGACTCATTTTAAGTTTGGTCTGCAAAAACTGTCTTAAAACTATTTTCACACAAATTGGACCAAATATAAACCAATCCGTACACGATGAGTCTGATAGACTCATTGTCCTATTTAAAATAAATGATTTACAAGCAACGTTATTTGTTGTAATATTAGCAGTGAATTTTTAGTATTAATTTGTTATGTTTGTGTTGACGCATCTAATAGCGAAATAGATGTGTTGGAAAGCAACTCTAACTGTGGTGAACAAGAAGTATCTGTTTACCAAGTTGCTCACAATATTATTGAACATAGGTTCTTCAAGAAACATACTTCACCGCGAAGGATGGACCCAATAGAAAAACAGAACATTTCCGCAAAGGACACCCCTTAATAGAGGCGAAATCAACAAGGTAAAACTTCCACCAGAACAACACATAGATTCACCAGTGGATGCTTTTCGCTATTCATAAGCGATCAAGTTATTCAAGTTATCGTCGTAAGTTCTACCAACATGTACGCGAGTACAAGTGCTGTTTCATCGGATTGCTGATCAACGCCGGTCTAAATAAGCAGGGTACATCAGATTTAACTAAAGATACATGTTAAACGAGACTGAAACTTTGGACTGGTGGTTACATGGGACTTTTTTATTTGATTTGAATTGACAGTTTAAATGTCACTTTGTTCTAAAATTACATTTAAATTATTTAAAAATTATGAAACAATTTAAAAATCACTTCGAAAATGTATAAAAACCTTTTGCCGTTTAATAGTATGAAAAAATATGTCAACCTAAGATTCACTGTAGTCAACAATTATGCACTCCATTTCATAATTCAAATAGCAATTGAGTTCGTTATCGATATCTAACCTATATAAATTTGCTTTATCTAAATAAAATAAAAGTAAAATCTTGTGGTAAAAATAATTAGAAGCAAATTATACAATAATTCAGTTTACATTTATAATTTATAGACATAGTTAGTGGCAGTGAGCCAGTGAATTCATAAGTTAGATTTATCTAACTATGATATGATTTTATGAAATCGTCGTAAACAAAGTAGCAGTTAGGCTACCACCATTCTGGTCAGTGAACGCCGAAATTTGGTTTCAACAAGTGGAGGCACAATTCGCATTGAGCGGAATATCTATTGGCGCAACAAAATTTTATACGTTATTAACGGCAGTGGATACAAAAATATTATCCCTGGTAACGGACGCAGTCGTGCACCCACCTGCTGAAGAGAAATATGATTCATTAAAAAAAGCTTTGTTGGAACAGTTTGCCGTGTCGGATCAAAGAAAAATTAAAACATTGTTGGAAGATGTGCAGTTAGGCGATAAAAGCCGTCCGGGCTCCTAAATGAAATACGCACATTGGGAGGATCAAAAGTAGGGGACGAAATGTTGAAGCAAATCTGGATACAACGTTTACCTAACCAAATTCGCACGATAATTTCAACCAGCGACGACGATATTCAAAAATTAACAAAAATGGCCGACAAACTGATGGAATTGGGCGATTTTAATCACATCCACATCAGCAATATCGTCACTAGAGACGAAAATAAACTAATTAGTGAAACGATTTGATAAATTACAACATGCTGACAATTATCAATCACGACAACGATCGAGATCACGAGGCTCATCTTCTCATATTTCAAATAAGAAGCAAAACTTCGAACAGTGTTGGTGGCATTATAAGTTTGGTGAAAAAGCGCGGAAATGCAAACAGCCGTGTAATTTTGCCACAAAAAACTAAATATTCGATCGAATGAGGGGAAAAATTCAATCGAGCACAAAAATTCGGATGCCTGTATAAATCGTTTATACATTTCGGATCTTAAATGCAAGCAAAAATTTTTAATTGATACCGGTGCGGACATCTCTGTTTTACCCCCGAACAGTGAAAATAATCGTAAAATATTAAATCGATCGAAACTTTTTACAGCAAATGGGACACAAAATCACACATACGGCGAAAGGAGATTATCTTTAAAATTTGGACTTCGGCGAAATTTTATCTGGAACTTTATCGTGGCCGACGTAAAACAACCGATCATCGGGGCGGATTTTATCAAATATTACGGATTGTTGATAGATATGAAACAAAATCGTTTGATAGACGGCGCAACCAGGTTGTCAACAAAAGGTACACCAACGACAGAATCAACGTTAGGGATTACAACCTTCGATGTTACAGATCCATTCTCGGATATTTTACGGGAATATAAGGACATCACAGTACAACACGACCACATGGCTCCATCAAAAATTAATATCACGCATCAAATAATTAAAACAGGCAATCCAGTTTTTGTACGCCCTCGTTGACTCGCGCCAGACAAATACCAAGTGGTTCGCAACGAATTCGAAGACCTAGTACGGAGAGGGATCTGCCGACCGTCTAAAAGCAATTGAGCTTCCCCATTGCATATAGTAAAAAAACAAAATGGAGAGTGGCGTCCATGTGGCGATTACCGCCGTTTGAATTCAATTACGGTACCGGATCGTTACCCTATACCATTTATACAAGATTTCGGAAACATTCTAAATGGTTGTAAAATATTTTCCACAATTGACCTTCAACGATCATATGATCAAATCCCAGTAGAACCTGCGGATATCCCAAAAACTGCGATAACAACAACGTTCGGTTTATTTGAATTTCTATATACACCGTTCGGACTCTGCAACACCGCACAGACCCAGCAACGACTAATGCATGAGGTTTTAAAGGATTTACCGTTCGTGTTCCCGTATATCGATGACATAGCTGTCGCATCTGAAAACATAGAGGAACATTGGAAACACCTCTCCATCGTATTCGAACGATTGCGACAATACGGGTTAAGCATCAACGTTTCAAAATGTAGGGCACTTAATCACAGCAAATGGTTTAAAACCCCTACCAGAAAAGATTGAAGCAATAAAAAAATTCGAACGCCCAACAACCGCGGCTGGGTTAAAACGTTTTCTGGCCATGGTAAATTTTTACCGAAGGTTTATAAGAAATGCAGTAAAAAATGAATCAACGCTTCAAAAGTTAATTATTGGAAACAAAAAAAAATGATCAAACACCAATTGAGTGGTCGGAAGAGGCAGTTACAGCTCTTCAACTATGTAAAAATGACCTAATTAATTCAACCTTATTGGCGCACCCGGTAAGTAACGCAGACCTAATTTTATTTACGGATGCGTCAAACCATGCCGTTGGCGCATGTTTAAACCAATCTGTAAATGGAAGTGAGCTCCAGCCTTTGGGTTTCTATTCAAAAAAAATTATCAGAAACCAAACAAATACGACACACCTACGATAGAGAGTTGACTGCCATTTATCAGGCTGTGAAATATTTCTGTCACATGTTGGAAGGAAGAAAATTTTGTATCTATACTGATCACATACCGCTTACATTCGCATTCCGACAAAAGAAAGAACCACTAACACCGAGGCAAATTAGGCAACTCGGCTATATCAATCAATTTTCGACTGACATTCGTCATATTATCGGTTCGGATAACAATGTGGCTGATTTACTGTCAAGAATTAACGTGATAAATTTAACGGGCGAAGTCAATTTCGAGAAATTGGCAGCAGCGCAACACCATGATCCAGAATTAAAATCAATACTGGACGGGAATTCAAAGAAGATATCCTTGCAAATAAGCCGCTTCACCATGCCGGATACAAATATACAAATTTATTGTGATTTTTCACAAAATCGTATTCGCCCATTCGTCCCGATGGAATATCGCTAACAAATCATCAAAAAATTACACGAATTAACCCGCCCAGGGATTCGTGGTACCCAAAAATTGATTTGTGATCGATTCATTTGGCCGACGATAAATAAGGATTGCCAGGTATACGTGAGGACATGCATTCGGTGTCAACTTTCGAAAACTACTCGCCACAACAAATCAGCGTTATCGAACAACGTACAGCCAAATTCCAGATTCGAGCATATTAACATCGACATAATAGGATCCATGCCACCTTCAGCTGGGAACAGGTATATTGTTTGACCATCGGTGATCGATTCAGTAGATGGCCTACCCCAATTCCTATGAAGGATATCACAGCCGAAACAGTTGCAAGACACCTTATCTCGGGCTGGATACAGTATTTTGGGGTTCCCATTAAGATAAAATAATCAAACACTGGGCGTTAAGCATTTGAAAATTACGCCATATCATCCTCAAGCGAACGGGATTGTCGAACGGTGGCACAGAACGTTAAAAATGCCACAGATTCTGTTAGGATTACGAGTTGTGTACAAAGACGACGTCAAAGCATCACCGGCAGAACTTGTTTTTGGGCAAACGCTTCGCATCCCTGGAGAATACTTTAACTCAACCAAGGACAAGCAAAGTGAATCTGAATTCGTAAAAACGTTTCGAAGACTTATTTCCACTATGCGACCTACGACAACCGCTCATCACGAAAACACAAAAATGTTCATGCAAAAAGATTTAAAAAGTTGCACACACGTATTTGTGAGGAATGACAGCGTGCGTCCACCATTACAATGCCCATATACAGGACCATATGAAATAATCAAACGTTTTGACAAGTATTTTGTGAATACAAATTGCAATTCAACATAAAAAATTTCGGTTGATCGCGTTTGAAAGCAGCATTTATTCCACATAACGCGGAACAAATAACAACACCGATGACAGGAACATTACCAGATACGTCAAAAACTCAACCAGGTACTACATCGTCGACCACTACAACAAATGCATCAGCTCCAGTGAAAACTACAAAGACGGGTAGGAAAGTTTACATACCCGCACGTTTCCACTAAGGGCGGAGTATTGTGGGGTTATCCTGCAAACCGAAGACGTCGATATATTCACCTTTAATTTGGTTCATCGGGAAATACTTTTTTCAAAAGGTTTTTTTTTACTTTGTTAATCAACTGTACAAAAAAGAAAAACCAGTCTCGTGTATAAAGCAAAAAAGAATAAACGTATTTTAAAATAGAAAAAGCATTCCTTTATTCGTAAATAATAAATAACGACCCATAATATTCCCATAATATCATTGATTGTTTCAAAAAATATAAACCAGTCATGCCTAATAATCAAGGAAAAGCCAACGGTACTGGATACCCGTTTTCTTATACAGTTCCGATTACAGTTGAACTCAGATAAAATTAGAAATATAATGAATAAACTTAAAGTAAGCAAATTCGACATGAAGCTTACGTCTATTGGTCTGAGGCTGAAAACTTACGACAAAACACACTACACTCAGCTGTCCGAGGAGCTATAAAAGAATAATGCAGAATTTTTCTCATTCGCACCTGATGAGAATAAAACTTCAAGATTCGTTTTGTTCGGTCTACCATCCATGCCTATTCATGAGGTGGAAACTTACATTAAAGAGGCCGGTCTCTTACCGTCGCGTGTTACAAAAGAGGTATGCTAAACAAATTTCGATGACAACATGTGAGTTCATCTGTAAATTTACGTCTCTTCTAGGGAGTTTTTAGCAAGAAGGTAAACACAATTAAGAACTTGAGGGAAACATTTTTATAAACATAGAACTCAGTTACCTGTATCATTCTTCATCCTGTATCTTTTGGTATGGGAGTTCTGTCTCACATGCACATACTCAATATTCAGTTCCTGGGACGCACCATCCTACAAATCAATTAGGAATTAACAATGACAATCAGGCACCGTAGGCAGATCTTAGCCAACAAATTAGCAGTACTCGTTGCTCCTCATTGGGTATTCTATGTATGTGGCTACGTAAAAGAGAACGCACCTTCATTCCGAGTGTAGAATCTTCCAAAATTTTATGAGTTTTACTCGGTTATTGATTAGTTGAGACTTTAAAATCACCACAAATTTTAAGCGCTCCATTTTGCTTCGTCGCTATTATGATTGGTGCAGCAAATTGAATGGCGTGCATCTTTTAATTCTAGACTTCTTTCTAACAAAAGGTTTTGTTTGGAATTTTGTTCTTAAATCGAAATACATACATATATCAAATATAAGCATATGACGATTCCGAAAATTAATCGAAATTCTAATTTTTAACTATTAATTTAAAACTTTGAATTTTTTCATTTTTAAAGTTTACACCAATGCAATTTACAGAATTAACTGTGCGTCTTTATGTCAAATCATGTAAAGTAAAATTTGGAAATAGTACATTGTTGCAAGAGGGGAGGCACACACAAATTATTTGTCTACCTATACTATGACTGTATGTATACAGTTTATACGTTTCTGCACCATTCACCCAAACAGATTTAAACTTTGCCTAGTGGTTTCATACGATAATTAGCAGGTTTTTGGTCTAGGTGCCTCCAAAAATGTTTACTAAGATTTCGATTTTAAAAAAAATTACAAAACTGAGCTAAATAAATGGTTAAATGAAATTAATTGTATACTCATATCCGAATGGGGCGGTCCCCTTGATTTAGCGGAATTAAAATATGTTTTATCACCTTTTTAAGAGTAAACTGGAAACTGTTGGTGCTAAAATACAAATAAATAAAAATATTTTATTTACCCCGGGCAACGCCGGGTACTTCAGCTAGTAAGAAATAAAATAGATACTATATTTCCCTCCCACCGAACGGAATACCGCCACAAGTTACAATTACAAGAACAAGACCACGCTCCTTGCTCACCAAAATTACAAGGAAAGAGTGTTATTACGTTTGTTTGTCGTCGGTATTCGGTCGTCTCGGCGGTTAGAAATTTAGAATTGAATTCGAAGTCGAAATTCAAAGATTATATCCCACGAAAGATGATTCGATCTTTGAAAGTGCTGTCTAACGTTTACAGAAAAAATTGTTGTTGTATTGTTATCACAAATAAAATTATTAAAAAAAAAAAAAAAATTCTTATATTCCGTAGCAAAGCTTATATCTAAAACTCGGAAAATTATATTGTATAAGTATTTTATTAACTTAAAATAAAAGCAAAAATAAAAAAACAGCAATATAACATTGGATAATTTTTTTTGCCAGCATAGAGCTGGCACACCATTTGCTAACTGTGGGGTTAACTTGTGTTCGGACTCTGTGTAAAAAAGACACATACCAAATATGTAATTGTCTTCCAAACCGTCGGCGAAGTGTACAATCAAACGTTTTTTGTTTCCGAAAAAAACATGAGTGTTCAACGTTCCAAAGAAAAAACCGTGCCACAATTTTATTGTCATCGATGCATTTCGACATGATAAAACCGATAATGACAGTAGGTGGAGGTGGAGTAGCAGCTAAGGTAATTTGGATAAATGTATATCCTGAATTTAAACGCGTAGTTCTGCGCGTCTTTCCAAGTTAATCAAAGATGTTGTATAACAAGTTTTATCTAGTAGTAGTTCATCAGTACTCAAAAACGTAGATACCAACACAAAAAAATGTAGGTGCTACATGTGTCCTCATGAATTTGGGCGAATGAATAAAAAACTGTGCGGAAGCTGTACGAAAAATTTTTGTTCTGAGCACTCGAAGAAAGTCGTGATTTGCAGTAACTGTTTAAGTAAATAACTTTGTAGATGGTTAAAATAAATTCTGGAATTCTGAGGAATCATTCAACAAGTCGGTGATAATGAAAGAAAATTTTTTTTCATATCACAAGCCCAATAAAAATTCTTATACTGGAAGCTTAAGTGGATTAAAGATCAGTATCTGAACTGAAGCAATGATGCTCTTTCCAGAAGATCATTCCAGAAAAAAACGAATCATGATTTCACAGTAAAATTAGCAAATAAGGAATAATCTCCCAATATTCCCTTAACAATAATATTCTAAGAAATTACGATCACTGAAAAAAAAAACTGTTCTACATAATAATTCATTGGCCGGTGGCAGTTAATTAGAAAGTTTCCAAAACATATAAGCAGAGTGCGCGCCATCGAGATAGTGTAGATTTACGAGATGAGATGATATGGTGGCGGCGCACCATGAGTATGAGTTGTTAGAAAATACAAAAAATCGTATATGTATATTTAAAAATTTTCGGAAAAACTGAAAAATGTTCCTGCTGCTAGCTGCTAAAATACGTATATGTATACTGTATACGTATATAAAAAAAGCTACATATAGTGACAAATTCGTAACAACAGAACACACAACACACGAATTCGTTAAAAATCAATAATAATAATATTCAACAACACAACACACAAACAACTAAACAAAAACACTATTTAGAAAAATAGAGGAAAATTCTAATTAAAATATCTCGTGTATGTATGTGGTTTAATATATATGGAAAATCTCGCTGAAAATTTTTCTCAAATTTTTTCCTAATATTGTCGAGTGCTCGTTTTTCCCAAAAAAAAAAAAAAAATCGAAACACACACGTATTTTGGTTTGTTTTTTTGGGCGAATCGATCGATCATATTAGAGGTATATCCTGGTTATTTTTTAGAGCGAAATCGGGAGGTTCGGGATGATTTTGAAACAAAAAAAAAAAAAAAAATTTTTAGACACAATGATAATAAACAAAAACAGACTACATGTGAGTACGTATGTGTACATATCTACATGTATGTATTATTCTAATCATCACATATTTTTATTACAATCCTTTTTATTATCCTGCCACACATATACTTACATATGTAAAATGAGAAAAATCTATATTTTAATTATGTACACATACATATTCATTATATGTATACATATATGTAACTAGAAAGTAATGTAGACAAAACTAATGGCATTTTTTGTTGTTGTTGTTGGAATTAAATAGTAGAAAGAAAAACTAAAGACTTTTTATAAAAGGATATAAACCTTAAAGATATATTTAAATTAAACGTTATGTATGTAAATTACCTTTGGAGTATTGAAAATTTTGTATATGGTTGAAATACTATTCGATATATCACTTGAGTGTTATTTTTTTGTTTTTTTTTTTTTAAATATCCTTTTTAACGAATTATCACTCAAATATCCTTAAATCACTTTATTTAATCCTCTCAATAATTATTTAACAAATAACATTATCCTTTTCTTAATATTTATTATAAATTTATGTACACTTTTCATCACGGGTCACCTAAAACTATAAAATTATCCTTAAATCTGTGATCCAAAATTTTTGTAAAAAAATTAAAAAATTTTTTAACACAATAAAAAAATTATTTTAATTCATACACACACTCACAAAAACGAAAACGGTAAGATCCTTTCGCATCACGATTTCAAAGTAAACTGAGATATTTGATTTTTTTGTTTCTTGTCAACAAAAAAACAAAAAAAAAAAAAAAAAAGAAATTTCCAAATAAAATAATTTTTTTTCCAAAAAAAAATTGTCATAGGTCTTTTTTGTTTTTAATAGTGTAATTGTATGTGTGTGCATTAAAATAAGAGTGAGTAAGGTAGATTTTGTATTTTTTTTTTGTTTTCACCCCCTTTCGTTCGGTATGTCGATGAATTTTTATTACATATATGGGAGGGATGAAAAATGAAATCGTATAAAAAGCGTGCATTGAAAAGAATGAGATGACTATATTATGTTATAAATAAGAGTGAATAAAAAAAAAAGTTATTATTATTTGATTTCCCCTCTGTGTTTGTATGTGATTATAATGATTAGAAATTGTTTTTGTTTCCTTGTGGTGGCATTTTGTTTATCTACTGTATCTATATTTAGAGAGAAAGAGAGAGAGGAGTGAGTGAACCAAATCTTTTTCTTATCAGCGCGAACAAATTTGTTTTCTTTTTTAGTTTTGTCATTTTGATAATATTTGTTCAAACTGTTAAAAAATATTTTTTGGAAAACAAAAAACAATAATAACAAATAACGTCTTAAACTATTTAATGATTCGTGTTTATTGGTTTTAAGGGAGAAACGTATTAAATTATGTTTTGTCATGTTCTCCTCTTGAATACAAAGGTTAACTTTTTATTATTTTTAATATTGCGTATGAATTTTACCTTGTGTCGTATTGTATATATGTTTTTAGAAAAGAAAACACCAATCAGTGATGGGCTTGCATGTTTATTCGTTGAGAGTGTCGAATGATGTCATTCTTACATAATTATGTCGAAATTTTTTATAATGACGATTCCGATTCACCAAGAAAAAAAGCAATCTGGCTCGATGAAAGATGATCTTTCTGCTGTTAAATAGGACGGATTGACTTCTTCACAAATCGAACAGTTTGACAGCAGGAAGATCGTCATAATTTTCGTGGTTATACTTGAACGGGACATTTCAAGAGTTTAATCAAAGTGTAGTAATTTTTTGTCATTTTTAAAAACAACCAAGCTATCGACGTTTAGCTTAGTGCTTAGGAGATCAGAGTGTTACAGAGCATTCACACCATTACACACTACATTTGGGAGCTTATTGGAAATGGTCACACCATTAATTCTGAAGGAATATACAATTTTATGTATTGCTTATCACCTGCTCAAAGACTATCCAGGGGGCCTATTCTCGAATTCCACATCCATTTTCCACATGTGGACATCTGTCAAAGTTCACACAAAAACGTTCAAAAATTGTAAGTCGTATATAAAACACATGGGAATTTTTTCCACCTGCTTACACCCATTCGGAAATATTCCCTTAGTAGCGAAAAAAATCAATTATTATGAATTTTGACAGATGTCCACATGTGGAAAATGGACGTGGAATTCGAGAATAGGGCCCCAGGGGGCCTATTCTCGAATTCCACATCCATTTTCCACATGTGGACATCTGTCAAAAATCATAAAAATTGAATTTTTTCGGTACTAATGCTGTGTGCCTCAGAAGACTTTTCAAACTAAACTTTTCAAATTTTGAAGCTTTCTCTATTTCCTCATAGATGCTTAGTGAAAAGGCAGTTTATTAGGTTACTTTTCGACGACTTTTCAATTTGTATGACATATGTACATTTTTTAAAATACGTAGTAAGTAAATGTAATTGAATATCAAAAACAAATTAAATAAAAATAAATTATTAACATAAACAAAAAAAAAATTAATTTGGATGGTTCTGACGGGCATCAGTTTCATTTCCATTAGTCTAAAAATGCAACCCGGTTCCATTCTTGCTTCCATGACATGTGGTTTTTGGCAAATTCCAATCAGTTTGCTTTGCGTGATGCATTCAAATGAGGTTTCTTTTGGAGTTTTTTCAATTTAAGATGCCTAGGATTGTTAATCACACGTCGAACCGTTGGTAGGCTAGCTTTGACTCCGGCTTTTGCCTTATTTTTTTACGCTGATAAGCATGAATTTGAAGCTGATCGAATGATCGCGTTTATCCGTGGGCTTTGTAGCCCCCGCAATGCGTCCTTCTCTATTTTTACCATAATTTTTAATATTATTGATAAAGGATCCAATAACGGTATTCCCTCTACCAATTTTTTCAGCTATTTGTCGATTTGAGAATCCTCCTTCCTTCAAAACTCCGATCTTAGCTGCCGGATCTATAATGAACATTTAAATCCACCGTCACCTAATATAGAAAAAAATCCATGAGGTGGGAATTTTTGTTTGCGATATAATTGACTATTCCGTAGGACCTTTTCGTCATGTACTGAACCCAGGGGTATGCACAACAAATATTAATAAATTTATCAGAATTATCGCGTACTGTCATTAAATTAATAATGTAATCAAGTTTCTGATTTATATATGTGTAACGCAGTCGGTACAACAATTTTTATGTGGCATGTGTGCAAGCTTCACAAACATATCAAGAATTTTGTGAATAATGGTTCTCACAGTATATCAATATATCAATTCAAACTTATACCAGTGAGCCTATAGCTCGCTCCACTGAAAATTTGAAACAATTAAAAGTTTTATGGTGGGCGAATGTACAGCATATTTTATTAAGTGAATGAGCAGAGAGTCTTAAGTATTTGCGGATATAAGCATTATCATTAGCAAATATATGCTTGCAAATTTCAGTTTTGTTATAGTTTCGTGTTATCTACAAATAAATAATAATGTTACAGTAACATATTAGTATTACCGTACGATAACCTCACAAATTATATATATACATATATATAAAGGTTGTTCAAATTTGAGGTATCTTTTTAAATATTCCGCCATTTATATTTTTGGTACTAGAGTACTGGCAAACCATGCTATTAAACTTATCATTGATAAATGTGAAGAAACTGGTTCAGTTCAAGATCAGAGAAGCAGAATTTTTTATCGTAGTGGTCGTTCAAGTGAAAATATTGCAGCTGTGAGAACAAGTGTTGCTGAAGAGCCAAAGACATCAATTCGTCGTCGTTCACAGCAAATAAGCCTCAAACCAACAACTTTTGTGGAGACAATTGGAAGATATTGATGCGCAGAATATGTGGTTTCAACAGGATGTTGCAACATGCCACACAGCAATGGAATAAATCGATCTTTTGAAAAAGAAGTTTAATAATCGAATAATTTCTCGAACAACAGACGTGAATTGGCCACCAAGTTCATGCAATTTAACGCCATTGAACTTCTTATGGGGTTTCTTGAAGAGTAAAGTTTATACGGATAATCCTCAAACTGTTCAACACCTCAAAGACAACATCATCGAGCAAATATCACTAATTGAACTATTATTACGCGCAAGGTTATTCAAAATTTTGGTAAAAGATTGATAGCCTGCCGAGCTAGCTAGCAGAGGAGGTCACTTGAACGGCATTCTTTTTCATTATTAACCGGAACCAATGTACGTTATTTAAAATTTAGAAAGATACCTCAAATTTGAACACCCTTTATATATATATATATATATATATATATATATATATATATATATATATATATATATATATATATATATATATATATATATATATATATATATATATATATATATATATACATATATACATATATATATATATATATATATATATATATATATATATACATATAAATTATTTTGAATTATGTACATACTTTTAATAAACGACTCGGTTTATTTTTTATTAGACGTCATTTATTTAAATGAGACATTGAAAAGTTTAGTTGGCTGTAAGGCACAATTGAATACTTTTAACCTAATGACATCTATTTAAATATTGCATGAATTACTGGGTCTGACAAAAGTTTAGTTTGAAAAGTCTTCTGAGGCACACAGCATAAGGGAATATTTCCGAATGGGTATAAGCATGTGGAAAAATTCCCCATATAGGAAAATGTCAATGCCGCATGTGTTTTATATACGAATTACAATTTTCTAACCATTTTTTGACAACTTTGACAGATGTCCACATGTGGAAAATGGATGTGAAATTCGAGAATAGGCCCCCAGTACTCTACATTTCTTGCGACTAAGAGTTAAAATTTACTACAGCTGTCTCTGCTCTGTTCGAGTTTCTAAAAATAAGATATTCATGTTAGATCTACATAGTATAATTATGAATTTTCATCATAATTTTATTCGTAGTCTTTCAGATGTTCCCGTTGCTTTTTATACCGTTGAGAACGTCTCATCTTTGGAGTTGTATCATTCACATCGGCTGGTTGATGTTGTTGTTGACATTGACTTTGTCCATGATGTTTATCATTGTGTCTCGATGACGTACTGGCTTCATCCATCACTTCATGACCATGCTCATTATGACCTGCTGCAATGTTGACCTCATGTCCTCTCACATTACGATTCTCATCAAGACTACTTCTATTGTTATGACAAGCCTCCGTTATTATGTTGTCATCTCTTGATTGATTTGGATGTAGGTCTCGTTGATCCTCCTGACTCTCAATGTTGGAAACCAATGGCGGATATACTTCAATATGAGTATTTGATGTTGGTAGCTTACTATTTCCGGTTATATCATCTACCATAGATTGTTGTTGATGATCATTATTTGGTACGTGGTTGAATTCATTCAATTGCTGACGATTACGAATGTATCTCTTACCATTTGCATCGATTTCATACGCACGGCTTGATAGTTGATCTTTGACTATTGCAAATGTTCTAAGTTTGTCTTCAGGACGAAGTTTCACCATCACACCTGTACCAATTTTTAAATCGTTTAATGGTTTTGACGATTTATCATAATATTTTTTAGATTTTGTTCTTCTTCGTTTGATTTTATTGCTGACATCTTTGACACTTCGTGGCCTTAGGTTTTTGTCAAGTCTTGGTAGTACTGATCTAATATTTCTTGACATTAGTCGTTGTGCTGGCGAGTATCCAATTTCATTTGAGGTATTACGATGTTCAAGTAATGCTTTCCAAAAGCACTGCTTCGACGATTCACATTTTTTTATAATCCGTTTTATTATTTTAACGGCAGATTCTGCTTTCCCATTTCCACGAGGATAATATGGAGAAGAGTTGACATATATGAAGTTCCAGTGTTCACTGAATTCTATGAACTTCTTATTTTTAAAGTTATGTGCCCCATCAATTATAACATTTTGCGGAATGCCAAATCTTGAAAAACATATTTTGCAGGTTTGTATCACATCTTCTGCAGTTGTCCCTCTCATGAATATTGTTTCGATATAATCTGAATAATGATCCACAATTATTATGATATTTGGCTTTTTGTTTTTATACTCAGCCTCAGAAATCCATGGAAACAACTTGAAACGGATATGTAGGGATTTTGTGTGTTAGCATTGGCAATTTTTGTTGATTATCGGAATGTATAGCACAAACACAGCATGGTTTTATTTTTGTTTGGATATCCCTTGTATTGTTAGGCCAAAAAATAGTTTGTCTACATCTTTGCATGTCCATAATGCAGATTATTGAGATATTTGTCTCTTAACTTTGTTGGTATGACGAATCTGTCATCTTTAAGCACGACGCCATTTTGAATTTTAAGTTGATCTTTTATAGATGTATATATTTTTACTTCTTCGTTGGTTGATTTATTTTTCCAATTCGTTTTCATCTCTTGTATATAGCAAGTATAAAATATCATCAGTTTGTGTTTCTTGTCGAATTTCCTCAATTTGTTGATTTCCAATTTCTTCTATATCATCTGGTTTGATATGTTCAATGATTTTTAGAACCTTCACTATTTCATCATTTTCCAGGATTGAGTGATCTTCACTCACATGAAGTCTCGATAATAGATCTGGAATGAGCAGTTGTTTACCAGGAATATATCTGATCTGCAAATCATATTTTTGTAGACACAACCTTAATCGTTGAATTCGCTTTGTAAATTTGTGAATAGGTTTAAAGAATATGTTTTTTAGTGAAATGTGATCAGTTTCTACTATCACTTTACTCCTTCCATTAATATACTGATTGAAACACAAGCAGGCAAAGGTAATTGCTAATAATTCAATTTCACATTGTGAATAACTTTGCTCCGTTTTTGTTAGCGATTTACTTGCAAATATTACCGGATGCTGGTTTTGCAAGAGAACAGCTCCTAATCCTTTTCTAGATCCATCAGTTTGTATGATTAGGTCTTCTTCCAGACTATAATACTTTAAGATCGGAACTTGTATGATTAATGATTTCATGTTTTCGAATTCATCATTTTCTTGTTTATTCCAATAATAATTCCCAGATTTGATCATATTACGTAGATATATTGATGTTTTTGACAAATTTGGAATAAATTTGGTTAGTTGACCATTCCTAAAAATTTTTGAGTTTCAAGAATATCAGTCGGTTTGCTCATCTTTGTTATTGTTGATATCTTCGAATGATCTGGTTTGATGCCATCTGCTGTTAACAAGTGATCATAAAACTTTACTTCAGTTACAGCCAGTTTCATTTTTACACGATTAATTTTGACATTTGCTTCTCGTAGTTTTAAAAATAATTGTTTTAGATTTTGATTGTGATCTTTCAATGCTTCTTCTTTAGTGTTGCCTTGTCCAAATACCAGTATATCATCAGCAATCAATTCTATTCCAGTGAGACTTCTAACGATTTCAGACAATTTTTGTTGAAATATTTCCGCAGATGCATTAATTCCAAATGGTAGAACTTTGAATCTATAACGACCAAATGGTGTCCAGAAAGTTGTCAAATCCATACTGTCCTTGGATAAAGGTATTTGGCAATAACCATTTTTAGTGTCAACCAGACTGAATATCTTCGCATTTGCTAATTCAGGCTGCATTTCATCTATAGTTGGCATTGGATACTTCGGACGTTCGATAGCTTGATTTGGATATTGAGGATCTAGATAAATCCTTATTTTATCTTTGTCTTTCTTCTTCACAATTACGATGTTGGATATCCAATCAGTATGATGTTCAACTTTTTCTATTATGTCTTTTTCTTCAAGTCGATTTAACTCTTTCGGTAAGATTTTCTTTACTGGTAATGGCATTCGACGAGGAGATTCTTGAACAGGTAATATATTTTGATCAATATTCAGTTTTGCTTCGGATGAAACTCTTCCATCGCCTTCGAATATGTCATTGAATTCACACACAATACGTTTGGCTTCGCACCTTTCATTTTCAATGATTTTGGCATTTTGTTTTATCACATTTCCCGGATTCTTAATGTTGTTTTGATTTTCTACACTATTTATGACATTTACTTCAGTACTCAGACTATTCACATATATCAAATTTAATTTTTGACATGCATTCGCAGATAAAATTGGTTCTACATTACCATCAACAATTTGAAATATTACTTTATACACTTTTTTATTATTTGCAAGACATTCTATAACTGTTTCTGCAATCGTTGTAACAGTTTCACCGTAAAATGGTTTCAATTTGGTTAAACTTTTCCGATACTTCGGACGTTTTGTAATACTTAACAAATTTTTTTCACCTATAACACAACATGAAGCTCCAGTATCCCAACATGCCATCACATTTTTGAATACATCATCGTCATGTTTCATTAGTATATTGCCTCTCAATATTTTTTTGTTTGTTTTACAGCTTCTTATTGTCTCAAACTTATAAACTTCATCTCCGTCGCTGTCTGTTTCACTATCTCCATCTTCCACTTTTTTTATAGATTTTGTCCTTTGTTTCTTCTTCTTATTCTCTTGATCATTATTATTCCTTAAGTTGGTACAACAAGTTGCGAAATGGTTTTCCTGTTTACAGTTATTGCATGTTTTACCAGATGCTGGGCAATTTTTTTTCCGAATAAGTGCTTTTTACCACAAAACTTGCATGTAAATAAATTCACATTTAATTTACTAGTATTATCTCGACGATAGTTAACTTTATTGATATTTTCTTCACTTATTCCATTTCGGTCATTTGATACCGTATTCTTTTTCATCATTTCCAGATTTTTTGTATGCATTTCTCTTATTTTTGCTATATTAGTAGCTGATGTTAAGGTTAAGTCTTCATCAACGTGTTGCATAAGTTGATTTCGAGTTTTTTCTTCGCGTAAACCGAAAATAAATTGATTACATACCATTTTATTTTCCATATTGGCAAAATTACATCCTTTCACCATAGATAATAATCGATTCACTTATGTTTCGATACTTTCATTTTCATTTTGGATGATGTGTTGAACACCCAGAGAAATCGAAGTATCTATTATTCCTATAGCGGATTATCTATGCAAAAATTAAGTATGAAATTCAACTTGACCTATCACAGGAATAAGTTATACATAAAATGAATGTAACATGCATAAATAAGTAATCATTTCTCATGTCAATTTTGGAATGAATTGTTAAAAGAGTCTAGGCAGTTTTATGCATATTTAAGCATGATAAACTCCAGAACACAAAATGAGAATTCGTTCATCATGCCTATACCTATGGCAGATTGGTGCCTATTTCGGAAGAATAATCATTCATCATTCCTATTTGGGAATTAATTTGCCGCTTCATCCATATTTAAGCGTGATAAATTCCAGAATACAAAATGAGTATTGGTTCATCATGCCTATGATGGAATAAATTGTTCAAAAATTGGGGTAGATTTGTGCATATTTCGGCATAATAAATTCCAGAAGCCTTAAGCTTCAGTTGGAAATTCATTAAGTCTCGCTTATAACGCCTGATAATTTCCAGCTTTATTTTCTACTTCTCAGGGTATATTATTCAAATTATTCTTTAATTAAAAAACAGTTTTAATTTCTATTAATATCACAAAATTTTTATTAATTAAAATTACAGTTTATTATTACAGTTTTAACCAATCTTTTGTTTCAGCATTTACTGAATTACCATCCGTATTCTCGCTGGTTATTTCATCATGGTTTTCGTCGAAATCTATACAAAATATAAAATAATAAAATAATACAAGTTTGAAAAATGGAAGCGTTTATTCTGAACGTTCTTACCTGAAGTAGAGGTTTCCTTGGTCTCTCGCCGCCGCCTTTTAACATCACTAAAGTATCCACTTTTTTTTAATTGTTTTGATAAAACTCTGTATTTATTATATAGCTTGCCTGTTGGATTTGTGTGCTGCTTGAAATAATATTCCTGAAATAATTATTAAATAATAATTTTAATTATAAGTAGAACATGTACTATTTTATAAGTTGCATAGGTGGATGAAATTAAATTACTGTTAAAAAATAGATTAAAAAATAAGCATGATGATTACACTTACAGAGTTTTCTTCAGGAAACATAATTTTTATTTGCCTGACTATATCGGGAAAAACATTGAGGGTCATGGCATGATTATTGTCGACAAACTCTCGTACTATGAACGTACTGAATAAATCTCTACATTCACACGTGAAACCGGGAGGTGAATTCTCATCGTACAACGCCCTAATTCGTGCACCATTTGCATTTTCAAAAAAATTATTTAAATCCTTAAATCGGTAGAAAGAAGAATATTCAAATTATCAATTAATTGAAAAACATAAACATTAAATTACGAAATTAAATCTGGATGTGGAAGAACTTGAACTTAAAGATGAATCACTTCTCTTTTGAGCTTCCTGGTCGACCCAAGTTATTACGCTAGTGTTTGATATAGTGTCGCTTCCGCTTAAATTTGTTCCATAAGTAAATTCTATAACATAATAATTACATTAACTATTATTGTAACTCATGCCACGTTTACACCAGTAGAATAAACGTATGTAGCAAAATAGTATCTTCGTGTGAACACCAACTAAAATATTTTAATTGTTTGACACATAAATTTTTGATTTTAAGTATATATTATAAAAGTATTGAATATGTGCTGATGGCATGTAAACTCAGTTTAATAACAATGCGAAAAGTCATTCAAGACTCTGTGTAAACCGAAAAATACTTTGTTCGCAAAAAAGTACTATGATATTAAAGTACGTTTCGTGTAAACGTGGTATAAGTATAATTGATTTAGTTAATATATGTATACATACATGGTTTTTTTTTCCACTCGTTGAGTCTCGCACGAAATTTTGATCGATTTCCAAGATCCGTTTTGAAAATTTCGCATATTTCTGTTTCTGTTAAATACGCTAAACTCTCCATGTCAATATTGAATTCTTAAATAATACAAAATCACTTTAGAAATTTGTTGGGTATAGTAAACTTTGTATGTTACCTAACAATTTCGGTAAAATTGGTTCCATTGACCATTCCTTAAGTAGGTTATGTAAATTAAAATCCACAAAAATAACAGAATTTATGTCGATTTGTGCACTTTCGGGCTCTCTTAACGCGTCATCATGTGATGAATTCGTGGAACTCGTATTACCAGGATCCATATTGAAAAACTACAACTTGGCGGCTTATTTAAACATTTTCAGGAAAATAAAATAAATAAATAAAATTAAAAAAAATTATGAAGTATATTTTCTACAAATACAAATTTCAGTTTATCCAATCAAAAATAAAAAAAGAAAAATGTTTGTGAAACATTTTTATTCTTCAAAGGAAAAGGTAAAAAAATTCAACATATAAAATAGTAAACTAGGGGATTCCCCTACATGATTTTTTTTTTCTTTTCTCGAAACGGGTTTGCATGAAATTGTATATGAAAAAAAAATTCGCTTTACGGCATTTCCATTTACGGCCAAATTTTCAGGAACCGATTTAGGGCGTATATCGAGGTATTGGTGTACGTACATACATGCTTAAATATTAAATTCCAAAATTTATAATCACTTTCGTACAAATACAAAAAAAAAAAAATCATAACCCCATCGTTTTTGTTTATTATTCGCACTATAATAGCTTAATAAATAATATTTGCACTTTCACTGTGCTATAATCTAATAAATAACATTTACACAATAATTATAATTATTAAATACTTACACAATTATTATTATTATTATTTATTCCACAAAAAATTATTATTTGTTTAATTTCACTAAAACACTTGACGCATCTATACAGTCCAAACTTTACACTTGGATTGAACATAAAAGTAAAACGTTCGAATTTCTAAAACTGTACACGTATACTGTCTTCCCTCGATTGTATCGGCCTAGGCGTTGCATTAAAATAATTGTTTTCCTTTATTTGAAAAGATAGTGTTTTTAATACTACGCCATATTGAGTATAAGGCCTAAGCATTAAAAAAAAAAATAAATTTAAAATTTAATCCTTGCTTAAATTTATTTAAAAAAAATGATTTATTTTAAAATATCGATTCGGCGTTATTTCGGGGGAAGACTGTAGTTAACAGTAAATCGCTTGTAATGTGCATATTAGGATCAAATTATTAATTACGATAACATAATTTATACTTTATATTCATGAATTATTCCTTTATTTGCATCATTCTCAAAATTGCATGAAATGTATGCCAGGTCCCGATTTTTTTTTTTTTTGGTTCATTTTCCTTTGTTTTATATTCTGGAGGGGGTAATAGAAGATAACAAAAATTAAAAATTTGTGATCACGGCTAGCAATTTCTTCTCATTGGATCCAATAAATAAAAATTAATCAGGACTGTATAATGCCTCTGTAAAAATTTATTGTATTTACTGGTAAACTAGCATATTCCGTGATTTGAATAGGAATTCAATCCTAGTTTTCCGAGATAAAATAATTCGTAACATCGGAATATTTTTAGAGAAATTATTAATAAAAAGCATGATTTATGAATAACCGGGAATGTTTTTTTATGTATCAAATGATCAAACTATGGTATATTTCATGAAAACATAAGATTAAATCAATCTTATATTGAATCATATGTGATTAAATGGAATACGCATAATTTAATGTTATTCCTAGGAGGTTATTCCAGTGTTAATCATAATAAGTGAATATACTTTTCTCTGGGTGAAATAAATAACAACTGTATCTAGATGTTATTTTTGGTAGAAAACGCTTCTCAAAAGTTTCCAGTAGTTTCGTTGGATTTTCTTTTTCAGTGTTCGTAAACTTTTCAGTCATTAAGTTGTACAACCATAATCCATCTCCATCAAGACAATTTTCCAAATATGCAAATTGTACTTGCGTTGTTTGAGCTGCCAAATTTTTTACAATGCAATAATTTTTCCATTGCTGCATAAAAATTTTTAGATTTTCCAGATTCTTCACATCACCATATTTCTCGTTCAAGTTCCATTTTGGTTGATTTTCACCCATTTTAAATTATTATTTTCCTTTTTTTCCGAATAAAATATTTTTGTTTCCTTACTTTTTTTATTTTATTTCACATCAGACACCATGTTGTTTTATGCTTGGTTACGTGACGACACTGTCGTACATTTTTATTCATTTTCTTTATACATATTATTATAGTGTTGCCAAAGTACAATATTGCCGTTACTATAATTGTCATTACTATAATTATAGTGTTACCACGACAGACTGTATTAATTTTTTTTTTTTTTTACTAGGAATGATTAACACACATTTAATATATAATCGTGTTTTTTCTTTTCTTTATTTTTTCCAACAAATTTTTATTTCACTTTAAGAACTTTTGTTTTATCGACTACTTAGTGTGAAGCTCAAATTAAAAAGAATTCTCGTAATTTCGATAGATGGCAGGACCCAACCGATAACTTTTGTTATATTTGACAGTACAGCGGTTGACATTCCGCCGCGCGTTGAAACATTATTTTTCAACATTAGACAATTGCTGATACGGCCAGATTCTTCCTTGGAAGCATCGAGTGGTAGTGGACTTAGTTTTGTAATGGCTCGTCGTATTATACCAGATTTGATTTTGACGGAAGCAACTCTTGTTGTAATAGCCAAGATGCGGGTGGTAAACGTTCGTCACATACGAATACTAGTTGTCCAATACGAATATCTAGTTTAGATGAAATCCATTTTGAACGCTGTTGTAACGTGTTCAGATATTCCTTCGACCATCTCTTCCAAAAAGACTGAACCATGGATTGAATCTTGCTCCATTTTGGCAGTCTACCGATCGTGGTATTGGTTGTATCAGGTTCATTTAGAAAGACGTAGTTCGTCCCAGTAAGAAAATGACTGGGAGTAAGCGATGCAAGGTCCTTAGGGTTGTCGGAGAGTTGACTTAACGGTCGTGAATTGAGACAACCTTCAATTTCGATGATAAGCGTTGTTAGTTCTTCGAAGTTTAACAATTGTTCAGCTACTACTCGTTTCATATGGAATTTTATGAATTTAACTCCAGCTTCCCATAAACCGCCGTGATGAGGTGAGCCGGGAGGTATGAATTTCCAGACAATTCCTTCGGTAGAGCAGGACCTTATAATCTCGTTGGCATTAGCATTGATGAAGGTGTTGAACTCTTAGAGTATGTTGTTTGCTCCCACAAAATTCGTGCCGTTATCACTGTACATGGTAGCCGGCTTTCCCCGTCTGGCTATGAATCTCCTCTTAAGGCGGCCAAAAAGCATTTGCTGGTAAGGTCACTAACCACCTCCAGATGAAGCGCCTTTGTGAAAAAGCAAACAAAAACTGCAATATACGATTTATATTGCGCCGAGCTACGAGGGTTTTTGTTGCGCGTCATAAATGGTCCGCAGTAATCAACGCCGACGATGTTAAATGCACGATTAGGTGTTACACGGTCTGCGCGTAAATCAGCCATGAGTTGTGTCATTGGTTTGGGTTTTAATTTAAAATATCTAACGCATTGATTAACCATCTCCTTTGATTGGGTTTTACCATGTATTGGCCAGAATGTATTGCGCACTTTCGACAGCAAGAGTTGCGGCCCACAGTGAAAATACTTTTCGTGATGGTGACGCATTATAATCGTAGAGACATGATGTTTGTTCGGAATGAGAATTTGATGCTTGTGATCAAACGTTAAGTTACTGTGCCGGAGTCTCCCTCCAACACGAATGATTCCGGATGGATCAAGAAATGGTGCCAATTGCTTAAGCGAGCTTTTTTTTTTATTTTTTTTGGTTTTAATCTATGCAATCTGTTTTGGGGATCAAGGCATTCCCAACTCTTTCGCAGTTTACTATTACCGTCCTACTTTACGCATTAGTAGCCAAATGGAGGACGTACGGCTATAGACCCGTTTTGTATAAACCACCTGCACATTGCATTGCTTCATGCCAACCTATAGTGCTGACATGAAAGGTGGGTCGGCCCATGGATTCTGCACTCTCAACAGGGGGTCATAGATGTGTTCATCTTCATCACCGATCGTAATCAGATGATGAAAAATCCCTTTTGCATCCCGCCCCTATCCGGATTCGGACCCGGTACCTCCCGATCCAACCGCCGCAGCTTTAACCACTGCGCCGTTTGGTCGGTAAATACATTTTTAAAGTTAATTTTTATTATTAATCTCAAAACAACCAAGTTTTTTAATAAAACAACATATACCAATATTCACTTATTTAGCAAGAAATGGCAATGTCCCCGGGCGCTATATATACCAGCATCAAATCTCGATCGTTTTTTCATAGATTCGTGATTATGAAAAAAAGACGAGTTGGCTTTGACTATCAAGTCAACTTGAATCGATTTGTTGGGGTGTGTAACGACATCCCTGGTTTCAAAATCCCGATTTGTCAAAACCTTATTATTTTTGTTAATCCTGATTTTCAAAATCCCCGCTAAATAAAAATCCTAGTTGTCAGAAAATCCCGATTTTTATTTTTATTTTAGGGTATACTATGAAATCCTGTTTGAAAATTAGAATTTTTCTTTCCCAGAATTTTTAAAAAATATACCTTTAAAAACCAGGATTTTGAAAACCGGGATTTTAATAACCTGGATTTTGGAAACCGGAATTTTGAATTCGGAATTTTAAAACCCAAGATTTTGAAAACCGGGATTTTGAAAACCGGGATTTTAATAACCGGTATTTTGGAAACCGGAATTAATTTTGAATTCGGAATTTTAAAAACCCAGGATTTTGAAAACCGGGATTTTGTAGTATACACCCGGTTTTTTTGTAAAATTAATTTTTGTAAATTTTCGTGTAAATTTTTTAAATTCTAATTTACAACCGCCGTCGTGGTTTATCGTTAAGGAAAACTCAGCAAGACTCAGGAATTGCGGTCTAATTGTAGAATGCAGAGATACAAATGTGGGAAATCCTGATGTAAGAATTAGAGATGCAGATGCAGACTGTCTGGCTGTTGCTGTGATTCCGGCATTATACGGCTGTGTAATTTTGATATTTATGAATGAGCTCATGCCCAAAACAGAATGTGGTAAAAGCTTGTATTAAATCAATAATAATAATAAATAAATAAATTCGTGGAGTTTCTAGGCGTACCTAAGTTTCAAAATTCAAAATTTCAACAACGAAGAAAATGTAAGACCTTAGCAAGCCCTTTTCGAATTTTTATATTTACGGTTTAGTAAAAGGTTAGTAACCTAATAACAAAACAAACGCAGCAAAGTTCCTGTTGTGGAGCTGGAGTCCAGATTCTCCATATATTTGTTTTAAGATGGGAATATTTCAAGAATTCTGAGAACAGGCTCAAAGTCCAATTATTAGCCAACATAGGAATATTCAATTAGAAATCTCGTTCATTCACATTTTCGTACACCAGCGCAACTCGTGTAAAAATGTGGACAGCTGAAATTTAGATTAATAATAGAGCTATAAATTTCAAAATCTTTAATTTCTCTGTTGATCATCAAAACATTCGCAGCTTGCGCGAAAATTTTGATAAATATGTGACGCAGCTAAGATCAAGCCGGGTCACTAGTTTTAGTTCGATTTATTAACCAATGTTTTGCTAATAGTTTTATCGTTAGTGAGCTAAAAACTGCAATTATTATCCCTATCGCCCCATTGCTTTACAATCAACAAATTTGAAGATCATTAAAAAAAATCAATGAAACCTCGTATTGAAAAGTTTCTTGATAAATTTAATTTTCTTATTGGAAATTCATATTAGTCTTAATGAGAGGAAGTTTATTGATGCAGTCTTCTTCGATATTCGAAGAATAAATCAAATGAGATCTGAAATGAGATAATTGTCGAAGGACTGAAAATAAATTAGGGTAATTTTGTGAATTTGCCAATTGCCACTGAAACGAACTATACGTGTAACGACCGTCATAACCGACCTAAACATCTTCGTCGAATTTCACTTACATAACCGCTTTATTACATAAATGGATCAATTGATTTTTCGGCTTTTTTTTATAGACAAATATATTAATTGTTCATAACAATCCCAATATTTTCGATTTGGTAAATCAGAAAATAAAGAGACCAATCCCTCATAACATATCTAGTGAAAAAAGTAGAAATAGCATTCCCCCCTCCCCGTAATTTAAACCCAAGAGTTATACAAATGAGAACCCTCCATGAGTTCTTTACGTTTGTAGTTTGGTTTCGTACTGAAAAGTTAGTCTACTCTTCAGGTAGCTACGACCAAACTACCAAAACACAACTTTCGCCATTTACATTAAGTATCTGGTGAGAATGTACTGACATAGCGAATTATATTCACTACATCAAAAACTCATGGAGAAACCTGATTTGTATTATGCCTATACGAATATTTTTTAGGAATTTTCTGATTTACCAAATCGAAAATATTGGGATTGTCATGAACAATTAATTTGTCTATAAAAAAATCAATTGTTTTACACACAGACAATTTAAATTCATAATAAATTAATCATAATTACACCCAAAATGATAGATAAAAGATTATGGAACTTCCGTTGCTGACTTTTTCCTCCGTTATTTAAACTTTGTTTTATGCACTATTGGTTTCTCCATAAATAAATTACGCAATATACGTCATACAAGTATTTTGCTCACTAAATTTAATTGTATTTAAATACCGGCCTTTACAGTAGAAATCAAAAGAATCACACATTCATAGTAGGTACGAGTACTATGTATGAAGGAAAACTTCTTTGCTATTTTTTTTTTTTTTTTCATGAAAGTGGAGTATATTTCTCATCCATCATTTCGAGTAATGTTTTAATATGTCCTTGAAATTTGTTGGATTTAATTTTGTTTCTATTGGTGCATGAAATCACGAGATCCACAAAAAATTTTGTCAAAAAAAGGAATCAAAACATGGCCTTCTCAAAACCGATTTCGTAGGCAAAAGGGAAAGAAACTAGGAATGATATCGATTTCATTGTAGATACATATGTATGTATGTAGATGTAGTGTAGTTCGTATATCGTAATATCTAAGTACGTGAATTTGGGATGTAATTTATTTACTTGTACGAGAAATAAATTACATTTAAAATAAATGAAAGTTAGTAAATTCAATAATAAATCGCAAGTTATAATATTCATCAATAAAAGTAAGCATCCGTCCAGCAATATGGTTCAATCCATCATGTTCTAATTCGGTTAAAGGAATACCAGATGACGAGTTTGAAGTACAGTCACTCACAAAAATTTGCGTACACCATAAAAGTCGAACGAATTTCACACTAATATCAAGAAATAATTAACGGATTCTGTATCTTGTGTTTACATAGACATAAATAATAAGAAAGATCGTATTTGTTAAAAAAACAAAATATTTGCTTCAATAAATAATTCACATTTTTCTAAAATTCAACGTCACAAAAATTTGCTTACAACCTTTTTTTGCATATTAATTACCGTTATCTTTACTAAAACCGAGTAAAATTCCTAGGCAGCTATCAGCCGTAATAAATTGATCTATGTGTTGTCGACGTTTCAAATTTTGAGTGTGTTTCGACAAAATGTCTTTCACAAAACGAAAGACATCAGTAGAATTATGAGGTGTGATAGTAAAATTATTTAAAGAAGGCTATCTTACAGGGAAATTGCAGCAATCGTTAACAAAATGCATACTACAATCCAAAGAATTGTTAATAGTTTCAAAGAATGCGGAAATACAGCACGGAAACTGCAAACCGGCCGTCCTCGGAACGTAAATTGTCGTCCCGAAAGGACAATTGCAAGGATCGTAAGGACCAATTCAGCCAAAGTGTCTCCAAAATAGCTGATGAACTGGAAGAATCATCAGGGATTGCTATTTATTTAGGAAATGTGCGGCCTATTTTCGGAGAATTGCGCAAACCTTTCATGTCTGCAGCAAAAATGAAAAAAAAGGAAAGAATTGGCAAAATTATACCAAGACAAGGATATTAGATTGTGGCAAAATATTTTATTTTCCGATGAAAGCATGTTTAAGATTTCTGGGTCAAATGCCCAGCGGAAAGTGTGGAGTAAGGCTAATACGGCGTTTGAGGAGAAAATGTAAAACCAATAATTAAATATGGGGATGGGTCTGCAATGGTTTGGGGCTGTATGGCAGCAAATGGTGTCGGAAATATGATGTTTTTCGACGGAAATATGATTGCTGAGATATATTTAGATATTTAAAAAAAAAAATGTCCGTCTAGCGTCGAAAAATTGGGTCTTCCTTCTAAGTGGTAATTCCAACAGGACAACGATCCAAGGCGTATGGCGAGTATAGTAAAGAAATGGCAACTCTATTGGGTCCCTTAACAACTAAATCATCTACCTCAATTACCAGATTTGAATCCTATACTCGTACAGCATTTGTGGGGAGAACTAAGACGCAGAGTCCAGAAACATCAAATCACTACAAAAGAATAATTAAAACTAAAAGATTAGAAAATAGATTATGCCACGACCATGAATTTAGTGAATTCTGTGCCTTCGAGGATGCTGGAAGCCAAATGACATACAACAAAATATTAATTTTTTAACTTCTATCAAATTTTTGTTTATAATTATTAAATGTACGCAAATTTTTGTGACCTTTTGTTTTAGGAAAACGTGAATTATTTATTGAAGCAAATATTTTTTTTAAACAAACACCATCTTTCTTGTTATTTATGCCTATACAAATACAAGATACAGAAGCCGTTTGTGAAATTCGTTCGATTTTTAAGATGTAAGCAAATTTTTGTGAGTGACTGTAAGTGCGAAGAGGAGGCTTATACAAGAGAACCCTGTATTTTATAGAGCCATAATCAAACAATCTGAGCTTTTATAAGGGAATTAGAAATGAGAAAAAAACGAAACTTTTCATAGTAAAACACACAAAACATATGGGAAATCACTTTTTTTCCTAAGACAAATTTTTAAATGAAAACGTTACAAATTCTTAATTATGGTTTCTAAAATACTTTCATAAATGTTTGAATTTCAACATATATGAATAATTTTCATTTTCCTGTAATAATTGATTTATTTAAACCAAAATATAAAAAAAATTCATAACAACAGCATTCTGGTCAAATTGAAATAAAAGCTTACTACGATTTATTTGGTCATTAAGTCAATATACAATGCATAGATGGCAGTGATGGCCGTAAAAATTTGGAAAAACCGTATCAAAAATTACCACCTGGGGAAATTTCAAGCAAAAAAATTGTAGGAAAAGCAAAACAAATTCACAAAATATAGGAACGAGTGATAATTTTCCGATTAAATAATTTTTTTTCGTATTTTTCTGTAACCATTTTAGACATCTTACGTACACTAGTAAAACTAAAGATAAATTTAGCAAGTATTATTTTAATTTGTCAGAGCCAACTTTGATGTATTTTTCAAAATGAAAGTTCGAAAAAATATATTTTAGAAATAATTTAATTTTAATATTTCTGCAATTAATATTTACTTAATTCCAATATGGTCTTCTTGTATATTGTTCATAAAGATATGTAGAAAACTTTTATATAAACATTTTATAATATTTTTGCTTTTTTCATTGAAAAACTTGAAGCTAAAAACCACCATTTTTACTATGGATTCCTATGGAAATCAGTGAAAAGTTATACCACTAAAAAAGCTTCTAAAAAATACGTCATTAAGATTATGGCTCTATACTCTAGAAGGCTCTGCTTATACGCGAAAAATCATCCAAATAATTTTTAAAAGGATATCTAATATGGTTACTCCAGCTTAACAAATAGTTGATCGTATAATTCCCACATTCGCTTATTTGACCAAAAAACGTTTTTAGGCACATATTGATTTAATCGGTACTTCAATATAAAATGTATTTCGGGTAAACCTTCTTCTCTTGGAGCTAAGAGACCTATTACAGCAACATTTATAACAAGAATGATTTTTTGGAAAGACGCACCCTAATATTGCGTATCTGAGGAATTCTAATATTAAGCAATTGCTGCTTGATTTAAACTGTCTGTCAAATAACCGTGTGAAGCACAACAATGTTCTTTTAACATCTATCTGCGTTGCTGGGGTGTTGTTATTTATACTCAAATCAAGCGTTTTTGATAAACGAAGTGTTTCTCTAATTGCGAGGTGACATCTGTGCAATTAATTATAACGAATAATATAACATTCGTATTATCAATTGAAAAATACGAATCAACATATCGTTGCAATATTTAAAATGAGTAGATCAGGAAATTTTACAGAAAATTGTATTTTTTAACTTTAGTTTTAAGATCAAACTCGTTGTAATAAGACAGAATGAATTAAAATCGAAAACAAAAATCATCAAAAACTAAGTTCTATAATTTATAATGAACACAGTACCAAATTATTCACGGCAAAAAAAAACATGGCTGGCAGCTAAAATCTTTTAACAACATAAATCATCTAAAATCGGTCGTTTTATATTTGTCTTCAATTTAAATCTATAACCGACTACCGAGAACATAGCAAATGATGTTCTCTTCGATGACCCACTACCAACTTGTACTGGTTAGGTTGGTAGTTGATACATAACCAGTTTTAAAGCAATGAGTTCAACGCAAAAAGGAAACAATACCCCAGGTGGTAAACCAACTACCCAGTTGGCTAATCCACCCTCTTACGAGGCTGGCTCAATGGATTCTGGGGTGAGCCAATCATTGCTAAACCCATTCGAAAGAAGTTCAATGTTGTTAAGATCACCAAACAATCATACTAACTCTGCAAATCAGCAGAAAGACGAAAACGCTGAACTCTGTCGAAAACTCAGTGAAGTAGAGGTACTTTTAACCCAATTAAGAAGCGAAATTGAAAAGCTGAAAAAAGAAAATGAAGAATTGAAGAAGCCCAAACCAATGGAGATTTCTGAAAACCCGCTAACTTGTTATAATGAAACAAGTACTCATACCAGTTATAACAATGAGTTCCATACTGATGAAGAGGATCTCATGAGAGAAACAGATTGGGTACTGAAAAGGAAGAAAAGACCTACCAAAAAACGAAAAGCAGAATGCTCGCCTGAAGTTGGAGATCATTCGCAAGCTAATGTATTAGTAACTGGTGATACTAATACCAAACGAGCTCACCAGCAACAGCAACAAAATCAGCAACAAAAGGTTGTACCGAAAGAAAAGGCTCCTCCGCCAATTAATGTAATCGGCATAACAGAATTTGCAAGTATACAATCTATAATGAAATCAGTGACAGCTAAGGAATATAGAGTAGTGTCACTAAACAATAACGTGTGGAAAATCAATACACCAGATTCCGACACATATAGAGCTCTAGCAACAAAGCTCAATGCGGAAGGTAAAGAATGGTTCACATACGAAGATAAAAACGAACGCGCAATTAAGGTTATGGCCAGAGGCCTTCATCCAACGTGTAAGAAGGAGGACATAATTGAGGACCTAAAGGCAAGAGATCTGCAAATAGAAGATGCAGTAAACATCCTTAAACGAGAGAGAGGTGAGAACAATCAAGTCAAAAAAAGGGGGCTTCCACTCTTCATGCTTACGTTTAACAAAAAGGAGAAAGTTGAAAACATCTTCAACATCAAAGCAATTCTCAACATGAGGGTTAAAATAGAACCGCTTAAGAAAAACACGAGGCTAATACCTCAATGCAAAAAATGCCAAGGTTTCAATCACACGCAAAAATATTGCAGACGGGAGCCAAGATGCGTAAAATGTGCTGGAAAACACAACGCGAAAGAGTGTACAGAAAGTAGAAACACCCCTGCAAAATGTATAAACTGTAAAGGGCATCATCCTGCAAATTATAGAGGCTGTGAAGTAGCCAAAGAACTTCAAAGACTAAGAAACAAAACGCATCAGTTTCCTCAAAACCCTAGGGTTACCAGAGAAGAGAAACCAACTAAAACCCAAGCGGAGCCAAAACCACCAGGTATTGGTACAGAGCGGAAAAGTTATTCACAAATTGTACAGCAATCATCTAATGCTACGAATGATAATCCCCTTGAAAGGATTTGTCGAAGCATAGAAGCCATAAATATAAGGCTAGCAAAGCAAGAACGTGGTCTAGAAGCTTTATATAAGCGTCTAGATATGCATCAAACCTTGAACGAGGCAACAGCCCTCATATACTAAAATGAGCAGATCACTAAGAATTGTCACCTGGAACGCGAACGGACTAGCGCAACATGTTCCAGAGCTAGAAATTTTTCTAAATTTAGAAAAAATAGATATCTGCCTTATATCGGAGAGCCATTTGACAAAAACATCATTTATTAAAATACGTGATTATGAATGTTACCATGCTGTTCACCCAGGAGGAAAACCCAGAGGAGGATCAACAGTAATAGTGAAAAAGAGTCTCAAACACTATGAAGAACCTAGTATAGAAAAGGAAAATATGCAAGTTAAAACCATAAAAGTTGAAACTAACAATAATAATGAATACAGTATTTCCTCTATCTACTGCCCTCCACGCTATAATCTAAATAAAGAAGATTATAATAGACTCTTTAGATCACTAGGATCCAATTTTATTATTGGTGGTGACTTTAATGCAAAAAACACCTATTGGGGATCAAGACTTACAACCCATAAAGGAAAAGAGCTATTCGAAGCCGGACGAATAAATAACTGCGAGTTCCACTCTGGAGGAAAACCAACATACTGGCCTGCTGATATAAATAAAATACCAGATCTCATTGATTTTTATGTAACGAAAGGGATCTTCGAGGATTACATGTACATCGAAAACAGCGAAGGGATATATTCCGATCATACACCTGTTATCATGACACTCAGCACAATGATAATTAATAAGGATAACCTGCCTAAATTAACAAATAATAGAACTAACTGGGACCTATTCCAAGAACTAATTGAAATGCAAACAAATCTACGAGTGCCGATTAAAACACCGGTACAGTTGGAAGACGAACTAGAGGTATTTAACAGTACTATTCAACAAGCAGCATGGGAAAGTTCTCCTGCTAGTCACACCGAATCCCGTAGGAATCAAAATTATCCTATTGAGGTCAGGGAGTTAGTTAGAGAGAAACGGAAGGCAAGAAAAACCTGGCAAAGGACACGCGCCCCGGAAAACAAAAAAATCCTCAATTTTCTATGCAATAAACTAAAACAACTTATAAAAGAAATTAAGAATGAAACTATCAACAAGTACTTAAATGGTCTCACCGAACATAAAGATACTGATTACTCTCTTTGGAAAGCAACAAAGGGATTAAAAAGAACTAAAATGCATGTGCCACCTATTAAAAATGGGGAAGGAACCTGGGCCAAAAGTGACAAGCAAAAAGCTATTTTATTTGCAGCTCACTTGGAAGACACCTTTCAACCGCTACCTAGGCAAACAGCAGATGAAAACATAATAACAATTAGCAAAATTGATGAATATAATATTCGATGTGTAACATTACAGGAATTAAAAAATGAGATCAAGTGTAATTTGAACGCAAAAAAAGCTCCAGGATATGATTTAATTACTGGACAAGTCGTAAAGGCCATTCCCGAGAAGGGACTACGAAAATTGGTTCAAATTATCAATGCTGTCTTCAGACTAAAATATGTCCCACGACAATGGAAGGTTGCTGAAGTAATTATGATCCCCAAACCAGGCAAACCAGCGAACGATAAAAAGTCGTACAGACCGATTTCACTACTTCCTGTAATTTCAAAATTATTTGAAAAATTACTGCTCAAGAGACTCAAGCCAATAATAGAAGAGAGAAATTTGATTCCACCACACCAATTTGGATTTAGAGAAAATCACTCTACGATAGAACAAGTTCACAGAATAACGGATATAATCGAAGACTCACTTGAGAATAAGAAGATATGCTCCAGCATCTTCTTAGATGTAGCACAAGCTTTCGACAAAGTTTGGCACCAAGGACTTGAATTTAAATTGCATCGAGATCTACCTAAGCAATTCTATCAAATTCTTAAATCTTATATCGCAGACCGACATTTCCGTGTAAAATATAACCAAGAGTACTCTGAACTAAAGAGAATATCAGCAGGCATACCACAGGGTAGCGTACTGGGTCCTATATTGTACATCCTGTACACCAGAGATATGCCAAATACAGAAGGTGCCACCATAGCAACATTTGCAGACGATACAGCTATTCTGGCGACTGGAAAGTGTATATCAGAAGCAACGACCAAACTTCAAAAAGCAACCGACACAGTGAGTAGTTGGACAAAGAAATGGCGCATTAGCCTAAACGAAGCAAAGTCGGTTCACGTAAACTTCACGAACCAGAAAGTTAACTGGATTCCAGTGAAACTTAATTCAAGGCCGGTTCCAAATGCAAATACAGCCAAATACCTTGGCATGACTCTCGATTGCAAGCTTAGATGGAAAGAGCATGTTAAAAAGAAAAAAGAAGAATTGAACATTAAATATAGGAAAATGTATTGGCTAATAGGTAGAAACTCTGAGCTTACAATACATAACAAATTGCTATTATATCAGCAAATACTTAAACCAATATGGACCTACGGTATTCAACTTTGGGGTTGTACCAAGAAGACAAATGTACAAATGATTCAATGTTTTCAAAACAAAGTGCTGCGTGGCATTGTAAACGCACCATGGTACATTAGAAATGATAACCTCCATAGGGACTTAAACATGGAATATGTAAGTGAAGAAATACAAAATCATGCGAAGAAACACATTCAGCGGATATCTCGGCACCAAAATGCAGACATACGAAGTTTGTTGGATACCACCAATGCAGTAAGAAGACTTCAAAGGCAGAAACCTTTGGAATTGGGCAGTTGTATTTAATTCAGATAGAGAAAAATAATTACTATGTAAATTCAAACGGGAGTAACCATTGGGCTACTGCCCGTCAAATGTGAATCTTCATTTAAGAAAGATAAATTACTAAATGATTTGTAAATCAGTTGTAATATTAAATAAAAGGAAAAAAAAAAAAAAAAAAAAAAAAAAAAAAAAATTTAAATCGTCTAAATTTATTGTGTATTTCCTCAATTGACCGCAGGACTCCATTTGACAGCTACTATAGCTGGCGATACACGTTACAACAACAAAAATGTATGGAATTTTCAAGTGATTAGGGGTCCATAGCTCTATATTGTCTATGACAAATAGATATTTCTGCAAATATATCAATCTATATACCATTCATTCCCTCTTATCAATCGTTTGCCGCGTTTATACCACAGCTAAATTAGCAATGGTACAAATGTCATTTTCGTAGCAACGATATTTTGCAACGCTAATTGCATTTCGGTTTAGTAGCTTTGCTAATTTAGTTGTGGTTTAAACGCAGAAATAGGTTAATTATATTAGTTGCATGTTGAATGTACCGTGAAAAGCAAAAGTAATGTTCTGTTCATAATAACTTGACGATCAAATAAACTATTTAGGTACAATATTTTTGAATCATTATCGTATTAGCAGAGAGAGATAGAGAGAAAATATATGAACCAGTCGTCTTACTCTTCAAACAATATTCGAATTTCTCATTCTTGATAATTAATATTACACTTAAAATTAAATTCTATTCGACTGTGATCTGTATAGTCGAATTGTCATATCGTATTTGTTTATCTCTCATTTTTTACAAACCATAATCACAGGGCACCGTAACGTGACATCGCAAAACGTTATTATCCTTTCATCAATCTAGTAGTCAGGTATCCTGTCGATGCCTCAAATAAAGGAAAATTAATATTCAAAATATTCAAATTTTCCACAAACTTTGGATTTAAAACAATTCCGCCAATCAATAAAAATCTTAAAAAATCAAAAGAAAATTTGGTTCACCAAATGCTCCAGCATATTGTTTATGTATGTATGTACAATATTTGGAGCATCGACGAAACACAAAATTTCCCCTTAACTATAAATTTTGATTTTCGTTTTTTTGTGCGATTCAATTTATTGTAATAAAAATCAGTCGACGTGCTCGGAAAATTTTCGTTTTTTTATTTTTTTTGCGATTTTCCAGTTTTTGTTTTTTGTTTTTTTTTGGAACTTTTTTATTTTCTTAAAAATTAAAAGCACATACAAAAAAACTTAGTAAAAGCGCGCAGAAGTGATTTTTTCGGCTTTTTTTGTGCGACTTTTATTTTATTTTTTTTTGAAAAATTCACAGTCTCTTGTTCCAGGAAATTGCATGAAGTGTTTCTGTATGTGTGTGTGTGTGTGAATTTGTGTGGGGGCTTGTTGTTTTTTTCTTTTTGTTTGTTTATAATGAGATGATGGTGGTTGATTTTTTTGTTTAATACATAACATGTTTATATGATCATGATGATGAGGGTGGTAATTGGGTAAATGGATGCTAGCATGGGAATGAATTTGTTATTTTGGGTGGCGTATAGTGTGGGGTGAAGGTGGTTTATCCATATATGTTATGATTTTATGAGAGGAGGGGTGAAAATAAAAAGTAAAAATAATTGATTTTCAACTATTTTTCTTCGTTTTAGTTTTGTTGTGTGTGTGTATGTATGTGTCTAATGTGTTTGCATGCTTCTCCTCGAATTCCCGATTTAATAATGGCAATCATTTTATTGATTTGATTTGATGACAATTTTTCAATTAGAACGCTAAAAAATGCGCTAAAATTGTCTAAATTATTTATAAGAGTTTTTCGGGTTGCTTGCTGGGGGGAACATTTGTTATTTGTATGTATGTATGTCTCCGCATATATCAGTAATTATAATTTATGATTATATGTTCGCGTTAATCAAATTCGATGGATGTTTAATTAAGTGAATTGAAGCGGGAATGCGGAGGTTTATCATTATTGTGAAATTGCGTGTTGAGATGTTTTTTTCGGGTAACAGGTGAGTAATTAAAATAGTAGTATTAGTAAATTTTTCATGTATCAGCTGAGATTTGAAGACAAAATATAAACATGGTGACATGTCTTCTATTTCGCTGCTGAAGAAGAATAGGTCATAGGAACAAGATTTTAAATTCACAGAATTTTTTCATGGTTTGAATCACTTGGTGTGATTACTTCTTCAGGTATCAGCTTCCGATCATTTTTGCAAATATCTTAGCCCTATGTTACGTTAAAAACGCATCTTGGGAAGTGGAAAAGGTGGAAAAAATTGCGAATAAATCGTTTTAACCTGTTTTTCCCGTAAAATTCATAACTCCAACATTGCGGAGTAAAGTGGAATTGCAAGTTGAAGTCAAATTAGAAAATAATTTTTTTAATTTAAGGCCTCTTAGACATGTACGATTCAAACCATTATCGCTTTTTTAATCTTCGAGATCAAAATGAAAATGAGATAGAGACCTAGGTTGGATGTGGGCAAGAAGAAGCCGACCATCACTTTAAAAATCTGAATCTTCTAGCAACAAGACTATCGGTCGAGTCGATCGAAGCAAAAAATACTAAAAACCAAAGAATATCGTAATATAATTTGGTTCATTGGGCTAATTGGATGACCAGCTAATAATACCAGGGCAATTCGTATGATTTATGATAATAATATTCTATGCAATGCAAACAAAATGTGGTTTTGAGACAGATAGGAACTTGGGGCAATACACGATAAAAGCTAGATGAATCATTAGTACCTATGCGATTTTTATTATTATTTTTTCAGGTCTACGTCGTGATCGTGAATTTACTCAATTATTGCGCAAGCATTTGTGCCTTATGCCGCGCCCTTTTGAAACATTACATATTGTTTCAACAGAATTTTATTTGGCTGTCTTTCTTGAAATGCGGGCATATTTTATGACTACTAAACGAAAATTCGACTCTAACTAATCCGTCATCCCCGCTTCTATTATTCGCTTCTGGAGAGATTGCAAATAGTCGATAGACCATTATTTCCATAAACCTCCAAGGTCTGGAGAAGGCGGTGGTATGAACTACCTTGAAATGTTATGTTGATCGCTGAAAGCTTCAATGACTGCTCGGTTACCATCGGATTTGTGGAAAAGCTCCAGAGATTTTAAATGATTACGGCTACCAACGAAGTTGGTGCCATTATCACTTTGTTTCGACATTGGCCTTCCCCCAGCCTGTAGCGCTGCTATAAATCCATTCGCTGTTTGATCGCTGATGACTTAAAAATGGATTGTCTTTTTGCTGAAACAGACAAATACTCCGATATAGCAGTTCAACATGCTTTTTGATCGAGTACTGGCGATTCTAGTCAAAACCGGCCCACAGTAATCAACTCCGATCACCATGAATGCTTTGTGAGGCTTCACTCGGTCTACTGATAACTCATACACAAGTTGTTGGGTGGGCGTTGAATTTTATCGCATCCATATGACACATCTCGATATGGCCCGTTTTTCTGCTAATTTACAATTAATGGCCCAAAATGTTTGTCGCGGGTGATGAAGCAATGTAAACCAGAGACGTGATAGTATCGGAACAGGAATATTTGATGTGAATTATTTTATTTTCAATGACGTTATACATAATTACAAGCTCTATAATCAATGTTACCAACTGATAAAAATAAAACCAAAATATAATTCTCATTTCAATACCCCCACTAGAATTCTATTTCTTCACAATGCAAAGCCCCATTGCATTGACGAACTTCTGATGTTTGGTAGTGTTGAGTCCCTTTGTCAATACATCTGCTAACATGTTGACGGTCAAAATATACACAAGTTCGATACGTTTGTCGTTTACCATGTCACGAATAAAGTGATGTCTTACATCAATGTGTTTAGTTCTCGGATGGTAACTGGTATTTGTAGCTAGATTAATGGCACTCCTATCGTCGCAAAAAATTTTCACACAATTTGAAGTTTCGACAAATAACTCCCGCAGTAACCCGTTTAACCAAATCGCCTCCTGTGTGGCCGAAATAACGCCGTATATTCGGCCTCAGTTGTTGACAGTGCCACTGTGGGTTGTTTTCTGGAATTCCAAGATATCGGATCGTTTTGATATGTAAAAACATATCCTGTAGTTGATCGTCTCTGGTCCAAATCGCTCGCCCAATCAACATCAGAAAAAACAGATAAACCGCTGCCACCATTTTTTCTGAATTCCAATTTAGCCGTTGCACTTCCCTTTAAATAACGCAAAATCCGTTTAACATCTGTCCAATTAGCCTATCCAGGGTTATTGTTGAATCGACTAACTAAATTCACGGCATAACACACATCTGGTCTGGACACTTGAGCCGCAAACAATATACTTCCAACAGCTGACTGGTATGGCACTTCAGCCATTTCATTCCGTTCCCTTTTTGTATTTGGGCAAAACTCCGCTGACAGTTAGTTTTTGATTGATGTCTATAGGCGTCGTGTTATTTGTACACCTAATACATAACGCGCTTCACCCAAATCTTTCATCTTGAATGTTGACATCAGGTTTTCTTTGAGGTTCCTTTTCATTTCTTTGTCATTCGTGAATATTATCAGGTCATCCACATAAACGGCAACAAATATCATTTTACTTCCACTAACTTGGTAATAGATGAACACGGATCGACTTTAGACTTGGCGAAACCAGACTTTAACAATTCTTTTTCCAATTTTAAATTCCAAATTCGGCTGGCCTGTTTTAAGCCATACAATGATTTGTTAAGACTACACAATTTGTTGCCTTTTGCATAACCTTCCGAAGGCGTCATGTAGATCTCCTCATCGAGATCTCCTTGTAGAAATGCCGTCACGGCATCCAATTGATCTATATCAAGATCATATTTCACGGCAATTTCAATTAACGTCCTAATCGAGCTATACCTGACTACCGGGGCATAAGTTTCTGCATAATCAATGCCCTTCTCTTGACAACAACCCTTGATTACCAGTCTTACCAGTCTCGCCTTATACCTTTGATCTTTCCAGTTGCGTCCCTCTTGGTTTTGAAAACCCATTTACAGTTTATCGGCTTTCGATTCGGTGGAAGATCAACAAAACTCCAAGTGCTGTTTTGTTGCAACGAACTGTATTCATTACACATGGCCTCTACCATTTCTCACTATCGGCTCGATTCAACGCTTGGCTGACAGTGACTGGATCATTCATTTCAATTGAATGCACGTTGTAAGTCATATAGTCATTCCATTTTATTGACTTAGGCTGTCTAGAAGAACGCCTAGCTTCGCCTTCATTTATATTAATCTCGACTGTTTCAGGAGGCACATAGTCATCAGCCATTACTTGAAGAGTTCCTTGTTCACTGGTCGTGTAAAATGTATCGTCGTTGGTCACTTCATCAGATGATGTAGAGTTGTCATTCTGATCTGGATCATTGGTTGTGGTCTGTGACAAATCTCCGATGTCATCATTATCGATTATCGATGCTTCCGGGAAAATATCTAAATAAGAGAAACTGACTGATTCTGACAGTATCTGTTCTTCAACACGCTGGTTCTCGTGAAAAACTACATCACGACTAACTGTAATCTGCTTTGTATCGGGGTCATACACCCTGTAGGCTTTCGATACTTCGCTATAACCATTGCAGATTCCCATCTTCGACTTTGCGTCAAATTTTTTCTGTTTCTGTTTTGGGATATGCACCCAACATACACAACCGAACACTCGGAAACGCGACAAATCCGGTTTTCTCCCCGACCACGCTTCTTCTGGTGTCATTCCATTAATGACTCTACACGGTGAACGACTAATTGTATACGCCGCGGTAGACACTGCTTCTGCCCAAAATGGTTTACCTAAGTTCGCATCAAACATCATGCATCGCGCACGTTCTACTATAGTTCGGTTCATGCGTTCTACAACTCCATTCTGTTCTGGCGTATACGGTGCTGTTAATTGATGCAGAATACCCGACGTCCGTATGATTTTCAAAAATTGCTCATTGCAATATTCACTGCCATTATCGGTACATAAAACTTTTATCATCCTTCCAGTCTGGTTCTCAACAAAATTTTTAAATTTCACAAAAGTATTTACAACTTCTGTTTTTGACTCAAGTATGTAGACAAAAACGCGTCTTGTGAAATCGTCGACGAACACCATAAAGTAACGCACACCTCCAAGCGAAGCACATTCGATTGGGCCGCATAAATCAGAATGGATTAAATCCAGCCTTTGATTTGCCCGAACTGCAACTTCTTTAAATGGGAGACGTGTTTGTTTACCCTTTAAACAAATTGAACATCCGTCGTGGTTTCTTTGATTAAAATTAACACCTACTGCACGTTCTGATTTCAACTTCATCAAACTGTTGAAAATTAAATGACCCATTCGCCATGCCATAATATTTCATCTGAATTAGATGTCCCAGTACTGGATATCTGTCACTCGGCGGATTAAATATAAACATACTATTTTCATGTTTTGCTGTGATGACTACTTTGTTGGATTGATCATACACATTACACCCACTGTTGTCAAATACTACCTTTTTACCGTTTTTTACTATTTGGCTGATGGATAAAAGGTTTGCACACAGATCCAACACTTCTGACAGTCAGACGAGAATCATTCGCAGTCATGACCTCGTTATTCGGTGGTGGCTCTGTGCTTCCTTTGAACCAATCCCCGTGCGATGTCATATGGGCTGAGCTCCTGAATCAATATACCATTCTGATGATTTACCTGTTGTACTCAGAAACGATGTAAACAAAGTTTTTTCGTTCTGAGGCTTTGAAGGCCTTTTCTCTGGACAATTAGACGCGCATAGTGACCAAGTTTGTTACAATTGTAACATCGAATGAACTTCTTGTCCTAACTTTTTAATTTAACTTTCTTCGTAACCAATGCTGCATTATTTGTCATGGATTCACTCTTGACATCTTGCAATATTTTATTTTTAGTTGAATCGGCAGAAGTCTTAATACCGAAAGCCTCAATGCCCATTATTATCGGTCTGTACTCATCTGGTAAACCCGATAATAGCAACGTTCCAGTCCATTCATTCATCACGGCCAATCCGACCCAATTCAACTTTTAAGCATATTATATCAATTTATTCACGTATTCCTCTACGGAACTGCAATCAGTCAATCTCGTTGATATTAAACTCTTGAGTAAACCTACTCGCCTGGTCAAACCAGCATCTTGGAAAGCTTTCTCCAATTCATCCCACGCTTCTTTGGCAGTTTTTGTACTCTGCACATGTCGGTAAACTATTTTGTCAATCAACAAAATCAACTTGGCGCGTGCCTTTTTAATATTTTTCTCGTTTTCGTCTTTACCTATTACTGCATCCCATAGGTCTAGGTCCTCAAAATATGCTTGTACAGCGAACCTCCACGAGTCATAATTATCACGCCCTTTTAGTTTTTCTATCGATGAAAACGCCATTTTCGACATTTTTTAATTAACACAAATTTATGTTTAACTAATAATCGTATGCTGGGCCCATAACCTATTATAAATTTGTCGATGGATACGAATCTTATATGTTAATAAAGAAAAAAACATCTGTACTAGACAAGTTGATTGACGGAACTAAAAAACAAAATTTATTTTATTTTCAATGACGTTATACATAATTACAAACTCTTATAACCAATGTTACCAACTGATAAAAATAAAACCAAAATATAATTCTCTGTGACGTGCTGTGACGATTTATGACGCAACCAATGGTGTTGTAACTGGCGTTCTACTTGCTGTGCTATGTTTTATCAAACTGGATGGGTAAAACGTTACTGATTTTGTCGTAGAGTCGTGAAAGTATAAGCGTTACACACAATTCAAGCCGGGGAACGGTCCGATACTTTAAAGGTGCAACCCGACTCTTGGCACATAATAACATTGTTAATATGCAGCTTGATTATCGTCTACCAAAGCAAGAAGTTCGAGAGCTTGCGGTTGTTTGACGATGATACATCTGTCACTGCTAACTGACTGAATCGAATAAAAGTCATCCAAAAATTCAAAAAATTGATTTAACAAATCTGACGACAGTGTTTGATCCCATGAAACCTGTTGAAGCCAAAGCCTTTGCAAAAAGATCTTGGCTCTGATGACTACTAGTGATGTGAGACCCAGTATGCGTGTGAACGAAATTATCTAGACTGTTGATAACAATACGGTTTTATCAACTGAACCAATGTGAAATACATATACGGTTCATTGAATTGTTTGGTTGTGTTTGAGCCATGTCACTTGTTGTGGTGCTAACTGCCGGTTATGGTGCTGATTGTACGACATCATTCATGACTGTTGACGGCGTTGACTGTTTTTGGTAAAACTCGTGCTTTGTTGTGTTGTGAGGTCTTTGGCATATCTTACACTTCATTGATCGATAATCTTTGGCGGTGTGCACCTTGCGCAAACAATTCGTACATAAATGAAGCGATTGAGTTTTCGTGAATCTGTCGCTGTTAGATAGTGCGAGATAGTCCGGACACGTCGAAGGAACATTATCGCTCCTGTTGGATACGTTTTATTGGATTTTGGCGTTGGTCGTCGCCATGTTAGTAACAAAACTCCTAACAGCGGTTTTCTCAGCAATCCAATATTCGACATGGCCATTCCCCACTAACCTTTTCGCTCTTCCACAACTCTCAAGTATCATTATCTAATCTGAGCAGAATAATGACTAATAAGTACCAGTTTTGCGTAGATATCGAAACCTGACTGACCTGCACCTGACTTTATTTACATTCGAGATTTTTAGCAAAGCTTTGATGTGAAATGCGACAATATGCCCCTTATTTCGAAATAACCTCGAAGAAGAACCTATTTTCAATGCTCGACATGAAAGTCTTGTTATGTATGTACACCGCATATACACTTCCTTATGTGGCAATTTTAAATTGTGAATTTTAGTTTAAATGAAAGCCTTGAGTATATAGGGACAGTTATGCTATCGTATTTGTGTATATGGCCAGGGTGTTGCAAAAACTCAACACGGAGTGGTGCAACAATCAGAAAAAGGGAGTACAGAGAAAAAGATCAAGGAAAACGAGGTACACGCAAGACGCAAAATTTAACAAAATAAAATCGAAAATAATTGTGACCATCGGAGTTTGATTTATTGAAGTTTGGTTGTGCGAACATAGTGGAAGACTGGTTGGCGAATATTGTTGATAATTTTGGTGCAACACTTGAACGTGTTCCACTCTTCAAAATTGCCCGAAAAATGCTTAATCTTTGGATCAATTGGACGCGACATGATTGCTTTTATGCCCTTGACACATATCATGGTACTTCAAATTTAACACGAGTTTTCTCTTCATTTGTATCAATAAATGCTTTATGTTTTGTTAAACGCCACTTTTGCACACTGCGCCTTTTGATTGTGTTGAATTGACAAGAATGCGATTTTCACCTAACCTCACTTTGTGCACTGAGCAGCGTGTCAATTTTGTTGTTATGTCGTACGTACTCCAAATAACAACAAATAACGAAATTTTTCTCGTTTTTGAGACGCCATCGTTCGTTAATAGGACAAAACTCGTTACACGCGACTCGACGACCCTTCAGTTCACAAAAATATTTCCAAAGTTAAAGAAGAGGAAAAGGAAAATCGGGAAGAAATGTTAGTCTTTTAATGCTTTTAATTATTTCTAATTCCTGTGTGGGGTTTTATAGTTCCGCTATTAGGCGCCTCCCCAGGTGGCGGATAGGGGAAAGCTTGTCAGCTATGGCAGGTACCGGGGAAATCAAATACTCGGGGCGGACCAAGAAACAGCACACCCAAGCTAAGGTGGCTCAGTCGTTAGTATGTGAGGGTGCTTAGTCGTTAGTATGTGAACTCCGAATCTGTCGACGTTCGGTTTAAACACGTAGCCTTCCCATGAAAATGCAGAGCTCTGTCTTGGGTGACCGTTACTTCTCGTGCTACTCGTGGGAATACAAATGATAGGAAATAATAATAATAACCTAACGAAATTAGAAAACGAGACGGGTGTATCTCTAACAGCATCAAATCAATCATCATCGTTGGATGCCGATACCATGAATCTTGAGGGGGACCAACTATTGCAAAATAAAGGAAACAACTTTCCTAAGAGCATGAAAATGTTGATATCACCAATTCTAAAGGTTCCAATTGTAAGTAGTTGTACACTACAACTAAGGACGGCTGCGACAGTTGCGACTGCGTCCCAAGTAATTAATAATAACCCTCAATCTGAGGAAGTAATCGAAGTTCTAGCCGAGTCTAGACAAGAAAATAAAGAATTAAATAAAGCAATTCAATGGATACAGCACCATATACAACTTCTTGAAGAAGAAGTTAAGAACCTTAAACATAGTCTAAAGACGGACTACTAAACTGGTCATGAAGTTTCGGTTGAAGTAGAAGCCCTCAACCAGGAAAACATCAACAAAGAAACGGAATGTGCTAACTTAATTGAGTACCAAACCGACGAGGAAGATTTAGAAAGAGAAACCAATTGGATAATGAAAAAGTCAAAAAGGGCTCTAAAAAAGCAAAAAACACAGGAAGTAAATTCTTCCAGTAAAAGGAAAGCTGAGTCGTCCCCAGAAATGAACACTGGTGTGAACATACCGGGAGCAAAGGTAAACCAATTACCAACTATCAGCAAGACCAAGAAAGAAAAACCACCACCACCAATCAATATCACACATGTCGGTAAATTTAGCGTTATTCAAGCGCTAATGAAAGAAGTGACAGAAAAGGAGTATGTATAAGCTTATGTTGCTAAACAACAACGTGTGGAGGGTAAATATGCCTGATCCAGACGGTTATAGAAAACTTTCAACTGTATTGAATGATAAAGGTCTCCAATGGTATACATATGAAGACAAAAATACCAAACCCATTAGAGTAGTTGCTATGGGTCTACATCAAACATGCACACCAGATGAGATAATTGAAGACCTCAAAAGAAAAAAATTAACGATCTTAGATGCAGTTAATATGTGTAAAACTGAAAGGAAGTCTACCGGCAAAGGAGGGTGAATTGTTAATAAAATAAAGTTACCACTATTCACTCTGACCTTTGCAAACTCAGAAAAAATTGAGAACATATTCAACATTAGGAACATCTTGGGAATGGTTGTCCGAATGGAGCCATTGAAAAAGGCAACAGGGATCATACCACAATGCAAAAAATGTCAGGCATACAACCACACGCAAAAATACTGCAATCGTGAAATCAGATGCGTAAAATGTGCGGGAAAGCATGGCACTAAAGAATGCGTGATAGATAAGAACACTCCAGCAAAATGTGGTAATTGCCAAGGAACCCATCCTGCTAGCTATAGAGGGTGTGAGGTAGCCAAAACACTGCAAAACATGCGAAATAGGACAAACAAAAACCAGCTAAAGAGAGCAACGAAAGAAAAAGAAATTCCAACAAAAACTGTCACTACGTTCCATAGTGCGAAAGTGGCAGAGGGATTCTCATACTCACAAGCAGCAAGACAAGGACTACCTGGGCCTACAGATCAAAATGTTGGAATTCAACAAGCTATGACAACAATGCAAAACCCTTGAATGCTATTGTCAATCGCCTTTCTAAAATAGAAGAAAATATAGAGTATCTAAACAGAGACAAGTTAATCTTGAACAACAAGTAGGACATCGAGAAAAAATTAAGGAGATTTCTAGCAAAACAGTTGCTTTATATCCTGATCCTTCACTCCAAAAAAAAATGAACAAAACACTAAGAATATTAACCTGGAATGCTAATGGACTTCTACAGCATCTTCCAGAGCTAGAAATCTTTTTAAATACAGAAAAAATTGATATATGCTTAATAGCATAGAGCCATTTCACTAGAAAGTCTTATGCAAAAATAAAAGGTTACTTTTGTTACCATTCTATACATCCAGCAGAAAGAGCTAGGGGTGGAGCAACAATATTCATCAGAGAAAACATCGTCAACTCGAAATAGAGACAATGCAAATTGTATCACTTAGCGTGCAACTAAACAATTACAAGAAGCTGCGGGTTGCTGCTATGTATTGTCCACCAAGGCATCAACTTAAAAAGGATGATTACCTCTCAATGCTCAAAATGATGGGCTCAAACTTCGTCATAGGAGGAGACTTCAATGCCAAACATACGCATTGGGGTTCGAGACTAATATCACCTAAAGGTAGAGAACTATTAGAAGCTGGACATCAAATAAACTGCGAATTTCATTCAAGTGGTATTCCTACTTACTGGCCAACGGTATTTCAGAAAACTATATCCACATCGAAAATAATGAAGGGTTATCCTCGGATAATTCTCCAACCATACTTACGATCAGTGAAACAATAATTGAAAAAGAAAAGCCACCAAGGTTAACAAGCGGGAAGACCAATTGGGGAAAATTCGCATTGTTAATTGAGGAAAGTATTGATCTTCAAGTTCCAATCAAAAACCGAACACAACTTGAAAGGGAAGTAGAGCTGCTCATAAACAATATTCAGACCGCAGCATGGGAAAGCACTCCCCAAAAATAATCCTCACAAGAATGAAACATATACACAGGAAATAAGGAATCTGGCCAGAGAAAAGAGGAAAGCTCGCAAAATCTGGCATAGAAATCGAGCACCGGAGAGCAAATCTATCTTCAATCAGCTCAAAAACAAGCTGCAGAAGTTAATACAAGAAACCAAAGCGGTAAGCTTTAACAAATATGTATTTAATAAATCTTTCTGGCCACAAAGAAAGCGATTACTCTTTATGGAAAGCTACAATGGCACTAAAGAGACCAAAAGAGCATCTTGATCTTGATCATAATCTTTTTGCTGAACATCTGGAAGAGACGTTCCAACCTTTGATGAAAATACCTTTCTAATGCAAAAAAAGATGAGTTAGACATACAACCAGTTACAATGAAAGAACTCAAAAATGAAATCAAACATAACCTAAATGCAAAAAAGGCTCCTGGATACGATCTTATTACAGGAAAAGCTATTAAAAATTTGCCAGGAAAATGTCTTAAGAAGTTGCTACAGATAATTAACGCAGCTTTTAGAATGAAATATGTTCCTCAGCAGTGGAAAATAGCAGAAGTTATTATGATACCTAAGCCTAATAAGCCACCTAATGAGAAAACGTCATACAGACCTATATCTGTATTACCATCATTGTCCAAACTCTTCGAAAAATTATTCGTTAAAAGGATGAGACCTCTGATTGAAGAAAGACACCTGTTACCATCGCATCAATTTGGTTTCAGAGAGAAACACTCCACCATAGAGCAGGTACACAGAGTCACTAACGTGATTGAGAAGACGCTTGAAAACAAAAAGGTATGTTCTAGAGTTTTCCTTAATGTTGCCCGAGTCTGGCATCGAGGACTGGAATATAAATTACATCGCGACCTTCCTAAGCAGTTCTATGAGATATTAAAATCATACAATGAAGGGAGATATTTCAGAGCGAAATATGATGGAGAGTTCTCATCACTCAAGAGAATTAAAGCAGGCGTACCACAAGGGAGCGTGCTCGGACCAGTCTTGTATTTGCTTTATGCGAGAGACTTACCTATTACTGAAGAAACAAATATTGCAACCTTTGCGGATGATACAGCAATCTTGGCGGTTGGAAGTACAATCGAAGAAACAACTAGCAAATTACAGCACACTGTGAATGAGATTGTCCACTGGACAAAAAAATGGAGATTAAAATTGGATGAGCTAAAATCAATTCACACAACATTCACCTATCTAAAAGTTGATCACTTACCTATCTACATAAATAGGCAGGAAATACCACATGCGAACACGGCAAAATACCTAGGTATGACGCTCGACGCCAAGTTAAAATGGAAAGAGCATGTCAAGAAAAAAAGGCAAGAATGGGATATAAAGTTCAGAAAAATGTATTGGCTCATTGGGAGAAATAGTGAGCTTACCATTCACAATAAGCTGCTTTTATACAGGCAAATACTTAAGTCTGTGTAGACCTATGGCATCCAGCTCTGGGGATGCACAAAGAAAACGAACGTTAAAATTAATACAAACGTTCCAGAACAAATTACTTCGATGCATTGTCAATGCACCTTGGTATATTAGAAATGATAATCCACATAGGGATCTAAAGATGGACACCGTCAACGAAGAAATCACAAAAAATGCCAAAAAATATATCCAGCGTTTACAACTCCATGAAAACACGGATATTTAACATATTGTCAACGACGTCGACAGCGCAGTGACAAGACGGCTAAAGAGAACGAAGCCGCTTGATTTAGTTCCTCAGGACTGAAAGTTGCTGATGTAACCGAAAGATCTGGGCCCACTGGGAATAACTACTGTGTTATAGCCCAACTAACAGAGAATTAAAATAACAAAGAAAAATTGCTAAATGAGTTGTAATAACTTAGTCGTAATAGTTTAAATAAAAAATTATTTCTAATTAAAGGATTTTTATAAAAAGTGGCCCACTTTAGGTACAATTGTCTAGCCCTAGAACCACTTTGACTAAATGCTTAATATGACCTTTTCGAAGAAATTTTCTGAGAACCCCTTTTTTCATTAGTTGGTAGGTTTAAGGATATTAGCAAAAAACTTAAGTTACAGACCTTTTGCCCCCAGTGCCGATATTTTCTCCCACTTGGGGTGATAGGGGGGGGGGGGGGTTAAATTTGGTTTTTTTAGTTCACAACGCCCAAAACTCTTTTTCTTGAATTTTTCCTTTATAACAGTTCTTTTACAGTTGTAAAAATCACCAAATTACAACTGTAAAAATGTTATGCAAATGAAATTTGCGGTAACCTGTCCTAAAACAACCAAAACCAATTAGTTATGTGTTAGGATAAAAATAAAACCTTCAGGCGAGCGTATTGAATAGGGGTGGCGCCCTCTGGCGTGTTTAAACTTAAAACCCATTCATGTGTACCTAAGCAGTCCCAACTACCTTCAATAAGTATTTGTCATCGTCGCGATTGGTATCATTTGATAAAATGTGATAAATAAATCAAACGATCATCTGATAATCATCAGTTGCAATGGTTAGAAATGCTTCGAAGATAGTTAGGACAGCTTACGAACATTCGATGGCCGATTTGAATTTTATCTATGACATTTCTCTTACATTGGAGAATCTCCCCACCTAACAAATTTTCTCGTTAGTTTGATACCAACTCTGAACATTTTAGAAGCGCTTACACCGTACCAATATGGAATGGCATTGTTTATTTTAAACTAGCGATGGCAATCGTTTCGACTCAACATGTGTCTTAATTTTATTGAGGATCTCCTCCTGAATTTTCATTTATGACCGGTCCAGTCCTTAGCCTTACTTTTTTCGGTTTTTACTGTTTGTTTATTGCATTTAAACGGGGGTACACTCAAAAATTCAGCACCCCAATGACATTGCATTAGTACAGAAATCCAAACGAAATGCTACATAATCTGCACGGTTGGGTAAAAAAAGCACAAATTTACGAACGTAAATTGACTACGTTATATCCAACATTCCTCCTCAATTTTAACTATAAAATAATTTTGTGTTCATTTAAACAGCAATCAGTTTGCACCCTTTGGTGTAAACAATTTATTCGCGGAACAATATTCTAATCGAATTGGCTGCTTTTTGATATGATCTCTAATAAACAACCGGATCGAAAATTGGTTCCTTTATCTCGACGTGAAAATCGTTCAACAACAATCGCAACCAAATCGCCTCCTCATTCCAATAAATTCCAATGAAACACAAGATTGCTTCTTGCAACTCCACCTGACTGTTGTTCAGGACAATTTAAGATAGATAACGGATACGATTTGCTTTAGTTCAGTCAAATCAGCTTCATTTCAACAATTTGCACGTACAGTAACTGTGCTGACATTGCTGAGGATTAATATAATTCACTGCGTATAGAACATATCAATCTAATGATGAACTGATCTTAAGCAAGCAATGTAGGTACGAGTACGACAAAGAACCAAAAGATGAAGACCATAAAATCTACAGGCCTCAATACTCATCCATATGTCGCACATTAATGTTTTGTAATAATTTTCATGTCTCAACGATTTTTTATGGCCCAACACTAAAAATTAACGCAACATATTCATTTACATTACACTTTCGTTACAAACAACTTACAATATGTACCAATGTTAAAAACTAAACTGTTACACTTTCCCCCAACAACAACAACAAAAAACACACTAACAACAAGTATCTAATTTATAAATTATGTCCTTTTTTGACATATGTGTTACATTTTTTGCTAAAGATGCTTAAGAACACAAAAAACAAAAAATCTGTTTCTTTTTTTTTTTCTTCTTCTGTATGTCTCGTCTCAACCTTTAAAACCCTGAAAAATAAAAAAAAAAAAAATTAAAAATATTTGTCTAAGGTCCTGTGGGAGCAAGGATCATTAGTTTTGATGCAACATTATTAACCCTGATCGATATCCTCTTTTTATTTTGTTTTAATTTTTTGAGAATATTTTTCTTAGTCAGAGTCGGTATAATCCTCAAGCCGGAACAAAAAAAAACTACACATGTGTATGAGAAACAGTCTTTACTCCATTCCTGCTTTTTAAATTTTTTTTTTAACAACAAGGAAATGGGAAATGTTGATTATTGTTTTATGTTATTACTGTTGTAAAACGGGAGAGATTAACGAGATACACATTTATCTCCGTATCTCTCTGCGTGTATGTTTGAACCTTTAAATTATCGGAATTTTTTACACACCAAAAAAAAAATTTTAATTAAGATTTTTGAGTTTGGGAATTATGTACTTATTATCTCGAAAGAGCGCGTGCTTCTCATGATTTATTACGATCACTTGAAATAGACTACATTTAACGTATGTATATATGATGTTTCAGGACGTAACTTATGGTAAACTGGTGGGTTCCGATGACCAAATTATATTCCCCCTATAAATATTGTATTTTGTTGTATTACATGACTATGCAAAATTTTGATCGATGACCGATGCATATTTATTTATTAGTAATTGATTTCAAATTCACCCAATTTTAATGATATATCGAACATATTTCAAATCGGAATCGACGGAAACCACAAATACATATATATTTGGATTAATGCAATTGATTAATTTAATTAGATATTAAATGGATAGATAAGGATGAGGCTGCACCACATAAAAAATATTTAATTAATTATTTTGCGGTGTTCTATTTTGTGTCGTGTTAAATTGTGTGATTTTGGGTGCCAAACGTGGGGCTAACAAATACAATCAAGTACATTTTGTTTGCATGAAAGTCAATTTCGTAAACACAATTCACTTTGTTATATGTTCAGTCCAATCTAAAGCCTAATTAGTTTAGTTCAAGTTAAATGCAATTTTCAAGGCTCTTCCAATAAACAAGATCAATAGGCCATGAAGAAATTTGTTTGTATGGTAAAAAAACTTCATGTTGCAGTTTTTATTTAAAAATTTCAAATTGAATGTAGTAGGCGGTTTCAAAAAGGAACAAAAGCTGAACAAATGATGGTTTAGTTTTTACTTAAAAGTTTTTGCTAAAATTATTTATATTAGAGTTAATGTTGAGAATCGCCTAAAAGATTAGCGGCTTTGTGGAACATTTTTAACTAAAATTAAGATGTAGCTACGAGACGTACCAGCTGAAGCAACTTTACAGAATTGTTTATTTTACTAAACCTGTCTATACAAGGGGTAAATATTTTTTTTGTTTTTTTAATTTTTAATTAATTTTATGTAATTACAATCTGGTCTGCTGGACTAATGAGCAATTTGTTTCTGATTTAATTTACTAACTTATAATAATCTACAGCTTCTTCCCAATGGCGTTCCATAGCCTCTGGTAAAATGAAGTAAACCACATCTTTGTAGTGAATTTTAGATCAGCACAGTGATGATATTTGCGTTGCTCTGTTTGGTAAAACACCAAAGTCCAAATCGGTTTCAATATTTGCTTATAAAGTAGAAGCTTGTTGTATGTTGTTAAAAAAGAGTTCCTTCCCATCAACCAATACATTTTTCTGTATTTAAGTCTTAATTCTTTACTTTTCTTCTTGACGTGTGTTTTCCATCGTGGTTTAGCATCGAGAGATACTTAGCCGTATTCGCATACGGTACAATTTCTCCATTTATGGTAATCGGAATTTGTTTGTTGATGTGAAATGATTTAGTTTTGTTCGCCAACTTTTTGTTCATTTGTGTTGTTTTCTAATGCAGGAAGATCATAAGTGTACAGTTGGTATAAAACCGGCCCTAATACATTGTCATGTGGAACTACTGCGTTGATTTCTTTCAATTCAAAAAAGGTATCATCTAACTTAATCCTGAAGAATTTATCTTTCAAGTAAGTTTCCAGTATTTTAGCAAATTGCATTGGTAGAAGATTTCTTAACTTGTGGTTAAGTCTTTCATGCCACACTCTATCAAACGCTTGTACAACGTCTAGAAATACTGTTGAACAGATTTTTTTTCTCCTCTAGTGCTTTCTCAATTATACTGGTTATTCTGTGTACTTGATCAATTGTTAAGTGTTGGTTAAGAAAACTGAGCTGATGATTTGGGATTTAGTTTTTACTCTATATTATCGGATTTAACCTTTTTACCAGAAGATTATCAAAGTGTTTGGACATGACTGGCAATATCGGAATTGGCCTATAAGGCGATGTTATATGTGGTAGTTTCCCAGGTTTTGGAATCACTTCGGCAATTTTCCACAAGCTTAGCAAAGCTTTCCTTAGCTGTTCTTTTAAGATTCCTGCAGTAATAAGATCGTAACACTGGGAGCTTTTTGTTATTCATTTTTTCGTATTCATATTACCTTTTATTTCACGAATGACTTCTTTTGATGTTGTCTGTAGGATTTCTTTATTTTCTTCCACAGCTTGTTCAGTTATTATCTCGCCTTCAACGTTTGGTCTTCATGTGGTGTTTCACAAATGCATTTCCTGATAGCTTTTAGGAGTTCTTTACCCTTAGTCGTTGTTAATCTGGAGCCCCAGTGGATTTTTTGCATTAAAGTCTCCTCCAAGTAGAAATCGTTTTCCTAATTTACTGAGGAACTCGAGATAATCTTTTTCTTTCATTGAGTGCTTCGGTGTAACTCTTCATTGTGATGAATACTTACTATTTCTAATTATAACAGCACTACCTCCTCTAGCAGTGTTTCCAGGGTGAATAGTGTGATATATTTGATAATTTTTAAATTTAATGATTGATTGTCTATAGTGAGGTTTGTTTCCGTGATTAGACATAAATCGAGATAAGCTAACACTTTATTAGAGCAAACACGATCAGATATTTCTGCGATGATACAGGTTTTACCTAGGATGTCTAGCATCGTGAAGCCTGTGTGATCTATTTATTGTTCCTGCCTGAACCGATAGTTGACCAATCGAATTAATGAAATCCCGATCCTGATTAATGGTTGGCGAATAATTATTATTTCCTCTAAAGCGAGTACTTGTATTGTTAGGTAGTATTACAGTAGGGGATGGTATTGATTCAGAATTTGAAACCTTGAGGTGAGTCGATGTGTCTTTACTAGCCTTGGAAAACGTTGGTACTGCTGATAGACCATGGTTCTCACTTTTCTCGTGAACAATTGAAGAAGTTACAACCACTTGTTTTATACTGCTAACATTGAGTTAACATACTGAACTAGTGGTCTAAATTTAGTGATAATATTTCCTACATTATCGGTTTCTCCAAATGATTTTTTAAGGCGTTCCATACGTCTTTTCCAATGGATAGCTCTAGTTAACACCTTTTCAACTGTCTGGGAAGAAAACGGTTCTGTAGCCTGGTAAATGAGTTTATCAAATACATCATATACCTCACTTGCCGTGCCGATATCCAATGTGTGTGATTTAAGTGGTTGTATTGTAGAATCGTTTGTTTCATTCTCAAGCGCAGAAATTAGCTGTTCATCCCTTTGAGGATCTTGAGGATCAATTTCGCGGATTATTGCTTCAACCTCCAGCTCATCGTCCGTTAAAAGTTTGGTATATAATCGAATATCCATTGTTTTGACTAAAAATATCTTGTCACAATGTCAACTCGATAAAATTTAATTCAAATTAGTAGAATTATTTTATTGCTCAATTAGCAATGATATTAGTAATCGAATAAATATGAATGAATTGGGAAGAGGTGGTGGGGAACTAGTAAGATTCGTCAGGGAAAACTCTACAACATGAATGGATAACTTATTCATGGTACTCAGCTGATGTTCGTCCTGATATGTTTAATATGTATAATAACAAAAAAATTATGCCACAAATAGTGTGAAAGATTGACCGATGATAAAAACAAAATGTCGATTCAATTTTTATGTAATTTATTTAATTAATTTATTTAATTTATTTAATTCAATATTATAAATATTGCCTTTATGCGCACAATGCTAAAGCTCACAAAAGACTGAATCTTATATTTTTTCATGGTTCATTCACGGTAAGAAATTATTATTTTTATAGTACTCGTACTGGCCTTAGATGGCTTAACTAATTCTACCGCTTACCGAACGCATCTATAGCTCAATATAAGCCTTTACTGGCTTTTATAAGGTTTTTATTTTATTAACATTTAGAAGTTTTGAATGTCAACTCAATACAAAAACAATAAATATGGTAATTAATTTCTGATACTACAATATTACAATTAATAAAATTAAATTAATTATTTTAGACTATTTACTATGTTAATTAAGAAAGGATGTGAATAATAAGATAAGTATTATTATAATATATAATTCATTGTGAAATTTTAATTTAATAATAATTTAATTTTAGGTTACGTCAATTATGACGTTTGGATCGCGAATGCACAATGACTTTTCATTGGCCATCGGTGCTGGCCGAACATCCCGCGGGCCTTGAATCCCCTGGTTCAACATCTTGAATTGGCAATCGGCATAATTTATGTATAGGTCGCTTCAATGTATTATGTGCTGTCTTAACAGTGACCACTCGTACTCTACCGTCTTTACCAGGATGTACATCTAATATTTTTCCTAACTTCCAAGATATTGATGGATACTCATCTGCAATCAATACTACATCACCTATTTGGAGATTAGCCATTTTATGATGCCATTTGTCACGCCGTTGCAAGCTGCTCAAGTAGTCCCGCTGCCACCGTTTTTGAAAGTGTTGTTTTATTTTGATCACGATCCCCCAACGAGCTAACGGTGATACTTTCTGGTTCGATAAATCTGGTTCTAAAATGTCGGCCATGCCCCGACCGATCAAGAAATGAGCGGGAGTCAATATATCAGGTTCATTTATACCAAATGCGCATATTGGTCTCGCATTCAAGGTTGCTTCGATTTGGCATAACAACGTGTTGAATTCTTCCAGGGTAAGTATATGGTCACCGACTGTTTTTCTCAAATGTGACTTCATGGCTTTTACTGCTGATTCCCAAAGACCGCCCATGTGCGGGCTCGATGCAGGATTGTAACACCACTGGATTTCTTGCTTGTTTAGTTCGAGTTTAATGCAGTCTTCTGATTTCTCCAACCAATCGTACCACTGCCTTAGCTGGTTATTTGCACCGATGAAATTCGACCCATTGTCGCTATAAAAGTTACGGCACATTCCCCTTCTTGCAATGAAGCGTCGCAATGCACCCAAGAAACAGTCGGTACTCATATCGGTAGCCATCTCAATATGCACAGCCTTTGTACACAGGCAAACAAATATACATACATACATTTTTGTTGGTACCTGGCCCCGACGTCGGATTTGCTGCACCTTAAACGGACCACAGTAATCAATTCCAACATTTATGAATGGATGTGTAAACGTGACTCTGGCTGGTGGTAAGTCGCCCATCAGTTGGTGTTGTAATGTTGGCTTGTATCGGATACATTTGATGCACTTATGTATCACGGATCTGGCAACATCCCTTGCTCTTACTATCCAATATTTGCTTCGAACTAGACTCACCAAGGCTCCAGACCCCGTATGTAACCATTTGAGATGAAAATCCAGTGTTATTGCTCTGGAAATTGATGCACCGCAGGGTAAAATCACAGGATGCTTGGCGTTGTAAGTGGCCCTGGAATTATTTATTCGCCCTCCTACTCTGATAATTCCATCTTCGTCTATGAATGGGTTTAATGTCTTAATTGTACTCTTCTTTGGGATATCTTGATATTTCTGTAATGATTTAATTTCGGTTAAATAATGTTGGCCTTGTACATACTTGATAATAGTTTTTTCGGCTTGCAGCAATTCTTCTTGACTTAATAATGATGTCTTCCTCATTTTGACTTCTCTAGGTTTGTCTCGATCAGCTACCATCAATTTTTGTTCTCTCGCATCTTTGAGTTTGCTTATGTATCGCCTCGCATAAGCTAATACCCTCTTTAATTTCTCGAAGGAGTTGTAACGTGTTATCAAATCTTCTATAAAGTGATTGGTAACACCTAACAATACGTCCATGTACTTGGATTTTCGCTCCTCTTCGGTCTCGTAGGATGATCTTTGTTCTGGCCACCATTCCTCTGCTAAGCATAGCCAGTCTGGTCCATTCCACCATATACATGCTGGATTCAGCAACTCTTCTACTGCTATCCCTCGTGAGGCACAATCTGCTGCATTTTGTTTTGACGGGACATGTCGCCAATACTCTCGTGGGAAATGTTCTACGATACTAGATATTCGATTGGCTACAAACGTGTTCCATTTTCTCGGGTGTGATGCTAACCAATCCAGCACTATCTTACTATCACACCATAATACCGTTCTCGCTATTTTTACTCCTGCCCAGGAATCTACAATGGTTTTGATCAGCTCTGTCAATAGTACTGCTCCCAACAGCTCTAATCTTGGTAAACTTAATTGTTGAATCGGTGCTACTCTCGTTTTGCCCACAATTACTCTAATGGAATTATTAGCTTTAGCATATACAACTGCACTATACGCTAATTCACTGGCGTCGGAAAACCCATGTATCTCAACTGTATCAGTGAACTTTAGCCATCTGGGAACAATCAACTTTTCTACTTCATTTACTTCCTGGCGTAGCGTATTCCATCTGCTATATATATCGTTTGGTAGTGGATCGTCCCATTTGAGATTTCGAAGCCATAAACTCTGAAAGAGTATTTTTATGCGTATGGTTAGAGGTGACAACCATCCTAACGGGTCAAATATCGTACTGGCTTCCGATAGCAACGTTCGTTTGCTGTGGTTTACTCGACTTGTCAGATGCACTGAAAAGCTAAAAGCATCTAATTCTGGCTTCCATTGCAAGCCTAGTAGCTTAATTGTCTCATCCTTGGATATGAATTTTTCATCGTTATTATTATTATTATTTAACTCGTTACGTATCTTGGAGCTGTTGGTCGTCCATTTTCTTAATGTGAATCCGGTTGATTCTAGACTATTGGCAATGTCTACTCTGAGCTGGTTTAAATGGTTCTCATCGTTGGCTCCAGTCATCAGATCGTCAACATACATGTCTCTTTGGATGGCTACAGCGGCTTCGGGGTACCTTGCTTGATTGTCCTTAGCTGATTGCATTAGGCATCTTGTGGCTATAAATGATGCGGGAGAAGTTCCATAAGTTAGTGTTTTTAATACATACTGTTTGATTGGTTCATTTGGACTGGTTCTCCATAGTATTCTCTGCATTTGAGCGTCTGCTTGGTTGACCCAAATTTGCCGATACATTTTGGCTACATCTCCGGATATCACAAATCGGTATCGGCGGAATCTGATTAAAATGTCTATTAATGATGATTGAATAGAAGGACCTGTCAGTAGCAAATCATTCAGAGATGTTCCATTTAAATCCTTTGACGAAGCATCAAACACTACTCTCAGCTTTGTAGTGGTACTCGTCTCTTTGATCACACCGTGATGAGGCAGAAAATAATCATTAGGGTTGATGCTTTCGTGGATTTGTCTCATATGGCCCAATTGCTCGTATTCCACCATGAAATTTGCATATTGGTCCTTGAATGTTGGGTTTCGTCGGAACTTGTTTTCCATGGCTTTAAGACGTTGTTCGGCTACTTTGTAATTGGACCCCAAATTCGTCAAGTTCCCATATGCAGGTAATTTTACGATAAATTTTCCGTCATAACTTCTTTCCGTCGTACGCTGAAACCAATCTTCGCAATACTTCTCCTCGTCAGTCAGCTCGCTGGTTGTAGGAATTTTCTCAATCTCCCAAAACTTTCGCAATGAAGCATCTACATCCATGGTTATGTTTAGGTTGACTACATTATTCGTACTCCCTTGCTCGGTAATGTGACCTCCAATCACCCAACCGAATTTGGTTTCCTGCGCAATCAGATATGGGGATAGCTTTAATTGCCCACTTTCAATTATTGCAAAAAACCCTTCGACGCCCAGCAAGACATCGATGTGGCCATTTTGGTTGAATTTCGGATCAGCAAGGTTCAGTGACTGCAATTTGTCTAGCTCAATACAGCCAATTTTTGATGCTGGTTGTAGTGTAGTGATTTTAGGCACGACATAAGCCTGAAGTTGTAGTACCGGTTCCGTCTGATATCTTGGCACGACCTCTAATTGCACAACTCCCTTGGTTCGTCCCAAACTCGATTGGCCTAAACCACTCACCATAACATGCCCGCTTCCTATCTTAAGGCCTAATTTTTGTACACACGCGTCAGTGATAAACGTAGCCTGCGACGCTGAATCTAACAACGCACGACAAAACATAAATTCACCATTATTACCTCTTATGCGCACAGCTGCTGTTGGTAAAATTGCCTGCATCTCGTACCGAATGTTGGTTTGGTAACATTGAGCTTGTGGATCAGACGGCTTTGATTTTGGGTTAAGCTCGTTTTCCATCTCTTGCGTCATGTGCGATGTTAAAGTGTTGGATTTGGATACCTTATACTCCTCGTGTATCAAGCTATGATGTCTTCGGTGACATTCCTTGCATCTAGTTTTAGCGCGACAATTGTATACGTTGTGCCCTTTATGTAAACAGTTGAAACATCGCCTATTCGCCGCCAATACTCCTTTCCTTTCTGTTGTTGACATTTTTGCAAACTGGCTACATTCGTACAGCAAATGAGAATCATCCTTGCATACTGGACAACTCCATGTAGCTTTGCTTGGCTCTATGGTTTCAGTCACTAACGCTCTTGTGTAACCAGGTTTGGCCTTCGAATAAGATGATATCGATTCCAATGCATCACATCTTCTATTGAGAAATTCAAAAAACTCCTTTGTAGTGGGATATTCGGATGCAGTAGACTCTTGTGCCCATAACATCTTAGTTTCTTGGTCCAATTTTTTTATCAGGATGTATATCAGCCAACTATCTCGTTTCTCTGCCTTTGGATCTAGCGCCTTTAAACCTCGGAGAACCTCATCCGACGTGTCTCGTAACTTTCTTATGCTTGCGCTGCTCACTTGATTCACTGATGGTTGCTCCATAAACGTTCTGATGAAGGCATTAACAATGTACTTTTTGCGATCGTACCGTTCAACCAGCTTTGAAAACGCTTCGTAATAATTGGCTTCTGTAACCGCAAAGTACCGGATTAACTGGGCTGCTTCTCCTGTCAATAAGCTCTTCAAATATTGAAACTTCTGCACCGCTGGATATTCTTTGCTATGTATAGATGCATTATAGAGATCATAAAAGCTCGGCCATTCCGTATATTCACCAGAGAATGGAGGTATCGATAATTTCTTTAATTTGATCTCTGCATGCAACGCTTGGGTGACGTTTAATATAGAATCATCGTGTCTGCCGATGCCATGTTCACTTTCATTCAAACGGCGGATCCATTTGTTGAGATTCCCGGTAACCGCGTAATACTTCGATTCAAACTCGTCCATCTTCGATTCTATCTCAGAATCCACCAAATACAGTTTTTCTTCGACCTCAAGAAACTGCTCTCTTAAACCTTGCACGGTCTCTACCCGAACCTTTAGTTCATCGATGGAAATTTCATTTTTGATGGAATTTAATGCAACAAAGGTTTCCATTCGGGTTAAGCTACCCTTTATTGCCGAACGCACTCTCTTAAGCGCCAATAAATCGGCCATTTTATAATTCACTAAGTTTTCACTTCACAAGATTTACTCCACGAACACGTTATAATAATATTTAATCAAAACTTTGAAATGATTTACCTGCTTGTGATTAAAGTGCAGCTTATTGGCAGGCTTAGATGATTTGACTAGATATTGTAATCTCCACGTGGGTTGACTACTCAGTAGCGTGGTTAAAAATGGCGTAGTTTTATTATGGCTATTTTATATGACTCTCGGATGATTTTGTTGAAAAGAAAATCCCAATTGGATGATGATTGGTGTGGCTTTAGCTGGATGATAATCGCAATATGTTGAAATGATAGCTTTACTGGCGTATTTTGGATGTAAATCGGACGAAACGTTGGATGTATAACCTCAAAACGTTGGTTGTATAAACTCACTAGTGCCGATCCGGCTCGAAGGACCATATGAAAGATTGACCGATGATAAAAACAAAATGTCGATTCAATTTTTATGTAATTTATTTAATTAATTTATTTAATTTATTTAATTCAATATTATAAATATTGCCTTTATGCGCACAATGCTAAAGCTCACAAAAGACTGAATCTTATATTTTTTCATGGTTCATTCACGGTAAGAAATTATTATTTTTATAGTACTCGTACTGGCCTTAGATGGCTTAACTAATTCTACCGCTTACCGAACGCATCTATAGCTCAATATAAGCCTTTACTGGCTTTTATAAGGTTTTTATTTTATTAACATTTAGAAGTTTTGAATGTCAACTCAATACAAAAACAATAAATATGGTAATTAATTTCTGATACTACAATATTACAATTAATAAAATTAAATTAATTATTTTAGACTATTTACTATGTTAATTAAGAAAGGATGTGAATAATAAGATAAGTATTATTATAATATATAATTCATTGTGAAATTTTAATTTAATAATAATTTAATTTTAGGTTACGTCAATTATGACGTTTGGATCGCGAATGCACAATGACTTTTCATTGGCCATCGGTGCTGGCCGAACATAGTGTTTTATGTAAGTGTAAAACGAATGTCGTCTATCAAACGAATAATCGACGAAGATCAATACCGTATGAGAAATCAGGAATCACCTGGATTCGATCCTACGTTATGTCGCCTCGTCTGCTCTATAAGTATTCGGCAGTCGTATCACACCAACCACTATATAAAGTAAATTATAAATTGAAACACCATAACTGAAATTATACTACGAATTCATAGTTTGTCCGTCCTCAGGTAGCAAGGGAAACCATGCAGCAGAGCGATATCGCGAATAGCCGAATCACAACCAATCAATCAGTCAGTAACACTAAGCTTTGAAATCGCCCTAGGTCCCTTTAAGAGGACAACCGAATCAACACTAGTAAAAAAATAAACTAGTAAAGAATCATTTACCATTGAAAATAAAAAAATAAAAATAAAAATGTAAAAACCAGAAGGGAAAAATAAATTAAAAGATGATTAACCGATTGATTACTAAAACAGTAATTTATATTCAGAGGCGGTCTCAAATATATCACCTGTCCATAAGGAGAGAAGCTCCTCGGATGCTTTATTCGATCGACCATTAGCACCTTATCATAATTAACAAAAAAAAAATGATTTACTTCATTACTGACCTATTCAGGTCCCTGTTTCGGCGCCATTTTTGTAACGCTGATTGCTGAACCTGCACATGCTTGCTCATATTAAATTCCTCGAATGCAAAATTTCGCAAATTTCGATGCAAAGGTTACATCGAATATCAATACAAAGAAATGTCGGACGTATATGCGATGCTATTTGCATCGCATATCAAAAAAAAATTTAACTGCGTATAAACGGCATGTTGCATCAAATTTAAACGACGAAATCTGTTCAACAAAAATCAAAAGATTGGCATAAGTGATTGTCCATTGAGAACTGACCATAATTAGTCTATGAGAATCTATTTTCAAGAGTGTAGGAGTACGAAGATTTGTAGTTTGAGCATACAACTTCAAATGCAACAACAAGTTCAAACTTGAAATGTGCCCATTAGGCAAATTGGAAATAAAAATAGCTCCATCGGACGAATTTCAAGAGGCACAATTTTCAACGATTTATATCTTAGGATCTTAGAAGCTGTAAACTTTTTCTTATGGTACGTTTTAGGAATTCTAACATAGAGTTCGCTTTGGTACAGAACAAGTCGAAATGACGATTAAATGACAAGATAGGTTAAATGTAACTCCAAGATTCTTTATTTCATTTAGACGTGTCAAAGTACTTTTTTTTTTTTTTTTAAATGTTGCCAATGGATTTATTCTTGAATCTTTCTACATAAGAAACTCACACGAAGTAATCAAATCTTAAGCAAAAATTATTACAGATTTTGGCTGCGCTTCACATTGTCTATTGTCATCAATCACTTTTCCTAACAATGAAAATAAGAACTACACTTAGTGTATCAGCTTACTTTATATTAATTTAAATTACGCCTTAATCACTGCAATATATTTATATCGCAGATTACTTACCTCATTAAGATTCAAACCATAACATTGTTTAATATTGTATAATAGATTATAACTAGTATTTGTAGAATAAATGTGAACACTCCGTAATGGTAAATTTAATTCTTACCACAATTTTGTACCATAATTCACATTCTTACCATAATTATTTTCGGAGTATATGTCGCTTGTGACAACCAAAAAAATGTAAAATAAATAATTTTTTTGTAATAAAAAGTTAGTCTAAGTCCAATTGGTGCCGTGTTCATTTCATGCAAATAATTTATTTTTTCATTCATGTATTCAAATAACACAATAAACAACAAATTAGCTATATAAAATAAAACAATAAAAATTGGTACAACTTATGTTAGTTCGTTTATTTATAGCCGTGTTTTCCATGAGAACTGCACTAGAACTCGATAAACTTTAAATTCCTTTTATTCCATGTAAAACGAAAAAAAATAAATTCTTAAAGCGCGAATGTGTAGTGTATTTGATATAATTACATATTTTAAGTTTAAAAATTTCCCCCTTCAGTTATTTCATCAATATTTTCTAATTTCTTGCTGACGTCATTACACGCAACTACACTCGATAAATTCATGGGTTTATCCAGTGTAACTAAAAAATAAGCTATAATTATCATTATTTATTGCTGTAACAACTTAAAATGTGTATTTATGTGAAATGCACTACACATTATCACTTTATGAATTTAATTTTTTTTCTGTTTACATAGAATAAAAGGAATTAAAAATTTATCGAGTTCTAGTGCAGTTCTCATGGAAAACACGACATATAAAAACTTCAGCGGTTTTTTAGATTTTAAGTCTTAACCAATGTTAATACTTATTGTTAGGGCTCACAATTTAATTAATTTAGACTAACTTATATATATGTATATATATATATATCGAATTAAATTTACAGACGTCTAAATCGCGGCTGTTTTAGTATCTCCCTGGCCAATTCGTTGGGATGTGCTTCTAGTTTTGAGTAATATTTCGAACTGAATTCTTTAATTGTTTCTTTAACGGTTTTAATCCCAATTTCGTGATGTATATTACTATTTCGAAAGTGCCAAGGAGCATTGGTAATACTGCGAAGTATTTTCGCTTGGGTTCGTTGCAGGAGTTCTCTGTTTGAAGCGCCGGTGGATCCCCATAACTGAATACCATATGTCCATATGGGTTTGATTATCGCTTTGTACAGTAAAACTTTATTGGCTAATGACAACTGAGATTTTCTTCCCATCAACCAATACATTTTGGAAATTGTAATTTTTATTTGATTGCGCTTTGTTTCAATATGATTTTTCCACGTTAACCTTCTATCCAGATGCAAACCTAAGTATTTTACCTTCGTTTGTTGAGGAATATTTGTATCGTTTAATTTCACTGGTGGGCAGGTGCGTTTGTTTAGCGTGAATGTGACGTGAGTTGATTTGTTTTCGTTCACTTTTATTCGCCATGCGTTTAGCCAGTCCGCGACCTTATTTAAATGATTCTGTAATTCCTTTGAGGCAATTTCAGGATTAGTGTGAGACACCAGGATGGCTGTGTCATCGGCAAATGTTGATATTATTACTTTGTTGGTTACAGGTATATCAGCTGTGTACAACAAGTATAATATTGGTCCTAGAACGCTGCCTTGCGGGACACCTGCATTAATATCATTTAAGCAAGTAGTTGAGCTGTTTTGTTTGACCATGTATTGCCTTTGAAGAAGATAGTTTCCCAAAACTGAGTGAAATTTTTTCGGTAGAAGCTCCTTAATTTTGTAAATTAGTCCATCGTGCCAAACTTTATCAAAAGCTTGGGCGATATCCAAAAATGCAGCAGCACAATATTTCTTTTCCTCGAAGGTGATTTTGATTGCTTGTGCCAAGAAGTTCAATTATTTCTTCTGTCTCTTTAGAATTGATGAAGGCATATTTGATTGGGTACATCTTTCCTCTTTTTTTTTGTTTGTGTTGAGACAGTATCTGATAAGGAAAAAAAAACAATTCCGTAAGACGTGTTGTGTAGAATGCTTGGTACGGTTTTGTTGGTTACATTAATGACATAGATAGGTGAACAAGAATGGAAGCTCTGCTTTGTTGCTGACTTGAGGTAAGATTGAGGTGATTAACTTGGTAAACATATACATGAAATGACATGAGAAGAAACTAATTTAATTAAAAAAAAAAATTATTTTAATTTCGATTGTTATCCGATAAAAAATTTCCAGGAACTGGGTTGAAATAATGGATTTATTTGATTTTAGGTTAAAATTATAGATGTATTGTGGCTTGACTTCTTTTTTTTCTGGTTTTGTAGTTGGGCATATGGTTTTGATCATGACAATACGGCCTTTTTGAAGTGCACGATGTGCCTTCTGTGTATGCAATCGGATATAATAGGACTTCTAGTATATTAATGCCGGATAACTGGTCTATTTTGTGCTCTACGCTACAAATAAAATTGGCATCTCGTGTTGTCGGGGTTGTCTCGGTTGTCGATGAAATTTTCGTGTGTTCTGATATACTTGCTGGGACTGTATTAGCGATTTGCGTAGGTTTGTTGGATGGTATTGTAGTGGCGACTGAGTTAATTAATAGTTGAGAGTCTGGTACAACCATCTGACTTTTTGATTTGGCACTGGTAAATTAATTGGTGGATGGTACTCAATGGATGGATTACCTCGTTGACTTCCATGCCCTTTGGCGATAGATTATCCGAGATTGTATTATTTCCTTTTGAACCATTTAGTTCGTTTACATGATTACCGCTCGAGACGGAACTCGGCAGATTGATCGAGGCGGCACTCGCTTTATTTTCTTGAATTTCTGAGGCGGAACTCAGTTGATTAGTTTTATCGCTCGAGATAGAACTCGGCGGCTTGATCGAGGCGGAACTCGTTTGTTTGGGTTGGATTACTGAGGCGGAACTCAGTTGATTAGTTTTATCGCTCGAGATAGAACTCGGCGGATTGATCGAGGCGGAACTCGTTTGTTTGGGTATTACTCGCAAATCGCAATATTGTAATCATAAATCAGATGCGATGTTGAGCTTGTAAAAGCCATCGTTTTGCATTTTGCTACATTTAAATATAACATAATATTATTCTTACAGCAATCATTAACCGCATCTCGGCATCTACATATATCCTTTTGTAACTCCTCTGCATTAGATAAATTTAGAATAGGGGAAAATATGTTTAGCTCATGGGCATATAATAGACAACGGGAAAATTTTATGAAGAATGTACGTAAATTGAATCAGATATACTATTATTAATTTTTACACGCTGCACCCGTCCAGTAAGGTATAACTCAAACCATTTGATCAAACTAACTAACTATTAATTAATCAAATTAAATCAAATTATTTTATTTAACCTCTGTTGAATGTTTAACCACAGAAGAAAGATTAACCAGAATAGTCATAACGCTGTTTTTGTATGGAAAAATTTGGACTCATTTTTTTGACCTTGATTTGCCGAAGGTAAGAGAAAGTTGGGTTATGTATTCTTTGGTTTACTGGTTTTTATTTGAAATAATAAAAATTGAGAATCCTTAACAGTATAGTTAGTGAAATTATTTGACAAGTTTTGTTTTTACAGCATAATTTGTATAAAATATTAAAAAAATTCATAATATTCGAAAATAATTATACTTCAATGTCCAAAAAAGAAGGTAAGATGAAAAAAAATGTTGATCCACGCAATGTCTATTCTAGTTAATCTTTCTTCTGTGGTTTAACAGTTGCCGCCATAAAGGTAAAGTTAACCTTCGAAAACCTTGAGATGATAATGGAAACAAATTGGACTATACAGATTTTTCACGATAGTTTATGTCATAAACAAATCATCGGAACTAAAAAAACTTCCGAAAAAACATCAGATCTCACAATAGGTCTGTTTCGTTCGCATCAATGGGAGCACAAATTCAAAGACCTCCAGGTTCCGACCCTTATGTGTTTCGCGTTGATGGACAGAATTCTTATCTCACGTGCCATCTTCATTCTGTGCAAAAGGAGAAAGAAGGATATATCCGGATAATACTTATGTAATATGGATCCATATATGACAATATACAACGGATTCGGGAAAATATCGGCATGCTGCAGTCTAAGGCTTTTCAACTGGCTTTTAGAAATTCCTATAATCCAATCATTAATGCTGGTCGTCTTACTCAGTAATGGATAGTAGATTCATATTTGCAACTTGAGGCAACTAATTTGAATTTCATTCGTTTCCGCCAGAAAACGTTGCAAACAGTACAATACCAAGAACTTGCAGATCAAAGTGCAAATTTGTAACTTCATTGCGGCATTCCAGTGATTCTGCCATCGCCATGCGAATTTTCACCAAGAACATGATAGAAAGGTGGAATGTTACAATGTCAAATGGCCTGAAATTGTTAAGAACCTCTAAAAGGAGAAACCACATCATATCGTCCAGATTTAGCTGTTCGAGTGTTTAAATTGGAATTAAAGGCCATCAATGAATACTTGACGAAACACGGAGTGCTTAGAAAGTGCATGGAATATGTATATTCGACTGAGTTCTAAAAGCGAAAAATTCTACATGCCCACCTATCAATTATTGCAAAAGATAAATTTAAAACTTCTGAAGGTATTGATCGTATCGTCGTGCCGAAGTTCCAGATATTTACACCCAGCCAAGAGTGCATAAGATCGCCTCCCATTGTATGATGCATGAAACCATGCGGTCTCGACAATCCACATGTTCCATGCATGCAAAATAATAAATGAAAGAAAATCTTCCCAAAGGAATTCAGGAATTTTTGCTACTGAAATATAATTGTCACATCAACGTTGAGATTTGTGCATCATTGAAGGAAGTTAAATATATTTACAACGTCGTACAACGTCGCACCAACGTTGATATTTTGAATGAAGAACAGCAACGCTAAATTCATGATGAAATTTCCAATATGTGAATGCATTAGAAGCAGTATACAAAATGTCCTTATCAAAATGGTTGGAAGAATGTACACAGTTAGAGCAAATGATTCGTTTTTGTTTGCGAATGATTCTTCTTCACACTCCTGGGGCGACATCATTTGAGTAGCTAAGAGAACTGCCAATTATTTTGAATATTCAAACTATAGATGAAGCATTAGTTCTTCAAATGTTATACCATATGAGGCAGGCTTTCATTTGTGTTTTCTGCAATTCTATCAATGCTTTGTTTCTTTGGGGCAAATTCAAGTTGGATTTGGCTTTAAGTTTTTTGCGAGATTATGACAGTGAAGCGGTATGTAATTTAATGTGCTGCGTCAACAAGGTGCTGAGTGTGCTAAATTTGGCCTACCTCAATCAACGGCAACTCGGAATATTCCTAAACAATTTAACGTACTTGAGAAAGATTCCGTTCTTGAGATACAATGGGTACTGGACATCCAGACATCCAGAAAGATGGACGAACATTTTTTTTTTTGCTTTTGTAGACTCAGGGATTTTCAAAACGTTGAGAAAAGTTGTTTTGGACCCACCAAATTTCTGGTCATTTTTGATATGATTTCAATACTTAGGTCTTTTTAGACTGAAGTAATTAGATTTCTTTATGACAATATTCATATTAATTTACAAGAGTTAATTATAAAATATTTCCGAATGAAAATTATTTGTAATAATTAAATTTATTAATTAACTTTAAAATTGACAGTCTATTAAATGTTACTGCAACACAATTTTAATTATATTTCAATTTATAAAAAATTATTGACAAAATTATATTGTACATTTATTATAATTAATTAATAACCTAGAGTGATTTTAAAAAATTGTATTTAATATTACGAAACTTAATTTAATTTATTAATTATTGTTCTCGTTGTTGTTTTATTAAAAACAAATAAAATTAACTCCACTTTAGGTGTTATTCGTTCATTTGTTAGTTTATTTCTATTTAAGCTTACAAAAAAGAATGCACTGCACGAAAATGCCCTGCACTCCAAACTCTCCCTATACACAACACAATCTACCCAGTGAACACTTCATGGGTTTCATAATATAAAGCTAGGTGGCATTATTTTCATTTTAATTTAGTACATCATTATTAATAAAGTTTCAAGATTTAGTTCAATTTCAGTCAGTGTGATGATTGAGTTGAGGGTTGGGTTGGGAGTTAATTTGGTATGATTGCTTTAAAGATTGCATTTTGATTGAGTTGGAGATTGACTTGTAGGTTGAATTGGAAATTGAGTAAAAGACTAAGGAGTTTAGTTAGGGATTGATTTGGGAATTAAGTTGAAGTTCATCTGAGATGAGCCACATTTGCACTTAATTATTCGGGCCGAAGTTCTCATCACTGTCTGAGGTTTCAGCCCCTTATATTTTACTATTATCTTTATCGTTAAATATTGTATTAAAGGTGGCGCAACTATCGACAATTTTCGCAATGTGAACAGATGAATAGACTACAAACTTTGATTCTTCAAACAAGAATAGGTCATACTGAAAAACTAATTAGTATTAGCAATTTCTCTTTATAAACGTAAACTTGTTCACGATAAAATATGTATATACCATACGAATTGTGGAGAAACATCTCTTTTCGAGACTTAATTCAAATTTGGTGCGCAACCTTTCTTAATTATGACACATTTTTGTACTGAAATTATAGTTAAGTCGAAATTCGGTATGATTGTGCCAGACTTCTTTACTATACGTCACCTTAAGGAAGGCCGCGAAATTGTAATTTTTAATAATAGTAAATAATTTCAAAGTGTAGTAACGCTAATTAATTTCATGTTATACCCTTCTTGAATACTAACAGTATATATAATGGTGTTAGTGTAAAACTCATCTCTAAAGAAGATATCAAATTTCTAATTTAAAAACAAAACTACAGAATAATTAAAATTGAATATAAATATAAAATGTATAAAAACAAATTAACAATTTGCTATCATTTATAAAAATAAAAAAAAAACTGAAAATCGAACTGAAAATCGAACTCAAAATCAAAACTGTTATCAATTACCATCGTTCATAAGTTTACTTAAAAACTCAATTAAAATTTTTAGCTTAGCGCTCGCGGCAATTTTTTCGAAAATTTTGTTAAATTTGTTTCTATTAAAAAAAATGTTTTTTTTTTTGTTAAACTAAAATAAATAAACATACCGCGTATAATTAATTTCCCGGAAAATTAAAATTTAACAATAATATTAGTTTTTTTTTTTTTTGTTGGGTGAAATAACCAAAAAACAAAACGGGATTTTTTTTGTTCTCGTCTCTACAATAATTGTTTGTATTGACATATTTTAACAACTATAAACTGTATACCATATTTACTTTACGAAATAGTTTTTAACAGTTAGGTTTTATGTGTGCACATAACATAGTAAATTATTTTTAGATTTTCGTTTGTGATAATATGCTGCATTCGAAATTAGTGAAATTAGTAAAAGGCGACATAATCAATTGTAAAAAAAAAATTAAACATTTCTGAAGAAAACATCATAAAAAATAATTATGTAAAGGGGTTAAAATTCGGTCCGTTTCAATAATTCTTATTAGCTGTAATAAAATGTCGGTACCATCGTAACCATAAGGTTTTGACCTTGAAGATTGGTTTGGTGTACAAATTATAAGGAAATAATACTTTACGATTTATGTACGTAGTGCAAAATATATTAAACATTACTGTTATTTTTTGTTTCTTATCCCCATAACTGGCTCTTAAATACACAAAAAACAATTGAAGTACAGCTATTTAACATAAATAGTAGAAAACTTTTTGTAGAAAGGTGATGTCCTGAATGAACAAAGTAGTTCAGTTATTATGTCTTAACAATTGTAAGTTATCAAACTTCCTGCACCCCGAGGGTATTTTTGTATTGTTCATTCAAGGTCAATCATATAGACAAGTTCTTTTACATATATGTAGATATGCTGATTAATTTTGATTTGCTTTTATAATTGTCAGCGTATCGTAACAGGGAGTGGTATTCTTGAACTACTACGAAAACTTTCATATTGCGAGTTAGTGTTAAAGTGGGAGAGAGACAAAATCCCCAGAGTCAAAATCCCGAGGGTACAAAATTCCGAGGATACTTAATCCCGAAGATACAAAATCCGCCTAGGTTACAAGCTTATGATAATTCCAAAGTCTAGTTGTTGCACAATTGGTGCAATTTTCGCTTGATTTAAAGGGGATCACTACATTTGCCTGAAAAAAAAATCCAGAAATTTTAAGATCCAGAATAATTGAAAATTAAAAATCCAGAAAATAAAAATCCCAAAAAAAACAAATTTAGAAATTACTAAAGAAGCATATAGGTAACTGCAGCAGGGAAACTTTCGAATTTTGAAATGAAACTTCTCACATCGATAGAGCCGGATTTGTGGTAATTAGTGTTCAGAGGAAAAAATTAGTGCTAGTCAAGGAACCGAGAAAACAGCAAACAAAAATTCAAGATTTCGCCTGAAAGACAATAAATAAATTCTAAAACTAAACGCGAGTTACAGCAAAAACCGGTAAACATCAGTAAAAAACAGTAATATTTTCAAAAGGTAGATTAATTGAGGAAAGTTGTGCTTGGCCTAGAAAAACTAAATTTTAATATTTTCATTCATAAAATAAAGAAAATCGAAATTACCCTAAATGATACTATATTGAAAAGAAAAGTATTTAGTGGTTCAATAATAATTTAATTGAACAATATTAAATAAGTAGATAATAAAAAATATCCAAAAAAATGTTTAGAAATTATTGAAAAATTCCCTTTATATCACATAATCGATTCAACATATTCATAGACATATAAAAAATAGGCTGATTTTCTAATCCAGATTTGGCCCAGTTCAATTGAACATGACGAACGGTTGATTGAACTAATTTCTGACACAAAATGTTCTACAAACCAACAAACTTAGCAGTTCTAATGATATAATCCAATCGAAAATATTCATAACCATCCGAAAAATATGGTGGCTGAATTTGTGCTAATCCAGATTTGGCCCAATTCCATTGAACATGAAGAATGGTTGATTGAACGAATTTCTGACACAAAATGTTCTACAAACCAACGAACTTGGCAGTTCTAATGATATACTCCGATCAAGAATTCCGAAAAATATGGTGGCTGAATTTGTGCTAATCCAGATTTGGCCCAATTCCATTGAACATGAAGAATGGTTGATTGAACGAATTTCTGACACAAAATGTTCTACAAACCAACGAACTTGGCAGTTTTAATAATATACTCCGATCGGGAATATTCATAACCATCCGAAAAATATGGTGGCTAAATTTGTGCTAATCCAGATTTGGCCCAATTCCATTGAACATGAAGATCGAATTTCTGACACAAAATGTTTTATTAACAATGTTCGTAATTTTATAATATTTCACTAAAATTTTGCTTGAAGTTTTTCGGCAATTCTTTTGCCTTAATGGTAATACTTTTAATGATTCATAATTGTTAAAGAATAATGTATTTATACTAATCCTGAGTCAATTTGAACTCTTAAAATGGGACGCTAACTTGTACATTTAATACAAATTTTGGTGCCATAGTTTTTTCCTTGGTTTCAAAATCCCCGTTATATATGTATTACAAAAATGGATAGAGAAACCAAATTGTGTGGATTATTCAGATTTTATGTTTTTTTACGTTAAGATTAGAGTGAAATTGTGCCTACTCGTGGTTCACGTATTTGATTAGTAAGTATTTTTAGTTGTTGTAAAATTTATGTAAATTTGGGATTCACTATCCTACTAAATTGCACGTACAAAGTTTTAGTGTTTTTCGCGATTACTTTTTGTGTTAATATAATCTGAATTGTTAGTTTAATTTCAAAGGTCTGTATTTAAAATTTTCAAAATTATGGCTGGGCGAAAATCAAGAGTCGGAGTAAGAAATCAACTAGAATGTTTTCATAAGCATAAGGCAAGTCTGATTGAATCAGGCGTACTTAAGACACCATAAACTGAACGGGCTTATATATTGATAAGTGAGGAGCTTGGGATGTCGCCACAGGCTTGTTATCTGTCAATAAAATATATTTTCGAAGAGCGAATTGTATACATTTTTGCATACAAGCACTTGCTGCTTCTAGACATTTTTATTTACGAGCGATTGGCTATCTCATTTTATGTGAGAACTTTGAGGAAGCTCAAAAAATTATAACCGATGTATTCACAGTCTTTTTAAGTAAGTACGATTTCCTATGTGTGTGATCGATGTGGGAAGTTTCATTTCAAAATTCGAAAGTTTCCCTGCTGCAGTTACCTACATTATAGAAGCAATCCTGAAAAAAATCCAGAAAAAATATTTTGTTCCAAATAAATGAAAAATTTATTTTATAGGCATTTTTAGACTTTTGTCGTCACTTGAAACATTTGTGGTACATCTATCAGATGAAGCGATACGAGCGATACAATTCCCTTGATCTGTGTCTGCAAGGTTGACGAAGCATGAACGAAGAATTAAATCCGCAATTCGCTCCAATAGATTCGTCGATAGTATACTAACCCAACGAATTAAATGAACCACAAAATACTTTGAAACATTTGTGGTACAACAATCCGTAGAAGCGATATGAGCGATATAATTCCTTTGATCTGTGTCTGAAAAGTTGAAGCAATTTTTATTACCATAAATATTAAGAACTTTACGGAAAAATTCAAATTTTAAGGCCATTTTATGAATTTTAATTTTAACTTAGGCCGCACTTTGATAATAGTGTTTCTGGATTTTAGTTTCCTGCATTTTTGTTTTTCGGAATTTTTTGGTTTCTGAATTTTTTTTTTTCTACATTTTTTTTTCGGGGTTTTCAATTTCTGTATTATTTTTTTCTAGTAAGGTAGCCAACCCGATTTAAAGATGTATGTGTGTATACACACAAAAATCGAACATCGAAAATAGTTTTGGTTACAACGGGATCGTAATGACGATATCCCTCATTTTAAAATCCAGCTTAATTCAAACCGCGTCTAAAAAAAATCCCGCGTTTTTCATAATCCTGCTTGAAAAACCCCGGTTCCGCAAAAACTAAAAATCCCGGTTTTTATTTTTATTTATCCCTGTGAAATACTTCGCAAAATAAAATCCCAAATTTTCCGTAAACGTATATATTTCATGCATTTGTGGTGGTAACTTATTCGCCTAAATGCCATTTCAGAGATAAGATTTTTTATTAGTCAAAATGGCTAAAGCAAAAACGGTTCGTTGGCTTTACATTTTGATTTTATGTAAAATTAAATAAATAACAGACACATTGGGACATATTACATACCGTCAGTTGCATCAAATTCAACGAAGAAGTCTGTTCCACAAAAATCAAAAGATTGCTATTATATATGTATATAACCTGTTAGAGTGTAATTAATCTAACTCTTTAATTAATTGAAACACTTGATGATCTTAGAATATTTATTTTAGTAACAAAATTATACAATACAACTTTTACATATGACGGAACGGCAGTAAGTAAGAAATTCACAATGCAAGATGGCCACGAAAAGTCAAAATCCAAATCGATGATGATTGCGTTTACACCAAGAGTTGACTTTTAGTTGCATCCAACACTCCTCCTCAATTTCTACTTTATAACAACTGCTCCCTCTTTCCTTGAATAATAAATGAAATTAAAACAACCCACTGTCCTTTGGAAGTGATTGTAAACGATTTGTGCCCAGCGGCTTGGTGCACATATCTGCCAGCATCTCGTTGGTAGGACAAAACTCACATCGAATCGTTTGCTTTTCGATGTGATCCTTAATAAAATGTCGCCTAGTGTCGATGTGCTTAGGATCGGCTAGAGAAACCTTCTTGGTTGATCAGTGCTAAGCAGCTTTGATTGTCTTCGTATATCAAAGTCGAGTTGTTTATGTCGATATTAAAATCGTTCAACAACCTTCGCAGCCAAATCGCCTCCTTACATGCTTCGGACAATGCAACAAACTCGGCCTCTGTTGATGATAGTGAAACGCATGATTGCTTCTTGCAACTCCAACTTATCGTTGCTCCAAATAACTTGAATAAATGACCGCTGTTTGATTTTCGATCGCATCGATCTTCGGCCCAGCTGGCATCTGCATACCCAAAAAATATGTTCTCGCATTTAACATCTCTTTAGATAACGAACAACTCGCTTCAGCTCTGTCCAATCTTCTTGATTCGGACAATTTGTCTTTTGTGCGAGTATCGCCATACTTGCTGCAACATCTGGCCGAGTGTTTATTGATACATACAGCAAGCTGCCAATTAGTTGTTGATATTCCGCGTTATTTGGCAGCAGATCAGGCAATGAACCCTTCTGATATTCTGGCTTCAGCGGGTATTTAGATATTTTTGCACCTTCTAAATTGAATCGATTCACCACGTGATTGATGTATGATTTCTGACTTATGTTAAATATTCCATTAATGTCCCTGTCGACCTCTATTCGAATGTACGTCTTTATTTTGCCTAAACTATCAACTTTGAATTCGACGTTCAGAATTTCCTCAACCCGTTTGATCGCGTTGATGTCACTACAAGCCTCCACGATGTCATCAACGTAGATTAATATATAACACCACCCATTGCCGATTTGCTGATAGTATAAGCATGGGTTTGCTTCACTGCGATAAAATCCTGCGTCAACGATTGCTTCAGTCCATATAAGCTCCTTTTTAATCGACATACCATGCTTTTATCATCCGTTTCGAAACATGGCGGCTGCTTCATGTAGATTTCCTCCTCCAGTTTTCTGTTTAAGAAAGCCGTTTTTGCATCCAAATGAATGACCTGCATTTGCTCTCTGCCTGCCACCTTCAACAACGTTCTAAAAGTGGTTTGCCTAGCAACTGGTGCAAATACCTCGTCGTAATCCTGGCCAAACCGTTGCGTAAACCCTTGGGCAACCAGTCTAGCCTTAAACCGCTTTACAGTGCCGTCTGCGTTAGCTTTCAATTTAAACACCCATTTGCAACCCACTGCTTTTCGATTACTTGGTAATTCAACTATGTCCCAGGTGCCATTTTCTGCATGTGATTTCATTTCATCATGCACAGCCGCAAACCATTGATCCTTTTCTGCAGTCTCTAGTACGTCTGCCAGTGTTTTCGGCTCGGAAATTATTGATTTAATATTTTCGATTTCCGCGATTAATCGTTTTGATTTGACCCCCTTAGTTTCTCGTTCCGAGCATCTAACTAGGTTTTTGGCAATTGGGATTGAAACAGTTCCTTTTTCGCGGCCCTCATTATTTCGCTTGATATGTTCTTGACCTGACACAGCGTCTGGTGCCTCCACTATTTGTTCACTTTCATTAGTGGTATTGTCAACTTGTGCTTTTATTTCGACAGTTACGGTATTATCTCCCCCTTCCAAGAAACGAACATCGCGGCTTATAATCAACTTGTTCGTCTTTACATCGAAACATCGATACGCCTTTGAGATTTCGTCGTAATCCAAAAATCGTGCCTCCACTGTCTTTATGTCCAATTTTCTTCGTTTCTCCTTAGGGATATGCACAAAACATTTTTTCCCGAAGATTTTAAAATTTTTCAAAATTGGTAATGTACCCGACCAGATTTCTAGTGGTGTCTTCGGAGCTCCTTTTGTTGGCAAACGGTTCTGCATGAAATTAGCCGTTGTAACTGCTTATGGTCCAATTTAGCCTCAATCATCATACATCGAGCCATCTCGATTAGCGTTCGGTTCTTGCGCTCTGCTACTCCATTTTGTTCTGGTGAATATGCGGCAGTGTATTCTACTTTAGTCCCGATGCCCTTTAAGTATTCAATGACCTGTTTGTTTTTATATTCTGTTCCGCGGTCTGAGCGAATAACTTTTATGGTCTTTGAAAACATAGTTCGCGCCATTTGACTGAATTCCTTAAGCCTCATGAAACATTGCGATTTTTCCTTCAGCAAATAAATTACCATGTATCGCGAAAAATCGTCTATGAACGTTAGAATGTAGCGCATTCCACCATGTGACTTAGTTGGCATCGGCCCACACAAATCAGTGTGAACTAGATCCATCACAGCATTCGTTGATGTCAATGACCTTTTTGGAAAAGGCAACCTAGTCATTTTCCCTTGTGTGAAATTTCTGGTGTATATAATACATTCGTTAATATGGCCGATACCGAATTACCTTTATCATCAAAAAACTGTAATTTAACGGATCCGGTACCAGGTGACGAATATGTACGACCATCAGCCACCCTGACTTTTGCTTGATTATTGAAAGTCAAATTCTCGAACTTAGACTTATTCACTTATTCACGCAAATGTGACACGTAGCACCGCTCTCAATGATCCAATCGTCTGCACTTTGACTTTCGATGTGTTCGGTCATGAACAACATATCGTCATCTGATTTCTCAACAGCCGCCGCCTTTTCTGATTTTCCCAATGGTTGTTTGACCTTATCCTTTTGAAGCCATCTAGTATACTTATGGCATTCTACTTTAAAATGTCCCGGTTTGTGGCAAAACCGACATTTTCCTTTTCGCTTGTCGATCTTTAGTACAGCGTCGCCTGTGCTATCACGCGGATCGTCAATGTCCAATAACCAATGAATATGTTCTTCGAGGTTATCGCTCTCCGTAAGCTTCTTTGTGCAAATTTCCTTTATTAGTTGCACACTGCTATTGCCTGCACCCTTTTCGTGATATTGCTGCAACACATTCCACATCTATTTTGCAGATTTAGTTTTTCTATAATGTAAACAAATTGACTCTTTTGCACACTTAAAACGATTGTAGGCATCGCGTTGTCGTTTGCTTTATTCCACACGGTCAATTGTGCTGCCTCGGCTGGCTTTTCACCAATTATTGCATCCCAACTATGCTCTTTCTTCAGCAGCATTTCCATCACAAACTTCCAATTAAAGTAATTATCGTTGTCCAACTTTTCGATGCGTTACGTTCCATCGATTACGTCCGCCATCATGTGTCGCAAAAAAAAAACGCTCAGTGATGTATAGTTTTTGTAATTAATAAAGTTTATTTTATCCACTTCTTTTTAAAAAACTTAGCCTATATAACGATCACTGGGCCCATAACCTGTTAGAGTGTAATTAATCTAACTCTTTAATTAATTGAAACACTTGATGATTTTAGAATATTTATTTTAGTAACAAAATTATACAATACAACTTTTACATATGACGGAATGGAAGTAAGTAAGAAATTGACAATACAAGATGGCCACGAAAAGTCAAAATCCAAATCGATGATGATTGCGTTTACACCAAGAGTTGACTTTTAGTTGCATCCAACACTATTCGACTATGGTTTTTGGATGAAGTTCTGGAATATGTTCAAGTGTGAAGAAGCTTACCTATATCTCAACCAATTATGATGCAATTCGGTTTGTGCATTAGAAATGTGATTCTAAAATGATTGTTGGATGAAGTTCTGGAATATGGATAAGTATGATGAAACTTGCCTATTTCTGAACCGATTATGATGAAATTTGACATGTGCGTTGGAGATGGGATTCTAAAATGATTTTTAAATCAAGTTCTGGAATATGACCAAGTATGATAGAACTAGACTATTTCTCAACCGATTATGATAAAGTTCGATAGGTAGACTAGTATTTTTAGATGAAATTCTGGAACATGGCCAGTTAGGAAAGAACTTGTCAGTTTTTTAAAGGATTTTAATGGATTTTACATGTTCGATGGTAATTGGATTTTAAAATGATTTTTAGATAAAGTTCTGGAATGTGGCCAACTAGGACGGAACTTTGCTATTTCTTAACTGAGTATAATGAAATTCGAGATTGGGAATAAGGATTTAAAATAATATTTCTAATTCCGAAACTCTGCACTACTGTTATTAGTTTTAATACTGAGGCGCGTGTCCGCTACAGACTTTATTTTTCTAAACAATACCAAACTCACTGCTCTGACCGAAAATACTCAGAAAATATTACCTAAAATTTAAAGCGAAGGATTGGCAAGAAATGTTACTAATGGAACTTGTAATGTATGTAATGTAACTTTAGCAATTGAAACAGTATGTTTAGGTTGTCTTAAAGAACCCTCAACAGCTGCTTCATTCACAGAAACCTAAAATATACAACATTATAGAAGCGACATTGTTAGTTGGAAACGTCAAAATTCATTATAATCGGTTAATAGCTAAGTTATATTCTTTTTGAACATATTACAGAACTTTATCCAAAAATCATTTTAGAATCACATTTCCATTAGTCAATTTTCATCATAATCACCGACTGAGCAGATGCAGATTAAGATACCTGTGACGAAGGTGGTTTCGATGTCTTCTCCAGAATCCGATTTCGGTCTTGGTCAAAAACATGTTGCGTCCCATCTTTTTTTATGATTCGGCCTTCAATCCACATTAAACCTGAGGTTGCCACCATAAAACAGTTTAGTTAATGACTTTTGCCATATTGCCAGAGATGTTGATCGATGCAAACTTCAGTAAAGTTATTTGAGGTTTTAAGGTTTTAACTATAGATTTTTGAATTTTAATGGGCTTGCCATCAAAGTTAATTCAAGATACAAAATTATCGACGTTATTCAAGATCTCGAGAATGAGATTATTGTTGTAATTTACTTGTTGATTGTTTACAATAGTACTGGATTTAGTGGACTGTAATTTTTCACACGTTATGTTAATGTAAATGTCTAAATTTTTATGTAATTCAAGTACAATTAATTTAATTATTTTTATTGACGAGAAGCGTCCAAACACATTGAGAATATTTTTACTACTACTACAAAAAATAATCATGCCGTATAAAGTGGCGAATATGAGAACTAACAAAAAATAAAAAATAAAGAACTGAAGTTGATTTCCTTGTTGGTAGATGACATTATTTTTAACCCTTGATTGACAGTTGAGTTTTAATTTCATTTTTAACCCTTGGTTGTGCGATTAACATGCCGGTCGGCGTTGAAACTCCTGTTTCAACGGACTGCTTAGTATCTTCCTTCGGGAGTGGGCGTACTCTAGTAATTGGTCGCTTAATGGTCGCTTAATAATACGGGCTTTGGTTTTAAGAGAAACCACTCTCGCTTTGTTATCGGCTCCAGTATGTAATTGTATGACGCGACCCATCATTCAGGACGTTGACGGAAGATTATCTTGTTTGACGATCACCAGGTCATTCAGTTGAGTGTTTGGCTTCTGAGAATTCCACTTGATTCGGATTTGCAGCGTCTTGATGTATTCAGTGGACCATCTGGTCCAAAACGATTGCTTCATTTGTTGAATTCGTTTCCAACGGGAGAGACGATTCATCTGCATGTCTTGAATGTCCGGTTCAGCTATCGATGTAATCGGGGCGCCAATAATGAAATGTGCTGGTGTGAGTGGTGATAAGTTGTTGGGATCGTCTGACAAGGGAGTGAGTGGCCGGGAATTAAGGCAACCCTCGATTTGTGTGATTAGAGTAGATAATTCTTCAAATGACATTGGTTGATCTCTGGTGACTTTTTGAGGTGGTATTTAACCGCCTTAATACCCGCTTCCCACAATCCACCGAAGTGTACGGGGCACGTGGCGGAATGAATTTCCACATAATATTTTCGGAATCGCAAAAATTTTGAATCAATTCTGTTTGACCGTTCAGTTTTGGTTAAGTATCGTGCACATTTTGTTCTTCAGTTTCGAGATATATCGTAAGCAATATGCTGTTACACATACCAACTTTGTAAATGAATTGCCAAATCTTTCAATTAACTCACAAGGTTGTTGAACAGTGGTCGTGAAGGTTTCGATTGATCTTTTCTCGATGACACTGATCGATGATAACTGAAAATCCTTGATTGGCCATTCAAACTGTGGAAATTTCAGATATTCGGGACCGTTCCACAAGAGCGTATTCGAATGAAGATCCTTTGGCATAACTCTCCGCGATGCTAAATCGGCTGGGTTTCTTGTAGTGTCGATATGATGCCAGTTGTAATAGATGTAAGTTCTTGTATTTCTGACACCCGGTTTGCAACGAATGTCTTTAGTAGATTACATGGAGTATGTATCCAAGCGAGCGTTATCGTAAAATCCATCGAAAACGAAGTTGTAGGCGTTACAACAGCCGCGACAGTAAGAGCACTGCACATAACTCCAAACGTGGGTTTGTTTGGGACTTGAGAGGTGTCACTCTGCATCATTTAGTGAAATTCCTGTGGTTGATTTCGCCGATGCATCAAAAACAACGCGTAATTTCGTAGTTGTGCTTTGGGGTTTTATGATAGCATGATGAGGAATGTAATAACTAGGTAGTTCTTTGAAGTTGGTTGTGTCATCCTCGACCTTATTCATGTGTTTGAGTGCAACGTATTCGTTCATAAATTCGTCGTACATAAACTTGAAGGTATCATTATTTTGTAATCGCTTCACTAAATATTTGAATCGCTGCAATGCATATTATTTCGAATCGCCCAGTTGTATAATATTAGGACGAAGTGGTAGTTGCACAATATACCTCCCTTGTGAGTTATGTGTGTGTATCAACGAAATGTTGCTCACAAGCGTTTTCTTCGGCTGTGAGGACGAAATTGACATCTACTGATTCCAGTTGCCAGAACTGTTTGACGAGCTGCAGCAATTCAATTTCAGTTTCCTTATCCGACTGTGGTTGTCATATTGAATTGGAACTACTAAATTTTCCGCAAACAATGAATCGAAAATTTGAATTTTGAAACACAGGTTGCTCATCTGATATTTATATCCGCTCGTCCAACAGAATATTAAAAAATAGCTCGGCTCCAATAAGAGCATCTATTTCCCTTGGTACATTGAATTCAGGATCGGCTAAAATAATACCCGTTAATTGGAAGCTGTTTGATAAGGCATGCCCAGCTGTTTAGCGAATGATTTGGCGAAAAAAACAAGATTGGGATGCTGAGTCTAAAACCACTCTGCACTTGACGTATTCACCATTATTATTCATTACTTGAATTATAGCTGTTGAGAGTATTACTTGTTCGGTCGTGGTGAAACAATTTGAAAGTAACGTTTGGGTGTTACATTGACCGTTAATAGTTGAGATAAAACTTGAGATGTTGGCGTTGATGTCGGCATATTCACTACCACATTATCGGATTGATTTGTTGAATCACCAGACGTTGCGTTGAAAGCATCTGGATTGTGCAACAAGGTGTTATGTCGTTTTCGGCATATTTTGCAGGACGAAGATCTGCATTGTGGGATTTGATGTCCTTTACGAAGACAATTTACACACAACCGAAGCTGTTTAATTTTTTGAAACCATTCAGTTGGTGTCAGTTTAAGCAATTGCTCACATTGGTGAATGTAATGACTAGTCGATTTGCATACCTTGCACATAGTGCTAGGTTGGCTGGATGATATCATGAGCATACGTGATGCTGAATTAGATATTGTGTTTGATGATGATTTACGTGTTGTGTTTGTATTATTAACACGATTTTCGATCGTATGTATCGTTCTATTCAATATTTGAGCTCTATTGTTAAGGAATTCCAACATCTTAGTCCAAGTTGGTGCTTCATGATTTGACTGTGACATTTCCCAAGCCCCATTCGCGTATCCGGGTCCAGGCGAGAATTCATTATCGACGGGCTGATTTAAAGATTTTAAAGCGGCTAAATGACTGCAACAGTAATCTATGAGGCGGCACAGCTCCAACGAAGTATTTGATTTCATTGGCTTTAATTGAAAAATCTCGTGTATGTGTTTGTCACTGATCGCGCGTTTATCATCGAACCGCTGCTGTAATGCCGTCCATGCTTGTTTATTTCTCTCTTCCGACAGTACAATTGTTTCAATCAGACGTTTTGGCTCGCCCTAAATTGCGCTCAGTAGATAATGAAAACGTTGTATATCGATGATTAATGGGTGTTTGTTGATCAGAGATTCAAATGTATCTCTAAATGAAATCCACTTATCATAACTTCCATTAAATGTTGGCAATTTAATATCAGGTAATTTCACTGGAATATGAGAAATTTGATGATTATTTGATTTCATAATCATTGGTTTCTGACTTGTGTGTGGATCCATCCAATAAATCTAGCTCATGGATTCGTTCTGCCATAGTTGATTTGACAGCGTAATATTCATTCTCAAATTCTTCCTGTTCTGCCATGTGTTCGTCTGCGAAATTGGACAACCCCAATATTTGTTCGTTAATAGAAATAAATTCTCTGAATATGTTGTCTACATCTGGAATCCGTGACTACAACTCGAATATGTTAATGTCAATTTTCTTGCTAGTGTTTTCTTGCTCCTTGAGACGAGATTTTACGTATCTACGTTTTTTGATAAAATTGCCTATCTCGTCTGTCATGATGATTCGTGTACAATGTGGTTTACAATGAATATATTTTTGCTAATTTACGAGTACAATAGCTGAATTTTCTAACCTAACTTTTTGTCTGACGCTGTAGCACAGAAGAAAGATTAACCAGAATAGACATTGCGTGGACCAAATTTTTTTTTCATCTTACCTTCTTTTTTGGACATTGAAGTATAATTATTTTTGAATATTATAATAGCTAATACAAATTAGGCTGTCAAAACAAAACTTGTCAAATAATTTCACTAACTATACTGTTAAGGAATCTTAATTTTTATTATTTTAAATCAAAACCAGTAAACCAAAGAATATAAACCCCAACTTTCTCTTACCTTCGGCAAATCAAGGTCAAAAAAATGAGTCCAAATTTTTCCATACAAAAACAGCGTTATGTCTCTTCTGGTTGTATTCTGTGGCTGTAGCTACAACACTTTTTTTTTACTGTTCGACGATTTGTGTTATAATTGGTTTTGTATTTGCGGAAAGTTGGCGCTATTGATTGATGATTAATTGCTTTGTTGTATTGTGATTTGTGAAATTAATAAAGTATGTTACAATGGCGTTTCAATTCAATGCTCCTTGCTTTGTAATACCAATAATGGCCGACCATGCGGATTGATGTATCCGGCTTGCACGGACCAAAAACTATGTTGTAATTTATTTGTTGATTGTTAACAATAGTACTGGATTTAGTGGACTGTAATTTTTCACACGTTAGAAACAACCAATGTTAATGTCTAAATTTTTATGTTTAATTATTTTTATTGACGAGAAGCGTCCAAACACATTGAGAATATTTTTACTACTACTACAAAAAATAATCATGCCGTAAAGTGGCGAATATGAGAACTAACAAAAAATAAAAAATAAAGAACTGAAGTTGATTTCATTGTTGGTAGATGACGTTATTTTTAACCCTTGATTGACAGTTGAATTTTAATATTCATTTTTAACCCTTGGTTGGCGGTTGTGCGATTAACAATTATGTATTAGAGGTTCTCCGGTTAATTTGCCGAAGTTTTGTGATTTACGAAGTTAATTTGCATTTGTTTTGAATAGCAATAATATTCAGGCAAAGTTATTCTAGAATTCTAAGATTTTTCGAATTTTTGGCACTAGTAAAATTTTTGCTGGATTATTTGCATCCTTTGTTTTAAAGCGTGAGTACGACGAACCGATAGCTGGACATGGGAATATTCGTAAAAATATGGATAGGCTAAAACGTTTTTTAAGGAAGAGTTGCTCCAGCAATATCCGTTCATGGTGCTGGTCCGCGAGTCTATATAGATGGTGGTTTAAAAACCATTATCAATTTTCGGTTGAATCAACAGTAAGAAGATGGGCCTCAAAAATAAATGTTTCATCCTGATTTTTTCCAGTTGTATTTAAATAGATGAAAGAAACCTCTTTATCGAAATTGGAGCGAGTGTATACATTATTCTATTCGATAAAATGAAAATTTCGAAGGTATACGTATACGATAAGCAAGCGGATATTGTTATGGGTCCGGCAAATTACATGCAAGTAATCATGGTCCGAGGGTTGTTTAAAAACTAGAAGCAAACCCTATTTTATAATTTCGATTGTCAACTAAACAAAGAACTTGTAATCAAAGTAATAACATCATTGGCAAAAATTAATTATGGAAACAGTTGGATGTTAGGGCAGCGAACCCATATTTTTTCAATCCAGTTTCAAATGAAAAAATGTATGTATGTATTTGCAGATGTACTGCACCTGACCAAGTTGGCCCGGAACCATTTCTTATCACAAACTTATCACCAAGCAACTACTAGTTCAACTTCTTCAACATCTTGGGAACTCTGGGTTGATAATCAAAAGAGTCCGTTACATTTTCAAAAAGGCATAGAAATGAGGATAAACGCTATTCCTTTATTATTCGATGCCCTTAAAAAAACAGACAAGCTTGTATCCGAGACACGACCTGTTAACGTAGGAGAACAATTGAGAAAACTTTATTTGTACAGTTTAAGAGAAACCAAAATTTAGAAAAAAAAAACGTTAATTGTCCAAAGCTGCCATCTTTATGCATTCGGCTAGATCAGCCTAAATGTTGATTACCCATTGTACATATTTTTTATTATATTTTATATTTATTGCTAATTTTATTCAATACTAAATTTTATATTTCTCAATTCGTTATGCCACAATGAAATGCAGTTTTAAAACAAAAATAAAAATTAGGTAAATCCGGCTTCGACACTTTTCCCACAAGGCTATTGTCGGTTAAAGATCACCAAACCAACCATTTATATTTTACAAACATTTTGTATTATTTTGGGCAGGTATTTTTTTTAATTTTGAGACCTCTTCCCCAATATCATGGGAACCTTTTGTACTATCAAAGAAAGAGAGATTCCAAGTAACTGGAAACTAATTTGATTTAATACATTATTTGAATCGTCAATATTTAAAAACAAATTATATCTAGCTAGAGACATAAATCTTTTTCTCGTAATTTTGAAATTTTGTCCGGCCCCAGGGACCATATATGAAGTAAATGTATTCTCGAGGAAAAAGACATAAGCTGGTTTCTCGCCTTTTGTACAAAATACAGCCCGCAGACTAACATACTTCCCAAATTGCTAATTTAGAAATACTAATTCCAGCTAGTGATCCCCAATTGAATATTCTTATTTTAAATTAATAGGTCTAACTATCAAAAAGGTCTTGATCTTTATAACTTTCTTACAATTATAACCTTATATTGGCAACATTTAAGATTGTATGTAGCCTTAGATGTAGCAGAAAATTTAAAAGGGGTTCTAAAAAATATCAGTTTGTTGCAAATTTAATTTATTTTCAATTCCACAAAGATTTCTTTCGACCATTACGACCATAAATCAAAGTCATTCCGATATTTCTTTAACACAAACAAAAATATTAAATCCGTTATAAAGTGACCCCAAATCGGAATATGTAGATCATATTATTTATGTATGTATGTAAATGGCTTAACCTTAAAAATATTTTCCATCAAAAGAAATGATTTTCTTTTATACATGGTATTACAGTGCACGCCGGGGCCGCCGTAATTGTTACAATTTTTGCATCATAAATCTCTTAAATTCGGTTCGACATTGCTTTTGTGGAGAAATTTTTATTGATATTATTTTATTTATATAGAAGGGTCAACAGTATAACAATTGATACATGTCCAAGGGTCATTTATTAAACAATAGATTTAGTGACCTAGATATAAAAATGTGTTACATTGTTGTTATTATAATGTATAGGTTATATGTGTAATATAGTGGACAAGGAATTAAAAGTGCGAGAAATCTTTTATCCTTTTTGCACTAAAAATGGATTTGGTTTTTCAATATAAAGAATAAATATATTCGTCCTGATTGGATATTGTGGATCGGATTTTTGTTGCATACATATATGTATATCTACCTATTGCCGTTGTTATTGTTATTGTCGGCTTAGATTTATAATATTGACATACATACGTTGAAATTTTGTGGACATTTTTATTATACGTCTATTGTTATGTTATGAGAATTAATAGTGTTAGGTCCAGTTCAATGTTCAATTAAAATTTTTGACCTTTTTATATAAATATATTTAAACACCAAAAATTGTAATAATAATTGGACGAATTTTTCTAATTTATTACAATGATAGATTTAAGGATCCCTTTTGCGCTGTGAAATTTTTTGTTAAATTGTTTGATGTGATTAGATGAAAAATGAGATTTTTGGTTCGATAATTCTGTGCATACATATATTGAACTGAAATATTTTATTTTATCGAAATGAAATTTGCGGGAAAAAATGTCCGGCTTATTTTGTAATATTTATAATGAACAAATGCAATTTTGGACAAAAGCAAACCCAATCGTGTGAACAGAGATTAATTAAAATTTCGGTTGGAGTATTTCATGATGCTAAAAAAAAAAAAAATCTCGGCCACTAGGCTAAACTTGACCAAATCTAAACTAAATCCATGAACGAATGTTTATTTTTAATTCTATGAACTATTTTTCTCTTTTGTTTAATGCTGATGGAGCACATCAGCAAGGTCGCACATCTGTTTTGTCTTATAACCAAGACTCTTTAGAATTAACAAAAGATCCTACATGATTATTATTCCTCAAACGCCACAACCGACAAAACCGACCGTTAGTCAACAGTTTAATCATAAGTGCGTCCTTTTAAATTTAGGAATAAATTTCACCATTCCTACATATAGAACATTATAAAATTCATCCAGTACTTCCTCTAAATGATCATTACCCTCAAATGCACTCCAATCATAATTATCAAGAAAAGCATTAAAGGAATCGTAATCCCCAATTTTATAATTAAAATTTTCAACAAATAACTCATCCTTGACAATTTCACTTACATCGGAAGACAGTGACACTTTTATTGGAAAGTGGTATATGCTCGACGCTCCAGCTAAATCGTCACACGTCTCGACAATAATGAGTATATCGCAATCGTAAGGCCGGGCCTAGACATAACGTTTAACAGCATAAATTTAACTGCACAGTTTATTGATCAAGTCTTAGATTTGTGTAATTCATCAGTACAAATTTATCATTGTAAATTTAGCTCAATCTTTAAAAATATTTCAGTGGAAAACATGTCGTCTGAAGAGATGATCTTGCACTAGCAATTGTGACAGTAGGTATTGTGAAAAAAAAAATACAACAGCGCTTTTAAATATGGTCGGATGTGGTGCAAAGAATGGCTACTAAAGAGCAATATTTATTTAAACGAATCGAAAGTATTTCCTAAAGATTGGAATAATTATTTAAGTATGGACGAGACAAAATATTTAAAGCTATTGTCTTTGGTTATTATTATTATTATTATTGGGGGGCCATGCGGGCGATCAGCCACTTCGCACTGCGACCTAAAAGATCTCTTGTGCTGGCCCCTGCTTAATTATCCGTCCAGTCAATATTCAGGTTCTTAATGAACCTGACAATACTGCCTCCCGGTACGTGATACATACTATCTGGGCTTAATGTTCTCCCTCCTAGATGTTTACTACAGCATGTAGTTCCGCTAGAAAGACGGTAGCATTGGAGCCCAAGGACTTCGAGAGGGTTGTCCCACTCCCGTATATTCCTACTCCTGCCCCGTATTCGGTTTGATTTTACTCTTACGAGTTTCTGGGAACTGCAAATCGCCTGTAGGTCACCCAGCTTTACTACAGGAAGGCTAAATAAAACTGGAGGGTGCCTGGAATCCAGAGTCCGCATATTTTGGACTGATTAACCTATCAGCCATTCATCCATCGGCATATGCTGTTCCACCTTAGATTAGGGTTTTTTGTCAAGGTTTTCTCCTTTAGCGCCGTACTTTAGCCTGTGCCAAATGGCCAAAAATGTGCCAAGTGGCCTTAGTTGCCAGTGGTTGCCACGAGGAGGCAGTACGTACACTTGCGAATTGTGAACAGGTTACCCCTTACACAATTGTACCCATCACGCAGCTGCCTAATGACATGACCAGAACAGCTCACGTGATGCGCACCCTACTGGAAGATTACGGAGCTGGTAGATTAATCTACTCAATTTTGGTCCCCCCCTCCAATAGATGCCAAACCACCCCAAATAGGCCATAAAAACAATCATTACAAAAATTAAATAAAAAAAAAATTCTCTAACCTCTAAGCGTTACGACAGAACAAACTAAAGGGCTAATATTTTTAATTTTAAAATTAGATTTAAATTCAAATTTATTTCCATTGGAAAAATTAATTTAATTTTATTAAGTGAAAGGAAATTCTGTCAAGCGAAAGAAAATTTGATAACTGAAAAAAAAAATTCTAATAGGTGAAGGAAAATTTTAATACATAAAGGATAATTCTACTAATTGAAGGGAAATTCTGGTAGGTGAAGGTTTAAAGGAAAATCCGTTAAGTGAGGGTCAATTCTATTAAGAAAAGGGATTTCGGCATAATCGGAAACAGCCAACTTCCATCCTAATTGACCATATGCTAGAAATTTATCTAAACCCCATTTTAGAACTCTGTTTTCGTCGAATATGTCGAATTAGGTTAGGATTTTTTTTAAGCTTTTAAACGAGTTCCTACTTGGTTCAAATGATAAAATCATTACTAAAATATTAAAAATTGCTTGAATAATCACGCGATTAGTCAATTATGTTGCTAAATTTTGATGTTGGTATAAAATTGGTTCCTTCCGTTCTATATCAAGCACTTTCCAATTATATCTTCTTAACCAACATTTTTATTTCCGTTGGAGAATAAACTTAATTGCATTAAGTGAAGGAAAATTATATTAAACGAGTTGATTTTTTTCAGAAATAGCCGAGTTCCATCATTATTGGCCATATTCCAGAATTTCATCTAAAACTCATTTTAGAATCCCATTACCAGCGTATACTATGTGTCGAATTTCTTCATAATCTGTTGAGAAATAGTGAAGTTTCATCAAAATCGGCCATATCCCAATTACTTCAACTAAAACTAATTTTAGAATCCCATTTCCATCGCACTTGTCGAATTTCACCATAATCGATAAAGAAATAGCCAAGTTCCATAATAATTGGCCATATTCCAGAACTTCAACTAAAATCCTTTTTAGAATCCCATTTCCATCGTATATGTTGAATTTCATCATATTTGGTTAATAAATAGCCAAGTTCCACTCTAATTGGCCATATTTGAGAACTTCGTCTAAAATCCATTTTAGTATTCCATTTTCATTACACATTCATGTCATATTGTATACTATGTGCCGTATTGAAATATGCCGTGTACCTTATACCATAGTATACTATATGGCGTACTAAAATATGCCGTATTGAAATATGCCGTTTTGAAACATGCCATGTTGAAAGGGTGACGGTTCACTTCTATAAATTTCAATAAATTCTTCTAAAATTTGCCTCTACCATTTTGGTTTTCTATTTTGTATTTATTTGTTAACTTTGACGTATATAATTAAATGCGCCACGAAACCAAAACTCAATAAAAATGTACCAATTTTCCCTACCCGCAACGATTTGCAAATGAACTAGCGCAAGCGAAAGCGAAAAAGATATTTTAATTTGTATTGCACAAGTCACTTGCACAATATTTAAAAATTGACCATCTAGACGCTCAAAAATATTGCATCGATTAACTTGTACAGTTAAATTTTCTAAGGCTTTGTAATTTCTATTTCCATCTATAAAACTCTAAATATTTTCTAAGGTACACGTTGGACCCATTTTGGAGTTTAGCTGCTTTCTGTCTTGGTAACCATATCTAAATAACACAGATTTGCGTTAGAAATATTCAAATGGTGAACTAATCAATTTAATCCGTTCTTTTTCTCCAGAATCATTCTCTTTTGCGAAACCAAATACACCCAAAACTTTTTGTACATGGTTTTTGTAATGAAAGGCTTGGTGTTACGTTTTAGACTGGCTTTTATTCAATTCAGTTCAGTGTATCGACATTACTGTATAACAATATTAAGTATAACAATATTACTGTATAACAAACAGTTGGAACACTAGTTCCAATACTAAGCACAAGATATCGCTTGTGACATCTCCCTTTTCTTATATAATATTATAAAGATTACAATGAATAAGACTAATAATGAATATAATTTAAAATGATTAGCTTAATCAAAATTCAAATGATTTCATACTATTCCTCACCGAGCAAACGGCGCAGTGGTTAAAGCTGCAGCGGTTGGATCGGGAGGTACCGGGTTCGAATCCCTATAGGGGCGGGATGCAAAAGGGATTTTTCATCATCTGATTGCGATCGGTGATGAAGATGAACACATCTATGACCCCCTGTTGAGAGTGCAGAATCCATGGGCCGACCCACCTTTCATGTCAGCACTACGGGTTGGCATGAAGAAATGCAATGTGCAGGTGGTTTTCAAAAGACGGATCTGTAGCCGCCCGTCCTCGATTTGGCTACTCCAGGCGTAAGGTAGGACGGTAAAAAATAAATCAAGAAACAAACAAACAAACAAAACATACTATTCCTCCTTTTTTTTTTTTTTTTTTTTTATATATACGTTATTTCTTCATACTAACTAAACTATATATGAAATATAATATTTATGATTAGTTTTAATACTAAGCCATGACTGAACTCAAAGATCCAACCTTTGTGGTGCTTAACTAACTCTTCCCGATCTAGTTACTGTTTCACCGATACCTTTATTAGACCTCTCACTATTTATAACCTGTTTGTCATCACCAGTGCTTTTAACCGTATCTTGTGAACTGTCTTCTATATGTATGAATTTATTTTCACGTTTGATTGGTTCTATCAACCTGGTCTTGCGAAGATGATGAGAGTTACGTCTGTATCGACTTCCATCATCGGACTGCACTATCACCGATCTTGGAGCTCGCAGCTTTTCCATTACTGCCCCTGTAATCCAATTTCTAGGACCCATTTGAATACAAACTTTCTTATTGAGTATTGGATCTTGCCGAACCTTCGTGTTTTTATCAGCAAAATTGTTTTGCTTGTTTCTTAGATTGGTTAGATTTTCCTTCACCCCTTGGATTATTTTAGGTTCCAGAAGCTGCTTGCCAATTGGAAGATTTGTTCTAGGCAATTATCTCTAGGTGTATTACGTATATTTTGTAGTGCAAGATAGAAATCCGTATTGTCTTTGACGCATTTTTTCATCATTAGTTTAGCTGTCTGAACTGCTCGTTCTGCCAAACCATTTGCTCTTGGAAACTGAGGACTCGATGTCTTGTGCTCAAAATTCCACTTTTTGCTGAATTCCAAAAATTCTCTAGCCGAATATTGAGGACCATTATCACTTTCCAGTATTCTAGGTATATCATGGGTAGCAAATATTTTCTTTAATATTTGTATTACCTCGGCTGACATCATGTTATTAAGTTTCTCTATTTCGAAGAAACCGGAGTAACTATCCACCACCACTAAATACGTTTCACCATTTAATTGGAACTTCTTTACTCATAATAGGTTCTTTGATATTACTTTTTTGTGTTTGCTGACACACTGCACATTGTTCTACGAAGTCAATCGTATCCTGTGTTAACCCTTTCCAGTAGAATAATTGATGAGCTCTTTTCATCGTTGATTGTATACCATGATGACCTGTATGCACAGCAGCTAACATCTTTTTTATTCGAGCCTTAGGAACTACTATTTTTTCCCCTTTAAATAAGATATCATCGTATACTGCCAGTTCCTCTTTAAAATTTGCAAAATGTTCAATATCTCTTGGTATTTCTGAATTATTCTCAGGCCAGCCATTCAAGATATAACTTTTCAATGTCTGAAGGTGTGTTTCATTTTCTATTTCTGCCCTCAAATTTTCTATTGCATTGTCCGACATTGGGACAATTACACTAATTTCCAGATCTTCTTGTTCCGTTTGCTTTGGATTATCACAATCACGACTTAAAGCATCTGCTAATGGTATATCTCTTCCTTTTTTGTATATTATTTGAGGTGAATATGGCGTATATCAAACAAAATTTTTTGAAGCCGAGCAGGAGCAGACTGAATTGGCTTTTTGAATATCGATTCCAAAGGTTTATGATCTGTCTCAATAATCAATTTTTTCCCATGTGTATACTCATGAAATTGTTTTGCTGTAGCTTCCTTTTCTATTTGTGGGTAGTTTTTTTCACACTCACTTAATGATCTTGATGCATATGCGACCGGGTGCTCATCCTGAATCAATACCGCCCCGACTGCATTTTTACTGGCATCCACCGATAATGTCACATCCTTGTTAACGTCATAATATTTCAAAACTGGTGATGTTATTAATAGATTTTTTATTTTCTCAAAAGCTTGATCTTACTCTACTTCCCATACAAATTCTGTATTTTTCTTGATCAATTTTCTTAGCGGTTCTGTTATTTCCGAACAGTTTGGAATAAACTTAGCTACATAAGTGATCATTCCCAGCATACGCTGAATCTGTTTCACTGTAGTAGGCTTACGTAATGTTGAAATAGTTGCAATTTTTTCTGGATCTATCTCCAGTCCTCTATTTGATACTATGTGACCCAAAAACTTAACATATGATTTGTTAAATAGACATTTGTCTCTGTTTAATTTGATTCCAGCTTTTTCTATTCTATCAATTACTCGCTGAGTATACGTAACCAACTAATCTCTCGTAGAAGCATGAACTAGTATGTCATCCATTGAGCACTTAACATTTCTACATCCCTCTAGTAGCTGGTTCATCATCTGCTGGAACACTTCAGGTGCTGATGCCAAACCAAATGGTAACCTCAAACACGGATATCTTCCCCACGGGGTGCCAAATGGCAAATATTTCTGACTTCGTTCAGTAACAGGTATTTGCCAAAACCCCTTCTTGCAATCAATAAGCGTGAAAAATTTAGAATTAGCAATTGTTGCTGATATTTCCTCTAATGTCTTCAGCGGATGGTTCCTTCTCAAGATATTTTTTTGTACTTGGCTTGGATCCATACAAATTCTGATTTTGTTATTTTTCTTAACAATGACAATTGGAGAAACTGCCGGAGTTGGTTCAATTATTTTTTTTTATAACATTTAGTTGTTCCATCTTATCCAATTCTGACTTGACTGTATCTCTGATTGAGTATGGGATTCTTCTAGGCGGGAGTATGTCTAACTTAGGATCGGCGATCAGATCGATATCATACACAAAATTCTTAATACAACCTAAACCCTCAAAAATTGCATCTTTGATTTCAATTTCATTAACTTTACAATTGTCATTAAAATTTCTAGTGACTAAATTTAACTCTTTACACGTTTTCCAGCCTAAAATGGGAACTACATCCTCTTTTACAATTTTCAAAATTATATTTGAAACTACTTTTTTGAATAATACCTTCACTGAAATTTCCCCAATTACCTTGATAAAATTTCCCCCAAATGTGATAAGTTTCTTAGTTTTTGATTCATGCATATCTACTCTCAGCTTTTTACAATCAATCAAACTCATCACATTACATTGGGCTCCTGTGTCTAATTTAAAACTAAAACTAATATTTTTAATCTTAATATCCTCAAAAAACTCGTCTCTTGATCCACTCAATGAACCAATACTTTGAATCAAATAAACTTCATCATCCATGTCACTATTAACATGTTCATTCTCAACCACATTTACTGTATTCTTTCTAAAATTGTTTCTTCTACATGCAATCTTAAAATGATTAAATTTACCACAATTCAAGCATTTTTCACCAAATGCTGGACATTGTGTTTTACTTGGCATGTGTTTGTCTCTTACAATATTGACACTCAATTAATTTATTTTTATTTAAACTTTGAGAACTACTACTAACATTTTTATTTTTGTACTCAATCAAGTTATTTGCATTGTTGGACCTATTTTTGCCTATAAAGTCCACCAATTGTTCCGTGTTCGATGACATTGTCGACATTTGTCGTGTTGCAATTTCATTTGATCTGCATATACCTATTGCTTTTTCCAGCATTAAGTTCTCATCTGACAGCAATCTTTCCCTGATTTTCTGCGAATGCACCCCAATAACAACCTTGTCCATTAGTAGTTCATCCTCTAATTGTCCAAATTTGCATTTGATTATTTGTGCTCTACTGCTCATCAAAAATTCCTCAAACGTTTGATCCTCTTTTTGCACTATTCTTTTAAATACATAACGTTCAAATGTTATATTTGATTTTGGATTGAAATATGTCTTGAACTTTTCTTTCAATACACTGCATTTTTTGTCTTCATCTTTGATTTGGAATGTCTTAAAAATATTTTGCGCTGCTGGTCCTATTGTCGTCATGAACGTCGCAAATTGCACGATCTCCGATTTTTTCTCTAACTCTATGGCTGCTGCATAGAATTCAAATTGATCCAACCACGAATCATAATCTGTGCCACTTGGAAGCACTATTAATGGCTTTGGTGCTTTATTGCCTTCCATTTTATTATTACACCTCGTATGTTATTTATTCGTATGTCTCTGTATATACTTATATCCCCGTATATCACAAAATAAAATCACTCAAAGCATGGCATCCATCCTTGGATTTTTCTCAATAATCTTTTGCGTTTAATTATCTTTTGAATTAATGCCCATCCAGATCTGTTATTATCTTTAACTTAATTATCACGTTTTTTTTTTTTTGATAATATTCACTTCTTATTATTTTTAACACGAATTTTAATTGGACTCATTATCCTTTTTCTCTTCTTAATTTATCTGACACCATGTAATGAAAGGCTTGGTGTTACGTTTTAGACTGGCTTTTATTCAATTCAGTTCAGTGTATCGACATTACCGTATAAAAATATTACTGTATAACAGTTGGAACACTAGTTCCAATGCTAAGCACAAGATATCGCTTGTGACAGTTTTTTGACAAGATTTTGAAATAACATAGGCCAGAAATTAGAACAAATACAGTTGTAGTTTTTTTACACGAATTTTTTAATCTAACACGAATTCAAAAAAAAAACTTCAAATTTGTACAGTATCTTACATAAAATATATATGAAAACAGAATAATAGTACAATTATTCAACGAGCATATAATGATAGCTGTTATTCACGATGATGAAGTTTACCGACACCTTTATTACATCAGTTGCCTTTACATTTTTCTATTTCACTTAGAATATATGTACGAACGACAGTAGGAAATGGAGCCATCAACAAGTCTTTAGGCAATTAAGAAACCAAATTTAATGCAAGTGGGGGATGGCTGACAGATTTCATAAAAAGACAAGCATTTCACAATGTCAAAATAAAAGGTAAAGGCAAAGAACTTTCCGGAAAAACTAATACAAATATTTGAAGATGGCGGTTATACTCCTTATCAAATTTTTAATACTGACGAAACGAGATTATTCTGTAAAAAATCCCTTCCAGAACCTATACAGCAAAATCGGAAAAATCTGCTGGTGGTTCCAAAGCGGCCAAAGATCGGGTTACGTTCTTATTACTAAGCAAAGCATCTGGTGATAGGATATTAAAGCCTTTGTTAATCAACTGATCATTCCCGTTCATTGGATGGCGAATCTAAAGGCATGAATGATGCCCGATTTGTTCAAAAAATGATTCTACTAAATCACCAAATATCCAACTGTTTTTTTTCCCGACAGTTGAGGAAAAATACATGACGGTCGTAGAAGCATGGAAAAATTATACAATAATGAATTTTATTTCAAATGCCTCTTTTACCATAAAACAACTTCGGACATCTACTCTTAATGCTTGTTGGAGAAAAATTTGGCCAGAATGCTCCAACAGTGAAAATCTCGGAAATTATAATGGAAACCGCTGATATCGTTGAACTGATGACTGAGAAATCTTTGGATGAGGAGGATCTGATGGAAATTCTAATGGTTGGTGAAAATAATTAAGAACATACTGATGAAGGCGAAGATGAAGTTCATCAACTAACAGTTGGTTGAATTGGCGAAGGTTTGAAATTTGCTACAAGTATGGTACATTATTTTCTCATTCATGACCCCGACGTAGAACGTGCATTAAGGTTTTAAACAGTAATTTGCAGGTTTGTACGGTTGGATACCAAGAACTGTATAAGGAACTTGAAAAACCGAAAACTCAGCAACTGATAACAGATTTCTTAATAAAAAGAAAGCCAACATCAGAGGACATTATTAACGAACGGGAGTCTTCAATAGGTTCAAGCTCATTAAATTTGTTAGAAATATTGAGCGATGAAAGCATTGTTGCTCCATGAAATATACTTTGTAAATTCAATTAACATAATATGAGTTTCAATATTTTTTTGTACGTTTTTTTTAAACAAGATGTAGTTACTTTTTCATCTTATATGAACACGGTTTTTTTAAATTGTAAAACAAAACCTCGGTTTTACCATGAGCTATACGTCTTTTTTACACGGTTTTCGTTAGAACGTATCTACCGTATAATAAAAGAGTTGGGGGTTCAATTGGTCTTGCGCGCTTGAAGAATAATTTAAACGACTTCGCTGAAGAAATAAGCAGCTAAGATCAGGAAACCAAATTTCAAAAAAATAAAAATTTCATTTGTGATTTTTTCTCTGCCAGCAATAAAATAAAAATCTTCCCTACTAACTAAATAAAGCAAAGGAAAGACGATTATAAAAGTAGGCAAAGGTCCTCTTACGGAAGATAGAAAAAATGGGCCAGATGTGTGTTATTAGCGCTCTGCGGAGACCCTCAAATTGAAAATTCCGTTATACTGAATAGAAATTGTAGAGCGGTCAACATTTTCAAATTTCCGTTAAATACGGAGCATTGTCAAATTGCAATATTGCATGCAAGAATCAGTTCAAACTAATAAAAGAGTGAAATTCTAAACACGGTGAGCCAATAAAATTTTCTCTTTTTGTCACATGTTCCTGTTATACCTGAAATAAGACAGTACATATATTTATGGAAATATACTTCTACAGTTAAGTTATAAAATTTTTACCAAAACTTAGAAAAAAGGGTTAAAAATAAAAACGAACGTATAAAAAACTATTATTTAGTAATTTAGGTATACTATAAATAGGACACAAAAAACAACAATCTCAAATCGTTTATGGTTTTATAACGTGAGTACCATCCCAACACGGCTTCTTAATTTTTTATTAGCTCTGGTATTTCAGTACATTCTTTTGTGCATCGTAAAGACATTTAATTATGTAGTTTGGAACTTTTATTATTTTACCATTACACAAAGCATTAAAATATAAAAAAAAGGGTTTAGAAGGCAATAAATATCTGCAGGTAGATTTTCGATTCCGTTTGTGAATTGTGATGAGAGAACGAAACGAATCTAAAAGATAAGAAGTAAGGACTAAATAGTTAAGTAGTTTATTACTTCCGTTATTTTCGGAAAATTCTATTGTTTTATTCACATATATATACACGAGTACAAAGAATAGTTTGTTAATTAATATTAAATTAATCCGTTAATTTTTTGGAAGAATTTCTTTTGATGTCTTCAACCGGATTTCTCTCAAAGAAATATTATCGAAATGTAAAATAAATTTGTAAGCTTACTGGAAAAGCTTTTGGAAACCACTTTTTTCCTAAGCCAAATTTTTAAATAAAAACGTTACAAATTCTTAATTATCTGAGATATTTTCATAAATTTTTGAATTTCAACATATGTACATACCATATGAACATCGGTTAATAAAATTTTCATTTCAAAATCATTCTGGTCAAATTTAAATAAAAGCTTACTACAAATCCAAATCGTTTGTTCATTAAGTCCATATACATTACATAGATGGCAGTGATAGCAGTACAAATTTAATAAAATCGAATCCAAAATTAACGCCTGGCTATTCCCGCGGAATTGGGAATTTAACTATTTTTATTCAGTTGGGAATTATTTTTTCTAAAAGTGTATTCTGGGGATTAGGAATTTTTGAATGAAGGGAAAAAGTAATTCCCCCCGGATGGGGGGATTTAGAAGAAACTGGTTATTTTGTGTATTTTCATTATTTTATTTGCAACGTAGTATCGGTAAAGTTTTTATTTTAATAAAATTTTTAAATAATGGCTGCAAAACTTGAAGTGTATTTTTTCCGATTAGAAATTATTCCCAATTACGCCAGAATACACTTTTGGGAAGTTTAGAAATATAACAATATTTTCCCCAATTCCCAATTGCCAGGGAATAACTGGGGAAATTTGAGGTTCAAAAATTGTAGGAAAAGCAAAACAAAATCACCCCTGTTATGATTGACCAGTCGATCGACAATCGACATGACTGGCCACTCATAATAGCAGTGATTAAGATAGCGTGATAATTTTGTGAAACAACTTAGACATCTGTTGTAGACTAGTCAAACTAAAACTAAATTTAGCAAGTACTATTTTACTTCATCAGAGTTAACAATGATGTATTTTTCAAAATGAAAGTTCGAAAAATATATTTTAGACATAATTTAATTTTAATATTTCTGCAATTAATATTTATTTAATACCAATATACTCTTCTTGTATTTTGCTGTTAAAGATATGTAGAAAACTTTTATATAAACGTTTTATAATATTTTTGCTGTTTTCATTGAAAAACTTGAAGCTAAAAAATAATATTTTTACTATGGATTCCTATGGCGAACAATAAAAAGTTATACCCTAAAACAGTTTCTGAAAAATGTTTGCGTATGATTATGGCTCTAAACTCTAGAAGGCTCTGGTATAGGTTGTGCAGTAATGATATCCAATCTTTTACATTTCATCCTCAATTTTTTCCAAAGAACAGAGTAGATTCAAATATTAAGAGAAATTCAATTTTTAATACTTCAAGTTTGTAAAATTTTAAAATTCAAAATCAATTTATTGAATAAAGGGTGATAAATATGGTAATAAAGGGTGTTTCCGCCTTAACAATTCACTTTACATCTGATCATCATTTAGATAAGTGTCACCCATTTATTAGTGAAACTTTCATTTTCCGATGAATTTCCATTTTTAGAAATGCTAAGTGTATTAAAAAAATGAAACACAATCTTTTACTGATAAATCGATAACACTTACCTGAACGATGGTTAGATGTAAAATGTACTTTTACAATGCTCGAGTATAAAGATATGTAGAGAGAGTACAAAATTCTACACTTATGAAAAAAGAATAAAAAAACGTCAAAATACGGTCAAGAAGTCAGCCGCTTGGCAAATAAATAAGAAAATCACAAAAAAAAATTTGTATGTAGCACAGTAGCGTCCGGGTGGCCGGAACATATGAGTCACATACCGAAATTTTGGGTGGGGCGTACTTCGGACGTTTTTAAGTGCTGTGCGGAAAGTGTTTGTGCCGTCGATCGAAATAGGTGGTCGTATCTACTGGAGCAAGATCCGGTGAATACGACGGGTGGATTAATACTTTCAATGCAAGATCCTTTAACGTGTATTTAACTGGTTTTGAAGTGTGTGATTGAGCCTTGCAGTCGATGTTAATTGTTGAAGACTTTCTTTCGTAATGCTGGAGCAACGTTTCACTGATGACTTTTTGGTTTTACATTTGTCTTTCGTTTCCCATTTTCCTTACTTTAAGATCTTTTCCACTACATGTAAACTATGGGAAATTGTTTGACTTTCACTTGAAAATCACCATTTTTGAAACGTTTAAACCATAAGCTTCCCGAAGGATGCGATAACTTTCAGCGGCACTTTTCTTCAAAAGGAAATAATGAATTAAAATTTCCCGCAAATGCTCTTTTTTTAGCACGAAGTTTGACGTTTTCAGCATAAAAATATCTGTAATGTGAACACCTTATAAAAATTTGACAGATTAAGTTTTAAAGCTTGCTCGTCAATGAAACAAAATTACGTACCTGTCGATTTGCATTTATGTCAACACGTGTGTAACTCCATTTAATGAAAAAAATCCGCATAATTAATCGATAACCTGGCATTAAAGTTAGCCGAAGTCAGTGTCTTGTATCTCTCTATGACAACCTTGCTGGTAATGAGTGATAAGTTAGGTTTTATTAAATCTTTTTCATCTAACTATTTTTGTCGGATTTGTACAATGACTAAAGGTACCACAAAAATTTCAACTACAGAAGATATCAATTTATTAAGGACAGACGAATGTTATGTTATTTTTTTTTTTTTTTTTTTTTTTTTAAAAAGATTCTTTATTCAACTATGCAATATAAACAATATATAAAAAAATAAAAAATATAATTAAATGAAATATAAATAAGAAAATATAAATATATAAATGTAATGTACATAATTGAAAAAAAAAATTAGGTTAGTTCTTAGACATACAATGTCTGTTTAGAACTACCAACAAATGAAAATGTAAATAAAATAATGAGGAAGAGGAACAATAAAATTCAATACTAAAGATTAAAAAAAAAATAATAATAATATAGCATTAACAACTTTAAAATTAAACAATAGTAAATGAAGAGAAAAATAAAAATAGCAAAAATAACAATATAAGAAAATGAAAGGAAAAAAAAATATATAAAAAAAATGAGAGCAAAAATAAGACAATTTTTAAAATTTAAAGCATAATTTAAACAATTACATCAAAAAGAAATTCGACACTTTCATTAATAAAAAGCCACCCTTTAACACCATGGAGAAACTTTTTTAAATTACGTTCAATTCGTATATTGAGAGGTAGTTGATTGAAAATTCTTGGAGCTGAAACTAAAAAATATTTGCGGAAATGTGTTGTATTAAATTTTGGAATAAATTTCATACATAAGTTATTTTTCCTCAATGAGTAGGCATGATAAGAATACGAACGATTACCGCAAATATCAAAGAACATCTTTAGAACCTTAAAAACGTATAAATGTCTCAGGGGAAGAAGTGAGTTAGATGCAAACAAAGGCCAAGAAGCCGAACACTTTTGCTTGAAATACATTACTCTAATAATATACTTTTGAGCTATCATTAATTGTTTAATAGTATTAAGGTAAGTACCCCCCCATGAACAAATACCATATCGAAGTTTGGAATCAACTAAGGCATGATAAAAAATTTTTAGAACTGCAGGTGGACAATGATCTCTTAAACGATACATTTTTCTAATAGACAATGTAAGGTGCGAGACTAATGCTTTAACGTGTAATTTACAATTTAAACAGCAATCAATCGTAATCCCAAGGTATTTAATACTTTGAACACATTCAATTGGGACACAATACTGGGAGCAACCCATCCTAGTACAACGATTATCATGATAAACGATGTCACTATTTACGCATGGGTAGCTAGTTAAATTAAAAAACATAGCTTTAGATTTAGGGCTCAAAACAAAGGTGTGAAAATTAAACCATTGGCTAAGAATCAATAGATCATGATTAATATTAGAAATAATGTTAGCATAATTATTGGACTTGTAAGCGAACGCCATGTCATCAGCAAACGCCACCACCGTGCTTTTGAATTTTTGGGAAAAAATGGAATTAATATAAATGAGGAATAAAATTGGACCGAGCACTGATCCTTGAGGAACACCAGCTGGTAGAACAGAGCGATTGCTTAAAACACCATTTATACGAACGCATTGCGAACGATTATCAAGATACGATTTAAACCAAGTTAAAATGAAACCTCTAAATCCAGCATTCATAAGTTTAACACAAAGCAATTGGTGATTGACCATATCGAATGCTTTCATAATGTCAACAAATAAAGCACCAACCGATTGATTTTTGTTAAGGCCAATATGAAGAGGGTTGAGAAATGCTAATAAAGCATCCTCAGTACCCAGACCAGCACGGAAACCGAATTGAGCATCACTAAAAAAATGTTTACTGTCCAAATATTCCACCATACGATGTTTAACAGCTTTCTCAAAAACTTTAGAAATTACCGGCAATAGGGAAATTGGCCTGTAATTTCCGACAAACAACCGAGAATCCTTTTTATGCAACGGAATAACAATAGCTGACTTTAAACAATCGGGAAATATGCCACAAGTGATACTTGCATTAAATAGAAAACATAAAATGTCAACAATATTATGATTAATATTTTTTAAAACAATGTTGCTAAGACCAAATTCATCAATGGAACACTTTGTAGGGAGGGAATTAATAATCGAAAAAATTTCACTGGATAGAAAAGGGCGAAAAAGAAACTAGAATCAACTGACCTTTCTTGAACTAGTAAATCAACATTCCCCGGTAATAAATGCGAGTTAGCAAGGCTAACAGTATTAGTAAAATAGTAATTAAAACTATTAGCAATATCAAACGATGAAGTAAATTTACCATTAAAATCATCCAATACTTCATAAAAATATTCAGCCTTAGTATTAGAATTCAATATCTCATTTACAACTGCCCATTGCTGTTTAATATTGCCAGACTGATGATGAAATTTAGTCAAGTAGTACTTGGCCTTAGCTTGTTTAATATCCCGTGTAACATCCTTAGAATATTTATTGTAATATTTCCGTAAGCTAGCATTCAGAGGTAGGTTATGAACTCTTCTACCCAGCTTATTTTTTTTATTAATCCGGCGAACCAGAGAAGAATTAATCCATGGTTTAATGTTAACACAATTGCTAGTCATGTTGAAAGAGCTAGTACAATCGGAAATAATGTTAGATAATCTGGAAAGAAATACCGAAAATGCCACATTAGGGTCAGGAATTGAAGTAATATTCACCCATGTCTCAGACTGTAAAATATCATTAAGCCTTAAGTAATCAATTTTCGAAATCACTTTATCCGTAGAGGGGCAATTAATTCCTGAAACTTCCTGCTGTAACTTAAATTTAGCAAAAGTGGCACAATGATCAGAAACATGTAAATCTTCAACCCAAGCATCGGATAATACAGGATTAGTCAGCCTACAAAACATATGATCAATACAAGATTCCGAATTACCAAAAATTCTAGTAGGGCAATTAATAATAGATTCGAGCCCATGACTTGCCATCATGATATTATATTCATCAATTAAATTAGAACTAGTTAGTATGTCAATATTAAAATCTCCAAGAATTAATAAATTTTTCGATTTCACAACACACAGTAAGGCATTAAATTCAACTAAAAACTCAGTTATACTAACAAAATGGACCCTATACACACATAAAATGGAAAATTTTAAGCCACCAAAATTACAATCAGCCAACAATATATCAGCACTTTTTAATGAATAATCAGTATTGGTTACACCATTTATGCAAGCGGCAACAAAAACTGCAACACCACCTGCGCGAAATCTATTGTTGCAGTTCGCATATAATGTATAACCATCAATCCCATAAAGGGAAAGTTCGTGATTAGAAATCCAAATTTCCGATAAAAAAATTAAATTAGGTAAAACCGGGAAAGAATTCAAATGGCATAAAAGAGTATCGAAATTCTGCCGAAAGCTACGAATGTTTTGATGCATCACTAAGAGTTCAGATTTGATCACACTGTTACTTATACTATCATTAAAGGAAGCACGAATGGAAGAATTACTGTTGGAGGTCACATCAACAATGACCATGAAATTAGAAACGATTATAAAGCGTCAAGATCAGACAAATTATTGATGATCTTGACTTCATCTCCCTCACATTTACGTAACATAATTCTTCCATTGCGCGACCACAAATATTTATAATGCTTAGATTTTCTAATTTCTTTTGCCTTTTTAAAAATCATATACTTAATTTTAGTCATGCATTCGTTTATAAAAATTGGAATATTGTTGTTGTTATTTAAATTTAAGCACTCCGTTGATAAATTCTTTTTTTTCCGCTTGGCTTGTAGAACTGCGTTCCGAGTAGAACTGTTAATAAATTCAACAATAATTTTACCCGATTTCCTGACGTCACTTGATTTAATTTGGTAAATTGACTCAATATCAGAATCGTTGACAGCTACATTTAAACCCGATGAAAATAAATCCAAGGTTGTTTTTAAAACTTCATTATTATTTTGAAGTACCGGTACGCCAACAATATCCACTGATTTATTTCTCGCACGTTGCTCAAGGTTATCAATAGCTGATTCCAGTTGCACAATTTTTGATTTTAAAATAGCATTCTCTTGTTTTAATGATTCGAAAATGCTGATAACATCATCAAATCTTGAATTGAAAGATGCTGAATAGTAACTTAACTTGTCACATATAAATTTAAAGGAACCAGGAATGTTATTAAAATCACAATCATCACTGGTTAACACAGGAACAGAATTTGATGAACCACCGTTGTTCTTTTTTACATCACAATTTTCACAAGTCCATAATTTTTTTTCCTTATGAAAGAGATCAATTTCACTCTGCGACATATTAACGCACGATGCATGGACCATTAAACTGCACTGGGAGCATTTTAGTTTTAATACATCACGGTCACGGCTCACTTTCAATTTGCACACAATACACGACATATTAGGAAAAAAATTTATATATATATATAACTGTAAATTTAGCACAATACAAAATATGAATTATACAATTCAGATTTATTATTATTATTATTATTAAAAAATTTGTTTTGATTTTATATTTCGACTGTCCTCTTCAACAGACAAAAACAGAATCATTCTCGAAGAACAACCCATAACAAAAAAAATGAAGCTCTCAAGGCATTTATCGCTTTTAATGTTAGCTTTCCAACTTTTGTATACATTAATTACATTAATATTTAACCCTTACACGACCCTTAGAAAAAGTTATACATGTGACCCTTGGGTGAAATTTCACGCACATATTGAAATAAAGAAAAATAAATTATTTATTATCATTTTGGTTACAGTTAATTTTATTTATTTTTTAAGTTGTTTTATTGCAATTCGGACAATAGTAAACAACGGTCTTGTGTTCACCACAGACAGATCTTTGGCAGGTATGGCAAACTGAATAAGCTTTTCTATCTTTTTTGGAGCAAAACTCACAACGAGACCCCGAGATTTTCCTTCTCCTGTAACATTGGCCGGTCTGGTGGCACCAGACGCTTCCATTATACTAGATGTTTCTGTTATATCAGATGCGGTAGAATTGTGCCGTAAATGTTTGACAAGGTCCATTGAAGAGTTTCCTCTTGGTAATCTGGGTTCTCTTATTATTTGTTGATAGACAAGGTCAGCTCCAAGTTGTTCTAGAAACAAACGTCGTTTGTATAGTTTGTTTTTATTCCAGTCGGGGTTGACTTCCAGCCACAAAATATATGCATTGACACTAGAAACGTCTATCATGTTACACAAAATAAGGCGAAACGTCAGCGATTGGTTTTTCGTTTTGTTGTGTAGGTCCCAACCATTTGATCTAAGGTCCTATTTTCGTAAAAATAAAAGTAACTGTAAAATACGGGACGCCGAAGTAATTCCTGTTTCGTGACGGCTGGTAAAAATGTTTTATTTGAGCGTACTGTTCCAACAATTGTATTTTTATGTTTGAATAGATCTTTAGCCAAGTTGAGAGTTGTAAAATTGTATCGCACGTGATATTAAGACCCTTTAAGTCTTTTAATAGGTCTTTTGACCCTTATTTGTTACAGGTGCTGAATTTGGTTCTTTTTAAGGAAGCCGGAATAGCCTTATGTACCAAAATCAGTTGGGACTTATTCAACAGTGATTCAAGTGATTCGGACGATGAAAACAAACCAACTAACCCCAAAAATTTATTGTATTATGAAAATACAAGTTGTTGGTTCAATGGCGAACAATTTAGGGTTCATTTTCGAATGGTGCCCGGTACAATGGAAAAATTGTATCAAGAAATATCACGTCTTGAAAGTAAATACATCGATGTATCACGTGATCATCCAAGAATTGCCATGGAGAAGCAAATACTCATGACAATATGGTATTTAGCGAACACCGAATGTTTCAGGTAACATTTTTAGTTAATATCGTTCTTACATAAATATAATAAACGTATTGTATTTTTACAGATCTGTATCGGACAGGTTTGGGGTGTCAATTTATGGTTGTTGGAAAGTAGTCTTTGACGTTTTCAAGACTATTTTAAAACTGAACCATGAAAAAAATTAATCGACTGGCCATCGTCAGGAAAAGCTCTCGAAACAGCAAACCACTTCCTGACTAAAACTAGGTTTCCAGGTAAATATTCTATATGTATATGGGATAGTATTAGACTTTAATCTAAAAATATACATATTTCTAGGAATCATCGGTTGCATTGATGGATCACACATTGCCTTCCCAGCACCTATCCAAATTCTTATGTGAACAGGAAAAAATTCCATTCTGTTTTGTTGCAAGGTGTTTGTGACGAGAAGATGCGATTTATAGATTGCTACGCAGGCGGGGCGGGGTCAATGCACGATTCTTGTCTGTTCAGGCGGTCCAGTTTATTTCGTAAAATATCTAATAGTTTGTTAATTATTTACATAATTTACTTAATTTACTTTAATTAATTAATTACTGTATCTCATTTAGATGAAATAGAGTTTCCTGAAGAGCAACACATGGTGACCTTGGATATGGATTAAAACCGTATCTGATGACTCCTTTCTAGGATACAGGCAATTTAACGCATGAACATCAAATATATAATAAAGCTCATTCTTCAGCTAGAGTCACTATCGAACGGGCATTTGGCTTACTAAAAGGCAGATTTCGAGGCCTTAACGGATTGAACATGAGACGCCCCGACCTGATTCCATTATTAATTATGGTAGCATGCATTTTGCATAATGTATGCTTAGACGAGCAAAACAACATCCCAGATGAGTTTTACCCTGATAGTGATGATGGAAGCAACGATCCAAAGCGACACCAAATCCTAAGAATTTTAAACACTTGAATGCCATATCAATTTTTATTGTTTAATTCATTTACTCAATATGTATATAACTTACACAAATAAATCATAAATTTAATTAAAAAAAGAAAATGTAGAATTTATATTTTATCAATTAGCTTTTCAAAAAGGTCCAAAAATTTATCCGTCCGTATGTCTTTTACTTTTTTCAGCAGATTTCATATCGTCATTAGTTTTCCTTTTTCGGTTGAGCGAAGAAGGAGGAGCTACTATTGGCATTTCTTCTACGAAATCGATAAAATCGTAATCTTCTCCAGAGGCATTTCGGTTTGCTGTGACATCGGCATCACTGCTGGAGCAGGTTGCAGGAGGGTTAACTTCTGGCCGTTTATTTAGGACATCGTCCATCGGTTCATAATATTCCCATTTTTTATGTGAATTGCCGCTTATATTATTGTGATCCCTCATATGTTTGTGCATCGACTTAAGCCCTTTCCATTTGCCATCGCATTGCTCGGCAGTGACCGTTTTATTTCTTGTACTTGATAATTGGTCTAAAAATAAAATTAATAACATTAATAACAATCAAAATTCTTATACGGTTTGTAAGAAAATTACTGACAATATCGATCCACAGTTTTTTTTTGAATATTTATCAAAAGATGTGGAGTTTTCGATGAATAAATTTATTAAACATCTAATATCCCTCGGACTCCATTTAAATGTATCTTTGCCTGAAAATTAAAAACATAACCTAAAAAATTGCATCCACATATTTTCTAATACAAATGCACAAAAAACAAATAGTTATAGCGCACATGAATAATAAACACTTACCATCATTATAATTATCACTGATATCCATTATTTTTGATTGAGTATAAATTTGAAAATGTGGTATGTACCATGAATGAAGAATTGAAGACTGACAGGAGAATATTCTTTGTCTACGACTAACCTATAATATACTCATTATATACGTTTGTTTCTTCAATTATAATGATATCCATTATTCATTGCTAGTTTATCTAGTAGTCCCTTCTTCCATTATTCACTACTACAAAATAAAACTTTCATTTTTGAAATTTTATCTAGTAGTCTCTTGCTATTTTCATTATTATTAAATTGAGACGTCAAAATGTCGACGTAAATTATTTTAGGTTTATTTAAAGGATTTAATAATAAAATACAATTTTTTATCGGTCGTGGACAAAATATCGTATTCTACTCGCATATAATGACTGTTATTCACTCTGATGATTTACGACACTCGCCTATCGGCTCGTGTCGGTAAACTTCATCTTCGTGAATAACAGTTATCATTATATGCTCGTTGAATAATATATGTACTATTTTATGCGACGTTTGATATGGTAGAAAAAGAATGCGTTCGGAATATTCTAAATAAATAAAAAAACATCGAAAAGAAGGAATAGAATACATATGTAGAATAAATAAAAAAACGTTTTATATCACTTTCGGAAAGTTCGGAATATTCGGAATGAATAAAAAAAACACCCTGCACAATCACTTGAGCATGAGTAATTGCTAGTAGATAATTGTGGCAATTATTATAAATTAAAAGACTTTCATTTAATAGTTAATCTCATGCGTAGTTTATTTTATTCTTTATGCCCCGATGCCGTTTGACGTACAACTAAAACTACTCGATATACATGATTAAAATACATTATAGAACTAACAATGACATCTAGTGGCAACCAATATTATTACAGTACTTGTGAGTAGTTTGCTAACGCCAATGGAACACGCTTATTACAATTTTTAATGGAATTTACATTAATGGACATCATTCGTTACATTAAAGTTTTAAGAGAAATTGCATTAAATTGGAATGCTCTATTACTGTAAATAATAATGCAAAACATATTAATCAGAATTTGTAGCAAAGTTGCACTGGACCTATATGTATTACCGCTTGCATTACATACAACACATTTTTTAAAGTGTATACAATTAAAACATTTTAATTTGTTTGTATATTTATTAGTTAATCCAATTTTCATCGTACGTGCGTTATTTTTCATGAAAATCGGAAAAAAAATAACCAAATTTTATCCAAAATGATCAGAACTTCCATAGTTCAGAACTTTCTATAATTATCGTTTAAAGTACATCACAATCATTTAAAATATATCCAAGTATCATCCCAACTGGTCGTATTCCAGAACTTCATCTAAAGCTCAGTATGCAGCTCGCGCTAAGATAAATTTTAGCGCGGTCTCCACAAGTCTCCATTTAATTACAGATAAATCGTCAAGCTAAAAATTCGTGTAGAGATAAATTTTGTTGATTTTGTTTGACTTTTATTCGTTTGTTTTTGAATGAAGTTTTTTTTAGTTTATTACTTTTTGACACTTCTAAAAAAATTGTTGAAAATTGCTAAACGGTTTATAAAAAGTATACAAAATAATGGATTCCAGTGTCGAAGAGGATATAATTTTTATTGGTGTTGCAGCCGTTGCTGTTCAATTAATAAAATACGGTGTAAAACGAAGAAGACCTGCTTATAGAGTAAATCCTTATTTACAAGACAGGCGAAACATGGGACGCTTTAAAGATGTATGCAGTATGCATTAATTTGGTAGATTGTTTTGTTTATTTCATTAATTGTTTTGATGTTTGCTCTTATCTTAATTTATCTAGTTTAATGATATGAGAGCCAACTCGAGAATTTAGATTTTGACAACTTGTACCAAATGTTGCAGCCATTATTGATGCCCAAAATCCCGACCAAATGATGGAATCAGTCCGAAAGAGAAGCTCGCTATCGTTTTGGAGTAAGAAATTTCAGCTTATTGCATTTTAAAATAAATAGCTACATACATCTTTCTTTGTTCAAGTACACTTTTAGTCTTATATATTGGCAATGCAGCTTTATATTTTGATTTCTGCATACAAAAAATCGATAATATACCTGTTATTTACAGATATTTTGCATCCGGTACAATACAAAGGCATATGTCAGCAATGTACCGTATCAGCAAGCAACATTTTGGTAAAATATTAGATGAAGTGAGCGATGCAATTTCCATTGCTTTAAAAGCTGAAATACCGAAATTAAGTAAGGGTTCTTTTCTGGACACAGCCAATCAATTTAATGCCAGTTGGAACTTTCCAAGCTGCCTTGGTGCAATTGATGGTAAGCACATTGCGTTAAAATGTCCAGTTAATTCCGGGAGCCTTTTTTATAACCATAAAGTAAAGATAGTCATTTAATAAATTGCGAAAATTTAATTTAAACGTGTTTCTTTTTTTTAGGAGTTCCATAGTATTATTTTGATGGGTGTTGCTGATGGAAATTACAGGTTTCAATATTTAGATATTGGAGCACATGGCAGCGAAAATGATGCTGGTGTATTTAGTGCAACCAAATTTGGGCAAGCGGTTCTAGCGGATGAAATGCCTTTTCCGGAAGACTGTTCCATTGGGAATATACATCTTCCGAATTATGAAGCCATACGTACCTCGCAGGCCACAGCGCTTGACTGACGAAGAACGCGTATTTAATTACAGACTCAGTAGAGCAAGGCGCGTTGTGAAAAATGCTTTTGGCATTCTATGTGCAAAGTGGCTTTGCCTGAAGAGAACAATGTTTTGCAGACCTGACAGGGCACAAAAAATAGTAACAACTTGTTGCTATCTGCATAATTATTTGATAAAATCAAATAAAATGGTACAAGGTCTGGTACAAGGAGTTTGGCGAAACAAAATCAACCAAAGTTCTCTATTCTCGAGCAGAATTTCAGTTAATGCCGGTAGGCAGAATAATATTGGCAAAGCTGTACGAAACGCCGTAAAAGATTACGTGAATTCGGAAGTCGGCGCATTGGAGTGGCAACGCAGGTCCGTGTTTTTGGAATAATTTTTTTTTTTAATTCAGTTTTCTAATGAAATAGCTATGTAATTAAACAATAAAATTAATAATTAAACAAAAATATATTTTAAATTCTTATTTCAAATGTCCATTTAATTTTCGAATTTGCTCCAGCGTCTGTTCCTGGAATTTGAAATTTAATTCCTCAACTACATCGTCAGGTAACTTCTGCAGCATCCTGTCTAAATTATTTAAAATGATCTCGTGTTTTTGTTGGTAACGCACAGAATCTCGAGAAGTCGATGGCATTTTTTTTTTCATGTTTATAAACTCATTGAGTGAGTTTGTTAAGCTTTCCGCACTGCTCAATGCAACCGCAGCTTTTGAATTTCTTTTCCCCATCTATTTTGAATAAATAATTTGCGAATTAAAAATAAAATTTTGGAAATACATACGAACTTACATAGGTATAATTTGAAGCATTACTGTCTTCAATGCCACTCTCATGTTGTTGTGAGTCCTCAAACCTTGTACTGGTAGAAAACGTTCTGAATAGATGACGTACAAGTTTTTAGAAAAAATTTTGTCATGGACATTAAGGCTAAATCTTATCGTCTCCTGCTATCTGAAGATGCAGATGATATGAATGACATGTCCCCTTCGAATTCCCAATCATTCATTTCATCCACATTGAAAAATCAGTCTTCTTCATCCATATCCATGTCATGATCAGGAGCTGGATTTCCGGACTTTGATGGTTTTCTCGCCTTTAACTTATGGTAGCGTCGGCTATCCTTTAGAGATTTTGGTTTGCACTCTTCAACTAAATTTGAATAAAATAAATGTTTAGCATGCATATGTATAATTATTACAATAAGCTAAATTATTATTTTACGTTGTTTTTCCATTTCTTTGGCTATTTGGGACCAAGCACCGGCAACAGCATGGCAATTTTTATGAAGTTTGTCTTCTAATTTCCAAATAAATGGATTGCTTTTCACTAGCGCACATAACTTCCTTTTTTTCACTGAATTGAACTCACTTTTATTCGACTTTTGGTTTATCTTTGTTAATGTTTTTGCAGATTTGCTTTCAATACTTTGGGTTATTATATCCACACTATCCACAGCATTATCGTCGTCCAAATAATCCTCTAAATACTCGACTTCGTAATGTTGGTCGGCCATTTTGACTTCTGTCTTCTTTATATAAAAATTTAATTTGTGACTACTTCGATTATAAAACCGTCAAAATTTATCTTCAAATTATTGTCCTTGTGAGATAAATTGTAGCTAAAAAGTTTGGAGAAATTATGGTGGCGCAAATTTGAATGAAACAACTGATATTTTTTCAAATTTTTCACGCAAAGGTGCATACCGCTCAGCGAAATTGTCAGCTAAAAAAAAATTATTTTATTTAGCTAGCTAAATTTTACGTCAAATTTGTATGGAAAATTTATCTTAGCGCGAGCTGCATACTGAGCTTAAATTCATATATCAGAATCGCATAACAAGGCATTTAAATTCCGTATAGCACACGTTGGATTTCATCTAAATCGGTTAAGAATTAACCAAGTTATATCCTAATTGGACATACGCCATAACTTCATGTTAATGTATTTTAGAATCCTATTTTCATCGAAATACCCCGTTTTGTACCTTATATCATTTTGGAACGTGTCATTTCGACTGTAAAATGACTGCGATGATTTTTTCATCACACAATTTATTTTTTTTAATTTTTTTCGAATATAGGTACCGTTTATAAAAAAGTTTCACTTGTAAAACCGAACCGAACACTCACCATTAAACATTAAGTTGATAGATCTATCCGCGCCTGCGTCTGCAAAACCAAGAGAAATTAACTGCCTGCCAGTTGTATGTACCTGTGGCGTCACCGTTATTTTTATTTTTATTTAAATTTAATAAAGTTTGTTTCCAAAGTTGAATTGGCATTAAGTAAGTTTGGAAGGTATATATATACTCGTATTTTAAAAAAGAGTAGTGTGAGACGCACTTTAATAGTAGATGTCGCGACAAGCGACAGATTTTTGTAGCGTCAGTCATTTTGTTTTTTAGTACTGTATAAGTTTTTCTCTGTTCGAGAAGTTGAAAATAAAATTAAATCTTGTTAATATCAACGGTAGTAATTTTGGTTAAACTTAATATAATTAATAAGTCGCATAGCGAAGTAAAAATTGTATTTAATTGGTAAAAAACAAATTGTACGTGAATTAGCAAGTGTGTTAAATTGTGGCCCAAAAAGCGCTTTAGAGGTTACGTTTTCCGCGTGGGTTTTCACATATACCGCCTAGCATAATCGCACCAGCACAAATATTCATTAAACCAAACGGGGATCATAATATATATATATATATATATACATTAACCCCAAAGTGGTAAATTTGGTCGCGGACGAGCGACAATTTACTAAAGCTTACACCGTCCAACGCATAACCAATCAGCAAGTATACCGTTCGACACATAAGCAAGCAGCAAGCATAGTAACCAGCAGCCATCAACAGCGGAAATATTATCACGCATCGGCAGTTAGTTAATGTAGGTGCCTTGCAAATTTAATTAATGCCAAAATTAGATCGTGATTAAATTACAATTAGTGTTCGGTTACACGTTATACATTTTTCAAAAGTTAGTAGTAGTTTTTTTATCGCGTGTTGTGTGTTTCTTTTTACCCATGCCGACGCCAGGGGGTTCTTCCACTCCCGTGGAGTCGGAAGTTGTGGGGCAACACGGCCAAGACAAAATGTTGTCGTTTACGTTAGAAGAGTTGAACGATTTGATCGAAACTAAAATATGGGCGTGTGCGAGTTCTCGACAATCGGGTTTAGTTGACTCGGGTCGCAGTACGGACACGTGTCCGGTTAAAACTAAGGTCGAATTAGGGGATAGTACAGTAATGCCTCAGACTGGCATAATTTCACATATCGCCTTCAAGCCTCCGCAACCGCCATATACGCAAAATCCTACGGTATGGTTCGCAATCATTGAACAGCAGTTTATAGTGTCTAACATAAAAAGTGAACCAACGAAATATTCCCACGCAGTCAGCGCGCTTGATTCTCGCTTACACGAGACTTTGCAGGTGTGATAATGGGTGATAAGGGCGCCAAGCCTTACACGTTTTTTAAACACGCCATTATTAAAATTCTCGGAGAATCGGATAAGGCCAGATAAAATAAAATGTTGCACGGATTGTCGTTAGGAGATCGTAAGCCATCGCCATTACTTGAACAATTCAAGTTAAACGCCGGCGTTAATTTTAACGAGGATTATATCCGTCAATTATGGTTAAGTCGATTACCGGTAAATATTCAGCTCATATTAACATCGTTTGAAAAAGATGTGTCGTTAAATATGTTGGCTGAGCGAGCGGACAATTTAATCGACACCATGGCTCATAATCAAATTCATTCAATCACAAGCCCACCAAATTCATCGGGTTCTTTAATTAGTAACAATTCCGTTTTAGCTCCTAGTGTAGAAAGTCTCGAAGAGACCCTAACCAAATTCGAAGCAAGAATTATGGGTCAAATTTCTGCCTTAGTGACAAATCAGGACAGATCTCGTAACCGAAACCGTTCAAATTCACAGCGACAAGGCTCGCTTACACCTTCTTCGTCTAAGGACGAGTCAGGCGATCGCGATGTGTGTTTTTATCATAAACGTTTCGGCGATCGTGCGATTAAGTGCGTTTCAACATGTAAGCACCACGATAAATTCATTCGTAAATCCGATAAGACGGATACCAATCCAAAAAATTAAAAGCACACCAGCATGTGGCGGCGTGTCTGGATGGTGCAGAATCCAGTCGCCTTTTAATCATAGAAGCAAACACCAAGCGTAAATTTTTAATCGACACAGGGGCGGACGTGTCAGTTGTTCCAAGAGATTTTGTTAAGTTGCCGGTTACAAAGGATGAGTTTAGTTTATTTGCGGCTAACGGCACTCGGGTTAAGGCATACGGTACTCAGCAATTGAGCTTGAATATCGGCCTACGCCGAGAATTTGTGTGGACTTTTATTGTGGCAGACGTCACCCTACCTATCCTGGGAGATGATTTCTTAAAGTCAACCGGTATTTTAGTGGATATTCGTAGGCGTCGAATTGTAGATCCTCTTACTTCTTTATGCACTATAGGATCGTTGTCTAGTAATAACTATCCATCGTTGACAACGGTCGACAAATCAGCAATACAACCAGACATCGTTAAACTATTATTGAATTTTCCGGAAATTACGCGCGACTCAGTGAGTCCAGTTCCTGTAAAGCATCAGGTGACCCATCGTCTCGAGACACGTGGTCCACCAGTTGCTAGCAAAACACGTCGGTTGCCTCCGGACAAGTTAAACATAGCTAAGGCACATTTCCAGTCAATGATGGCCCAAGGCATATGTCGCCCTAGTAAGAGTCCTTGGTCTAGCCCGTTGCGCCTGGTCCGCAAAAAGAATGGTGAATGGAGATCATGCAGGGACTATCGGGCCTTGAATAACGTTACCATACCCGATCGCTATCCTATACCGCACTCTGGACGCTACTTGGACGATGTTTTAGTGGCATCCAGTTACATGGAGGAACATCTTAAGCAATTAAAGATAGTCTTCACCAGATTATCGGAAGCAGGTCTGGTAATTAATACGGATAAATGCGTATTTGCAAAACCAGAGATACATTTTTTGGGTCATTCGGTTAATTCGCAGGGAATACTCCCATCACAAGAAAGGTGTAGCGTCATTGCGCAATACGAGCGACCGCGGACCGTGTAGCAGCTGAAACGATTTCTCGGCATGTGCAATTTTTATAGGCATTTTATACCGGCCGCTGCCAAAGACCAAGCTGTTTTAAACAATTTTCTTAAAGGTTATAAGAAAAATAAACATACAAAGGTCGGATGGTCGGAGTCATCTATTACAGCGTTCGAGGCTGGCAAGACTAAATTGTGCGAAGCAACGATTCTGGCGCATCCTGTAGCTAACGCAAGGTTGGCAATTATGGTCGATGCTTCTGACAATGCAGTCAGGGCGGTTGTACAGCAATTTGTAAACAACGTTTGGCAACCACTAGGTTTTTTTTCTGTTCGTTTGAGTGAGACCCAACAAAGATACAGCGCATTTGACCGTGAATTGTTGGCGGCGTACTCTGGTATAAAGCATTTTAGATACCTGTTAGAAGCGCGCACGTTCACGTTGTATACAGATCATAAGCCGTTAGTTTACGCCTTTAAGCAAAATTGTCCAAAGTTTCTCCTCGCCAGTTCCGTCACCTTGATTTTATAGGGCAGTTTACGACCGATTTGCAACACTTATCCGGTGTGGATAACGTGGTCGCAGATGCATTAACCGCCTAGATCAGATTTCATTACCTGAGAGTATAGATTATACCGAAATCGCTAAGGCGCAGGCGACAGACACGGAATTATTGGAGTTATTAAAAGACAACATGACTTCATTGGTTTTTAAACGACAGCCGTTGTCCTTTAATTCTCCACAGTTTATATATTGTGATATGTCAAGTAGTAAGGCTAGACCTTTTATACCAAGTAAATTCAGGAAAAAGATCTTCGAAATGTTGCATAATTTATCGCACCCGGGCATTAAGGCCTCCGTTAAATTATTGGCAGACAAGGTGGTATGGCCCGCCATGAATAAAGACATCCGCGCCATGGCACGGAGTTGTATCGCATGCCAAAAATCGAAAATAACCTGGCATACCAGATCACCATTAGGAAATTTCGATCCTGTGGTAAATCGTTTCGCAGAGGTGCACTTGGACATCGTCTGTCCATTGCCTGTATCGGATAATCATAGATACTGCATTACTCTAATTGATAGATACACAAGGTGGGCCGAAGCTATACCAGTACCAGACATTACAGCAACAACCGTAGCTTTTGCAGTCTATTCGGGGTGGGTAGCGCGTTTTGGAGTACCTTCATCCATAGTAATGGACCAGGGAGCACAGTTTGAGTCCCTGTTGTTTTCCGAATTGTCCACCTTATTAGGTTTCGAACATAAGCGAACCACGTCATATAACCCTAAATGAAATGGCATGTTGGAACGGTGGCATCGGTCACTAAAGGCGTCCATCATGTGCCATAACCAACCAGACTGGACTCGGATATTGCCCTCAGTATTGTTGGGCTTACGAACAGTGTTCCGCGAGGAGTTGCAGCCTTCATCGGCGGAATTAACTTACGGTAGCTCCTTACGCATGCCGGGCCAGTTCCTGGAAGTCGGTAGACCCGTATCTCCTCAGTCTGATTTTGTTAAGGAGTTGAAGGCTCATTTTGAAGAACTACGTCCGAAATCGGCCACGCGCCATTGTACCGAGCAGCCATTTATTAGTCAGGAGTTACGCACGTACCCGCAGGTGTTCCTAAGGGCCGATGCATTACGTAGGTCGTTGCAACCTCCTTATACTGGTCCGTATCGCGTAATTCAGCGCCACGACAAGTTTTACGACATCGACTGTAATGGTAGGAGCACTAGGATTTCGTTAGACCGTCTTAAACCGTACTACAGAGAGGGGAAGGAAGTTAGCGATTTTATGCAGGAACCGATCCCTGTTGAATCACAAGCAACGGAGCCGAGTGTCGAGTTCACCGCGCCCAAACAGGTAGTGTCGAAGAAAGTTACGTTCAACGTCGATCCACCAGATGATTTACAATCTGGAGCGACGGTTACTAGAGCAGGCCGTAGTGTTAGGTTGCCCGCGCGTTTATGTGATTGATTCGTCAAATCTTCGGATTTCACTGGGTGGGGAGTGTGTGGCGTCACCGTTATTTTTATTTTTATTTAAATTTAATAAAGTTTATTTCGGTTGAATTGGCATTAAGTAAGTTTGGAAGGTATATACATATTTTAACAAACAGTAGTGTGAGACGCACTTTAATAGTAGATGTCGCGACAAGCGACAGATTTTTGTAGCGTCAGTCATTTTGTTTTTTAGTACTGTTTAAGTTTTTCTCTGTTCGAGAAGTTGAAAATAAAATTAAATCTTGTTAATATCAACGGTAGTAATTTTGGTTAAACTTAATAAAATTAATAATTAATAAGTCGCATAGCGAAGTAAAAATTGTATTTAATTGGAAAAAACAAATTGTACGTGAATTAGCAAGTGTGTTAAATTGTGGCCCAAAAAGCGCTTTAGAGGTTACGTTTTCCGCGTGGGTTTTCACATATACCGCCTAGCATAACCGCACCAGCACAAATATTCATTAAACCAAACGGGGATCATAATATATATACATTAACCCCAATTACCCAAGGTTTTTTCATACATAATGACATAAAATGGCCTTACGTAAATTACACGTTTTTTGCGGGTAAAAAACTGTGTTAATTACATAGTGTAATTTATTTACCCAAAAGTGGTGCTCCATTTAAGTAAAAATGGCTACGGCTAAAAAACCATGAAACAATTAAAACAAAACGTGTCACACCATTTTTATTTAATTTTCTAATTCCAATTTCAAACAGTTGAATATACGTACATACAACCAAACGAAAACGTATATAAAAAAAATCGTTTATATAAATTCCCCTCGCAATATGTATAAAAATAAAAGAATGAAGAATATAAAAAAAATAACCCTCGATTATTTTTTTTTTTTTTATATTTACAAATTTTTTTTATATCTCCATTTTTTATACGAAAAAAAAAATTGTTAACGATCCAATTGCGTGTTTGTATTTTTAAATATTCAAAAATAAAAAAAAAGTTATCATTTTTTTGTTGTGTAAATAATGTTTTATATAACGTTTTTTATTCTATGTAGAAAAAAGAGGTGGGGATTTATAAATATAACAGTAAAATATTTTTTTTTTTTGGAGGGTATGGATGCGGATATTTTTTTTTTTGTACAGGGATCTCGAATTTTTTCTCGTTTGTTTATTTAAATATTTTCCGAGCAATGATAATTTTAAACAAATTTTATTTATTGTTTTTTTTTTCATGAATGGGTATTGGTTGAATTTTTATCCCGTTAGTTTTGCTTGTTTTTTTTTTTTTTGTTAAGACTTAGGACTAAAAATAGAAGGATGAAATGAGATGAACTAATAAAAAAGGACTACATGTTACTAGATATAGCAGGGTATATAGTAAATACAGCCGTATTGTAATAATGTCGTTTGTTATGTCATTTTTTTATGTTGTTGGTTTTTCTTTTTACTTTGGGAAATAATAATAATAAAAAAAAAAAAAAAAATAATAATAATACGAGGAAATTTTTTCACAATTTGATTTTGGATTGGTTTGGTTGTCATGACGATGTCATCATCATCATCATCGCTGGTTTTCCTTTATATTGTACATTTAGCACCAGTGGCTATATTTTTTATAAGAGTTTTGTTTTGTGTTATTTTTTTTATTATTAGGTTATGGTTTCTTTTTAAGAAATGCTTAAAACAGACGAAGAAAAATAAAATTTTAGATAGAATTGCGGGAAAAAAATAAAATAAAATAAAAATGAGGGAAAAGAAAATTATGTTTTTGGGGTAAAGTGGAAGAATTTTCTTTTTTATTTTATTGAACATGAAATACTATATCGTCTTCTGGCAGCGATATTGTGTACATTATTACAAAGAAGAGTGAAAGTTGGTTGAGTTTTTTCTTGGTTATTGTTGTTGCTGTTTTAGTGCTATTTGGTTATATTTTTTTTTAGGGTGCGTTAAATGTCTCAAACTGTCTAATGTTTACATATATTGAGGGATACGAGGGTGGACATTAAATATTATTGTATATAACAAAACATGAAAAAATGTATTTATACGGACGACGGATAAAAAAAAACATTAAAAAGAATAAAATTATGGGAATAAATACAGAATGGGGTATTTTTTTATATTTTCATATAAGTGCGGATGGGAAAAAATGATATTCGAAATAAGCTTTATAAATTGTGGTGTACAGTAAAGAAAATTAAGATGAAATCACTTTGATATGGTCAGCCATTTACGAAAATAAGGGTACGAATGTATCAAAATATAATATATAAATGTACGCTATATGCGTATGGTAAAATAATATCCTCTTAAACCTCTCTACATCTTATACGTAATGATGCATAAAGCTGCGGGAGATTTAAACGGCTTCTCTCAACAGGAACCGGAACGTTGGAAGCCGAAAGTTCGATTCGTCAATTCAAATGGATTTCAATCAAATGACATTGACTATTAAAAGGACACATGGCTAAAACAATTTTAAGATTGTCCTGGTATCTAGTATACCTCCACGTGGTAACACCCGAGCAACGATTTGAATCATCGGCGAAATACTAGAGGCGAGGGCAGTACACTATAAATGAGCAATGAGCAATGAGCAGAACAAATATGGAAACTAATACCCCAGGGGTACACCTGTTGCTCAGGTAAATCCACCATCTTCGGAGGTCGGTCTCATGGATTCTGGGGGAGACCAGCCATTGCTATACTACAATTATTTTAACCAATCCCAAGACATGTTGGTGAATAAACAAGCTCAATCGAGTGAAACAGAAAAGGATAATTCACATCCCTTCCAGAGGAGTAACAAAGTGGCGTATTCTCCGATAAGAGGCGGTAGTCCCTCCATTGGGGCCAGCAGCCACAACACTCGTTCTACAAACGAAGAAAAGCTTCACAATGAATTGTGTAAAGCTAATATTGCATTGATTGAAGCCAACTGAATGTTACAATTGCAGGGATGCAGGAGCGTATGAAGACGCTTGAAAACGAAGTTAAAGCTCTTAAGCCAAAGGAGGACATCGATTCTACTCCTAACCAGAATACAACTCCACATGAGTATCATACGGATGAAGAAGAACTAGCTCGAGAAACTGAGTGAATTAGAGTTAAAGGTGGGAGAAAAAAAAAGGAGACGGAATAATACGCCCTCCCCACCTCAATTAAAAGATGATGTTCCAAATATTATCCAGAAACAAAAAAAAAATACCTCCACCACCACCAATAGTAATAGATGAAGTCAAAGACTACGATGTACTCTATGAGAAAATAAAAACAATAAATGCTACTGATAAGTTTAATGCAAAGGCGATGAATGGAAACACCATCAAAATAAACTTAGAAGATGCTGAAACATACAGAAAAATGACAAAAATGTTAAACGAAGAAAAACGTGCTTGGCACACGTTTGAAGATAAACAAACTAGACCAATTAGGGTCATGGCTAAAAACTTACACTCTACGTGTAAACCAGACAAAATAATTGATGACCTGAAAGCAAAAGGATTTAAGGCAACTGAAGCATCGATTAAGGTAAAACGGAGAGGCAAAGTACCTCTCAACATGTTTATGTTGACCTTCGATACTGATGAAGATATCGAAAAAATTTATCAAATTAAGTACATCTTGGGGTGTAAAGTGGTTATTCAGCTTCTAAGAAGATCTAAGCTTATACCACAATGTAAACAATGTCAAGCCTATGGGCATACACAAAAATATTGCAACAGGGAACCCAGGTGTGTCAAATGTTTACGTAAACATCATACCAAAGATTGTGTAAAAGCCCAAAATGTTCAACCTAAATGCGTTTACTGTGGAGAAAACCATCCGGCTAACTACAGAGGATGCAGCGTTGCTATTGAACTGTAAAACATCAAAAATAAGAACGTGATTGCTAAAAATCCAAGTTTATTCAGGAAACAAGCGGTTAAGATGAACCGACCCGAAGTAAATCGTAGAGTGTCGGGAACTACTCAATGACAATTTGGTAAAATGACTTATGCTCAAGTAATGATGAGCAACGGAAATCCAGGAAAAACTGCTCAAAATTACGATATAAGTCAAACACTTAAATTAATTTTAAGCAGACTAAATACATTTGATGAGCGATTACAGAAACTAGAGTACAGCACTAAGGGAGCCATCCCTAAACAGAAAAATGGCCAATGATCTTAGAATCTTATGTTGGAATGCCAATGGACTGATGTAACATCAACAAGAACTGCAAGTGGTCCTGGACACAGAAAAAATCGATGTATGTCTCATCACGGAAACACACTTCACTAGACAATCAATCATTAAATTTCAAAATTATCAAATATATCACACTATTCACCCTGGAAACCCTGCTAAAGGAGGTAGTGCTGTTATAATTAGAAATAGTATTCATCACTATGAGGAGTTAAAATATGAAACGGAAGAAATACAAGCAACTGCTGTTATTGTCAAATCCAAAAGTAGTTCTATTTGTATTGGTAGTATTTACTGCTCACCGAATCACTCAATGAAAGAAAAAGATTATCTGCAGTTCCTCAGTAAATTAGGAAAACGATTTGTACTTGGAGGAGACTTTAATGCAAAAAATGTCCACTGGGGATCCAGATTAACAACGACTAAGGGTAAAGAACTCCTAAAAGCTATCAGAAAATGCAGTTGTGAAGCCCTCTCAACTGGAAAACCAACCTACTGGCCAACTGATCCAAACAAAGTAACAGATCTGATTGATTTCTTCACAATAAAGAACATATCTGTAAATTATGTACAAGTAGAAGAAAGCCATGACTTAAACTCTGATCATTCACCAATACTTCTAACGTTAAGTGAAAAAATCATTCAGAAAGAAAGAAACCCATTCCTAGTAAATAATCACACTAATTGGGAGTGCTTTAGACTATCGCTAGAAGAAAAAATTAACTTAATGGTTCCATTAAAGACTGAAGAACAATTAGACAAAGAAGTTCACAAATTTGTAAACGATATACAGCAATCAGCTTGGGAAAATACTCCTGAAATTAAAACGAAAATCAAGGGAAACAATTACTCTATGGAAATTAGGGAACTCCTCGCAGAAAAAAGAAGAGCGAGAAGAGTATGGCAACAAACAAGGGCCCCCCATGATAAGACTCATTTGAGCAATCTCACTCAACAATTAAGAAGAGAGATCAAAGAATTGAAAGATGAATCAATCAGCAACTATTTAAGAAAATTAACTAATGATAACAGTACTGATTATTCTCTTTGGAAAAGCAACCAAAAGAATCAAAAGACCAATAATGCAGATTCCCCCAATAAAAATAGCAGGTGAGAAATGGGCTAGAAATAATGAAGACAAAGCTCGAGAATTTGCTGAACACCTCGAAAAAATACTCCAGCCACATGAAGACCAAACGTTGGGAGCCGAGATAATAACTGAACAAGCTGGGAAAGAAAGTAAAGAAATCCTACCCACAACACCAAAAGAAGTCATGCGTGAGATAAAAGCTAATATGAATACGAAAAAAGCTCCTGGGTATGATGTTATTACTGCAGAAATCTTAAAAGAACTGCCAAATAAAGCTCTGGTGAAACTCACCAATCTTATAAATGCAGCATTTAGAATCAAATGTGTACCAAGCTTGTGCACCACACATAACATCGTCTTATAGGCCAATTTCGCTATTGCCAGTTATGTCCAAAGATTAAATCCGATAATCGAGAGTAAAAACTTGATCCCAAATCATCAGTTCGGTTTTCGCAACCAACACTCAACAATTGATCATGTACACAGAATAACCAGTATAATTTAGAAAGCATTAGAGGAGAAAAAAGTCTGTTCAACAGTATTTTTAGACGTTGCACAAGCGTTTGATAGAGTGTGGCATGAAGGACTTAACCACAAGTTAAGGAATCTTCTACCAATGCAATTTGCTAAGATACTGGAATCTTACTTTAAAGATAAATTCTTCAGGATTAAGTTAGATGATACATTTTCTGAATTGAAAGAAATCAATGCAGGAGTTCCGCAGGGCAGTGTATTAGGGCCGGTTTTATACCTACTATACACTTATGATCTTCCTACATTAGAAAACAACACAGTGGCAACTTTTGCAGATGATACGGCGATCTTAGCTGTTGGAAAAAGCAACGAAGAATCAACACAGAAGTTACAATCAGCTATAACTCAAATATATAAATGGACAAAAAGATGGAGAATAAAACTAAATGAAGCTAAATCAGTTCACATCAACTTTACAAACAGACGAATCGAACATATTCCGATTAAAATCGGGAAATAATACCGCACAGAAAGAAATGAACTTACTTAGAATAGAAAATCCCATTTTTTAATTCAAGAAATTTATAAAATTTAAAAATAAATTAGTTTTTGCTCAATATAAACTAAAAATATTTGATTTAACTATATTTATCTTAAAATAAGAATCTAAAATAATTATAGAATCAAGAATTTAATATTTAAATTAAGAAATGTAATAATTGATTATCATTAACAAAACCTGACTTAATACAAGAAAGCGGTTTAATCAAGTTTACAATTTAAATTAAGAAATGTAATAATTGATTATCATTAAATTAACCTTGCTTAATACAAGAAAGCGACTTAATTGGCAGTACAATATTAAACAAAATAGTGGTTAAAATTACCATGCATTTTGTATTTCTAACCAGAAAGATTTTGCTTAAATCAGATCACTATTTTTAAAATGTATTAAAAATATAACTTGTATTTTTTGTAGACTTTTTTTTTTAAATAATGAAGCAAAACTTAAATTCAACATATTTATTCAGTTGCATGCAACATTTGTGCATATTCATGCATACAGAAAAAAATAATTTCGTTATCTATTCTATAAAACAAATCCCATATTTACTAGTTTAAGGGGGTTAATCAAGCCCCTTTATTAAATGGAGTGTTGGATCGAATAGGGTATTACATTTTGGTGTTTCATTCAATAGAAAATATCAATTCTTAAATCTACAATTATTTTCCTAAACGTATTATTTAACGCTATTGCAGGTTTCCATATTAAGGTAGGTTAATTTGTAGTTTTTTAGCAGTCCACTGATGATGACTGACAAATCGAAATATATGGACCAAATAATACATTTTTTTTTAAAAAAATTTGAACTTAATTTTGTAAGAATCAATTTTTTGCAAATTTTAAGCACCACTTCAACTTCCCTTCCTTTCTTCGACTTAGACTACAAGCTAATTACCTCAAAATTGTTAAAAATTATATATAAGTTTGAATCATAAATCTGTGTACCTAGTCGAAATTTTGTGATGTAAAATTTCTTTTTGTAAACATGATTGTAAATGATCACTATTTTCGATATTCGATAGTGTTCACGTCTCACTTTTCAAGAATAAAAATGTACACCTTATCGCTTATCAGTAATTGTCAATCAGATATTTGATAGTTCATTAGAAAAATTTCCATTAAAAGAAAATGTTAATTTTTTAAAATGAAAATTTTTCTAGTAAAATTATAAAATTGGTTTTGTAAAAAATCCTTATATTTATGCTCAAACTATCGTTTATATTCAAGGCACGCCGCAGCCGCTTGCTGTGATATGTATGTCCTTATGTTGCTTCAAATAAGCATTGCTTAGTTAAATTAAAAGAGAACATAATAAAATATTATAAAAACATATTTTAATAAACGAGAAGGGCCTAGTAAATTCTAGCAAAACTTTCTTAACTAATAACATATTTTAAATACAATTGCTAATATTTAGCAAGCTCTATTTAAAATTATTTATTAATTTAGCAATATTTCTAAATTACAGCAACAATTTTTTGCAATAAACACACACTCGCTTAGTTCTATAACGTAATGCTTTTAATAAGCAGGTCTTGCTAAACTTACGCATGCGAATCAATATTTTAAAACGGTTTTAAAACCGAAAATATTTATGATTTCAGACCTTCTTGTTCTGTTGAGTTGAGAACGTCCTAAGTGCTAGTTTGATTTTTGTGTTTTAATACATTTTTAAAGTTTCTTATTGTGGAAAAAGTGAGAATACATTTATGTAAGTATTAATTGTGTAATAAATTGTGTGTCTAAAATTTAGAAGTCTCGGCGAGCTCTTTAGAATTCTCGGCGCCTTCGGCGTAGTGAGTAATTTTTTTGTTGTGTATAAGTGGAAATAGTGGGGGTTTCCGAAATGCGATTTGAAATGCACATTTTGTAGAATACGAATTTTTGTGATAAATTACGTTTCATTAAAATCATAAAAATATTTAAATTCGGACCATTCAAACAATACGTATTAAAAATGCACGCAAGAACTACGTCGCATGCAGCTTTTCAAATGTCACTTCGCTAAATGTGCATTTTGCATTTCGGATGCATCCAGTGTCTATTTAATTTATAGTTTTATTTGTTAAAATTGTAATGATTCAAATATAAATATTTAATTATTTCAATGCGTAGTTTAAAGTGTGATGTTTTATATTTGATTAATTTGGAACAGCTTCGTCATTTTGAATAACATAAATTTGTACTTAAAATTGCAAAAATTTGGTAATAAACTAGTGACACTAAAAGCCTAACACTTTTTAATATATTAACATTTAGCTAACACTGAAAAACACTGCAAAAGGGCGCCTCAAAGAATTCAAAGATTCATCAATTCCGTTAAAGGCAAACGAGATAATTAATAGGTGACCTCTTTTGAAATCAGCGAATGGCAGTAGATTAGTAAGTCATTTAAAACTAAAACGAAATTTATTTATTACAATAATAACAATTATTACATCTTTTCAGATCTATATTGACTTCCTAATTTTATATCCGGGCTCAAATTTTTTCCTATTTAAAAAATGGAAAAATTTTAGTAAAAAAGCTTCTCTTACTCTTACCTAAGAAAATTAAATTTAAGGGAGTGTTTGAAGAGCTGAAGTCTCTCCCTTTCAGTCTCCGTTGGACACCGTTGAAATAAAATGCAACAACACTGCAAAAGGACGCCTTAAATAATTTAAAGATTCATCAAAAAATACATTAAAAGCAAACGAGATGATTAACAGCTGACATCTTTTGAAATTTATTTATAACTTAAACACAATTATTATAAATTTTCAGATCGATATTGGTTTTCAAATTTTGTAACCGGACTCAAAATTTTTGCTTTTTCAAAAATGGAAAAATTTAAGTGAAAAATTCCCCTAATCTTACTTAAAAAAGTAAAATAAGGGAGTGTTTGAAGTAGTTTACTTAAATAACTTAATATTTTATATTATATTTCTTTATGCTTCCTAAGTCAAACTATATTTTAAGCTCCTAATTAATCTAATTAATTAACATTAATTCTCTCCCTATTTCCAGACTATAAAAATATCAAACTTACAAAAATATCACATTTAACCACTACATTTGAAAGCCTGGTAGAAGAATAACCAGCAAGAAAACATCATTTTTTAACTTTTTTTAACTTAATGCGCCACCTTACAGCTTTTATTCGGGATTATTGCTAACGGTAATCAAATTTCTGTATTAGTTTTAATAAATTCATTTAAGATTTTCAATTTGGTGAATTTTGAAATGATTTATAGTCTTTATTATAATGTCATTATATTATAAGTATTATTGCCTTTATGTCCTTACTAGACTAACATTGTACATGATATGTGTATATATATATAAATATATATATATATATATATATATATATATATATATATATATATATATATATATATATATATATATATATATATATATATATATATTTATGTATATACATTGAGTTCCTATTATCTAATTAACATATTTTCTCTCTCTATTTTTAGACTACTTCAAAATTAAAGCCTGTTATAAAAATAACTAACAAATTCAATATTTGGAAACCGTAATACACAATTCAGCAACATTGTAATTATGTTGAGTTGTTTCATGTTTTCAATCATTTCAAACAACCAATATTTATGTATGACATTTAAAATATACGCATTTTTCAAAGACTTCTGATGAATATAAATGTCAATCTAGTTGTCCATCAGTGTTTAAAAATATATCATCATTCAAGCGACATTTAATCAAGAACCACGAGAATGAAAATAATACCTTTCCGACAAATTCGACAGTACCATTGATGTCTGAATCCAAAAATAATTGTGAGCTTACTGAGGTACACAAACCTTAATAATTCCAAAAAGGTTTTACAAGAAAATAATATTAACATAGAGCAATTTAAAAAAAAGTGAAAGACTCAGTGTTGGCTTTTGTTACAAAAATGTCTAGTAATAGTAATTTTACAAATACGCTACTTGAAACTATACTAAACCATCTGACAAAAGACGTATTTAAAGTGATATTTACCGGATGGCACAAAGTGTAAACAACCAGCGCTCTTAAAAAAAACTTTATTATAATTGAGGCTTTATTACTATAATACAATATTACTATAACTATTATTATAATTAGATTAATTTTATATTTATATTATTATAACATTATATTACCAAATATTTTATTATTATTAATATTATAGTTATGTCTATTGATTTTATATTAATTATTATTTTATATAAATTGAATTTGAATTAAAAACGAAATATACTGTTTTAAAAATTATATTATGCATTTTTATTACTACATAATTCTCATACTACAAAATACTCTTTTCCCAAAAATAAATATTTTCTTAGTACATATTTGACATATCAAGCTGCAGTTAAAATAAATTTTGGTAAAATTTAAAGCGCCTTAGTTCACATCCCAATTTCTATGCAATAATTGAAAATTTTTATCAAAAGCTAATTATGATATTTCTTAATTCAATTATAATTGAATTAAGAAAAAGTTTGCTTTTGATAATAATTTGCTATTAAATTTAAATCGGAATATTTGCTTTATTTGAGAAAGTGTAAGATTAATTTAATATACCTTCATCTAAAATCTAATTTTAATTTTACTTGAATTAAGAAATAATTTGCTTTTGATAAGGATTCCTATTAAATTTAAATCAAAATACTTGTTTTATTTGAGAAAGGGCAAGATTAATTTAATATAATTTTTGCTTGAATATAGATAACCCATATTCTATATTCAAGCAAGAATGATATCGAATTAATCTTACCCTTTCTCAAATGAAGCAAGTATTCCGATGTAAATTTAATAGAAAATTCTTATAAAAAGCAAATTATTTCTTAATTCCAGTAAAATTAAAATTTTATTTTAGATGAGGACGTATTAAATTTAATCGAAATTGTACTTCGCTTAAGCAAGAGCCACATTCTTGGCATAAATAATAACCATTTAAAAATAAATGATAAATTTAGCAAAATAATTCTAGATTTAAGAAATGATATCTTCCATTGAATTTAAAATGAGTTTCTTAAAAGAAGAAAAACGAAAATATATTATATTATTCAACCAATTTTTCCATTTAATCAAGGGGCTTGATTAGCTGAAAATCAAGGGGTAAAAATTATTAAATATAGCAAGTTTTGTTTAATAATAGCAATCTTTTTTTTCTGTGCGCATGCGAACACAGCTAAGTATCTCGGCATGACCCTGGATGCTAAACTATACGATGGAAAGCACACGTCAAGAAGAAAAGTGAAGAATTAAGACTTAAATACAGAAAAATGTATTGGCTGATGGGAAGGAACTCTTCTTTATCAACATACAACAAGCTTCTACTTTATAAGCAAATATTGAAACCGATTTGGACTTATGGTATTCAGCTTTGGGGTTGTACCAAACAGAGCAACGTAAATATCATCCAATGATGGTATTATCCAATGATGGTATATCATCCAATATGGTATTAAGGAACATCGTTGATGCACCTTGGTATGTCAGGAACAATGACCTTCATAGGGACCTTAAAATGAACCTCATCTTAAACGAAATCCAGGAAAAAGCACGGAGACATGAAGAAAGGCTCCGCCAACATGTGAACATTGAGGCAACTCAGCTCCTAAGCATCACAAATTTAGTACGCAGACTTAAAAGAACCCAACCTTTTGAGCTGGTGTGATTGTCAGTTTAAGCAGCATTGTGCTGATCTACAATCCACTACAAAGATATGGTTTACTTCAATTTACCAAACACTATGGAACGCCAATGCGAAGAAGCCATAGATTAATTTAAGTTAGTAAATTAAGTCAGAAACAAATTGCTCATTAGTCCAGGAGGAGTTGGATTCGTCAATTCAAATGGATTTCAATCAAATGACATTGACTATAAAAAAGACACATGGCTAAAACAATTTTAAGATTGTCCTGGAAGGAGCTCATTAATTTAAAGGACAAGTTTATTCAAGAGTCGAAAAGTGTGAATGCTCTAACAAATAAAGTTAATTCTGGGTTTGAGACACTTCAACATAATTTTGCTGTAAAGAAAAATTAATATTCCCGATCCTGAATTAGTTAAAACTGGTTAACCGATTGCTACTGCGCTATTTCTGATGAGAAGTGTTATACTGGTAAACAACTAACTTCTGCTATACTCAACTAGAACCCCGTTATAATTATACTAAACGAATCCGAAAGCTGAATATTTCTGGTCCATAATTTAAGGTTGCTGTGTACGAAGAAAATTGTCTGCACCGGCCTTGTGACACTTTAATTCGGCAATCCATCAAAAATGCTTCTATCCAATTTTAAATTTGTAAAAGCAGACAACTACAAATTATCGGATGCTTCTACACTCATCAATACTTCAACCAGCCACTTTAACAATAGTCTGCATATTTATTACCACAATAATAACGGGATGCGTTCAAAGTGTCGAGCTCTATATTCATCTATATTATGTAATGATTACAACATAATTATCTTAACAGGAGCCTGGTTAAACGCCACTCTTAATTCTAACAAATACTTACTTCCAGGCTACTCAGTATTCCGAAGTGATCGTATTGCGAACAACTTTAATATCAGTTTTAAAGGGGGTGGTATGATTGTGGCATTAAAATGTGACTTCGAATGTAAGCTGTGCTACTGACTCAGTTGTTGTCAAGGTTAAATGCGGTTTGTTCTGGTTGTTTGTTTTATATATCTATAAAGGGTTCAACGATTTTATTAAGAAGGAACTGATGCCAAAGTTAAGTGAAAATGATCAGGTTTTATTTGCGGGTGATTTTAATTTACCAAAAATTATTTGGAATTGCGTGGACGATGACTTTTTTGGGTCTTCAGTGCCAACTTTATGCTGGACATAGCTCTCTGGAATTAAATGACGCCTTTGCTAGCTTTTTCCAAAGTATTTTTATGGTGACTGGTAACACTTCTGGATTTTCAACTCTGACCACCCAGAAGGCTTTTATGATTCAGTTTAATACTAAAACTGGATCTGGTCCTGATCATATTCCGCTATTGATTTTAACTAAATGCGTAGATTCCCTGATTGAACCATTACTTCATTTGTTTAATTTAAACCTATCGAGTGGTTTACTCCCTGAGGTTTGACGCAGCAATCATTTATTCGACCTATTTTTAAATCAGGTAAAAGAAACGATATTATGTGCTACAGAGGAATTTCAATTCTATCTGTGATTCCTAAGCTTTTTGAATCTCTCAACCGGGATCTGCTATCTGCTCCAAATTTTTGTGATAAAGGTGTTAAATAAATTAATTAAAATGGGAGCTCTTGCGATTCGTAAGGTGTGCGAAAAGCTAAGGTCGTATTAAGAAGGTTTAAAATTTATACGGAATTTTGTTTGTTTTGGTGTCACGAAACCGTGGTCCGTGGTGAAAGAAAATTCGAGTTACTTCTATTGAAAATTTTTGGTAAAAATTGTATAGCGTATACGTCACAAAGAAAATTTGTTTTTAATATACCAGTGAAAATCTAAAACGGGTAGAAGTTGGCTTCAGTACAATCCGTTAATCGATCAGTCTCGATCGATGTCAATTATACAGTTTTGTGAGTAATAAGGGTATACTAAACGATATACGGTTTTGTACAATGGACACATTTTTCTGAAATAAGCTTTTACCAAGTATTCCGTTACCGTAATTTTCCGGTAAAATCATAACATTTAATTCTGAGTGAAAAGTGAAGTGCCTTATACGTGATTTTTAAATGGGTCGGAGTAAAAAGAAAAGTAAAGTGAACGGTACTCGGAGAAATGTTTGAAAAATTTCGTGAACATTTGGATAGTGAATTTTTGCAAAGCGGTAAACACTATTCGACAACACAAAATATTTCTGGTGTGGGCAAACAAAAAGATTACGAACAACATTTAAAGGAGAAAATAAATCGAGCTTCTGAGACGAGAAAACGAACTTCTTCGACGAACACCTAGTGCAACAACTACTGTGGATGGGTCTGAGGCGTCTTCAAGTGGATCATTATTAAGCAACTGACAAGTGGATTGCTGATGTAAACGAAGCCGCGCAGGGTGGAACGAGGCATAGAAGTCGTTTACGCAAAAAAGTTGTTATGTGGTACAGCTAAACAAAGTTTGCGAACAACTAAAGATGTTAGTACATGGGAGAAATTGTCTCAATTTTTACTAAAGGAGCTCATAAAGGTGGATATGAAGATGACTAAGCGGAAAAAATTATCCAACGAAACATTTCGCAGTTATTTGTTAACGTTGGGCTTGATGGAAATATCGATGATGCTTCTTTAATTGATTATTACATATCAGGGATTAACGACGGCATGGCGAATAAAAGAATTTTGCTTGGTGCTAAAGATATAGCTGGCCACATTTCGCTGAATTGTCCAAAGGTGGTGCATAATTGAAGGGGAATAATTTTGGTTACAAACGATCTGAATGAAATTTCTATCGGAATTATGGCACTTAAAAACTATTCTTCAACTGGTGCTCCTAGTTTTGAAAGCCTAATTTCAACATTTAGAAGTGCGGGTTCTAATAACTTGAAAACTTTAGGACGTTTCTTTTCAGATGTGATGATTGATGGTGAAGTTTAAAGTACAACGTTTCACATTGTTGGCGATGATGTACTGACGGTAGATATTATACTGGGAAAGGAGTTAATTAATCCAAAGATCCCCATTTTAACACCACACCAAAATTGTTCTTACTGACGAAACACCGGTGGCGCAACGTTGTCGTTGACTGTTACCACTAGAATTGGAAGTCATCGTATGTCCGAGTAAATGAAGTTTCGCTAGTCCGATCTTATTGAACAAGTGGGATGGTACGAAAAGGCTGTGTATTGATTACTGTGTTGGATTGTTCGAGTTCCTGAGGGTTCCATTTGGGGTATGTAATGCTGCAGCCATATTCCAGCGGTATATCAACAATGTTTTCGCCCCGCTCAGTGCAAAGAAGATAGTCTGCATCTACATGGATGAATAAGTGGTGCATGCGAGCAGTTTAGTGGAAGAAGTTGAAAGGCTCGCGTTAGTTCTGAAGATGGGTGAAGATAACGGACTTCAAATTAAATGGAGCAAATCCCAATTTCTTTGCAAAACTGTGCAGTATTTTGGATTGGAAGTGGGAAATGGCACTATTAAACCATCAACAAGAAAAAAGAAGCCGATTAGTAAATTTCCGAGATCGGCTATACTGTGAAAATTTTGCAGAGTTTCTTAGGCTTAACAAGCTATTTCCGGAAATTTGTGGAGGGTAACGCCATTATTGCGAAACCAATAACAGATATACTACGGAGAGGAAATAGAAGAACAAGCATTCGCAAAATTGAAAGAGAAGTTACTTGAGGAACCTGTATTACGAATTTACGCAGTGGTGGCCGAAACTGAGCTATACACGGACGCTTGCAAGATAGGTATCGGAGCAATTTTGCTCCAAAAGTCAGACGAAGACAACAGATTCCATCCAGTCTTTTATTATAGTAAGAAAACGACAAAGGCGAAGGAGAACTATAATAATTATGAAATAGAAGTCTAGGCAACTACTTAATTTTGGGATTTTAAAGCCACTATGGAGAAGCAGGAGCTGACTTCCAGGATTGCCGGATGGGCTCTTCAATTGCAAGAGTTCAGTTTCAAATTGGTGCATCGTACTGACTATTTAAAGCAATCTTATTACAAGAATCAGAGCTGCACAGCGTCAAAACTACGCACTAAAACCGATATTCGAGCTGTTACAATCATGTGACTTCGATGATTACACTATTAATGATGGTCTTCTTTTTAAGGTGGTTAATGGTAGCCTTTTGCTGGTGGTTCCAAGAGCAATGAAACGAGAAGTGATTTCAGCATACCATAAACAGGGTCATTTTGCAGGAATAAAAACAACGGAACTCATAGAGCGTGAATACTTTTTCCCGAAACTAAAACCAGAAGGCAATAAGGAACTGTGTGCATTGCATTCTGACCGAAATCAAAGCCGGTAAGAAGGATGGTTCGCTAAATCCATTACCAAAATCAGAAACACTACTAGTAAATTACCACATCGATCCTTTGGGTAGCCTAACGGCTACTAGAAAGTCACATAAATACATCCTGTGCGTAATCGATGGTTTTTCTAAATTTGTTTGGCTTTATCCGACGAAGTCCGTTACTACCAAGGAGACAAGGCCGAAGCTGGATATACAGAAGACAGTATTCTGAAATCCAGAACATATTATCACTGATCGGGGAACTGTGGTTACGACCTCAGAATTTGAAGAGTACTGTAAAAAACATAAGGCATTCGAAGATAACCACCGCCAGTGCACCAACTGGGAACGGGCAAGTAGAGCACATTCATCGTTAATTATTCTAGTCCTAATTTTATTTTATTTTTATTTTTTTCTAAGATATATATATATATATATATATATATATATATATATATATATGAATATATATATATATATATATATATAAATGTGTAGATATACCAAGTTAATGGCATTTTCTAGTCAAGTATTTAACATTGTGAGGAAACATGGTCAGGTAGACGTTATCTACGCTGATTTCTCTAAAGCTTTTCAACAAATTAGATGACTGCAATTTTAATTCGGAAACTGGTTGATTTCGATTCCTATTTCATTCCGATTGATTGGATTGAATCTTACATTTGTGAACGTAAGCAATATGTAAATATTTCAGAATGTAAACCTTTCACGTATAATGTACCATCTCGCGTTCCTCAAGGCAGTCCCGTTACTTTTATAATTTTTTGTTGTTGTAAATTGTTTTAATTTTTGTAAGTATCGAAGACAATAAAATTTCTACAAATATTAATGCTTTTATCTGAAATTAACATTAACACACAGTCTTTTAATTGTAATAAGTATAAATATAAAGCAATGTCATTCTCCAGGACAAGGTTATCTTGTGTTGAGGCCATATATTTTATCGAGTGAACAACTGAGCAGAATTTATTTCATGAGGAATTTGAATTTAAATTTGCATATTGATCGTATAATTAACAAAGCCTAATCTACGTTGGGACTGATTAAACGGTACGGTGGTAAATTTCTTGACCCTTATAAATTGAAATCACTTAACATTACTTATGTTAGATCTGTTTTGGAGTAGTGTTCAAAAGCAGTATGTAATGTATGCGTTTAGAGGTCCTCCATCGTCGGAGCAAAGAGATTATGTTGTCGAATCATATAAAAATTGGCTTCTATTACTTAATTTGCAGAGTTTGGCACAAAGGCTTTAGGCATCATGAGTGAAAATTTGGCCGGGATATTCTTTGCTCGACTATTGACTGCCCTCAGTTACTTGGGAGATTTGGCATTTACGCTCCCCACAGAGCTTTAAGTTTGCGTTGAGGATTTTGACGTGTCTATAGAGAATTTTTTATGAAGCGGTTACTTTAAACTTATTTATGCAAGAAAAAATAGTTTTATTGTTTACATTTTGTTTAATTTTAATGTATGTACTTGTATGGGAGTGTGAGTGTTGGTTTGGCGTCTACTGGAGGGGGGGGGGGGCAGCTCGGTAACCTTCCAGTGTAAGGGGTAACCTGTTCATAATTCGCAAGTGTACGTGCTGCCTCCTCGTGGCAACCACTGGTAACTAAGGCCCTTTGGCCCAGGGTAAAGTACGGCGCTAAAGGAGAAAACTTTGACAAAAAACCCTAATCTAAGGTGGAACAGCATATGCCGATGGATGAATGGCTGATACCAGGCACCCTCCAGTTTTATTTAGCCTTCCTGTAGTAAAGCTGGGTGACCTACAGGCGATTTGCAATTCCCAGCAACTCGTAAGAGTTAAATCAAACGGAAGATGGGGCAGGGGTAGGAATATATGGGAGTGGGACAGCCCTCTCAAAGTCCTTGAGCTCCAATGCTACCGTCTTTCTAGCGGAACTACATGCTGTAGTAAACATCTAGGAGGGAGAGCAATAAGGCCAGATAGTATGTATCACGTACCAGCTGGCAGTATTATCAGGTTTATAAAGAGACTGAATAATGACTGGACGGATGATTAAGCAGGGTCCAGCACAATAGATCTTTAAGTGGCTGATCGCCAACATGGCCCTCCAATAATAATAATAATTATAATGTGAGTCTGAGTAGCCATTGGGAATAATCGTTAGCTCAACCTCCACCTCGCTTTACAACTCAACCTAAATGCAATCCTAAACACAACCGCTAAATCAACCGACAACCAACCCATCACTCAATCACCAATTCAACCCAAAATCAATTTTCAATCAACCCTTAACCTAGCCCCAAATCAACCCGCAAATAATTAATAATTTTAAGCTAATTCAATCAAAACTCAACCCCAACTCATCCTTGAACTCCACTCGAACTTAATCTACAACTTAACCCAAAACTCAATGTTCAATTCAACCCCTAATCTAATCTCCATCCCTCTTTACCCAACTCCGTACTCGACAATAATTCAATCCTCACCGCATCCCTCAACTAAATTCCCAAATCAATTCTCAAATCAACACGGTCCGAAATACTACAAGAGCACATGAGCTCAACTCAGAACAATTCAATTTCAAAGTCAACCCCTAAATAAATCCCCAACTGAAAGGCTGAATCAACCCCAACTCGATCGAAAATTCAGGCGTCAAGTCTACCCCAAACTCAACGTCCTCCTCAATCTCCAAATCAACATATTCCGAATGTATTTCATGGGTACATGAACTTAACTCAAGCTAACTTAAAACTCAATCCACAACTCTCCCCAAATAAATCCACTACTGAACCCTCAGTAAACCTCAACTCAACTCCAACTCAACTGTCAACTCAACTCTCAACTCAAACCCAAACACAACCCCTAAACCAACACAGTCCAAATACTTTTGTTTCTTTGAACCCAACTCAATCCTACCGTCTTCCCCCGAAAAAAGCGCCCAGGCGTTGTATTCGGGAATACAAAAATTCCTGACTTTCTTAAAATGAAAAAATAATTCAAATAGAACGCCATCTCGAATACAACGGTATCTCAGTTATTTATTGTTTTTTGTTAAATATAATGTACTCAAAATCAATCAAATCTCAAATTCAATCAAGCTTTAATCCGTAGTAATCGTTTAACCTTAAAAGAGTTACATGCGAAGCGCCGAATTCGTTATATAAATTTTGATTAATAAAAACGCCATTATTATTCAACTCGATAACAGTGATCTTAAGGTTTTATACTTTTGCGAGGGCTAAAATCTCGACTCCAGTTGACGTTGAATGTCCCAGTTGTAACTTGACCTTATCCTCTTCATCAAAAAGGTCGCCCGTTTTATCGTCGATTACCTTGATGACGTTTACAATAATATTATTTAGTCATGTAGTAAACGATTCCAAGTTATTTGTACTTTTTTTAATACATTCGAAAAGTGATGTTGAATTCTTCTCAGGCCAGAGCCAATTGCTTTCCCCGATTGTTTCGAAATAGTTTTCTCCATCATCCAATAAGGTAGAAAACTTTTCTAGCCAGTGAAGCATATTAAAATCATCGTAGATCATTTTTAATGGAGGATGTAATTTATTTACCGAAAAGGATTTTGTCGCCCCAATACCACATATAGCAAAGGAATTTACTATATGTTCGGAAGTAAAAGACTCAGTCCAGTTTGTCACCCAATCTGAAACAAGTTCATAATTAGGTATTTTAGGGTTGCCGGTTTTGGTTTGCATTTCCTTCATGCTAATGGCTTTTGATATGTATTCATCATACGACGTACTATAAGCGGCTTGAAATGATCGATTTATGGCTACATCTAATGGTTGTAGTATGTTGGTCAAATTCGGAGGAATAATTTTTATAAAAATGTTGTAGTTATGTATTTCTTACTGTCCTTTATTTTTAAGTGTGATCCATACGAATCTATAAGTAAAAGAACCGGTTCTCTAAATAAATTAGTTTCGGAACATTTTATAATAATATTGTTAATATATCGTTCAAGCATGTCCACGCTCCACATCCCGGTAGTATTTACATCGACGAAACACTTGTTATTCGTTTTTGGATTTTTTTTTTAAATTTGCAAAAAGTAGGTGTGGTTTAAGTATTTTCCCATTTGCAGATATTGCAAAAGTTACAGTGAACCGTTTATGCGATGAACTCACTTTACGCAATAATACGTTCCGAGATCTCTTTTCGGTGATCGTGCTTCTTGCTGAAGACTCAAAGTACCTGGGCCCTTGATCAAAGTTTATTATATTGCCGGATTTAATATTTTTCAAATCTATCAAATTAAAAATTGTCAAATTATTTCGCCAGAGTTAGTCGGCAGCAACCGCGAAGACGTATGACATCGGCTGAAGCCTTAAAGTTTTCATAGCCTTTGTCAGGATATTTTATTTCTAAATCGTCACTAAGTTGCTTGGCTTTAAGCTGTAATATTTATCTTTAACTGTTAAACCTTGAAAATTACGAGTTTGTATATCCATTCAATTAGTAATGATTCCATTTCTGGAAATAGTTCTTTATGTCCACCATGGATGGTCGAAGTTGTGGGGTTTTCAATACTTTCAAGAAGTAAATGTTTATTTTTATACCACCCCCGGATTGTTGAAGATGTTACGTTGTATTTTTTTGCTAATGCCATAAATCCGTACCCAGCTATATTTGCCCTGTACTCGCTGATTACATCGAGTTTAAATTTTAATGTATAAGATTTTCTATTTTGTGACATTTTCTAAAATTAAAGTTAACGATTTGTTTACTGTATTTTATTATTATGTATTTATTAATTATACCTTCGCAATAATATATTAAATAATAATTGTACTATCAAAGACAATTAATTTTAGCAAATTTTTATATATTCGTATATTTAATTTAATCTAAAAAGTAAAAAAAAATATGACAACACACACCACTTTATTTTGAGGTTATATTTTGTTTGCATCGTTTACGTTTTGTTTACTTCTGTTGGCAGCAGTGGCAACACTAATCTACTAATATATAATTCACAGTGTGCGGCCGTAACGCTTTTCTTATATTTCCAATTTAGATGCTTGAATTTTATAGATGAGTAGTCCGAGTGATATAGGTGGTGACTTTTTAACAAGGAACTTCGAATAGAAAATGTTTCGGGTTCGATGCTCATCGAAGTACTTATTAATTTTAATAATTTTTTTGCCTGTAACAGTATTTCATTTTTTCAATACGAATTGAAAAACATAAAATTTTATATTGTAAGACAATGATTATAATGTAATATGTAATAATACATTTTTTAAAACTGTAATGTACATTTAGGCTGGTACCGAAAATTATTTTTCGATATTCAATTTTTTCCAATAAGCTTTCGGGTTCGATCCTCACCAAGAACGTTTTGCATTATTTTTTTTTTTTCATTTTATAACGGCATTTCATTACAACATAACGAATTGAAAACTATATCCTCTTTATTAAATAATATACCCAGTGTGGAGCGAGACGCTATATGTATAATAATACACCCCACACACTAACACTACTACAAACTAAATGCACCAACACCTCATTGTATCAATATTTCGCGTATAATACGGCCCGCTGTAAATTTCAGCTAAGTGAGCCTTTTTTAATTCGTGGAGCCCTTTCGATGCAATCATGACCATAGGAATCATTGTAAAATTAGTTTCAAATACTCATATACGAGTAGGTATCGGGTGTGTTTATAAAAATAAGAAACTGAAATTTATTTTATTTCTTCAATTGTTTTGTTTAGTTCTTATGTTTTACGTGTGAATAAAGTGTTAAAATTGTGTCATTTTATTGAATTTAAAGATAGGTTTTTATTATTGCACTAACGTGTGAAAAATTAGAGCGAAACTTTCAGACGTTGTGTAAATAGATTTGTTATATAGACCTTAATAAATGTAAGCAATATTAAAACTTTTGAAATGTCAATGTTCCCGAAAAAGATTAAATTATTTAAATTTTACTTTACATGAGAAATCAAAATTTTAAACTTTTTAACTAGAATGGAACGAGAAACTCCGGAAGGACGGAAATTGCGTTTGAATTGTGAACGTCAACTAAGGTGGAGAAATCGACAGTCGCAAGAAGGTCGTCAACGCAATAAAGAGCAAAAACGCCAACGACTTTTAAATAAAATGCCGGGAGAAGGCATAATTCGCAGAGCTCAAAATGCAAATCGGATGCGAAGATCGAGAGCCGCTGGGAATTCATCGATTTTTGATCATGAAACCTTCCGAGACAATGAAATTAATGCTCACAGTTGTGGGGTGATGAATGTTGAATGTCGACATTGGCATTCTCTCAATTTTAGTGCTGAAAAATCGTCGGATGGAAACTTCAAATTTTGTTGCCACAAAGGAACTGTATTGCTTGAAACTAGCTGCCAGCAAATGCGACAATTTCCGTTTCTTCTTCATGAGCTTCTCAGTAATCCTCATCACCCACATTTTCGAGCCTTTCATGATAACATTCGATCGTACAACTCTATGCTTGCATTTGCTTCAATGGGTGCGCAAATTCATCAGTTTCAAGGACGAGGCCCTTATGTTTTTCGCGTTCACGGTCAGATCTATCATCGTACTGGCCACATGCATCCAGCTGAAGGTGAGCAACGACAATATGCTCAGCTATATGTTATCGACTCAGCTATGGCGAATCAAGATCGCATGAATCATCCTGCTAATTCGCGATTGAACGCAACTATTGTCAGCGCAAACGCAACTATTGTAATTGCAAAATTCACTTTCACGTGATTAAAATAATTTAAAAATGTGAATACTTTTATGTTACGCCTGGGAGAGGGAGGGGTTTTGAAATATGTTACGATCTTTTAGGAAGGGGAAGTAAGGGGTATAAAAAGCAAATAAATATGTGAACTACTATATATTGAGTTTTCAGAAACTTCCGTCAGTTTTGACGGGTAATTACTAGTATAAAATAAAACACAGTTCAGTGGATGTACAAGGAAGGAGTGATTGCATCATCTTTTAAATAAAAACAAGAGATGTGATGTTTCATCTAACTCATAAAGAATAAAGGCGAACATTAGATTTACAAAGTGCATTTTTAATTAATAATATAAATTTAAGCTACCGGAGTGGTAACAACTTCGTTTGTGTATAGATATTTCCCTGCAAACTTTCAATTTTCCCAACATTATATTCAGGATCCATTCATTTTTCATATTTCACGAGTTTTGTAGAAATTAATAAGTATTGCTTAAAGGATTTAATGTACATTTTTTTAGAAGATATTTCACTAAAATTTAAAAATAATGGTAAATACTTCGTCAATTAACGCGTAGGCGTTGTATTCGAATAAAACGCAGAGTAGGTGTTCTATTTGTTTATAACCATGGGCGCTTTTTTCGGGGGAAGACCGTATTACGACCTCTAACTCGACACCCACTTCACCTTCAACTTAACTCCAAACTAAACTTCCAACTCAATTTTCAAATCAACGTGGCCCGAAAAAACTCAACTAAAAACAACTCAAGCTAACTTCCAACTCAACCCTCTGTACAACCCCAAATAAATTCCCAATTTAACCACCGATTCCTACTCAACTCAATCCCACCTCAGCTGCAACTCAAGCCGTAGTCCAATACCAACTATCTTAATCTGCAACCCATCGTTTAAACTAACCAAAAACTAACGCCCAACTCAACTCCCAAATACTAAAGCTAACTCTAATTCAACCGTCAATTTAACACATAAACAAATTCCTTGCTAAACTGTTCACTTAACTCTAACCCATCCCAACTCAATTCCAACTCAACCCGCAAATGGAACCCAGCTCAACCCTCAACTGAACCGCAAAAAATTCCAAATCGAACCAGCTGTCTTCGAGATACCATGGGTACAAAGAGGCATCGAGGTATCTAGAGAGACGGATGGACTCATTGATTGTCGACTTTTAGGGGTAAAACATTATTACTGTAAAATGTTTTTTGTTAAACTCTCAAAAATTAGCCGGATATGTAGAAAGATGCTATCGAAATAAGCACATAGCTGAACAAACCATGTCGATAAATTGCCAGGTCGCCGAGTTATGAGCAGGATATTTAGCTTTACTTTAGCTTAGACTAATGAGAGCTAATAATAATGTTTATACTCTGACTAATAATTTTGGTTGGTTTTGATTATGTTTTTAAAATCCTACGATATTGAGGCCGATATTGAAGGTAAATTTGTTGAGTGAAATTTATCGATTTACTTAGGAGTAATACTTATTTATTAAAGATTTTCATTGGCCCGACGCCACTCAAATATTACTATTTTTTTATGATGACATATTTTGTGCGACAAAATTTTATCAAGCGCTCATGATTTGCGCAAAAACGAAGCAACGAATAAAAAAATTTATTCAAATTACGGTCCCACCCATGCAATTTCCAACAAAGAAATGTTTATTCAACAAAAAAGAAAAAAATTTTTTTTTTGGTTCTTGTCGTATATAGTCAAACCCGATTTTCCGCATTTGTTTATCCTCTACAGAATCTCTAGATACATATCCCAAGGATTGTGGATAATAACTGTGTATATCATACATCTATAATTCTTCTGTTGCGATGTTATCAATGCAAAACTCAAAATATGTGACACAAATACACAAAATCCATGCTGTATGTTTGCTCGTATAAAAGTGTACGGCAAATGGTATGTATGGTACATATAGACACAGTGTACATATAATGATGAAAAATTAAAATTTTCCAGTTTTTTGTGCTGATTTTCTTTTCTAAACAAAACAAAAAAAAAAAAAAAACTTTTTTGGTTTCAAGAAAATTGAAAATAGTAAAATTATTTTTTTTCGTTCGTTCGTTTCGTTCGTTTGAGCTTTTCAGCATAATATTTATGTGTGCTTTTGCGAGAATATACGTCGTACAAGTATATTATATATGTACGTATATGCATATACGGCGGGGGGGAGGGGGAGGTGGGGTGCTACTTGGAATGAGATGCTGCGGGGGATTTTATATTTAAATAATATAAAATCGATATCACATTCGACGTTTTTCGACATTTGGGTGAATAAAATTTCATATCAACAGCAGAACTTTGTACTGTATACTATAGTGTGTATATGGTGGTGTATGATAAAAAGTACAAGTACACAACGATTATAATTAAGTATGAGATAAAAAAAGGTTTTAGAATTTTGCTACGCTACCTAATATTATAATATGCTATGTATTTTGGTTTGCTTTTGACTGTATTAGTGTTTTGTGAATTATTAAGCAGCGCAACATGTGATGAACTCAATTTTCTTTGTTTAGCAGAAAAACAATGCGAATTCTTTGTTGCTTTGCACTGGACAGAGATGGACGACCTACAAACTTCAAATCAATAAAAAATACATTTATGATTTAGTTGCCTGCACCATCTGCATAAACAAAAATATAAAATAGCAATGCAAATACAAGAAGTCGAAGAAAAGTGGAAGAAAGTTTTTTGACTATATAAAATTTCGTCTGTATATGAACCAATTTGATGTTAGATTACTTTTATATACTAATATTGCACACTATAATTCTAACGCCCATGTTTATATCATGCGAATATTAGTTTTGGCCTCCCTCATTCTTCCGTTTATGTACAGGCATTTAACTAAAGTAAAATGTCATCCATTTCTGAAGAAATTTAATCTCACACTATTGACATATTTAGGACAGTTTTTGTTCTAAACTTACATATTTATATTATATATAGTTTATCATTAAAATACACAATAATTCTTGGAAAAAACGCGTTCATTTTCCGTTCAAGTGGAAAATTTGATATGACAACAATAAATATATTTTTTCGACTACTAATAACGTATTTAAGTTTTTGAAGATTTGTTTGTTATGGTGAACTTAAAGAGTATCACAAAATAATTTTATTATTCTTCAATATTTTTAAAATAGCAGTTAATGAAAAGTTTCAGTTCAAGTCAGTAAAAAGTCGATACTACAATAGTATTATAAGGTGAAAAATATGACAAATCAAAAAAAAAAAATTAAGTCATGTTTTAATTTTATGATTTTTTTGTTTTGAGTGTAGCATACTAATTAATTTTTTTTATGAAACATAATCTTTCTTGTTGTTGTTATTTTTGTCTTTTAAGATACAGGATGTATGGCTTACTATAGAATTTCATTTCTTCCTTTTCATTTGTTTCATCCTAAAAATTCAGCAAGATGTTAAGTTCTCGGCGGCACCACAGGCACATTGGATAGCTTCTGTAAAGCAATGTAGTTGAACAGTGGATGCGTTTGGCTGCATCACATGACATTTCAGTGTTAATCTGTTAAGTAAATGTAGTTCTCTAAGATCCCGGCAGATCAAAAATGCAAGAACTGAGAGTACCGTACGCCTCCTCGTTGTCTCACGATGATTGTTTGTTTCGGGTACATTAAAGCTAAGGAAATCTTGAACCGGATGCCAAAATGTGCCTAAAGTCTTAATGTAACCGCTATCCTTGATACTTTTGCTTTGATTTGTTGAATCTCAGAGAGACAGTTTGCACCTGTAAGAAATGTGCCAAATGTGTCAGTGCGAAGTCAATAAATGTTGATATTTGTATCCGGATCGTTTCGCCATAAAATACACTGCAAGACTTCACGGAAGCGTCATAGGCGATGCGATGCAGAGTTTAGTTGATGCGCTCTTTGATGAAGCAGATTAACTAAGCTCCGTATTTCCCCACTTGAGATCTTCTTTAATGAACATTATCTATACTAGCTCTTGTTGTGAATTTTTATTTAAATTTTTTTCAGTTCTTTGCAACCAATATTTGGCTATTTGTAGTGTATCTACTAATACGGATGGATGTTTTGAAAGTAGTATAGGGATACTACAAATTTTCCCTTTTGGTTTCGTGAACATGTTTTATGAAAAGTTCTAAATATTTTTTCGTTGCTTCTTCATTAAAAAATTTTCAATTTCAAAAAGAGTTCCTTTAGCTGGCTATTTAGATTGAGGTTTTCATGAACAGAAATGTAAGAGACCTGGTTGATAATGCTGGAATTTGAGTTGTAAAGCAAAGTCGTTCGTTATCGAATTGATTTGCGAGCGACTATCTAGTCTTCAATTACTGAAATTAGAGCTGCAGCCAGAAAAACATTAACGGAATTGTTTAATACCGGAGATTGTGGATTTTTAAATGGGGCTTGAGTCTTTTGGGGCACCATTTAATTTATTTGTTCTGATGATGTGGTGAACCGCGAGAACTAACTTGATATGGTTAATAGACAAATTTAAACGTTTAATATCACGAAGGCACCCCGGCCTTTAACTGAACAGAAATTTTCTATATCAAAAAATTCGATGAATGCGAAAGTTTTACATTTTCACCCTATAACTGCTTTCCTGAATAAAAAGTTACGTACTGAATAAAGTCAATCTAAATGTGCCTCCAGGGTTCGAGACAGTCTAAAAGTCTTTACGGATTGAAATAGTCGACCAGAATTTGAATTTGGGTAGTTTACACTGTCTTGGTTTATGCCAAATTTTAGCAAAGCCAGGCAGATGCAGATTAATCTGGGAAAGATTAAACATTATCTCGGATAAGAGAATACCAAATACGAAATGAATGGCTTGTTGTTGATTAGGTGATGAGAGCAAATGAGATGGAAGCTCTGTTGGACAACGAGAAGTGCCAACAGCTAGGTGGACATTTTCTATCGGAAAACAATCGTCTTGATACTTCATGAGATAATATGAGTTAATTTAGTTGATTGGATTTAACTAAGGCGAAAAATCTTAAAGGAACGGCGAACGTGAGGCTTTTGCTAAAAGAAAGTCTAATAGCGGTTAAGTGGCTTTCGTTAACTGAGGAGCAATCAGTTGGTTATGCAAAAATCAAACTTGTGTGCCTTTATCATTACCGAAGGCTGAATCTATTTGTTTATCGGATGTATGCAAATAGTTGATATGGATGAGGCGACTTCAAAGAAGACCGGCATTGACAAAGACTGGTCCAAACCCACACCATACAAATTACTATTTTGGCTATTGACAAAGCGATAGATACTACTGAGGACCTCTTACTGAGGTCCGTCAGGTCATTTAAAAGGAGTTTTTTAGAAATTTTAGTCTATTTTGGGCCAGACGGGGAAAGGTGCAAAGAAGATGGAGTACTGTCTCTTCCTCTTCCTCGTCTGCGCAACTGCGACAGTAGTCATGTGAGAAGAAACCAAGCCTACTCCGACAACAGTTCCGACCTGACGTCGCTGGAGTGAGATCAGCTAATTAGATCTCACCAAACGTAGCTTTGGCCAGACCTGCCGTGTTATTACACATCAGGTAGTATTTGATAATACCATTACCACTCACCAACTTACTAGCTGCTTCCTGAAGTAGTAGTTTACATGATACAAAGGCATTTCAATATTCTTCTGCTATTTGTAACATGGCCTGTGGTGCCAAGTCCTCGCAAGCTCATCGACTTTTATATTCCCTGTACTATTGAAATGCTCTGGCACCCATATTAGATGGCTGCTGAACTGTGAGACATTTCTGGAATAGTTCCAACGTGAGGAGGCGTGATTGAAGCGCTTTAATTGCAGCCTAACTATCCATAATTTGTGAATATCACTGGCTCATATTACATTATACCTCAACCATCCCTTTATTACGTTACTTCGAGCTTGAAAAACGCTAGAATAGTCGGACGGAAGGAGACGTTTATCCGAAGTTCCTCACAGAAAACCCTACCACCGACTTCCCATCCCTTCCCATCCATGAAGAGGTTTATAAATCCTGGTTTCCTCTCTCTAAGGAATCACATTTCGAAACTTTACATTAAAAGATAATGGCTTGATGATAGTATATAATCGATATTTTTATAGGAATATCTTTGTTACACCGAATAGATGAGTACCCTGCATTATTAAAGGCCCACGTTGAGACGGATCTCAGTCGTATGGTAGTATAAGCTGCCTACTTTTTCCCCAAGATGTCTAAAGGAGTCAGATGCAGCAAAGTCTCCAGTGTCTGGTGGATGTGCTCTTCAGTGCACCGCAACTCCACAGAGAAGCTGTTCTCTGAACTTTCATCAACTGTTTTTGGTTCACATTTTTGCCCAGAGCAGGCCACCAGACGGTTACTCCGTACAATAGAATGGGTCTAACTTCTGCGCGATGTTGAGCCAATGCACGAGTTGGGGATTCAGTCTCCCAATGGCAATTTTGCAAGATTGTAGCGTTTCCATAGCTTTCTTTACCCTTTACAAAATGTTAGGCTTCCAATTTAATTTGCTGTCCAAAACGAAACCCAGATACTTCGCTTTATCTATAAAGGCAAGCAGAGACCATTTAAAATGGGAGGATAGTAGGTTTATATTTCCCAGAGGAGAGGACCAATTAAGTTTTGTGTGGGTTTGCATTTATCGAACAGCCATTGGCTTATGTGAATATAATGCCCAGGACATTTTGCTTGAGTTCACTAAGGATTCTGGGATATTTACCACAGGTACCAATAGTAAAATTAACCGAAAAACCAACCATCTTGAAGCCACTGCCGTCCGGTTTTAGCAACAGGTTACTAATGGCCAGATTTCAAAGTAAGAGGGGCATTACGTTACCTTGCCGTGCGCCTCTACTTACAAATATTCTAGCGGAGGGCTCGCCGAATCTGGAATTGATTTAGTGCCTGAGTGAGTACAGAAATATACAGAAATGGTTACCATTGCATATGCCCCTATGCTAGAAAGATTATTCGATGAAATATATAAGCGAATGGAGAGCTGCCTCCACAGATCTAAACTTTTTTCCGCCTTAGGTATGAATATAGCCTTCACTTCATTTCATTTGTTGGGGCTGTGAAAAACTTTTAGGCTACTTCTAACCAGAAAATGGTAAAGTCCTTAGTCTGTTTGATATCCGCAGGAATATGATACCATCAGGTCCTGGCGCCTTATATAGATTAAAACAATTTATCACCCGCATAATGTTCCTTCTGCTAATAATTTGACCTACGAGGCTACTTGCGCTGTTATGTAGCAGGCACAAATTCGAAACACGCCGGAAAGTATGTCTCCAACAGAAATTCAAACGATTCCGCGCTAGTTTATTGGCCCATATACCACCCGGTCACCCGGTTTCCACCCGGAAACGGAAGGACCAGCATAGATAGTACTTTGCGTAGCCTTGTTATCTCTGAAGACTCCTGGATTTTACCGCAGTATAGTTTCAAGGATCAGTTCTTGACCCTGTTAAAGTTAGTCAATAGTTTTCCAGGGAAAACTAAAAAAATGTCGGTAATGCAGATAGTGTCTTGGCTATCCTACCAGCCGAAATATCTCTCATATAAAATGTAAAATGGTCAAAACTACCTATAAACTACCTAGATACCAGTTATCCTTGGAAAAATTTTCAAGTTATGTTTCATGAGGGGAGCCCGAGAAAATTCGTTTGAATTAAAGCTCATAGAAAAGTTAAAAATTTGTATAAATTCAATAAGAGTACCTTCCCAACAGATACGCCCAGAAAAATGAACGGGGCAATTTCATGTGTGAGGTGCCCCACACTTGTAATTGCCCTGATATTTTCGGCGACAGTTTATGCTCTAAACTAAACTTCTAATTTGACCTTGATCAATTTGTTTCCTGATTTACACCAGATGTTGACTTAACTTTTGAATGGTATTTGGTGGGGATTGAATGGTTGTTGAAGTTTGCCTCAAATTATCTTTTGAAGTATGTCTCAATGCCGGCAGCATGAGGCTTACATTTGCATACATCAGAAAAATAATTTGTTGCCAATGTAAGGGGCCAATCGGAATTATTTAAAGAGCTTCCAGTTACTATATGAGGCTCCATTGATGCCTTCAATGAAACTCCACCATATACGATTACAGATCCGCCACCGGTTCATTTGGCCGTCGGAAGACTTTTGTCGGTGAACAAAATGCGAGCACAACTATCAATTCACATGCTTTCTAATGAACTCCAATTCGCTCTCTTCGAAGTTCTACTGTTAGTGTTATTGCTGGAATATTCTAGCAGTTGTGAATTGCTCTATTAATGTAATCATTTTTATAAAACTATACTGAGTTACCGTTACAACTCGATGTCTGTCTGAAACGTTTACACAGAACAATATGGTGGGACCACCCTTCTTCAGCAAAAATAACCGTTGTTAATTTTTCATTTTATGTGAAATGTAATTCGGCTGAAATATGTCGGCTGGTAACTTTCTGCTGAGATATTCAAGACACTAACTACATTATCGATATTTTAATATTCGGCTGAAAACTTTCGGCTAACTGGTTCGAGAAAAGGAATGGTCTTCGAACACTTTCCAATTTAACAGACTATTCTCATAAAATATGATACAACGGTAATGTCTAATACAGCATGTCTATCCTTAGTTGTAAAAATCTGCTTAATGCCTATTCTGCTTATATGAAGAATAGTACTAACTCACCTCGCTCATTTGTATCCGTATACCTCCCCAGATTATATAGTGAGAATTCGCATCACTTCCCAGGATAACCCCAACCTTGCGCTTCTGAGCCTCCAAGATTATCTTCCCTGGATTGACCGATGGGATGTTCATCTCATCATATGCTAGGTAAGCTGATATTACCCGTAGATTATATTTGCCGACCTCAATGCTAACCGCTGCTACTTCTGCAATGCTGTAATTTAATTGTACATAACCGCTTAGATTATTTTTAACGAGTATGCACGACCGAATCTTCTTTTTTAACGTTCATTAATCTATACTTGGGAATCTAAGTGAAAAAAAAAATTATATGTATCTTATTTTAAGCTAAGTAAGAAATACAGTCGATACTGGAGGGTCTTATTTATACAGTAGGCTCTGGTATATTCTAAGTTGTTTTGGTTTAATTCAGTTATCAAAAGCTTGCCGTTTTGGGACGCACGGAACATATGTATGTTTATTGCGAAGTTTAATTCAGGCCAAGTTAGGCCAACAATTTCAAATCCTCAACTAGATATGTATGTGCGTTCGATTAAACACTTTAAGTTTCACTTCTAACGGAGTCCCAAGGCTCACACAAATTTTTACAATTAAAACCTAGTACGCTGTTCAAGTGAAATGAAATTTTCACTGGTCTCCAAAAATAGGAAGATAAATCTGACATGAAAAGTGTATTTGTCAATTCTGCAATGAATGCAATAGACGATTGAAGAACGAACGTCAAAACGTTTCGTTTTCGCTTGTATCATTTTTATATGAGAAATTTCATTTCACTTACGCTAAGCAGCGTACCGGCCTTAAAAAATAAACATCATTCGTCATCGAAATCTATCGAATATTATGACAAGAAACCCTTATTTTATAGTTGACCCCGACACTTTTCTATATAACAAAGAAAACAAAATTATGATAAAAGATTATCATAATTTACATTGTGTGTCATCGCATAACCGTACATACATATATACAAAGTAGCAATTATGCAATCCAATAGGTCAGTTCTTTACTATGTACATACATAATATATTGTATGTATTATGTTTATTCATAAATGACTGACCCCTGCCCCTATCTGTGCATATAGATTTTTTTTTTTTTAATTCTAATTTTACAAAATTTTCTAAATTGGTTCCAATTCATATTAAATCATCCATTGAAAATTTAATATTAAAAATTTTATAATTCAAAAATTTTTTCAAATTTATTATTTTTAATATATTCAATGTGTAAATTTAAAGTTAAAATCCTCCCTACTTTTTACGGTGCCCTTTCATTACATACATACATATATAACTCGCATTATATGTGTATACAATATTTTGTTGTCGCATATACTAGCACATAATTACATAGTGTTTTTTTTTATATAAACACGTTTAGTCATGTTATGTACGTATATAATAGAATAATAAAAAAAATTATTATTTTAATAATTTTTGGAAATTAATTAATTAATTTTTATTATACATTTAAAAAGTATTCATCTTGTAACGTTAGAGCCATCGCTAAAAGTCAGTATAGTGCTATGAAAATTATAGGTGACCGATTTTAAGTTGACGTGATTCAACCAGTCAGAGATGTAATATTGAATTGCGGAATTCAAAACGACTTTTATGATCAACTGGTTCATGTTATTAATTTAACTGAACTTTGAACACAGTAGAAGGCTCACTCATATTGTAAAAAAGTCAGAACAACCTCGTACAATAAAAAATCGTTTACTGCAATTGTAAGTGACTTGCTGGTAGATGATCGATTTTGATATCTTCCTCGGAAGATTTTTGAGTTCCTCGGGGCAACGTAGCCGGTTCGTACACTGATTAATAAAAGCTAGCAAAGAAATTGCAGATTTTCGAAGGCTGACGAACGACGGAGCTCTGGTAAGGCATAGGTGATAGAAAACTAACCAATCGGAAGAAAGTTGCACTCCTTACCGCCTGTATAACCAATAACGCGCCAATTTCGATTCTGCGGATAAAGAGCGGCTCAATATTTATTAATTTACATCTACCTCGATATGGTGGGAGTATAAAAGCGGGTAGATTCCCATCTCTGGGCAACATTCGCAGAGAAAACCTTAAAAAGCGCTTTTGAACACTTTCTATTCGGGCTGAACAGTCACCATAAAACGGATTCCAAATTGCTGTACCATATTCTAACAACGAACGCACAAACGAGATATATAATATTTTAATAGAATAAGGATCTTGAAAATCCCTCGAAAACCTTTTAATAAACCCAAGCATGGAATTCGCTTTAGAAATGCAAATATCTATGTGCTTATTGAACGATAACTTCGACGTAAATGTTATACCTAGATGCCTGGAAAGAAACCATGCTGTTTAGGAGAAATAAAAGTTTTCACGTGAAAGAACAATTGATCTTTAACAAGTTTCTCAAACAACTTGGGTAAGACTGAAATTATACAAATACCCCTATAGGTCTCAATATTATCACGAATCCCGGGTTTGAAAATAGGTTTAATAAGCGATCGCTTCCAAAGAGTGGGGAAATATCCCTCTGTTAGACTTCTATTAAATAGAAAGCACACCGGAGCGGCAATTGCGTTACCGGCCAATTTTAAAAATAAAGGCGGTAACGAATCAAAGCCGGCACTATGGTTAATGTCAAGATTTGACAATTCCGATAAAATTGTATCAATGAAGTAAAATAAAAAGAAATCCGGCTATGGTGAGGTATAAGAGAGCATCACCGTGATTGATGATCAAAAAAACTAACAAAATGTGCGAGAAATATTTTTCATCGTATACAATATTTATGTAGATTTGTTAGTTGAACTGCCATAAAATAATCTCAGTTTGATACTTTTTGTTAATAATTAAGGTGTTGTCTTAATTATTGTTGTTATGTTCCACTAACACAGATGCACCTTTTTTGTAAGTAAAATTGTGGCGGCACCAATAACGTCCACGGTACGCTCCCCCATATAACTTACGGTTCACTGGGCGAATAAATTGACGTCGCCAAAATGGTACTCACTAACTCGACCCCTGATAGAAAAAAAGGGTAGTAAGATGGCGAACAAGTAACACCGCATTTTTAAGTGTTCTAATTTTATAATTTATTTCTGTAAATTAATCATTTTAATAAAGTGAATTTTCAATCGTTATAAGTATTGTAACGTATATATAAACCATCGTATTTATTATTAGTGTGAGAGTAGCAACATAAATCTCCGAGTTTATAATATCGAGCTCAGCACGTGCCTCAAACGCGTGCGTACGGAAAGTGGAAGTGTGATTCAACCGGGCACAAACGATATCTAACGTATCAATAACCACCTCCACATTTGGTGATCCCGACGTGATCACAATTACGATAAACGTGATAATAATCTAATAAAATTTATAAAGCTGCATACCCACACATCAGTGGTGGCAACGATACAAAATACAAAATTACATACTAGGCCACATTAACTGTTAATCGTGGTTCAACACAACAATCTAGCGGAACACACGTGTTCTATAAAAATTAGCAGATCAACTTGCGAACACAACCACCGCTGGATTCGACGCAATATATTAGATATTTCATCCTAATTTCATTTCTTCTATATTTTTTCTCAATTATTGAGGCTTTATATTGTATAACTGTAATTTAAATTAACGTAAGATACATACGGAGAAACAGTACGCATCAGGGGTAAGTGAGTTCAATTGTCTATTTTAATTTGGTGGCTTTCAACTGTTCGGATTTCCATTTATAATTTTACCGGACGATTATCGTCTCTCGTTCCGAACATTCGCTCAGTGACAAATTTAACCGCAAACCCAGTGTCGATTTTCCACCGCGTTTCAAACATTTCGTGTGACGTCTGTTAATATGGTTGCCGACGAAAGCGACGGAGGGGCGAAACCCAAAATAGTTTAAACGACGAACGTTTACAAAGTGTCAATAAAGTACGCACCTTTCAACAGTGACGATCCAGAAATTTGGTTCACTCAATTGGAGGCACAGTTCGAAATTAATGGTATTTCGGTGGATGCTACTAAGTATGGACACGTACCTCATCGCAGCCCTCGACCCTCAAACAGTTAAATGCGTACGTGATCAAATTCTTACACCGCCAAAGGACAATAAGTACGAAACTTTAAAAAAAATAATAATCAAGCGCCTATGCGAATCGGCAAAAATCAAACTGGATCGATTGTTATCAAGACTGCAACTCGGCGACAAAAAACCAAAACATACACAGGAAATTTTATCATGCATGGACGACGCAAATTTGGAAAAACTTGCAAAAACAGCAGACAAAATAGTTGACGTGCAAACCAGCTGGCATTTATAATCTCAATGCGCCAAAAGGCGATAACAGAACAGTACCAACCAGCTTAGCAGCTCAGATCAACGAGTTATCACAACGGGTGGAAGAACTATTCGGTCGATTCGAAATGTCTAAAGACAAAACATATCGCGGCCGCTCTCATAACCCTAACTATAGGAATACTTCACATCAACGCAGTAATTCACGATCGAGCGAGCGAGTAGCCAAACACCCGAATTGCTGGTACCATCACAAATACGGCGTTTGAGCAAAAAAATGTGCAAAACCATGCCATTTTAACGATTCTAACCCATCGTCAAAAAATTCAAAAAACTAACTGGCACCGCGCTACATCCGGCACGTGGCAAAAAGCAATCAAAATAAGTTACAATTTCTAATCGACACAGGCGCTGAAGTCTCTGTCATATCACCAACAAATTCTGAAACGTCGAACCCGTCCACGTTTAAATTATTCGCGCAAATTCTACTGCCATCGATACGCACGGTTGTAAAAATCTCACACTCAACATAGGTCTGCGCAGGCCACTGACATGGCAGTTCATTTTGGCGAAGGTCGATCGATGCATTCTTGGCGCTGATTTTCTGGCACACTTCGGTCTATTAGTCGACATCAAGAATAAGAAACTCATCGACCTTATCACAAAACTCTATGTTAAGGGAAAGCAATTCAAATCCCGTCTTACGGCATTACGACCATAAAATCCGGCGCATTGACTGATACTGGGATTACTACGTTAATTCAAAACAGTAACCCACGCGTCTACAAATCTAAGCACAATAAAGCACAACGTTTCGTAGCACGAAAGAAAGACGGTAACTGGCGATTATGCGGCGATTACAGAACCTTAAATGCGATAGCAAAACCCGACCGTTACCCGATTCCCTTCGTGACCGATTTCACACACCAACCCGAGTCATGTACAGTGTTCTTAAAAATCGATCTCATCCGAGCCTACCACCAGGTACCTATCGATGACCGAGACATCGAAAAAACGGCAATCATCACTCCTTTTGGATTGTTTGAGTTTCCCCGAATGACATTAGGGTTACGTAACGCGGCTCAAACGTTCCAACGATTGATACACTCAATATTTCGAGACTTGCCATTCGTGTTTCCGTACATCGATGATCTGCTGATCGCATCACGAAACACGGAGGAACACCTCAAACACGTGCGTTTGGTCTTACAACGTCTAAGTGACGCGGGATTAGTAATTAACCTTAACAAGTGCGAATTCGCAAAGAAGGAAATATCTTTTCTCGGATTTCACATCACCACAAACGGCATGGGACCGGATAAGCAAAGAGTAGAAGCAATCCAAAATTTTCCTCGACCAAGTACGACTGATGGCATTCTTAGATTTTTAGGAATGGTAAATTATTACCGAATTTTTCTACCAAAGGCAGCACACGACGAGGCGATATTATATGAATTCATAAAAGGACGTAAAAAGAAGGATAAATCACCAATAAACTGGACCGACGAATCCACCGAAGCGTTCGGAACATGCAAGGCGAAGTTTGCAAACTATGATCAACTGGCAAATCCGATTCCAAACGCCAAATTCGCTATTTTTGTCGACGCATCAAATACAGCAGTAGGAGCGGTACTACAGCAATATTCACAAAAAGGGTGGCAATCACTTTTCTTTTATTCCCGAAAATTAAGCAATACCGAAACCCGTTACAGCACATACGATCGGGAGCTTTTTTAGCCGCTTACTCGGCTATTAAACACTTTAAAAATTTTGTTGAAGGTCGAGAATTTACCCTATTTTCCGACCACAAACCATTGACATACGCATTACACCAAGAACTCGATAAAGCCTCATCCAGACAACGCCGTCACCTGGATTATATAGCACAGTATTCAGCAGATATACGGCACATTGCGGGAGACAACAACGTCGTCGCGGATACACTTTTCCGGATCGATCAAGTGAACATAGGACGTACAATCGACTATGCATTAATTGCTGATGAACAGTCTAAAGATCTAGAACTCGCAAAACTGGTAGAAACAAACGAGTCATTGACATTCGAAAAATTCCCAGTTTTTGGAACCAATAAAGAAATTCTATGCAACACATCAACTGGTAAACAACGCCCATTTATTCCTAAGACATTTCAACGACAAATTTACGAATCGTTCCACAACGCCTCTCACCCCGGTATCCGCGCCCCAGCTTGAAAAATCCGAAAAAAATTTGTGTGGCCAGCTATGAACCAAGAAATACGCTCTTGGGTCAAACACTGTGCACGTTGCCAAAAGTGCAAAATAACAAAGCACGTCAAAAGTAAGACTGGATCTTATGAACTGACCAGCAAACGATTCGATGAACTTCACATCGACATCGCCGAACCTTTACAACCGTCCGAAGGCAACTTATATTGTTTAATAATGATCGATTGCTATACACGCTGGTCAGAAGCCACTCCAATCCCGAATATTAAAGCTGAAACCATAGTTGATGCGTTGATCAAAACATGGATCAGCCGATTCGGAGTACCAACTAGCATCGTAACCGATAAAGGCGCACAATTCGAAGCAACGATATTCGACGAACTCTCAAAATCACTTGGATTCCTACGCAAGCGAACCACCGCTTACAATTCAGCTTGCAACGGGATGTTAGAACGATGGCACCGCATTTTTAAAGACGCAATAATGTGCGTCGGTGAAAAACAATGGACAAAGTGTTTACCGCTAATACTACTCGGTCTGAGAACGTCATTCCGAGACGATTTTCAAAGTACGTCAGCTGAACTCGTTTATGGAGAACATATACGACTACCAGCGGATTTCATTCAACCCAGTAAAAATATCCATCAGCCCGAATTCGTCATACAGTTGCGCAACCAATTCAAAGACATTCAACCTTCGTCGACTTCACGACATTCGAAAGAACAAATCTTCGTATTCAAAGAACTACCAACATGCGAATTCGTTTTGGTCAGAACTGACGCGGTTCGTCAATCATTACAACCTCCTTACGAGGGACCATACCCGGTAATCAAACGCAACGAAAAATATTTCACACATTTTTATTTATTTATTTTTTTAAGTAATTTATGGTTGAAATATCAAAGGAAAATAAGAAAAGTTCAATTTTTTTTTATTTTGCTTATTCCAAGTATGCATGGGTACCCCTCAATGCGTACCTATAATTCGGATTTACTTCTAAAACTGTCCACCAGATGTCAGCCATGTTGCGTTAAAAGGCGAATAGGGTTTCGGCATTTAATCAAATGTTTTGTACAACCTACAATATTCATTTAAATATGTCACGATAAATGTCAAAAAATCATAATAGAAGGTAATCGTAAATCGTAATGCAGCAGTGATTTGATGAAAGACAAATTTAAATTATGGATAATAATAATAAAACAAAAGGTAATTAATTACTTAATAAACATATATATTTGTTTATTTATAAAATTATTTATTTAGTCAATAGTTTAACACAATTTATTGGATATTACAATTCTGACGATGATGAGGAAAATGACAGTCAAAATGGGGAAGAGGATACGAACACAGACGCTAATGAAAAAATAATTAAATCAACTGGTAATTAAATTTTATATTTGTAATATATTGAATAAATATTTTAAAATAATCTTTGCCTAATAATTCATGCAGAATGGACAACATGTTATGCAAAAGATTCGGGCCATCCTTATTACTGGAATACAAGAACACGCGAAGTCACTTGGAATATCCCCGATGAGTACAGTAACTATTTGGAACACATTCGAAACAACTATAATTTAGATAATATTGAAAATAATGTTAAAAATTGGATTGAATGTCCGAGCGATGATACTAGCGAATCGTACTATGTTAATAAAATTACACGAATTGTATCGTGGACAAAGCCAACGGGTTGGCAGTCTCCGGCCATTACTGTTTCAATACCACCGACCACTGTAAATAAAACAATACTAAAATCAAAGACGGCAGCAGCCCATAGCAAAAGTAGATTCAAAGGCATTTGTGAGATGGATGAGAAAATCGAATTGATTAATTACTATGCCGAAAAAACAGATTCGAGTAGTGATGAAGATTCGACGAATCGAAAGATTCCACCACAAGTAAGTTTATACAAGATTAATTATATTTTTCATGAACCATGGAGCCAATGAGGACCCCAGAATAATAATGATCAAATAATTTTTTTGTATGCGAGCGACATGTTGTCGCACACACAACAAATTCGAAATGATTTTTAAAGTTTTCAATCTGAGGCACATGATTTTCGATGATGATATTGGTCCATTTGAGTCTCATCACTTTGTTTTGATTGATTCATGGGCCGCTGAGTAACACTAGTTTAGAAAATGATTTTTTTTTTTTTTGATGTTTTACGTATATGATATAAAATTTTCTCTGTAAATCGATTTTAGATAAAAATTATTCCAACCGTTCCCGTGACAGAATCTGATTTCGAATCGATCGTACCAACCAAATTAAGCCAAAAAATTTATTCGCTAAAGAATGATTTGCATCCGGATAGTTTAAAAGTATCGCCATTAAATCAGAACGTATCGAACAGCGAAGAAATCAAAAGCATATTGTTAGCTAGTAGTGCGATGGCCGAACATGATGATAAAATCAATACAACTAAAAATGATCCACTTAATAGAGATCCGACAACATCACCGTCGATTGCACATGATAACACGGAAACCGAATTATTTGATGCGAAATTATTTAAACGCAAAAAACGGATTGAATTCCTTCCAAAAAGTAAGGAGGTTCTAATACCAGCGTCTACCACAAACATAAATCCGAACAGTAATGATGGAATTGAATTGAATTTAACGAACCACGATTACGATAAATGTGGTGATCGAACAAATGAAAAAGATTCGACTGTCTCTATATCAACCAGCATGTATTCAAATTTTAGTAAAGGCAACGTCGAGTTTAAAGGTTCAGAGACCGCAGACGCTACTAGTAACGATAAAACAAGTGATAAAATCAATATCGATCTGGAGCTGAAAATGAACATAAAAGATTTGAGTGAAATTATGAAGGATAAATTAAAATTTTTAAGTGAAAGCACATCACCGGCAACAAGTGCTCAAGTCATGTTTATTCAATTTGATGTAAGTCTTTTCAACATCATGAGTAACAAGCTTAACTATTGCCCTTATTTCTCAGACTCTAATGATGGCGTACGAAAGTAAAAATTTAAACGAAATCTATTTGCTTAAATGGTTAAAAGAAACGAATGCAACACTCGAAAAATTAGAAAAAGAAGCGGTTCCAGACGACTGGAAATGTGAATGGGACAGGTAATTCATATTTAGTTGATTTTTGGTGATTCGCTCGCGCCTTCTTTAAATAAATTCGTGCTCGACTTAGTACACGCTCAGCCGCGGTACAACTTCGACGAGTCCCCATATAGTGAACACAATTATTTAGATTACTTTTAGCCCCATTATTGTTTCTGTGGTGATTTTTTAATTTTTTTTTTTAAATAAATAAATTTAGTTTTTAAAAAGATTCAGAATTAGAAATGATGATGAAAAAGGCCGGGAGTAGAAGTGCATGGCCTCGCAACGCTAACATGGTAAGAGATCTTTTACTAAATATGTTTTTCATTTGATTGTATACTTGCTCTAATAAATGTTTATAAAGTCCCGACTAAATGAATAGAATGAATTAATAATCGCTTTTGATCTTTTTCAGAACCTTAAAAGGTTGAGAAATGAGTCAACGAACATGTCGGATGTGACGACGCAAACATTTCCATTTCAAACCATATAAATTCTCGTGTGTCTATTATTTTGTTTCGTTTTTTTCTAAAATTTATTTTTAGATCGAGTTCACGGTATTTTTATGAAAATTTGTTAACCGGTAAAAAACAGTGGGATTTTCCAGTCGAAGATGTTGATCCGCCGAGCAATGAGAAAATTGGTATTGTGGTCACCGCCTCTGTTGTCGAAAAATTGCATAACGGAAATGATGAAATGGATATAAGTACAACACCTCCACCTCCTGTCGAATGTGACATCAATAACATTCCATTGAGTGAGGAGGTTAATGGTTGTAATGGGGCCGAGGATTCGGTAACTCCGAAAACACCACCACCGCCTATAATTTCGGTACGTTTCTTTTTTTTTTTGTGTGTTTCTGCAGCAACATCAAATAACTAAACTTACATTATGTTTACTCTTTACAGGATAATCCAAATGACGCCCTAGGCTCTGAATTGGAATCATTCTATTCAGATTTGGCATCAATCGAACAGGTCACAACATCAAATAATAATAGTAATGATGGCACTAATTCCTGTACAACATCCACAACAGAAGTTCAGTCAACCGCCCCGTCAAAAGCAAAACGTGAGGCTTCTAATGCAGATGCAACTGGGCCGGCAAAGAAAAGATCAAAAAAATTAAAGGCAACCGGTATTAGCACAAAAATGAAAGATATATCGGGAATGGTGGCCAAATGGCAAAAAGTTCAAAGAGATTTAAGTAATTAGAATAAAATTTAGGAAAATAATTGTTTTTGTTGTTTTACCCATTGAATAATAACTGTAAAAATACGTATTGAAAAGGATGTTTGAAATTTACCCAAAACGGTAAGCAATCCAGAAAAAACATCAGGCCAGTTTTAGATAATAACAAACCCCTTGTTTAGCCAACAATAATTCATGTCGTTAACCTAAGTAGTAATTCTTGTGGAACAGACATCGACTCGGGCCCGTTGATTTAATTTTGTCATTAGACGTATTCATTACAACTAGTTTTCGCATTCGTGAAATTGCTCATCCGTTTTTGCGGCAATTGGTAATTCATTCTTTCTTTCTTTTTATTCTTTCTGTTTGGAGGCATGGTATACAGCTATGGGGCTGTCCCAAGAAAACTAACGTAAAAGTAATTCAAACTTTTCAAAATAAAGTCTTACGTAGTATGGTCAACGTACCATGGTTCATAAGAAATGATACTAGATGAATTTATATTCAGTTGTAATATTTGTTAATTAAAAAAATTAAAAAAAAAACAAAAACGGAATCAACTAGATCAGTAAAGAGAGGTGAATCTTTACATGCAGATTTATGTGGTCCAATGGTGATTTGGCGTCTACTGGAGGGGGGGGGATCAAAGTTGAGTAGAGTAATCTACCAGCTCCGTAACCTTTCGGTAGGGTGCACATTACGCGAGCTGTTCTGGTCATGTTTAGGCAGCTGGCGTGATGGGTACAATTGTGGAAGGGGTAACCTGGTCACAATTCGCAAGTGTACGTACTGCCTCCTCGTGGCAATCACTGGTAACTGAGGCCCTTTGGTACTTTTGACCATCTGGCACAGGCTAAAGTACGGCGCTAAAGGAGAAATCCTTGATAAAAACCCCTAATCTAAGGTGGAACAGCATATGCCGATGGATGAATGGCTGATAGGTTAATCAGTCCAAAGTATGCGGACTCTGGATACCAGGCGCCCTCCAGTTTTATTTAGCCTTCCTGTGGTAAAGCTGGGTGTCCCACAGGCGACTTTCTTTTCCCCGCAACTCGTGGGAACAAAATGTTTAAACTCAGTAAAAATAATAAGGATGATGACGTGTGGCGACGCAATGAAGTAGTCAACAGTAATAGTGCTAGTGTTTAACACGATTGGCAGCAGCTGTCATATTTGCGGTGCGCAGCCCATTAAAGTTTCGTCGTCACCCGGCATACGAAGAAGAAAAAAGAAAGTCGATCACACACTGTCGATATAAAGTAGTAGAAGGAAAAAGAACTACAAAAAATTAATCTAAAATACACACGACACGTTTCGTTTGGCGACGCCATTTTGAGTTTAGTTCTTTTGTAAAAAAATTGTATTTCAATTAATATCAAGTTTATTAATTTAAAAATAGTTGACAGTGTGGACACGATCGTATTCTACGTATCGTATTTCTATATATAACTAAAAATATTTATTAAATAAAGTAAATACTAATAATACTTTAATTCAAAAGTTTTGTGTTTCGCGGAAGCATTGGCGGGTGCCGATTGGTATCAAGCCGGAGTACGTTAACCTAAAATATAATTGGGAGGACAGTTTCATACTCCCAAAGACGCTCCTAAAGCGTCATGCACCAGCGATAGTTCCGCGGTGGCGTTCGAGGACCTCGGCCCTCTTTCCGCTGTGGGACTCTCGATGAGTGGTCTATCGGATGGGGAGCTCCGTTCGGGGATTGAGAAATTAGTTCTCAACTCCGACATGGACACCTCAGGAGATGAGAACTCGGCCCCAGTAAGTGGGGGTATCGCCTCTGTGAAAGCAGGGAGGAGCAAAGTCGTCGGGGAGGACCCGAAAGGAACTGTCAGCATCACTGACAAACCTTCCGCGGCTCCTCGCGTGAAAATGTGTGGGGCCGCGAAGAAGCGGTACAGGAGGCTTCTTGCTGAGAGCAAACCGCCCGGAAGCGAAACAAGGCTTCTGGCGATGCGGCCACAAAGGGAGTCTTGTGCTCCCGCAGAGGCCCCACCGTCAAAGAGGATCCGCTCGGATGAGGGTACTCCACCGGCACAAAAAAATGCCAGGGAAGAAGAATCTGTCCCGACGGTCTCGGGTTCTGCGGTCCGGTCTGGACTTAGCTTCAGGCAGGCTGCGGAGTCGGAGATCGTTGGGATCTTGCCTACTGGTTTTCCAGAGGTTGTCCTCACTGGAGAGCAGCTTAAGGCTGTCCAGGAGGGCATCCTAGATAAAGTGCTAGAGCAAGAGGTCAAGGAGCTTAAACCTAAGTTCCTTGGCAGTCAGCTTCGGCCTGGTTGGCTGGTACTAACCTGTGCTGACCGGGCCACTGTTCAGTGGCTCAGGGAGGCCATAGGCAGTATCAAGCCATGGGAGGGTGCGCAGCTGATCGTGGCCGAGGTGGAAAACCTGCCTCGAGCCAGGATTGTGTTCGGCACCTTCCCAAACAGTGCTGAATTGCCCACGGAAAAGCTTTTTGGTTTTATAAAAAGCCAAAATGACGGCATGCAGGCGATCAACTGGAGAGTGATCAGGAGAGAGGCGAAAGGCTCTTCGGCCTTTTTCACGTTCTCTATGGACCACTCTTCAGTTGAGAAGCTCAAGCGGGTTGGCTTTAAGGTCAACTATAAGTTTGGGACTGTAAAATTGCATCCCAAGGGTGGTCAGCGTGGAGCTAAACCGGCTTCTGTCGGCGGGACCCAAGTGGTGAAGCCTTTAGAAGCTACGGTAGCGGCACCTGTAGCTAAGACCGCCGGGGTGACCGCCCCCTCCAGGAGACAGGTGAGGAGAAGGCGGGAAAGGGAGAGGAAGGCGTCAGGGGTTCCGCGGGGGAAGGCCTCACAAGGGCTCCCCTCGTGCAAGCCACTGGTTAGGCCTGGAGGCTCTCAGGCCGCGGGGGCCAGCAGAACGGCGATGGAGGACACTGGTCAGCCATCGGCCGGACAAAAAAAGCATGCGGGTGGTGGCGGTGCTGAAAAGGAGGCTGAACAGGGCCTTCAGAAGGGGCCTTCGGTAAATTGAAGGCACACATCGCCTGCCTGCAGATAAACCTGCATCATGCAAAGGCGTCTTCGGACGTCCTTTGTCGTAGGTTTATCTGCCAAAACATTGGCATAGCTCTAATCCAGGAGCCATGGGTGATTGGTAACCAGATTAGAGGTATACCAAATCAAGTGGGTAAGTTAATTTATCATAACGGAACTCAGAGTCCAAGAGCGGCTGTGTTGGCCAGTTCGCAAATTAATTTTATTCCCATTTCAGAGTTCATCTCCAGGGACTTGGTTGCAGTAATGGTGGAGGTTCTAGGTGAAAGAGGCAAACAGGAGGCTATAATGGCCTCCGCCTACTTTCCTGGAGACTCAGAGTTAATACCTCCACTTGACGTTAGGCGGCTCATAGCCCACTGCAAACGCAATGGGCTGGCCTACCTGATAGGATGCGATGCAAACGCGCACCACACGGTGTGGGGTAGCACCGACATCAATAACAGGGGTGAGTACATTTTTGAATTTCTGATCTCAAATAATGTAGACATTGTCAATAGGGGAAGGAAACCTACTTTTATAAATGCGATTAGGCAAGAGGTCCTAGATCTGACACTTTCTAGTCCGCATTTCAGCGACTTGGTCAAAAACTGGCATGTGTCTGAAGAGGCCTCATTATCGGATCACTTGCACATCAGATTCGATTTGGCGGCTGAGACCATGCAGCGGCAGGAAATCAGAATTCCAAAACTGACCGACTGGGACTCTTATAGAGTCTCACTCGAATCAGAAATGCCCTCGGTTGTGGGGAACATAGAGTCTCCAGAGGGTTTGGAGATATTTTCAAACCAGCTGCATAATTCTATACACTTGGCTTACGAGAGCAGCTGCCCAGTTAAGCGAAGAGAGTCCACAAAGATGGTCCCTGGGTGGAACGGGACGCTGGGTAAACTGAGGAAAAAATCGAGAAGATTATTCAACAAGGCTAAATGCACCGGTGAATGGGGCGAGTATAAGATGGCCTTGACGGAATATAATCTCGAACTAAGGAGATCCAAGAGGGCTACCTGGAGGAATTTCTGTGAGGGAATCAATGAATTGCCCTCTGCAGCTCGTATCCAGAAAGTCCTTTCCAGGGATCATTCAAATGGTTTAGGACTTCTCTAGAAGCAAGATGGGGATTCACTAAAAACCGGAAGAAAACCTTAGAGGTACTGCTAGAGACCCACTTTCCGGATTCAGTAGTGGTAGGAGCCCAAGAGGACTCGCATGATCCTTCAAGTGAGGTGGCCTATGCGCCTCACAGTAGGATCTGGAGTCTCTCTGGGCAAATTTTCACACCCACCAAGGTGCGATGGGCTATTGGGTCTTTCAAACCTTTCAAATCCGCTGGAGGGGATGGTATCTTTCCAGCTTTACTTCAAAAAGGTATTGAGGGAATACTCCCCAGCTTGATCCAGATGTTTCGGGCAAGTTATGCTTTTAACTATATTCCGAAACTGTGGAGGAAAGTAAATGTGGTCTTTATACCAAAGGGCGGGGGTCGTCCAGACACCCAGGCCAGGGCATATCGGCCAATTAGCCTCACATCGTTTCTTTTGAAGACGATGGAAAAAATTACCTCCTATGGATCTATAAAGAGGGCAGCAATGGGAAAAAGGGTTCCACTTTCTACAATTAGGTGGATCCGTTCCATGCTGGAACATCGTGAGATTACTGCCAGACTAGGTGGCGAATCAGTAACCATCAAGGCCGTAAAGGGCTGTCCCCAAGGAGGCGTACTATCTCCTCTTTTGTGGTCATTGGTTATTGACAAACTACTGGTCCTTCTGAGTAGCCATGGGTTTGATGTCCAGGGCTATGCGGATGATGTGGCTATCATAATCAGAGGCAAGTTTGATGAGGTCATTTCTGATCGCATGCAAAATGCACTCAATATAATATGGCAGTGGTGTTACCAGGAAGGACTCAGTGTCAATCCAAGCAAAACTGTCATTGTTCCTTTTACGAGGAGGAAAAAGCTTGCGCTTACAGCTCCCTCGTTAAACGGTACTACTGTGCCTTTTTCCAGCGAGGTTAAATATCTAGGGGTTATCCTAGATCAAAGACTGAACTGGAACCAACATTTGTTGAAAGTTCAAAATAGAGCCATCAAGGCTCTCTGGGCCTGTCAAAGACTCTATGGGCGTACTTGGGGACTACAACCAAAAATGATCTACTGGTCATTTCTTACAATCATTAGGCCTATGGTCACCTACGCATCGGTTGTATGGTGGCCTAAACCTGAGCAGAAGACAACGTAAACTTTATTGAATAAGGTTCAGCGTGTAGCCTGCATCGGTGTTACGGGCTCAATGAGGTCATGTCCAACCGCGGGGGTGGAGACCCTTCTAGGATTGACACCGTTACACCTGCATATTAAAAAGGATGCTGCAAGTATGGCCCTGAAAATGCAGGCGGAAGGAAATATCAAACCAGGCAATATGGTGGGTCATCTGGAAATCCTTAAGGAATTTCAGACAGACCCTACCATAGGAATACCTTCCGACTGTATGCCAGCTAAACTGGACTTCCACAAATCATTCTGTGTTAGGTTACCTGACCGGGATGTGTGGAGGGCAGGTGGACCATCATTTGAGCGAGGGTCCATGGTATGGTTTACAGATGGATCAAAAACGGAAGATGGGGCGGGGATAGGAATACACGGGAGTGGCACTACCCTCTCGAAGTCCTTGGGTACCATTGCTACCATTTTTCAAGCAGAAGTACATGCTATAGAACTTTGCGCTAGGATAGGCATAGCAAAAGGCCTAAACGATGCAAAGATTTATATTGTATCAGACAGCCAATCGGCCTTAAAAGTTCTTAGGTCTTGTACCGTTGAGTCAAGGCTGGTATGGGATTGTCTGAAGGTTATTAAACATCTGGCAGGCTCAAATAAGGTAACACTTATGTGGGTGCCAGGTCATACTGGAATCGAAGGAAACGAGGCAGCTGATGGCCTCGCCCGTGAGGGTTCTGCCTCTCCATTTATTGGACCAGAACCCTTCTGCGGTGTCACTAATGGACACCTTAGAGCAGCGGTAAAACGCTGGGAGGATGTTCAAAAGTCCTCCTACTGGCGCAGAATTCCAGGTTTACGGCAGGCGAAGAAATTTATATCACCTTTGTCTGTCAGGGTTAAGGAGTGTCTTGAACTTAAGAAACCTGAGTTGAGGCTGCTTACTGGCTTCCTCACAGGTCATGTCCCCTTAAGGTATCACCTAAAGAAGGTGGGCCTAAGTACGACAGATGGATGCCGCTTCTGCGGTCTGGAAGCGGAATCAGCGGAACATGTTCTGTGCCATTGCCCAGCCATTTTCCAGCAAAGACTGCAACATCTAGGAGGGAGAACAATGAGCCCGGATAGTATGTATCTTGTACCGGCCAGTAGTATTGTCAGATTCATTAAGAGCCTGAATATTGACTGGACGGATAATTAAGTAGGGTCCAGCACAATAGATCTTTTAGGTCGCGGTGCGAGGTGGCTTATCGCCCACATGGCCCTCCAGTAAATAATAATAATAATGTGGTCCAATGGAAGTAAAAGAAATAGAAAGCATTCGATATTTTATGTTAATCAAGGATGGGAAAACCTGCTTCAGAGATATATTCTTCTTAAAGTCGAAGAATGAAGTATGCAAGAAATTATGTGCCTTCATTCCATTGGTGCACAATATGATTTGTAGCAGAAATAAGAATTTCCGATTTAGGTTGTCAAAAGGAAGTACATTATATTCATTACATTACATGGGAACGTATTTCTCCATGTACGCTAGAACAAAATGGCCGTATTGAAAGAGACAACAGAATGGTTCAGGAAAGTGCACGAACGATGTTATTATTATTATAATATTATAAGGGCCATATGGGCGTTCAGCCACCCCGCACTGCGACCTAAAAGATTTTTTTTGGCTTACTCTGCTTAATTATCCGTCCAGTCCAATATTCAGGGTCTTAGGTCATCGATTTGATGATGATCAATGATTTGATGAACTACGCCCATCTCGTTTGAATTATTAAACTTCCCTCTTGAGATTATTTAATGTTTACGAGATCGTTCGAACGCTAATATAACTAGGTAATTGAAATAAAATCAATGTTTATTTTATTTACTTCCTTATAGTGAAATTATTTTTAATCATCTTCAGCTATCGGACTTTACTCACGAGTATGGGGGTATTTTGATAACTGAAGATCTTGTTAGCCATCAAATTTAAAGCAACAACCACTGCTTATTGATGAGGTGTAGAGCCTAGAGAAATGTTTCCATGTTATTCCATCTAAAATTAATCAGGTTGTCTTTACTTGGGCTAGGTACTGAAATATTGGTGAATTAGTGATGATAAATGTTGATCGCTGTGCCTAAAATTTAATATTTTGTAGAACACTACATATATACCCCATCTAGATTTGGGATTCCATTCAATTCAATTAATAAATGTTAGCCGGAAGTAAATGTTTATGGGATTGGTTCAAACTGTTGCAAACAGGTATATCATTTAATTCCCACAGGGTTATCTCCAAAAAAGAATTTACCAAACTTGTTGGGAAATCGATTGGTAAATACGATGTTCGAATTTTAATCTGAAGTTTCCTGTGCCGTAAAATAAGGTTCGAGGCATTAAAGTCCGATAGTAAACTAGGGATTTAATTCGCAATCAAAGTGGATTAGCCCCCTAAAAGTGAAAAAATTTCCCAAAAAACATTTCGCGGTCTAATACAAGATCAATTTCCGAAAAGGTCTGATGATCAACTACATTTTACATAATACACTCGATAACAAAAATTGGACAGTAATAAATCTTCTTACTAACGAATTTGTTATCCGACCACTCTGAAAATTTCGTTATTGTGGGTACAAGATTATAAATCGATCAGCGTCATTTTAAATATATCAAGAAATGCCGGTCAGCTGTCTAACAGGTGACCGGCTTATTGTTGTAAAAGCCGGTCAGTTCGCAACCCTATTTGGGCATGGGCTCATTAGCCGCAGGGATGTACCAGAAGATGATATATTAGACCCAACATAATATAAAAATTGCAGTTTGTTTAGCGCCAGAGGGTCTCAGGTCAGCCATTCAGTTCTAATTGGTAATCCGTATGCCTTCAATTGACTAGATAGCAACATTATCGACTAAAATCCTAAAGCATCAATATGGCAAGCTGTTAGTTGGTGGGATGTTTCGATAAGTTCATAGGGATCTCGGGATGGACGATAAGCGTCACGGAACGTTACTCATTTTCTTGCATATCGTTTACTTCGATTTTGCATAATACCGAGAAGAACCCGTTTCTGGGCTTGCGGGACTGATTACTGACCTTCCCTCAACTTCCAAAGGGGGCAATAATACCAAGAGAAAAATGGAAATGTTCTCAGACTTCTTCGGATGTCTCATCAACTATAACTTGAAATTTGATTTGATGATGATATCAGTTCTTCATCAGTTTCTATTGAGTTAGTTTAGTATTTCTTGACTAAATTTAAAGGCCATAACTATTCTTGAGCATGCTCTCAACGAAAAAACTAACTTGAAATTAAATAAAAAGAAAAAACGAAAACGCCACATCTATGAAGCAATTGGAACCACAAAACTGCTGTATTGCTTTGGTAAATTTACATTGCATTGTATTAAAATAAAACATGTTTAAGCTAAACCAAAAAAAAAATAGATTTACGTAAAATAAAATCAATACAGTGGCTTTCTAATCGACCACCGCAAGTAATTATAAGCACTTATAGTTCATGTCTTTGCTAAATTATCTATAGTAAATCTAGCAAAGGCACGAACCATGAGTGCTTATAAGTATTTGGGGTGGTCGAATGGTGCTGTTTCTTTGACTATTCTAAAACAGCTAAAACTGGTTTTACCAAAGCAATAGAGCAAATGAAATGCCTCGGTTTCTATTTTAAAACTTCGATACAATTACTATGTAAAAATTTTTTAAAATTCAGTGTTATAAAAATAACGAAATTTACAAGATTTTTAAAGTGTTACAAACGACACTAATCCTGTTAAGCCAAAATTGGAAGCAATGCGCAACTTGTCTTGGTTAAAATTAAAAGCTTATGAATTTGTTATATGTATTATATTGAAATAGCTCCTAAAGACATATTTATGTATAAATGCTTTAAAAATATTCTGGAAGAGGGAAAATATTTTTGAAATGAGGGAAGATGCTTTGTTATTCAAATTTCCGCTAAATAATCGAGTGATGAATTGTGCATCATAGTTCCCGAAACTAAATCAACTATCAAGCAATCTAAACCAATAAAAGGATCCAATTGTAAAGGCAAAACAAAACGCAAACAACTAAATTGAGTTTTAACTTTTTATTTTAAATTGATAAATCTTTTACACGACTTAAGCAACCAATGCTGAAGCTGTGCTTGATTCGTATTTCCAATTTGGTGGCAAAACACTACGAGTTTTGTAGTATCGGGCCAATCTATGAATTCTGGACTCGACCAAAATTAAACGGAATTTGCTATCCTTATCCTTGCGATTACGTTCTAAATGTTTACGAATGGCTACAGCTTTCTTAATTAAATAGTACAAATCTTCGGGTAAATCTGGCTTTAAACCAACCGATTTCATTATCCGCAAAATTTTATTTCCATTTACAAAACGCACTTGAGCGACACCATACGAATCTCGGAGGATAATACCTAAAATGAAATAAAACAAATAAATGTTGACAAACTCTGGGCATAACCTAAAAAAAAAAAAAATTTGTGCACAATATTTACATACCAATTTTAGATGGGGTCAATCCTTTTTTGCCCAACTTTTTAATTTGTTCCCGGACATCTTCCGCGTTTAATTTTAACCACGAAGGTACCGAGCGACGATATGGTAGCGCTGATTGGGATATACCCTTTCTATAATAAATAATTAAGATGGCATATTAAATATTTTAGTCACTAGAGCAGTCATCAAAATGTCGCACATGTGCCACCGCCACACTTGATAAACTTTAAATCATATTTTATGTGTTAACACAAGAAAGTTAAACACATATTATTTATTTATTCGATAAAATTTATCGTTGTGAGCACATTACAACATTTTTATTATTTTTTCACACAATCTATTTATTAAAAATAATTTTAAAATTACCCTGGTGCGTGCATACGACCCATCTTGGCGATTTAAAGTTAACAAGAGAGAGAAAGAATGCCGGATATGTTGACATATTGAATTTGAGGTAGGCAAGACTTCAAAAAATAAAATAGAAAACATCGCACGATATAAAACATAGAATTTTTGGGCTGCCCACGGTATATATTACATTAATTGAGTTTTTAGACATTTTTAAAGCGATTAAACCATCAATCTACTAAACCTCAATAGTTTTTAACGAAATTTAAATGACTATTTCGCAATTAATAGAGTATTTTTGGTTATTTACTTGCTATAAACGTGACCAAAAATTCTATGTTTTGCTATGTTCTTTTAGTACACACCAAAAATAAATAAAAAAATTCGATAGAGAGCGATTCTCGCAAAAAACAAAATGGTCGTCAAACACTGAAATTGATTGCGGCTCTAGTGTCAAATATTTTTTTAAAGAAAGGAAAAATTTTCTCAATATTTTAATTATATCATATTTATATATAAAAAAAACTAGAAGCGATAGCTATATTTATAATAAATTAATTAATCAAACAGAATGAATATATTATAATTAAGCAGTATTTAAAATGAAAATTCTGTAAGTACTAAAAAAAATTGTGTTTGAAGGATTTGTACACTTTTATAAACAATTTTTGTGCTTCCATTAAACCCTCGGGGAGTCGATAAATTGTCATAAATTCATTTCTGATAATGTAAAACACGATTCTTTCATATAATTTGCAGTATTTTCTATCTATTTTAGATTATATATTTGATTTTGCTTGTACACACAACTAGTATAGTAGAAAAAAAAGAGTCGCGTAGAAATCCAGAGAGGCGTACTGTGAAGAAACAAAAATGTCTGATACAGAAAGTGACAAAGATGATTTAAATCAAGAGCAGCACCCTGAGAATGGCCAAAGCAGAAAACGTATGTCTCAGCGAGTGCGTCGTAATAATCCTAACAATCCTTCGGCTGTTGAAAGGTATTTTAAAAAAATTCTAACAACATTGAATAGTTCATCATCATCCTCGTCATCGTCAAATGAATCAAGTGGGGATGATGATAATGATGGTCATCAAGGGCTTAAACCGGACGGAGAAAATTCTTATGAAAGTGATGAAGATGATACTGATTGGAGTTCTGCAACAGATCAAGAAGAAGTTAATGCAACAAATTCGGAAAATCGTGAAAAGCGAATTAAATCTTCAATTGATGACCCTAAAACTTCGAATGATGCAGAGAAAAATGACATGGCCATACAGTCCGATAGTAGTGATGGGTCTTGTGAAAAATGCCCCATTTGTTTATTATCATTTCGAGACCAAGAAATTGGTATTCCCGAAACCTGTGATCATACATTTTGCTTCATTTGCATCGAGGAATGGTCGAAAAATGTATCCACCTGTCCGATCGATCGTAAAGAATTTTTTAATATAAATGTCAAAGAAAATTACGAGGCGGTTAAAGTTGTACGCAAAATTAAGGTTCAGTTGAATGACAAGACAGAGGAGGATGGTGACTTGGTTCCAATCGAATTAACATTTTGCGAGGTTTGTAACAATCCTGATCGGGAAGATTTAATGCTGCTATGCGATGAATGTAATCGGGGCTATCATTTATTTTGTCTAACGCCACCACTCGCCGAAGTCCCTCAAGGATCATGGTATTGTGACAATTGTTTTAGTTCCGAATCCAGCTACAGTGATAATGAGGTTGAAGCCTTGCTAGAAGATGTTCGAGATTTGGGCGAACCGTCTACTCGTTTACGAACAACTGTTCGAAGTATTCCCCGGATTACTCGTACACGCCAAAATGAAAGACTTCGTGCGGCAATTATTGCCCGAACACGATATAGTCGGAATCCCGTAGTAATGGATCCAAATCAACCGTCCACATCATCAGGTTTTGGTTCAATTATTGATGCGGTAAATCGACATTTATCACATCAAAATCGTCGTATTGTTCGTCGAATTGTTAGACCCGCTGCAAAGACAAAAAAGCGATTGAAAACAAAACGACAGCGTCGTAAACGTCGTGTAAAACGTCAAATTGTGGAATATGGATTGGATCAAGATGCGAATAAATTTCCAATTGAAGTAATCAAGTCGAAAAAACGCAAGAAATATAAAAAGCGTTGCGGATCAAAACGGGCCCCAACGCGCCGCAATGCGGGTCGATCGCGAGAATTAGTCAAATCGCAAATGGGCGAAGGAGTTGCCGATAAACTAGCAACTGTTCCTAAACTAAGTTTGTTTGGTGATAATCAACTAGATTATTTCTCTTCAGATGATGCAACCGACGATGAAAATTCCAGTTTAGTCGGACGTCATATCATAGGTGTAGGTAACAGCGGTGGCGGCACCATGGTTCAAACTACATCGCGTACCCGAATCGGCTCCCGACGCCTATTAAATCGACAGAAATCGATGGCGCTTAATATTAATAGTCCAGCAGACAGTAGTTCCATCACCACTGGCCCAATTGATCTGCTATCAAGTATTTTAGATACTCAGGAACGGTGGCATTCAACCCGTAATTTAAGTAACGTTCGAATAGCTGATGACGGTCGTTTAATTTTAGCAAATCGGGAAAAGAAAGAAATTCCCGCGACCCCGATTCAAAATCCAAATCCAAATGATATTATCGAGGCTCCAATGTATCCACGAGGTGGTGGTGGAAACAACAGCGGTATTGGTGGTACTGGTCGCTATTCAGGTGGTTATGGAAATAATAACCGAGGTGGTTACTATAATAATCGAGGCGGTGGCGGAAATAGTAGTAATTACAGATCCAGTACTGATGGTAACTATAGCGGGTCTACTTCATATAACAATTACAATAATTCCGGGGGTTATAATCAATCCAATGATTTTGGAGGTGGTGGTAATAATAATTTCCGAGGTGGCCGAGGGCGCTACCCAATCAATAATTATACACCACGCGGCGGAGGGATTGTTGGTAACAATAGCGGGACACCCAATAATCCAAATAATAATGTCCGTTTTAAATTTAACCGCCGCAGTTTAAATCTTCCAAACACATCGACAAACGCTAATACTGATATACCGACCTCATCGTTAGCAGTTCAAAACGAGGAGATAAGTGAGGGTCGTGAAATTGCGCCGAATTCATCAAATACAGCTATCGATTCAACATCCACATCCGAAGTAATAATTGATGAAATTCCCACACCATCGAATATATTTGAACCATTGCAGCCGCAACCAAACGATGAAGATAGAATCGGTCCCGCATCATCATCGACAAATTCCGAAAATATAGTATCGTCATCGGATCAAATGGATAAAGCGAACGATGTAGAATTAAATGATGACGAGGAAGATGACGATTGTCCCAATTTTTCCGTTTATTCGGCCGTTTCAATGGATATTGCTAAGGAATCAGAAAATTCATCACAAGAAGTTGTCGGTGTGGCGGCTATTTCGAGTAAAGAAGTCGCGCCGAATGATGGAAATGATACAAATGCCAAGGGCGAGCAGAATACAGAAAACATGCCAAATACTACCAACCAAGAAGTAGATGACGGCGAGAAGGAAGAAGACTTAGTGCAATTAGATGACGATGATGTAGATGATGATGAGAATATCGTCGAGGAGCCGCCTAAATCTTTAATCAAAACAAAGGATGATCATCCAGGCGATGATGATGATGATGATGACGACGACGGTGATGATGATGACAAGAAACCGGCAAAAGAAACTATTCCATTAGAACACAATAAGGATAACTTAAATAAAAATAGTAATAATAGTAGTAATATTAACAACAAAAAGGAAAAGGTGTTAGAATTATATGATGATAGCGACTGGGAGGAATGGAATATAGATAAAAATGACGAAGAGAAAATTACAGAGCCTCAGAAAAATACTGAACCAGAACCTGAACAGAATGTTGAGGATATACCAATCCCGCAAGAGGACAAAGAATTGACCGAGGCTATCAGTGAAGAAGATGAAAGAAGTTACACACCATGCCTGGATGAGAAACAACAGAAACCCGAAACAAGTAAGTTTAACACATCAAACGAAAGTGAAGCTCCGCTCGGGGAAGAGCCAGCTGAGGATGAAGAAAATGATGGCGATAATCCGCATGAACCTGAAACTCCTCCTGGTGATCCAAAACCAGCGACAAGTGGGATCGGTGGTTTAGACACCGAAATGATTTCAGACGATGATGAAGAGGAGATTTTCAACGAAGAAACGAATCAAAAGGATGATCGTGAACCGAAAGAAGGTGGTGGCCACAATGAGAGTAATAATAAAACGAAATGGATTAAAAGACGTGACGGGAATAACTCTTTCAAAAAAATCAGCAAAAATACAAAAGGGCGGAATTATAGGGATAAAGATAAAAAACGTAAAAGAAGTCGATCCCGATCGAATGACAAAGAAAACAAAATGCGCGGAATGCGTAAAAAGGATAAACGAAAGGATTTGGAGCGTTATAACGTCCGGACTATAATACATGAGCGACCGCGTCCCACAAAAGATAAATATGGACGTGATTTGTCGGCCCGTATTTTAAAAAGCCCGACTCGTAGTAAATCACGTCAGCGTTCAGGCTCACCAAGGAACAGTAGATCAACATCGCGACGACGTTCGCCCGTAAGGCGATCACATTCACGACGCCGATCATTTTCGCCGCGTCGTCGTTCATCGTCTCGCGATCCTCGTTCACGTTCCCGGCAACGATCGTATGGAAAAGCTCGGGGAAAACGTACTCATTCAAAATCACGATCGACATCAAGGGTTGCTGCTGGGAGTAGACTTAATGGTGGCAAGCCAAAAGCTAAGAGGCATCGATCACGGTCGTCGAAAAGTCATAGCCGTACCCGAAGTCGGAGCATATCAAAAAGTCGCAGTTTTAGTATAAGCCGAAGCCGTACTCGTACCCCAATTGATCGCCCAATTAAACAGCATCCGATAAATCGGCGGCCTCGTAAGAAAGAGATAAGGCGTCGTGAATTAAGTATCGAACAGCGTAGTGTATCGCCACGTCCAGTGATAACTAAACGCAAAAAGAAAACCGCAGCTGAAAAAGCAGCGCGTCGCCGTCGATCGACTTCATACACCAAGTGGCCGTCTCGAAGCAAAACTCCCGAAATCAGCTGGACGCCACCATATCAGGCAGCACCGCCGCCAACTTCATCTCAAAATCTAACAGTAACTTTAAAAAATAAGGATACAGTCCGCAAGAAAAAAGAAAAAAAACGGAAGGAACGCCGAAAAGAACTGAATGAACGACGAAGAGACAGGAAACGGCAACGAGCTGATAAGCATGCTAGTCCAATACCACCATCTAAGGAAGTATTCGCTTCAGGCAACAATATTTTAGTAAGCGTTAGTTTTAATAAAAATCAAGAGCAGCCGCCACAACAAACCACTGTAGTTACAATGCCCGCATCCCGAAGTCAAATTGTGTCGTCAAAGCGACGCGAAGAAAATTTGACGAGAAAGGCTCGAAAGGAACGAAATAAAGAGGGTGGTATCGGTAAGCGGCATAAAAAAGTCGATATGAAACCCGTGGCTATCATCGACCTCGATCGATCGCCTTTCAAAGAGATGACTCCCTCACCTAAAGATGTTATAGTGCTCGACGATGATACAGACGAGGAACGTGAAGCAAACAAAGAAAAGAAGACTCAAGATACTCAGGAAAAAGGTGTTAACCTTCAGCTTGAGGAAGATACCGAACCGCCAATGCGAGTGCAGCAGGCAAGTCAACCGCAATCACCAGTGGTCGATGATTCATTTGATTTACTATCGTCTGGACCGAAAACGCCGCCGGAACCACCTACCGTGAAATTTAGTATGTCTGTAAAATCTAAAAATACAAAAATACGTACTGTTAATCCATTACATGATGCAGTCGAAGAAGAAGCCGAAGTGTTGTGTGAACGCGATACAGAAAGTGCGGCTTCACAGAAAGATCAAAATAAAATAGGACCAAATACACCACCTGAACCGGCTCCAACATCGCCCGACGCATATGATCCTTTCGAACCAACAAAATCCCCGTCACCATCACCGTCACCAGCGCCACCCGACATTGGTGATATGTCAACAAACGATGATGATGTTAGTGATAATTTAGTAGAAAGTACTCAGGAATGTATAAATGAAGATAAACGGCTGAGCCAAACGCAGGAGAAAATTTTGAATCCCGTTGAGTTGGTGATGGCTTTAATAAATAATAAAACAGCGAGTGTCGCTGCAGCCTCAAGTTCAGCGCATGCCGATATAACAAGCACATCAGGCGATAACTTCAATTTACAAACTAGTGAATCACAAATTATCGATATTGCATCAATGCAATCATCATCACCGGGCGATAAAGTCGATGACCCACACAAGCAAATCACTGTTTTAAGTAATGTCTTTATACAATCCGGAACAAATCAAACCTCGCAATCTCGTGTTACCAATGTTGTTGGATCGCTGTTATTACCCACCATGTCGAATAGTGGTCGTAGTCCCATCAAATCACAATTCAATAATCCAACGTCGACTACAAATAAATCATCACCGATCAAATCAATTACATTAACAAAACAGACCAGCCAAAAAATCATTACGCTAACAACACTGCCGAAATTGGGGGCCACCACAAATAATAATAATTCAAGTGGTGGTGGAGCGAGTGGTGCAAACATTAGTGATTTGGGTGGCGATGATGGTGGCAATGATTTTGGTTCACCATATTCACCGGGATCGAGTGATTATGATGATTTATTTGAACCGCCTATGGACACATCAAGTCCACCGCCAATTTTGCCGCCAATGCGAAGTCATAAATCGCAAGCAAATAAAAATACAAAGAATTCTAATCCAATCGAAATGTTCGATAATTTGTTCGGCAGCACGTCACCCGTTAATCATAATATGAGGCTATCGTCGAATAAACCAAAATCAAAACAGATGGCCAATAAAATGCATAAAAAGACGCCTGTGAAAGGTAAAGGTAGCTAAGCGTATAACCATCTGAATACATTGAGCGATGAGTCAATTAAATCGGCGAAATTTTGTTTTCTCTTTTATTTTTTAGTATATCATAAACCAGGAATGGGAAAATTGAGTGATGATCAACTTCAAATATTAGATGATTTGCCTAGTTCAGCTGTCGAGTTGCAAGTGAAAGATAAAGTAAGTGTTGGATAACGATAGCTATATTTTATTGACTTGTGGACGTGGGGTTTACAATTCTCTATATTTCAGTTTCTACGGAAATTAAATCGACAGGAACGAGTCGTTGAAGAAGTGAAACTTGTGTTAAAGCCGCACTATAACAAAAAACATGTTTCAAAAGAGGAGTACAAGAATATCATGCGTCGAGCTGTTCCAAAAGTATGTAGATAATTTTTTGTTGTTGCTTCATTAAAAAGTGGTTGATGACCCCATTTAATTAATGTGAACGCTCTATTTGGTCATTTTTTGTTTTGTTCTTCCAATTTCACATTTTTCTTTGCTATAACATAGTAATGCAAATGAAGCTGTGCCATTTATTACGTCAGTTGTAAAGTTAATTTCACTTGCTTGTAGAAGAATCAAATTCTTGAAATATCGATATATGACAATAAAACAGTCAGATTTGAAGTTTTTTTTCGAGCTTTGGTCGAGAGGACAACAGAAAAGAGATGATTTTTTTAGTTGGACTCAACGAAAGTTTGATGAGAAGTTTTTGACAAAATCAATTTGTTTCGTTTTTCGGCATGTTTTATTGTTAGGAATGTCTAGTAATTATCAAATAACAGTCCCGACGCTTGTAAGTAGAAATTCAAACCTAATATCAAAAATAGAATTCTTGAAGACTTGATTACCAATCCCGTATAATCCACTCTTGTAATTCCTTCCGCATTCTTTGTCTTTGGTAAAGCTGTGTCTCGTTGCGTTTGCTTGTAGAGACAAATTACGAAACAAAACCCTATTATAAATAAAAACTAAAAAGAACGACATTTTTTGCAAAATAGCTGTCTTTTTGAAAATTTCATATGTTTGGTGGTTGCGAATCCAGTAATTTGTTCAATAAAATGCATTCCACGGTGTAATTGAAACTCGTAAACTTGTTCGAACGGATACTGCTTGAAGTAAAATTCGTATTCATAGATACTTTCGTCAGAGGTATATTATTATTATTGGGGGGGGGCCATGCGGGCGATCAGCCACTTCGCACTGCGACCTAAAAGATATATTGTGCTGGCCCCTGCTTAATTATCCGTCCAGTCAATATTCAGGTTCTTAATGAACCTGACGATACTGCCTCCCGGTACTAGAAACATACTATCTGGGCTTATTGCTCTCCCTCCTAGATGTTTACTACACCATGAAGTTCCGCTAGAAAGACGGTAGCATTGGAGCTCAAGGACCTCGAGAGGGTTGTCCCACTCCCGTATATTCCTACTCCTGCCCCGTATTCCGTTTGATTTTACTCTTACGAGTTGCTCGGAATTGCAAATCACCTGTAGGTCACCCAGCTTTACTACAGGAAGGCTAAATAAAACTGGAGGGTGTCTGGTATCCAGAGTTCGCATATTTTGGGCTGATTAACCTATCAGCCATTCATCTTTCGGCATATGCTGTTCCACCTTAGATTAGGGTTTTTTTGTCAAGGTTTTCTCCTTTAGCACCGTACTTTAGCCTGTGCCAAATGGCGAAAAATGTGCCAAGTGGCCTTAGTTACCAGTGGTTGCCACGAGGAGGCAGTACGTACACTTGCGAATTGTGAACAGGTTACCCCTTACACAATTGTACCCATCACGCAGCTGCCTAATGACAAGACCAGAACAGCTCACGTGATGCGCACCCTACTGGAAGGTTACGGAGCTGGTAGATTCATCTACTCAACTTTGATCCCCCCCTCCAATAGACGCCAAACCACCGTCAGAGGTATAGAAATTAACTAAATCAAAAAGTTAGGTCGCAGTGGAAATGTCGTATACAATTTTCTAATAAAATTGCTGAAGTACACGAAAAATAAAGGGAGGCTAATACACCAGGAGGGAAGCATACAATCTTCGGCGGATCTCAAATTCAGAGTTAAATAGTTCAGTGATGGAAATGAAGCATAAGATTTGTAATTTATTGTAGAAAGTTTCAGTTCCTTAAATGCCAAATAAAGGGCAAGAAGATAAAAGGCTCAAATTCTCAAATGTGTATGTGACCGAAACCGGAGTAACATGTAAACCTTTACCGGAGTAAAGAGTTGCTTGGTGATGAATAATAGTTTTGTCTAAATTGTCTTTATGATTATAATCAATACTTTTATGATTTACGAAAGGACGAACCTTGTTCTGGACTTTTCAATAAGATAATACCCAAATTCATAGGGCAAACATCATTGAAAATTAGATCTAAACCCAATTTATCCATCTAAACCGTGGCTGGCTATATAATGCGATACTTGAAGATAATTGAAAATAATGTGCCTTGACTGAATTTTTAAACGACCGACAGCGTAACTGCAAGTTGATAAGACCTTTGTCATTTGATTACTTTTATAATTTCCTGTGATTATTAAGAAATTGTGTTGTTTATTTTATATTACCAACTATTGACAGACACAAAGATTATCGGGCTAATCTCAGATCGCGATTTCAATTTCATTTTAAAAATGATAAAAAAACAAAATAATTCTATCTCACTTACACTTTCTGCCTTTTTTTGTATTCATGTTTATCGAGTTTGAATATCTAGATTACGATAATCAAGTTATAAAGTTATGAAACGTGGTAATCCTGAAAGCTTTAAAATCGTGTTGGGACAGACTGAAAAAAATAACTACATAATCTCGAATTCGCGATTAGTTAGTTTGTGTCTGGCGGGTCGAGGGGGGGAGGAGGTATTAAATGATGGTATGAAAACAAAGGGTATTGCGGGTGAGTGTACGACCACTTTTTTTGTATGGTTCTATCAGCCGAGTTACTTCTTTTTCACCTAGAATTTATCAGTATATAAATCACCTTCTCATGAAGGGGTATATTGCGTAAATTTTGGTTTTCTTCGGTATGTGTATAGTTGGTTATAAATTGTAACTGCTTCATATGGCGTGAGATTGCGAAGGTTAGCGTTAAGCATTACGGTCAAATCATTTGTGTTTTGCGGGTGCTTTCGTTGTCAAATCGAATAAACTATGTAATGCTCCAAAATTTTCGGAGACCTAAGTTGGCTCGGTACTTAATTGCAGTTATTAATATTTCTACGTAAGAATCGAACTCTTCTTCAGTTCATATTTTAATCTTGCTATGATTGGTTATGTTACATTTTTCAAATTGTTTCATTTCGCTTTCATTTGAAACTTCTTCGATTAATCTCATCTGGTATTCTTTATTATTTGTTATTTTTCCAAAGATTCTAAAAATGAGTATTTCTCGAATAGAGAGAATAAAAAATAATGAAATTGCTCAAATATCTCAATTTAGTCCTAAGATGACCCTATAAATTTTAAAACGTCTTTATAAATATCTACACACCCGAGTGTGTCGTGTTGGTAGCTCGGAAAAAATAGGCTACGGTAAAAATCCGACTTCGTGAATCCACGGTCAGGGTAAAACGTTTGTCATTCTTCGATAATTGCCTTTTTTTAGTTTAACTTTGTTCCTGACGAGATGCTTGGCTCTTATTTTCGGTCTAAAAGTTACCAAAGTTGTAGAGTAACCAAACTCTAACAACTAAAACTTTGTGTTTCGGGTCGTTATCTTGGTACAAGGCAAATGATTTTGAGTTATCTCTTTTGTTGATATTGATTTCAATAAATCCAAATTTCCTACTGTGTCTATGGTCCATTGGGCCCCACACCATTTCATCCTGACCTGCAAGTTTTACGGTAGTATTTTGGTTCTGTTCGCTTCATCGTCACACATTTTCCTACATTTTATCATAATGTAAAATAAATTTTCATCCAACGAAGTAATTTTTCGCGCTTGCATAGTATGTTAAGTTTTTGATCTTATTTATAGGTAATATCTCACAAATTTATTGAATTATACTTTTAGGTAGGTTAACTATTTTTTCGATTCCGGATAAACTTTGGTCTTTTTCAGATGAAATTTTACCAAAGAACGAACATTTATTGAAGTATATTTGGCTCGAATTAGAACCATTAGTTAGTTCGTTATCTGAACTACTCGTAAATGTAAGCCTTAATTAAGCTGTACTATCCTTTGTTCGTAAATCTCCACTAGTTTTCAAAAAATTTAGTGAGTCGTATACAACTGAGGGGCTATTATGAATTTTTTTCGATACCGTATTTTTCCGATAGTACTGTAGATTTGAATTTTTTCCGAAAATAACCGAAATGAAATCCCAAGGTGATCATCAAATTTTACCGCGAATATTATTTTATTAAACAATTATGAAGTTTTAAAACGAAATAAACTTCGCCCTTATCGAAAATTTCATAATAGCTTCTCTAGTGTTAGTGGTTCCTCTTTTTTAAAATTTTATTATAAAATCTCGTTATAACGAACTCAAAGGAACCGGTAAAATTACTTCGTTAAACTGGAATTTCGTTAAAACGATTTTTTTTTTTTTGGTTCAAATCACATTTTTATTTCAATTTACATATATGTATGTACATATGTAATGTACATATTTCACGTATTCAGACTTAAATTTATTTGTGAGTAAAAAAATCGGTAAGTTTGGATTGTAGCGTATTCTTTGTGGCAGTTTTCATTATAAAATTTTCGATGGCCTGAATGTTTTGAAATGCTTCATCAGGAACATTATTTTAACTGTTGACAAATAAAACTTCACATCGCTTAAACAATCCAGAGCTGTAGAAAAATGTTTGGTTTTATTTATAGGTTCCTCCGTAGATAGAATCGCTGTCACTATCGTCGCTTTCAATTGTTAATCCCACTGTATTAGACGCATCTTTAATGCTCTTCATAATTTCGTCATTAGTTAACTCATGTGAAATTACGACATCCACATAATCCTGAAAGGTGATACCAGGCGCATCGATTGATCTCCACAAATCTTCCAATTCAGTATTAATCTCATTTTTCTCTGATTCACCATCAATGAATTCAATTTCGATGTGGTCAGTTTCTGATTCAAAAAGCTGGGTTTTAAGAAAACATTTTAGAATGGTTGACTCTCGAACATCCAACCAAGCCGCTGTTAATAGCTCACAACCTTCTTTTACATTGAGTGGTATCACTCAATAAATTTAGGAGTAATTTTTGAATTAACTTCTTTCGAAAATTAATTGGTTGCAAAACAGATGTGCAGTGAGATGGGAAATATTTAACATTAAGATTTGTTAATTGACAATTTAAGTTTTGAGCCGTACAATTGTCTATGAGCAGCAAAATTTTACGATTATTTTTTTCCATTTTCTTGTCAAGTTCGACAAGGCACTCGTTGAAAAGGTTTTGTGTCATCCAAGCTCTTTTATTGGCACAGTATTCACAAGGCAATGACTGGATATTTTTGAAACATCTTGGTTTCAGTGATTTTCCAATTACTAGTGGCTTCAAATTTTCTGTTCCGGTGGCATTACAACAAAACAAGGCAGTAAGCCGTTGTTTAGATTTTGTTCCACCTTTACAGGAATCGCCTTGTAATGTGAGAGTTTTATTAGGCAAAAGCTGATGAAATACATCTGTTTCGTCCGCGTTAAAAATGTCCCTCTTGTCATAATTTTTTAAAATTGTTTGAATTTCATCTTAAAAGAGTACATATGGTTTTTATATTGCCTTAAATATAAAAGTCAATTTGTATTTACCTGCGCGCCATTCGTTCACTTTATCCAGTGGTACACTTTTTTCTTCACCGCAAATTATCTCAACAGAAATGCCAAATCTCTCACGAAATCGATTTAACCAACCAACCCTAGCCTGAAAATTTCCATGGCCAAACAATTTGGAAAATTCTAAGGCCTTTTCACGAATTAGAGGGCCATTGATAGGAATGTTTCTGGATCGCACTTCCCGAAACCATATAAAAACAGCCTTATCGACGTCTTCAAATTTAGCTGCTCTAATTTTCTTTCGTTTTGGACCAATACCACCGTCACAACGTTGACGGAGCGATATTAAATTCTTTCGCCACACTATATTTTAATGATTTTGTTTTTGCTTGTTTTATCTTCGTTACACGTAATTTATAATTCGTTACAACGGACCTTTTTCATTAAGTAGACGCCCTACGACCAACCAAACAAGTTATAAAAGTTCGTTGTACTGGAAATTTCGTTAAAATGGTATTCGTTATAAGGAGATTTCACTGTAGTATACCGTAAGGATTTTTTTTTTTTTCATTTTTTTTTTCATTAAATTTACAAAAGTCATTCATATCATATTATAAATCATTTTTATTGATCGGAAACAGTATAGGTATAAATAGAACAAGAGCTTTAACTATAAGCGACGACCTCAAAATACATTATTTTGTCTACCAGCGATGTCGCCTTAGTAAACACAACAAAAAAACAAATAAAATAACGTAACATATAACATAACCTAACAAATCGTCTCGCTACAGTAGGTATGAATGTATTGGAAATGTTATTTGTCAAAAATTAATGTCGAATTCGATCGCTGTGTACATGGTACAATTCTGGTGAAAATATCTACACCACGAAGTTAGCGGTAAGAGCTAAAATATTTCCAACTAGAATCAGATAACCAAAATGGTTCATAGAGCACAAATTTATCGCGCAGGGTTACAAACCTAGCAACCATTTGGTTACGTATTCAATTCATATAGCTAATTTCGTGGTGTACATTTTTTTACCAGAAATGTACCACATGTACACACCTTCATTGCCAGAGTACTCCCATTTTTTGACGTCAATCGAATAAAAAAATTAAATTGCACTTGTTTATGTGGGTGTTCGTGTGTCGTGATGTCAAATATTTTATTGACAAATAAATATCTTTTAAAATTACCTTCATATTCTCACATTAAAACGCAATTTTTTACTCGACCAAAAAAGCGAGAGTAGCAAAAAATGCACTGGTGTAAAAAAAATGTACCCTCAGTGCATGCAATGGAATATTTTAAGGGTAAAACGAGTACTTGTTTTACCCTCATGCCGCATACTCAAAAACAGTCGTAGGAAAAAAAAATATGTTTTTTAAGTTGGTATGGAGTGCAAAAAGAATTATCAAAAAGATGAGAAAATTGTATGTCCGTCAAGTTCTCCTGTTGCGAAATTTCCTTAAAAGTTACTGACGACTGTTTTTGAGTTGTAGCATCGAGGTAAAATTTTTTCTTCAATTGAATTTGACATAAATATCTCAATATCATTCATCGTCTTTTTTTAAAAATTACTAAAAAATTTCTCTTGGTCAAATTCTTCTGTTTCGAAATTACCAAAAAAGTTACGGTCTACAATTTTCCAGTATGCGGCATAATGTCACATACCCGAAAATTTGTCAATAAGAAATTGAGTTTATGAAATGTTGAAGTTCCACACTTTTTTTAAATATTGATTTTTTTTAAATTTTAGTTTTTAGTTAAGTTTTGTTTGGCTGGCAATCAACCGGTACACAAACAATTAATATTTGAGATACAAAAAAGTATAAAAACGGCACATTTAATGAGCAACAAATATGGACGAGCATTGCCATGCAGCAATATCACCTTCCGCCTTCCTTGGTCCGTAAATGGTCTTTTTCTCTCCAGAGCATCACTTAATTTGGTCAACTGGGCCTGGTAACGTTCAGCTGTAACATTTTGACCAGGTTTCAGAAGCTCGTAGTAAATGGCTCCTTTCCAATCCCACCAGACACATAGTAACACTTTCTTGTCATGAATATTCAACCCATGTTTTTCTGCGTTTAAGATTTTCGTACAAAATCCACTTTTCATTACCCGTAATGATTTTGTGCAAAAATCCTTTATTTTGTACTGAGAAAGCAAATTCATGCATATGTCAACTCTTCGGTTTTTGTTTTCTTCGGTTAGTTTATGAGGAACACATTTTCCTTTTTTCTATATCTTTCCCATTGAATGGAAGTGGTCTGTAACTCCTAACTGTTCTGCAAACTATTTTTGAGTTTGGCACGGATTTTCATCCAAGTTCATTCAAGTTCTTCGTCTTCAAATTTTTTTTTTCACGAAATCTTGCAAACCACTTTTTTATCAATGAGAAGCATCTTGAGCAGCATTTTTTGCCATTTGAAAACAAAATAGAATGCAATGGCGTAAATACTATGGCGTATCCATCTCTTAAAATTGATGCGCACGGAATGACAGCTTGTAAATGACTGAAAATTATGTCATTATTATTATTATTATTGAAGGGCCTTGTGGGCGATCAGCCACTTCGCACTGCGATCTAAAAGATCTATTGTGCTGGACCCTGCTTAATTATCCGTCCAGTCAATATCCAGGTTCTTAATGAACTTGATAATACTGCCAGCCGGTACGTGATACTTATATCCTATCTGGGCTTATTGGTCTCCCTCCTACATGTTTACTACAGCATGTAGTTCCGCTAGAAAGATGGCAGTATTAGAGCCCAAGGACTTCGAGAGGGCTGTCCCACTCCCGTATATTCCTACCCCTGCCCCGTCTTCCGTTTGATTTTACTCTTACGAGTTGCTGGGAATTGTAAATCGCCTGTAGGTCCTGTAGCTTTACTACAGGAGGGCTAAATAAAACTGGAGGGTGCCTGGTATCCAGAGTATGCATACTTTGGACTGATTAACCTATCAGCCATTCATCCATCGGCATATGCTTTTACACCTTTATTATATATTAAATGAGACACTATTTATTTGTTATCAATACATATTTTATTACGTTTTATTATTATAATACTGAGGTGTACATATACATATCTGATATGCTGCTTACTTTCCGAATTCAATATGACTGCTCCTCCGTATATGTAAATAAGCATTTTATATAGCAAAGTATTGCCCGATCTAAGATACAGTATGAGACTGGTAATGCAATACATAATAGTCTTCCCGGCGAGAAGAACTGAATACCTTATAAATTCATCCTATTTGGTGCTCGACGCACTCGGCCAGAACGTCGAACTGTAGAACCCTGTGGTCCATCCATTCGTATATGCCCCGCTGTAATTTCAGTTCCGTCCCCTTTTATTATACTCTCTCCGGGTTGCCCTGATAGCCTTTGAGGATGTACATCCTATTTGTTGCGACTCCGTTGATTTAGGATCAATCACTTCATCTATTGATTCGATATTCTCCGTTCTAGTTATATTACCATCATCGTCATTCTTCGATGGGCATACTTCTGTATTTGGATACATTTTTACCGAGTCCGAGTAACCCTCTCTATTTCCTTCAGCCCCTGTGGCTCGAATCTGGTCAATATGTTGACGTTGCAATTTTCCCGCGACCTCAATCACATAGTGTAGCAAACTCCCTTTCTAAATAACCTTGCCGAATTTCCATTTGATCGCTTTGTTTTGATACCAACGGATCTGGACTGTATCGCCTATACATAGTTCCCGTCTATACCTTAATGGGTTACTATTTGTGTAATCATTTATTCTATCTGTTGGTTTAATCAGGTCGATAGTTGATCGTAAGTTAAATCTTAGCATTTGTTCTGCTGGGCTTCTCCCTGTTGTCAAATTTATTACTTTCCTGTATTGAAGTAAGAATCGCTGTAATTTCAGGTGTAAATCTCCTGCATCATTCATAGCGGCCCGCAATGCATATTTTAACGTCTGGACACTTCTTTCTGCCTGTCCATTGGTGGATGGGTGTGCTGGAGCAGTTCGCTTTTGTTTGATACCGTTATTTTGCAAAAAATCTTGGAATTCTTTGGACGTGAAATTTGTCCCATTATCCGTTACCACTATTTGTGGCAGACCAAACCGTGCAAACAGTTCGCGTAATGATCTGATGGTATAGAAACTGGTGATAGTTTTCATGGGTACCACCTCTAACCATCTTGTTCTGGCATCCACTACCACCAAAAAATAATGTTCCATAAAAGGCCCAGCGAAATCCATGTGTATTCGCTGCCATGGCATAGACGGAAGTTCCCACGTGTGCACTGGAGCCTTCGCCGGTTCTTTTGCGACCCTCGCACATTCTCGACAACTTTTCACCATTGTCTCGATATCGTAGTCTATACCTTTCCAATAACAATAGCTTCGTGCTAGAGCTTTCATTTTGACGATGCCGATATGTGCCATATGTAATTCCTTTAGGATTTGTTTTTGTAATATGCTTGGAATTAAGATCCGGATTCCTTTAAAAATACATCCGTTTTGTAACGTTAATTCAGCTTCTTGCCCCTTAAATGGTGTCCTTTCTAAACTGCTTCCCGTCTGTAGACGATTGTACAGATCACATAGTACGTTATCACTTTTCATTGCCTTCGAAATTGTTCCATTCGTAATTGGTAGAACATCTTCCGCCAATTGATACACTGTAAGTTCTTCTTTATCTTCTGGTTGATCGATTTCCGCCACCGGATGCCGAGATAGGAAATTGACATTCATATGGTTTTTGCCTCTCTATGTTCAATTTTGTATTTAAATCCGGATAAGAATTGCGCATAACTTAGTAATCGTTGTGATGTTAATGCCGGTAGGTTTTTATCTGGGTTCAAAATCATTGCCAAAGGTTTATTGTCCGTTATTAAAATGAATTTACGTCCGTAACAATAATTGAAAAATTTTAGAAGTGCCCAGTAAATGGCTGTCGCTTCTTTATGAAGTTGGCTGTAATTCGACTCACTTTTTGATAACGCTCAAGACGCATACGCTATTGGTCGTTCCCCAGTTGGTGTTTTATGTGACAATATTGCAGAAATTCCCACGGGCGATGCATCTGCCGCCAGAATCAATGGGAGTTTTTCTTCGTATGACGTCAATACCGAATCTCTTTGTAATTCCGCTTTAATATCAGTGAACGCTCGTTAACATTCTTCATTCCAAATGAATTTCATGTCATTTCGTAATAATTTGTAAAAGGGATTTAAAATGGTTGCCATATCCGGAATAAAATTGTTGTAATATGTTACCATTCCAATGAATTGGCGTAGGTCCGACACGTCCCTCGGTCGAGTGATTTCAGCGATTGCTTTAGTTTTATCATTCTTCTGAATACCGGCTTCACTTATGGTGTACCCTAAGTATGTAATCGCCTCTCTGAATAATTTACACTTGCTCTTATTTAGGTGTATATTATATCGACGTAATTTCTCTAACAACGCCTGTACGCGCTCCATCGTCTCCGGCAATGTACGACCAGCGACAATAATGTCGTCAAAGAAGCATTGTGTTCCGCTGAGATTATTGGTGATATTTTCATCCATAAAGCGTTGCCAGATATTGGGTGCCGTTTTTACCCCAAACATTAGCTTTCTAACCTTGTAAAGGCCTTTATGTGTGCTAATTGTTTGCATTAGTGCACTCTCCTCATTCATAGCCATATGTAAATAAGCTTTATGCACATCAAACACGCAATAATATTTGCCATTGGCCAACTTGTACATTATATCCTCAATTTTCGGGATTGGATATTTGTCATCCATTATTACCTTGTTAAGTGTAACCTTATAATCTGCGTACAGTCTTATTTGATTTTCCGCTTTAATTATTGGCACCACTGGTGTTCCCCAGTCCGAATGTTCGACCTTTTCTAAAGTCCCTGATTTTTCCAGCCTTTCGATTTCGTCTTCGATCAAATGGCGTATTGCGTACGGCACCGGCCTTGGTTTAATGTAAATTGGTGAAACCCCTTCGCGCAGTTTTAATTCACCTTTAATATCTGGAATTGTGCCGATTGTATTCTTGAATAGATCCTCATTGCTTTCAAAGATGTCTTTTTCCAGTATAGTGACATCTCCCTTTACGGGTGTGATGGTTTTAACATCCTTTGGCGGTAATAATTGTAGTGCTTTTATCCATTCTCGACCAAAGATAGTGTCGAATTTGTCATCGACGATATATAGATTTCCTCTTATAGATTTATTGTCATGGGTGACCGATACCCTTGCTACCCCCAATGCTGGAAAAATGCTACCATTGTATGCCTTTAACTTTGTATTGGTTGGGTTTATTTTAACTTCCGGCAGTCTACCATGTAATAACTTTTCACTGATTGTTGATATGGCGGATCCCTTATCAAATTCTATTTCAAATGGTTTGTCTTCAATTGAAACGCGTATTAGGAATTTACTACGTTCATCCGATTCTGTATAAAGTCGTAGTGTATTTATTTCTTTCAACTCATCCTTATCAATGGTTTCAATTGCATTCGCCGAATGTGTGTTGGCGTCTTTTTTATATTTCTTCATGCATACATTAGCGATGTGGCCTGTTGCTTTGCACTGGTAGCAGTACAATTTGTTCTTAGTTCTGCATTCGCTCGCTATGTGTCCTGGTTTCCCACATCGATAACAAGTTAGATCCCTATTGTTGCTATCGCTCTTGCCTGCGCCACCGCCATTAAAAATCTTTGACGTATTTTCCTTTCGTTTCATCCACTTTTCATTCTGATACATCTCCGCACTGTCATTTACTTGGTGCACTTCCTGCATTGACCGACTTTGTATTTTTGATGCTTCCATTGCCAATGCCGTTTCCAATTTTTTTTTTCATATTCGGTTGGATTTCTTCTAGCAACCGCCGGCGAATTTCAGCGTCACTAATGCCCCGTATAAACTGAGATCGTAAATGCGTTTCGGCAGTCGACTTTTTGCAGGATGTACATGTAAAGTTGCAGAAAACACTTAAGCGTTTCAATTCTGCCACGTATGTTGCCACGGATTCACCTTCGTGTTGTGTTCTAAGCAGAAACTTGTGCTGCTCAGTCATTTCATTTGGTTTCGGGCACAAATGATCCTCTAACATTACAATTAACTCCGTTTTTGTGTTTGGGGGCAGTTAAACTACTAAACAATTGATAATGCTTAGTACCGATACAATTAATTAATATTTGTACTTTGCGTTCATCCGTTGTAACAGAGCGCATATGTAGGTAATTTTCTAAACGTTGTTTATAAATTGTAAACGTTTCCTCATTTTCATTAAATGGACCGAATTGTAAATTTGTCTCTCGATTGCCACTTTGTAATTCTTGCAGTAACTTCAATAACGCCGCCACATCGATTTTATTTTCATCCGCCATTTTGTAACATGCGGTAATTACTTTTTATTATTTCTTTATTTTTTTATATATATACATATATATATAGAAAAACGCGTAATTTCGCCTTCTCGTCGCCAATTATTATATATTAAATGAGACACTATTTATTTGTTATCAATACATATTTTATTACGTTTTATTATTATAATACTGAGGTGTACATATATCTGATATGCTGCTTACTTTCCAAATTCAATATGAATGCTCCTCCGTATATGTATATAAGCATTTTAGATAGCAAAGTATTGCCCGATCTAAGATACAGTATGAGACTGGTAATGCAATACATAATAACCTTAGATTAGAGTTTTTTGTCAAGGTTTTCTCCTTTAGCAAGTTTTAGTACTTTAGCCTGTGCCAAATGGCCAAAAATATGCCAAATGGTCTTAGTTAGCAGTGGTTGCGACGAGAAGGCAGCACGTACACTTGCGAATTGTGAACAGGTTACCCCTTATACATGACCAGAACAGCTCACGTGATGCGCACCCTACTGGAAGGTTAAGGAGCTGGTAGATTAATCTACTTAACTTTGCCCCCTCCTCCCCCCCCCCTCTCAATAGACGCCAAACCAAAACTTATGTCATAAAAACAGCAATGACTAAGCTACATAAATCTAAAATGGTAGGATTTGGATGCGTTCAAGTATGTTTTTAATGCAAGCAACTTCAGAGCCGAGTTTCCACTTGCACAACTAATAAACATATTGATCGACAAAAGTAATAAATTTGCGACAAATTTATAATTAAAATTTTTTAAAATTGCTTTGTAAACCTTCCAGACAGATAAAATATTAAATAATTTTTACTGATTAAATTTGATGGTTTGTCGCAATTGTTTTTTTTTTTTGTTCCAACATATTATATTTGTTGTCAATATATTATTTTTGATGCAAATGTTGGTCGACACAAATTTTTCTTATATGCTCTTTTAAATTGTCCCGTTTTCAACCCTTTTCCTATTCTTATTCCTGTGACCAATAAAACGCTTCTTTTGTTTAATGCTTGATTTGCATGCAACTACCAACGTAACGACCCAAATATCAGTTGGTAACATTGAGGTGCTGGCGATAAAATTAGAAATACCATAGATCCTAAAAAATTTTGGCAATAATGTCGTCACTGACGAAATTGGTTGGGCGATGTTGCTTGTCGTCGTCGCTCTTGTTCTGTTTATAAAGTCCGAACCAAAATTATTTGTACCTTCTAAATTTTTGATGCAACGTAACGCAAACAACTTTAAAAATAATATAAATACTAAACTTTTTGAAAACATTAATTTTAATTCAATAAATTTAATTACCCTGCTTTACATTTCAATCAAATTTTTTTTTAAATTTTAGTTCTAGGAGAAGTTACAGTTAATTTTGTTTTTGCCAAAATTATTTGTACCCACAAATTTGTTTGTCAATATTATTTGTGCAAAATAGTAAATCAAATAAATTTAAGATTATTTTTTGCTAATTAAATAATGATATAGTCATTCATATTTTATATGCAGATGGTCAGTTTTTGTTTAGCCTCTATAACATCTAGCAAGTGGTTCAAAAAATTTTTGTTAACATCACCTAAAATCTTATCCCGCTCAGTTTTCAGGGCACCCTGCTACAAATTTTGGTATTTTTATATCATAAATATCTTACACTTTAATTTAAACCTCCGCAAGTTTAAATCGCAACCCTGCAAATAATTATATTCAAGGTAAGACAAATAATTATATTCAAGGTTTTTGTAGAATTTCGTCGCAATGGCTTTTCTTATGTATGGGAGCATTATTGTACTGAAGAGCAAACTGAGTACCGATTAGTTTATCATCAACCAGGAATGTTACTTAATCAAATAAATCGAAATAGAACATTCTCCTTGAATAGTTCAGTTTGTAAAGCTGTGTAACCTTTTATTTGCTGCCCAGGGAAAATTAAGCGAGGCAGTATCCACACTAATTGATGGTCAATGTTTATGTAATAATAAAAATATTGCCAATATTATCAAATTAGGACAAAAGTTTACTAATTTGGATATAAAAGAGTTCTACGTAGATCAAAGGGCTTATCTTATGATGCCCTTCACGTTTTATTTCCTGACGGTAGATCATATTCTGTTTGTCTGTATGCCCTATAAACTACAACTGTTCAAGGCCATAGTTGAATTTCGGTTTATTTCATGAAGTAACATTCCTATTTGATATCACTTATTATCATTAAAATAGAGGAGTGGTCAGATGTGGAGTCCAATCCTTCCTGCACTTGTATACAATCAACCGGGATTTTTCTTGTTATAAAGAAGTCAATTAGGTCTGGTGTTTTATTTTGATCACTGGGCCAATAAGTTGGTTTCCCAGTAGAATGCCAGTTGCAGTTGTATTTAATTATTGCTTGATGAAGCTCTTTCCCTTTAGTTGTGGTTAGTCTTGATCCCCAGTCAGTATGTTTAGCGTTGAAGTCACCCCCGATTACAAATTTTTCACCGAGCTGCTTGAAGGACTGAGTATAAGCATTCTCTTTGATGTTATATCTAGGTGGGCAATATATTGCGGATACCAGTAACTTGTGGTTGCGGATATTAATGCTAACGCTAATTGCTTGTATTTCATCACTTTCAAGTTTTTGTTGCAGATGGTATTTAATATCTTTTTTTATAATCACGGCACTCTGCCCCCTCGTGCATTATTATTAGGATGAAATGCTGAGTGAACTTCGTAGTCGCGGATTTTTATATGACTTTGAGTAGTAAGGTGTGTTTCAGATAATAAACATATATCTATTTTTTCTAAATCAAGAAATAGTTGTATTTCATTTTGTCGTTGCAATATACCATTGCAGTTCCATGCAAGAATTTTTAAATTATTTGCCATGTTTTTCGAGTAGAGTGAGCCTTTGTAGGATTGATATAATGGCTTTTTCTTGCTTTTCTTCTTGTGAACTAAGTCTATCAAGAATATCTTGTAGTATTTTGGTTATTATTTGAACCATTTAATAAAAGAGAACTATGTTGTCTTCTCGAACTTCCAGTAGATAGTACATCAGCAAATGTTACATTTGGATTAGTTCTTGATGGCTGAATTAATGTTTGGTGTGGCCTTAAATTTGTAGGTATTCTTGTTGAGGCTGAGTTAATTTCTGGCCTGGTAATTATTGAAGTTTCCCTTGTTTTGTTGCGAATTTTTTGCAGCTCTTTTATAACAATGCAACCTCTGTAGTTGGCTGGGTGTGTCTCTCCACAGTTAACACATTTTGGTGGGGTGTCTTTTGGTTTCGTACATTCAGCCGTACGGTGTTTTCCTACACATTTCACGCATCTGGGCTCCTTATTACAAAAGTTTTGCGTGTGTCCGTAGACTTGGCACTTTTTGCACTGGGGGATCAGCTTAGATTTTTTAACTGCTTCTATTTGCACTTTCATATGGAGTATTTCGCTGATTGCATAAATATTTTTAATGTCTTCTGTTCTTTCAAAAGACAACATATATAATGCAAGAGGTGTTTTGTCACCTCTTTTTAGCAGCTGTGTAACTTCTTTAATTTTGTATTTTTTCTCCAAAAGATACTCTTTTATCTCTTCTGGTTTGCATGAAGCGTGTAGCTTCCTAGCAATGACTTTGGTTTGCCTTGTCTGCTTATCTTCGTAGGAATACCACGCTGTCTTTTCTTCGTTAAGAGCTCCTGTTAACTTTCTATAGCTATCACTGTCTGTGACATTTATTTTGATATCACCACTATTTAACGCTGTAGCTTGAAACTTTATATGATTGTTGTCCATGATGTTTCTAATACTCTGATAATTATTGCAATTAGATATTATTACTGGAGGTGGCCGTGACACTTTTTTCTCTAGTTGTACATTCTTACTTCCGGTTGGGAGTTCATTACTTGATCGTTTCTGTTCCGACGGAACCTGAGCTTTATCCTCCTGTTGCACGTGCCTACTTTTGGTTGGAAGCTGCTCAACTGATTGTTTCGAATCGGGTGAAATCTGTGGTGATTTACTCATCTTACGTTTCTTATTTTTTTTGTTACGGTTCAGAATCCATCCCGTTTCTCTATTAAGTTCTTCCTCGTCTGTTTCATACATAACCTCTATATGATCATTGGTGTTGTTTATCTTAGTGGTTTCTTTCTCAGACATTACTGCATTTAGAGCATCTTTTAACTCCTTGTTTTCTCGCTGTAAGTTTTTGAGGTCTTTGTTTAGATTTAACGTTAACTTTTCTATTTCGTAAATCTTATTGCGCAGTTCTGCGTTATCCCTTTCTAAGGTGTTCGCTATTGGTGGTGGTGATCTACCCACCCTAGATTGTTGTTTAAATGGGTTGGGTTGCCCAACAGGGCTGTTAAACAATAATTGGCTCACCCCAGAATCCTTTGAGCCAGCCTCGTTAGAGGGTGGATTTGCCAGCTGATTAGCTGGGTTACCACCTGGGGTACAATTTCCTGAATCCGTTGTACTCATTGTTTATTTTACTGGTCATAAAGCATCTACCACTCTGACCAGTACGAGTTGGTAGTGGGTCTGGTTTGAGAAGATCATTTGCTAAATTCTCGATAGTCAGTTATACCGCCGTGTCTCGGTCGCCAGAGCCTCGTTAGTTATCTAGCAGGGTGCACCGGTGAGGATGACATTTGGACTATTTGTAGACCAATTACCTAAGCCCCCTTTCCCACCCCATCATTTAAATGATGTACTAAATGAAGAATATCAAAAAATTTTGTAATTTTTCGTTATTTCAAATGATGTCATTTAAAATGATAATGTATATGCTACTTCGTTGCATCAAAAATTTAGCAGGTACAAATAATTTTGGTTTGGACTGTACCTTATCAGTTATATTCTACAGTATTTTTTAAAAAAAGTTATCGTGTACAAATGAATGTTTTTAAAATCTTAAAGCATACAAGTGATATGTTCATATTTTGGAAGTCCACACGAATGCCTCTAAATTTGAAAATATTTGGAATTTTTACTCAATGTCCTTGGAAATTGTGTTCTAAAAGACTATAGCACCAAAAAATAGAACCATAAAAATGATACAGAATACTTTTCTGACAACTTAATTATGTATTTACCAGAAAATTGTAAATGTGGTCGTAGCACTTGTGTGCTTTACGGTATCCATATGTACACATTTCTAGTCAAAACAGAGTACTACGGCGTTTAATCAAACACCGGCAGAAGTAAACTACCCCATAGTTTAAGTCGGCTTCAAAAAACTGATTTTTTTAGGGATTGGATAAATGTAAAATACAATAAAATTGTACGGTTTTTTCTACAAAAAAATACGATAGTTTATTGAACGTTCAATTTTACTATAAAATTAAAATATTCATGGCTAACTTCACGATGTTGTGAAGTATATTTTTCAGCAGAAATAAAAATGTTGAGGCGAATCGTCCGGTATTAAAAGTGTTTTATTCTTCGGTTGTAAGTCAAAGCCATCTTGAATTAAATGATGAAATTAATAAGCTTACTGTGTGGATCCTGGTCTCACTAATTTTGAATGATTTTCTTCAGATGGTGGCTTATTTGTTGTTGTTTTTATTACGCTCATTTGTGTTATTTTTTTACAGATATGTCATAACCGTACAGGTGAGATTAATCCACAAAAAATACAAAATTTGATTGAAGCTTATGTAAAAAAATACCGCCATCGGAGGAAACTTTTAAATAACAATGCTGTAAGCAGTTCAAATAAATGTGTAGACTTTTTAAATAAATTAAATTAAAAACAAATTCATGAATCGCAAAGGGGGCATAATATAAATTTAAAAATGAAATAAATTAATAAGATAACAAAAACAATTATAAATTAAAATTTTATTATTATTTCTTATACATACACTTATAAATATATTACCTATATAAATAAATAAAAATATTATTAATTTTTAATATTATAGTTTTAATTTAAAATATGAACAAAAAAAAAAAAATATTATAAAAATTCCAATTAAGAGAATTTCATAAATAATATTAGTACCTAATTTAAATATTTTATTAAATAAAATTACTGTTTTTATTTTGATTTTACAATTTTCTTTTATAAACATTTTTTTTTTTTTTTTTTTTGACACAAAATTAGTAATTTTTGTTTTATGAATCTTTATTATTATATATTATTACAATACAATTTATTTTTTATTTATGCTCGTAAAACAAAACATTTTTAAATGAAATACTTATTTTTATTACATATAAAATGATTAATATAGATAAAAATAAAATGCGGTTAATTCATGCATAAATAAAAAATAAAATTATTTAACAAACAAGTAAAAAAAATGTATTTTTAATTTTTAAGAATTAATATTTGTACATAACTTTAAGAAATGGAAATAAAAATCATGTTTTAAGATTTAATTATAAAAAAATATATTATAAATAAATTATTACGATTGATTACTAATTAAAATAAAATAAAAATTAAAAAAAAAAAAAAAAAAAAATTAAAAAAAACACTAAAATGGTAAAATGAACATAAAAAAAAATTTGATAGAATTATGTATTATTATTATTATTATTATGCAATATTTATGTAGAATGGTTTAAATTAAATAAATTAATCGTGAATTAATAAACAAAACAAAAAACAAAAATTGTCTAGACTAATTTAAGTTATTTTGTTTGATAGCATTCTATTTAACTTTTCTGCTAAAAATTGTTTACGTTGTTTAATTCACTGAACCAGGAAACTTTTTTTTTTTTATTTAACAAATATTACAACTGAATACAAATTCATCTAGTATATTTAATTTATTATTGATTAGATCCATGATGGTTACTTTATTAAATTAGCTGCCCTAGTTCTAAGGGCTTCGTTCGTCGAGGTCTCCTCTGGCCATCACTTTGATCGGGCGATCGTTTTTGTCCTCAAACGTGTACTATTTCTTGCCTTCAACTGCCAGCTTTTCACCCAAGGCTCTATAGGTTTCAATATCTGTTGCATTCATTTTTCCATATATTATTGTTCAGTGCTACAACTCTGCATTCTTTTGTAGTCATCATATTCAGTTACGCCAATAATGTTGATTGGTGGTGGTGCCTTTTCTTTAATTTTGGTATGTTGGTTTTCCTGTTCGGGTATATTTTGCTAATTTTGATTTAATACACATGATTTTGAAGTTTGGTTTGAAGCTACAATTTCTGGAGAAGATTCTGCCTTCCTTTTTTTTTTGCAGGTCTTTTCTTCATGTTCTTTTTTAGGATCCAGTCAGTTTCTTCTCGTAATTCTTCTTCGCCAGTGTGGAACTCTGTAGCACACTGTTCCTCTGGTTTCCTAGCTTGCAAAGCATTTTTTTTACGGAACTCTGAGTTCTTCATTTTCTACCTCAACACTTGTAGTTGAGGATGTTGGTGATCTTCCAAATGGGTTGCAGAGTACATTACCTCTTGAGTATTGCGGTTATTGGATGTCAACAACTGGGGGGATGGTGCGTTTTTTTATTTGCTATACGGAGCTGCTATTAAGAGCCGTCATATAAAAGTGGCTCGATACAAAAAGGTAGATCTAAATATTTTTTATATCAAGTTTTCGCTGAGGAGTTGAATTAATAAAAATTATTGTTTGACGTTATGGACTGCTTCGTTTAGGGTCTATTCGGTTCTAATAAAAAAAACGCACTAGCGCGAGAACCAAGAAGGTGATCAGGATCACAAAATCTTACGCCAATTCGTCACAAAATGTAAGTTACTTTTTGTCACAAGAAAGGTTGACAATTTGGTACATATTTATGCCATTATTTTGTGACAAAATCCATATTAATTTTATCCAAAAGAAAAAATCATTTTGGTCGCCTATTTGTCTTAACATTTACGTTATTTTCACAAGTATTATTGACAAACCTAAACCGTCTTTTTATGATCAAGGACTGGGATATAGCGCTCATACAGGAGCCTTGGACCAACAATGGGAAGATTAAAGGGTTTGCAGCCAAGCCAATACAGATAAGCTAGTCTACGACACGGCTGCAGATAGACCGAGGACAGCAATTCTCTGTCGCTCAAGGCACAATATCTTCTCTATTTAACCAATTTATTTCTAGGGACATCACGGCTGTATCAAAAGAAATACCCTTACCAAAAGGAGGCAGGAGGGCCTGCTTCTGCATACTTTCCCGGGGATGAAAATGATCCCCTTCCAGAATTGATACAAAGCTTCGTGAATTATTGCACGATTCATAACCAAAAATTCGTCATTGGTTGCGACGCTAGTGCACACCACAACTGTGAGCAACTTTTTGAATTCTGTCTTAGTAACAAATTAGCAGTTTACAATAAAGGGAGTGACGCAACCTTTGTGAATGCGGTTAGGAGAGAGGTACTGGATCTTACCCTGTCAGACATGGGTACCTCCAGTGCAATTCTCGACTGGCATGTATCCAAGGAAGCATCCCTCTCAGATCATATGTACATCAGGTTTGATATCAATATCCCTTCGAGACAAGAGTTGATGGTAAGGATACCAAAACGCACCAACTGGCCAGTCTATAATGACAGACTTTTGTATAACTTAGCTGGCTTACAGACCACGATAAACTCTGTCGAAGATCTCGACCGAGTTGCAAATGACGTTACAGAGGCAATAATTAATGCCTACCACTCAAGCTCACCCCTGGTGCGTATTAGAGGCACAAGGGATGTTCCTTGGTGGAACCAAAACTTGGAAAATATGAGACGGAATGTCCGTAAACTTTTTAATAGGGCTAAAAGGGGACGAATGATTGGACTACCTATCAGAATTCCCTTACCCAATACAACATAGCTCTTAGGCAGAGCAAAAGATTAAGCTGGAGAGACTTCTCTAAGAAAATAGACAAACTACCTATGGCTTGTCGACTCCAGAAGGTACTCTCCTTGGAGCACAGTAATCCCTTCGGATCTGTTAGGAAACTAAGTGGAGAGACAACCACAACCAGGGAGGAGACTCTGGCATGTCTAGTGAGAGGTCACTTCCCAGATTGTATAGTACTGAGGGATCCGGAAGAATCCAACGCAAGTAGCGTACATCCATATCTAGTTCCAAAGGGGGCTCACGAGTTCTCGAGGCAGTTTTTTACGCCGGAACGGATAGGCTGGGCAGTCAAATCATTTGGCCCTTTCAAATCACCGGGAGGGGACTGCATATACCCCGCCTTTTTACAACAAGGCCCGCAGACTTTGCTGCCCTCTCTTACTATACTCTTCAGAGCCAGCTACAGCTTGGAATATGTTCCTAAATGCTAGAGCGACCCGGGACGGGATCGAGGGTATATGCAGGACGGAAGACCGAGATTTATATACACCCCAATTCCCATAGTCGTGTCATTTCATGTGATGTGACTATAGTCGTATCACGTCACTTGAAAATTGCTATTCTTGAAGGCGAACCAAGTGACACGACTGCAACTTGAAATATATTAGGCAAAGTAGAAATAAAATCGTTATATAACAACAATCTTATTATTTTAAACAATAACATATTTAAAACAGTGCACAAAATTATCCAAAAAGGAATATTTTAAAATATATAAAATAAAATAATTGCATCTTTCCATTTTGTGGTATTCTCCTGTCACTTGTAAAAATGAAGTGACATCTGTCGTATAAAGTGACTTTTGTCGTAACAAACGACTAAGAGAATCGCAAAATTGATGTGATGTGACTATAGTCATGAAAAATGACGTGATACGACTATGAGAATTGGGGTGATAATCTCGGACAGCCAGGCAGCTCTGCTAGCCTTAGGAGCTTCAGTGTTCAACTCGAAATTGATCGGAAGCTGCTACTGTAATTTATTAGAACTGGGTAAAGCAAACAAAGTCACCCTTTTGTGGTCTCCTGGCCACTCCACCATTAGAGGAAATGAGGCAGCAGACTGATGTGCAAAAATGGGAGCAAGCCGAGATTTCCTGGGTCCCAGTCCTAGTATTGCTTTTTTCAAAACCCACTTGGCAGATGGTATACGGAACTGGGAGCAGAACTATAGGAAATTACTCTGGGAGTCCTCCATTGGGATGAGACAGGCCAAGAAATTTATTCAGTTATAATATTATACGTCTGGGAGAGGCACCGAGGATGGACCGCCAATCCCTAAGATCCCTTACCTGGTTTTTAACAGGGCACGGCCCTTTTAACAGCCATCTACATAAAATGGAAAGGTTCCTTACGGACCAGTGCAGATTCTGCGACTGCGGTAAGGAGACATTGGAACACCTACTATTCACATGCGATGCTCTCATCCAAAAAAGATTCAAGTTCCTCAATGCGTACATAATCCAGTGGCCTAACGCCGACCCACTGCATATGCATCAGGTAGTGGCGGTTATCAAGGATATAGACCTACATTTCATGTAGGAATCTCTAGGGATGCACAATATGCCTCAATGGTCGCAGTGCTCTGGGCGACGAAACACCCATCCTTTAGCAAAAAAAAAAATGGTTCACAATTTTTCGACATATTTATGCGAATAATTTGTGATAAAGTACATTGTGATTTGAAAGGTTCACATATTATTCCACCAAAAACCGACCAATTTATTCCGCAAAATATTCGTTTCCGCGTGACAATCACCGTTAACCTCATCCACTAAACTTTATCCATTTTGTGACTTATTTATGTGAAATTTTTGTCGTTTTTTCTTGACGCGTGGTTACTATTAATAGTTTCCTGACTAAACATACGTCACGAAAAAACGATGAACGGAACATTTTGCGGATCAAATTGGTCGGTTTTTGGTGGAATAATTGCTGCGTTCCATTTGACGTGGCAAAGTACAAATAAGTACTTGGGAGCAGATGGTAAATGGAACACAGAAAATTAGTTGCGAAAATAAAATTTAATTTAAAAAAATTTACGTGCAACATGGAAAGTTATAATAATAATGTTTAAAAACAAAATTTTAATGCAATAATAATGTTACGTAATTAATTAATTATTTAAAAATCGAGCCTCAGACATTTTTACAAAAGTAAAACACACGCCCTCTTTTATACAAAACCAAATATTTCAGCACTTAGCAGAAACACTGTGTAGTAAATGTAGTACATATGCCCTAACAGAGATTTTTTTTTTTTTTTTTTTTTTATTTTTTTTTTATTTGCACTAGCCCCAAAAATAGGAGCCATATGGCCCGATTTCAAAATTTACAATTTATATACAAAATTCTATTTTATTTATTTATTTATTTTTTCCTCTTATTCAACTTTCATTCATCGATCCTCTTTCATACTATTATCCCATTCATTTTAATAAATTCATACATCTCCTTATACCCATTTGTTCCCATTCGTAATAAATCATTCAAATTCCTTGCATTCATAAGGACATCGAACATTCTTCTACTCTGAGTAAAATTAGGACAGTGCAGAATTAAATGTTCAATGTCCTCCACAATCAAACATCTTTCACATAAATCATCCTCAATCAAATGACGTTTCTTTAGACTTTCTTTCCAATTTCCATGATTCAATCTCACTCGTTCCATCGTTCGTATCATTGCAGTGTTCCCTTTGAGCTCCTTAAAGAAAGGTTTACTCAAAGGAGCTTTGCACCATTCAAAGTACTTCTTGCCTTTCACACGACTCTTTTCAACAAATTCCCTCTCCCATTTTCTCCACAGATTCACCTGAAATTCACGAAGTACATCTCTTGCATCCATAAATTCATATTCAGTTTCTTCCTAAAGCATACAACCCCTTTTCGCAAGCATATCAGCTCTTTCATTACCCTCAATCTGTAGATGCGAAGGTATCCATTGAATGATCACCTCGCTCCCACAAGATTGAAGGTATTCATATATCATTTCAACATACACATTGCCTTGAGTACCCCCACCCCTATTAATTAAATCCAATCCGCTCTGGGAGTCGGAGAATATAACTACTCTCCTCCTCCCTTTTGTCATTGCCATCTTAATTCCTTCCATAATCCCAATCAACTCTGCATTCATTATACAGATGTTACCATTAATTCTCAGCATTTTCTCTTTTTTCATAGTTGGAATAAAAATTCCCACACCTACCCGATCCTCATTTACACTAGCATCTGTATACACTTCCACATGTGCAAAAAAATTCAATTGCATTTTTCTAAATTCTCTCTTAACCGATAACTCATTCATCATCGCTTTTGTTGTGTCTCCAAAATTCAAACACACCGTAAGACCGTTCGGAGGAACTCTCGGACACACTTGTCGGATCTTGGAAAATAAGTGAATATTTTCCAAAATTATCTTCGCCCTTTGTGTCTTCCGGAAAACCGTTCCTCCTTGCAACCTTACTTTCATCTCATTTACTAACACGTTGTCTTTGGTCAACATTCGCACAGTCTCTCGCACGGTGATCCATTCTCTCTTATAATTGAGAGGTGAATCACCCAATTCAGACCATAGAGTTTGTATTGGGGTTGAATTAATCGCCCCCAATACCACTCTAGCACATGCATTCTCAACTTTCATTAGCTTTTCAAACCCGACCTTGGACCCGTCACCATACACGCTTATCCCATATGCAATCTTGGAAGACACTAGCGCCTTTCGCAACATGTCAGTCACACTAGGATGAGCCCCCCATTTCGGTTTACTCACCCTTTTGATCACATTCAATCTGCTCTTGCAATTATCGGCCAACTTTTCCATATGCACCTTAAAACTCAATCGCTTATCAATCCAGATTCCCAAATACCTAGTCAAAGTCACATATTCAATACTCTCGTTATATATTTTCACATCAATTCTTCGTTTTGGGCGAAAAGCCATACTGTAACATTTTCTCGTATTTACACGCAAATTCAATTCCGTTAAACCTTGTGTTACCTGATTCACACATTCCTGAGCCCGATTCAGTGCCTCGTCAATGTTTCTTCCCTTGCCTATCAAGACAAAGTCATCTGCAAATTGCAGAATTACCTTATCCGCGGAATTAAGTGCATGAATCGAGCTCGTATACAGATTGAAGAGAGTCGGAGAGATCTTACTCCCTTGTGGAAGGCCAATATTCACGGCTCCCTCCAACCTGTACCCCCTTCCACACAAAACTAACTTACGCTCACTCATAAACTCATATACCCACTTACAAATTTTCCAAGGGAAACCCAAGTTTAAAAGAACCTGAGATAGTTTCCCTGGAACCACATAATCATATGTCCTCTCGATATCCAGAAAAACCGCCACAACATTCTTATTTTCCTTTCGTACTTCCCACACAAACTTTTCCACGCATTCATTAGCAGAGTGATTGCGCCGGAATCCAAAGGTGGTTTCTGGCAACAAATTACCCTCATTCACAAATTTATCCAATCTTCCTTTCATCATTCCATTCACCATCTTAACAAAAACATTCAACATACATACTCCTCTGAAATTTGTTGCCAGATTCCTATCCCTGTCCTTCTTAGGAATTGGAACCACTCTGCTCTCCTTCTGGATACTCATCCACACCTTATTTAGAATTTGCAACAACGTTCCCTTTGCCTCAAATTCCAAATCAACAATCATTCTATAACTCACTCTATTAGTTCCAGGGGTAGTGGATTTTGATGATTCCAGAACCCCACAGAACTCGTCCCATTTAAATTCAACACACATTTCATTTACAGATTCCCTGTTATTTTCAGGTAACACGCATTCATTACTTTCACCTAAATTATTCCGTACATCCGTCATCATTTGTAAGAATTGATTTCCATTCTCTCTGTCATCTAAAACGGCATTTCTGCCTTGTGTTTTATGACCTCTCACTCTATTAAATTTATCCCATACATCCTTCGTTGTAGTTCTATGTGTCATATGAGACACATACTCCCGCCAACTTTTCCTTTTCGCTCTACGGATAGCTTTTTTTAGCCTTGCATTCGCCCTTCCATACCTTATCCTACACTGGTGGCATATACACCTATTAAATTCACTCAAGCTTATCCGTTTCCGTTCATACCAATACTGGATTTCATTGTTCCACCAACCATGTACCTTAATTTCATTCACTCTTATTTGCGTACTGCACATATCATTCACTCTCTGTATTTCATCCTCAAGTTGGTTGACCTCATTTATTTCATTCATCATGAGAATTTCATTCATACATCTGACCCATTTTTTGCTATTTATAATGCTCTTTTGCTCAACGTTTACATTTACACCACCTATACAAGCGTGAATCAAATAATGATCACTACCCAAATTCTCATCAGTAACATTCCAAGTGACTTGGGCCGCCAGCCCGCTAGACACTAAGGTAATGTCTATCGCGCTGGCTGTGGCCCCTACATACGCCATCCTTGTTGGTCTTCCATCATTCAGTATTACAAGATCGGAATCCAGAATGAGGTCCGCCAACAAGTTTCCCCATGCATTATTCCTTTCACACCCCCATACCCCCGAATGTGCATTCATATCACCCCCCACAATTATGTCACTTTTTCCACGCACCCAGTCAAAAAATTTCTTAATATCCCTCAGGCCTTTTTCTCTATCACCCGCAGATTCAATTGTGGTTGCATATACACTTACAATTAACAAATCTCTATCCAGATTCCGAGTTTTGGCAGCGACCACTTCAATGTGTTCAAAATTAGGGACCTGCACTGTTTGCAGCGTGATATTGGATCGCGCCAATATCGCTACTCCCCCGTAACCATCGGCCCTCGGTCTGGATAGAAAATTGTAACCATTCACTCGAAACGTCTTGTTCTCACGTTCCCATGTCTCACTTAATAGCATTACATTCACATAATTATTGGCCAGATAAGTCCGCATCATATCGCCATTGGCATACATGCTGCGGATGTTAATCTGACCAATACACATACATTCATTGGATCTTACCATTCGCTCCGTCATGCGGTTTTATTCATTCATCCTTTCATCCTCTTCTACATCTATTATAATATTGAGCTCGTTTGGACTCAAAAATTTATATTTATTTTGGTGTACTGCTGCTCTTCCATCTGTAGTTTTAATTGTTGTTTCCTTTGTTGTTTGTTTTTGTATTTCAGCTGCTGCTGAAAAACTGCTTGTTGTCTCTTGTCTTATTGTTGTTGGATTGATTTCGTTGTGTTTTGTTTTATTAGTTTCTGTTTGTTGATTTGTGTTGTTATTATTTGTATTATTGTTTATTTTACTTTGATTATTGTTGTTTTGATTTCGATTATTGTTGATATCTTTACTTTTGTTGTTATTAGTGTTATTTGTATTAATATTATTATTGTTAATTTGATTATTATTGTTTGTTTCTTTGGACTTTTGATTTGTACTTTCGGTATTTGTTAGCTTCGTTTTTAATATGTCACTGAATAGAGGTTTCGTTTGTGCTGCCGTAGATGCTGGTGTTGTGTTTGCGTATTCCCGGTAATAAATTTCCTTAGCTCTGAAATACGTTATTCTGTCCATTGTTTTTATTTTCATTATTTCCTTTTCCATGATGAAAGTAGGACAGTCCTTATCAAAAGTTGTGTGTTCGTTTTGACAATTGGCACAATTGATGGGTGCACATTCAATCGTCTCATGTCCCTTTGGAATTTGCTTTGCGCATTTGGGACAAACCGGCACTCGGGTACATTTGACTTTTGTGTGTCCGTATTTCTGGCAATTATGACATCTCATTGGATTTGGAATGTACATCCTTACATTTAATTTCAAAAACCCTGCTTTAACATCATTTGGTAGCTCAGTCGTGTTAAACGTAAGTATATGCAAGGGCGTGTCTTTAAGCTCCCCGTTGATTTTCCTCTTGATTCTCTCGACTTTTGTAACCTTCTGACTCTGTAATTCTTTCACAATTTCATCAGGGTCTATAAACATTAGGTCGTGGCTATATATCACTCCTTTGCTGGTATTCAAAAATTTATGTTCTTCCACTGACACTGGCATCTCTGCGATCTTGGTTGCTTTCATTAAAGCTAAATAACCTTCCTCTTTGCTGGTTAGCACTAGTAGGTCCCCACTACGCAATCTTTGTGTTTCATGTATGTGGCTTGTTATCATTGCTAGCCCTTTTTCGATTAAAAACGGTGAAATGCCTTTAAAACTGTGTTCCCCATCTGTTTTTTTTATTACCACATACTTCTGACTGCCTTTGTCATCAAAAAATAATCTCCTTCTTTTTTGATTGTTTGTTTCCGGTAATATAGGATTAGCATGTTCCTTCATTTTCATTAAGGTGCTAAACCTATTTTTTGTAGGTATCGGCATCCTGCCCGTAGGCAGATACCGTTAAAGATTCACGGAAATTTGTTTTTTTTTGTTTTTCGTCCCTCACTAAATGAAATTTGCACTTTTTTCCACTCTGTTTGTGTTAATTTGTTTGTAATAAAACTGTTTATATGCTTGCTGTATCAGCTGTGCACTCACTTAAATCACTAATTCAAAACACTAAATTAATTAATAATTACAATAAATATAACTAAACACAAAAAAAAAAAAAAATTTATTTCTAAATTGATGAGCTGTCAAAATTTGTGTTTCTCGCATGAAATCGCAAACAAGACTGCCCTAACAGAGATGTCACCATATCTACATATTATAGACACATTTGTTTTGATTGCATAAAACAAACAAATGTATGTTAATTTGTATATGATGAGATAGCCGAGGTAGTAACGTGATGGAGTGGAGTGAAGAAGGTCTTGAGTTCGAATCTAAGCAAATCGAACGAAAAAATTTGTTTTTAGATGAAAAATTTTGAATTGGGGATAATCCGAGAAGATTAATCGGGATCGAAATCGCAACAAAAAAAAATTTGGTAAAATTCGTGGCAATAAAAAAAAAATCAAATTTTTGCTTAAAAAAAAAATAAAGTCGGATGTTTGTAGAATCGAACTCCAAACCTTTCGCACACCACTCCTTCATCTTACCACCCGACCACTCATCTCTACATAAATTCTACTCAGTTTTTCGTTTAAATACTGATAAATTTGGACTTGGCGAAAAATCGCATAAAAATTTTTGTTATTTTACCAGGCGAACAGAATTTAAAAAACAATATAATTGTCAGCAACGTGACATTATTTTGTATCAAAGCGTGCCACTTCAAGTTATGTGACACTTGAACATACAAAATAAAGTCATATTGCTGACAATTCTACCTTCATGTAATTTCTGTTCGCCTGTTAAAATGACAAAATTTTTTTGCGATTTTTTAAGAAAAAAAATTTTTTTTTTGAAATTTCTGCTCACCCGGTAAATAAAAATAAACTTTTTTTAATTAAAAAGGCAATCATAACTCCCAAAATTGAAAATTTGGAGATTTTTAATTCCTTCAGATGCGGGCGGGGATCGAGAACTCGAGACCTCTATGGTTTTAATCTGTTCTCTTATGGTAAGAGTTCGATCCTCGCGGCTGAAGGATTTTTGTAATAAAAAGCTCCAAATTTTCTATTTGGGTGGTTGCTAGAGTATGATTGCCTTTTTAATAAAAAAAAGTTTATTTTTATTTACCAGGTGAGCAGAAATTTCAAAAAAAAAATTTTTTTTCATCAAAAATCGCAAAAAAATTTTGTCATTTTAACAGGCGAACAGAAATTACAAGAAGGTAGAATTGTCAGCAATATGACTTTATTTTGTATATTCAAGTGTCACATAACTTGAAGTGGCACGCTTTGATACAAAATAATGTCACGTTGCTGACAATTGTTGTTTTTTAAATTCTGTTCGCCTGGTAAAATAACAAAAATTTTTATGCGATTTTTCGCCAAGTCCAAATTTATCAGTATTTAAACGAAAAACTGAGTAGAATTTATATAGAGATGAGTGGTCGGGTGGTAAGATGAAGGAGTGGTGTGCGAAAGGTTTGGAGTTCGATTATACAAACTTCCGACTTTATTTTTTTTTTAAGCAAAAATTTGATTTTTTTTTTATTGCCACGAATTTTACCAAATTTTTTTTTGTTGCGATTTCGATCCCGATTAATCTTCTCGGATTATTCCCAATTCAACATTTTTCATCTAAAAACAAATTTTTTCGTTGGCTTTGTGTGCTTAGGATTCGAACTCCAACACCTTCACCTTCTTCACTCCACTCCGTCACGTTACTACCACGGCTATCTTATCATATACAAGTTGATATACATTTGTTTGTTTTATGCAATCAAAACAAATGTGTCTATAATATGTCGATATGGTGACATCTCTGTTTGGGCATATATATGTACTACATTTACTACACAGTGTTTCTGCTAAGTGCTGAAATATTTGGTTTTGTATAAAAGAGGGCGTGTGTTTTACTTTTGTAAAAATGTCTGAGGCTCGATTTTTTAAATTAATTAATTATTGTACGTAACATTATTATTGCTTTAAAATTTTGTTTTTAAATTGTTTGTTTGTTGTTAAACATTATTATTGCATTAAAATAATATGGATTAGTTGTACCAAATATTCTGGTAACGAAGTCGCCATAAATTCAAAAAGCAAACGTACATTTTATGACAAATAGGCGATCAAAATGTTTTTTTTCTTTTTCGATAAAATTAACTTGGACTTTGTCACAAAATATTTGCATAAATATATCCCAAATTGTCAACTTGTTTTGTGACAAAAAGTAACTTACATTTTGTGATAAATTTGTGTAAGATTTTGTGATCACTAACTATTCTTGGTAACTCTGGTTTATATTTAAGTACTACCCTCAAACCTCTTTAAAAATGAAGCAAACTATAATTTTTTAGAAATTTACTAGATTGAGGGATTGAGGACAACGCGCTTAATGGGTTGGCCAAAATACTTTTCTTTTTTTGTTTTTCGGTGTACACAAATACATACCATATCTTACTTAATCACTGGTTAATGGTATCTCATTTTTTACTTTTTTACAAGTGGCTAATTATAAACCAAATTATGTTTTATTAAATTTTATTTACTACCTGTTCTACAAAGATAACTCACCTTTCGTTTCCATTACTTGCTTACTTACCGCTCATTACAAGGTTTCCATAATAATTTCTCATTCCACTGTGATTGATTTAATTAAAAACAATTAATTAAAAAATGACATTTTCTATTGTATTTATTATATTAATATTACAATTAGCTTACTATAAATTAAATAATTTAGAAAAACGTAAAATATTACAACATTATATTTACAAAATTAATTTAATTCGTATCATTCATTAAACACACATTAGCATACGTTTCCCGCATTGAGCACAAATACAAATTTGTTTGGTTGGTTTTTGAAATTAAATTTTGTGCAACTACTGAACATAATATACCTCGTAAATAGGCTACCTTACTTCGCGTATATGAAACTTATAACATTAAAACGTTTAGAGCGCTTTTTCATTTTACGACACGATACTGGGGCCAATGAAAACGCGTTTCTTTTATATACATACTTCAAAATATTTTAGAAACACCGAAATCCATTGTGATAATTAATATTGACGACGATACTTCATTATGGAGTCGTTAAACGAAATAGCGCTCTTAACTTATGATAAAATAAAAAAAAGTGTTGCAATCATTTATTTAGTTCGATAATAATTTTTATTTGATGGTTTACCACAGATAAACCAGCATGGCGGGCACTCACTTGTCTCAAAATATTGCTACATTTATTGAAACAACCCCATCTATTGTCAATTAAACTACAACATTTATTGAACAATATTTTTTTCAAAGTGATTTTTTCAATTTTTTTATTAATTTTATAATGAAATAAATAATCGCATCAAATACCGAATGAAAATACAGTCATACTAAACATGTTTTACATAACTACGTTTTTCCAATTTAGTTTTAATTATTTTTTTTTTTTTTAATTTTAGTAATAATGTTTATTATTAGCTATCGATTGGCATCATTAACTCAATTTGGTTAAAAATTTATTGTAGTTGTGTAAAATATGGACGTTTAGCACGACCGAATATTTGTCTTTCTTTTAACCAATGTTAGGGGAATTGTGATAAAACCCATTAAAATATAGTAGGTTGTAACATTTAAACTAATAAGTAGCATCACAAAGTCGTCTTGTCTTCTCTACTTGGGAATAATGAATAAGAAGTTATTTATCTATAATGATTTTTGGAACTAATTTTTTTTTCTGTGTTCAGACATATTAAATGAAAAATTGGATTTAACAAGTAAAAAATTATCGATTATTAATTTATTGAGTTGAAAGTGTACAACTTTCATGTCGAGTATGGCATGTTGTAACATCACTTTCGATTCGTTTTTCTATTTCGCTTTTTCAATTATAATTTTTCTACAGTGATCTCAGCTTGTTCAAATACAACATTCTGTTTATAATTTTATTCATCATTCTATGTATATCAAGCAAATTTTTGTCTATGTGAAGAAAAGGAACAGCAGGCAACAGCCTGAGGAAGCATTAGAAAGTGTAGCAAAAATGCGAAATAGAGTAAATTTTTTTTTTCTTGATACATAGACATAAAATACTTTCGAAAGCGAACCGAAAAAACAAAACTTTGTTTTTGTTTATTGCTTTCAATGTAAATTTTGATCTGATCCAATTCTGATTTGAAGTTCAGCTAACATGTGTAACGTAACTAATGAAATCATGAATTGAATTATATTTTTATTGAATACAGAGACATCTGTGTAAACTAATTTTATTTATTCGCTCTCTCTTCTCCTTGACTATTTTCATCGGGTAACATAAGGTAATAAATATAGTCGGAATCTCCGTTATAGATATTTAATTTAGAATACACTGCAGTGGTTGTGTGGATTTGGAAACGGGGTGTGTAATGCAATTGGAAAATTAGTTGCGGATATCGAAGTTGATGACATCATGTTAACTGATTGTGAGATATTGATCGTACGTGACATCTTCAAACCTGCAAATATGATTATTGGCCAGAATGCACTGAATCGCGATAACGTAGTGGCCATTAAAGGTTACAATTTTTTTAAATTGATGAATATTCCATTAGAAGAGAATAACGCGACAAAAATTGTAAATTATTTCAAAAGGAATATTCGTGACGCAGAAACGTCAAATGCCGTTATACTTATAGTACGAAAGGATGACCTGAGTGAGGTTATGGCGGAATGTATTGGAGGAAATGTTATTGGGGCCATCAAAGATAACCTGGTACTTGCTAAATACAGAGACTGTTTTGCAGTTAATATGAGCGAGCTTGGGTTGACCAGTAAGGCAGAAATCGAAATAAAACTGAAAGACGATATACCGGTTCGCTACCAACCATACCGACTTGCTCACTCTCAGCGAGAAACCGTTAGAGAGCAAGTGCAAGAAACGCTACAAAATAAAATTATAAGTGTATCAATGTCACCTTACGCATCGCCCATCGTGATTGTTAAGAAGAAAGGCGGTGAGGATCGTATTTGTGTCGACTATGGCAAGCTTAATAGCAAAACTGTTAAGGATCATTTTCCATTACCAAATATGGATGATCAATTACAGAGGTTGTCGAGTATGAGTTATTTTTCGATCGTGGATTTAGTGTCAGGGTACTACCAGATCCCGGTTGCGGAAGAATCACGAATTTTGCCGTCTTTTGTAACTCCGGATGGGAAATACCAATTTAATTGGATGCCGTTTGGGCTGGTTAACGCGCCGTCAGTGTTTCAACGTATGATGAATTCAATAGCTAGCGAGCTCCGGAATAGAACTGTTACGTATCTAGACGATGTGGTCATCCCGTCAACGACTATCGAGGAACGTGTAACGTTACTTCAAGAATTTTTGGAAAAAGTTCGAGAATATGGATTAACTATGAAACCGTCGAAATGTAGATTTCTGCAGACACAGATTGAGTTTTTGGGTCATGAAATTAGTCATGATGGTATTCGTGCGGGAAAAGAAAAGATTTTGTGTGTTGAGAAATTTGAGACCCCGGCTAGCGTTCTTGATGTAAGATTTGTCGGGTTGGAAAGTTATTTTAGGAAGTTCGTTCCAAAGTTTGCCGAAATTGCGAGGCCATTAACCGACTTGACCAGGAAAAACGTTACCTTTGAATGGAAAGAAGAGCAGAATAGAGCTTTTAGCCAGTTGAAGACGTATCTATGCGCACGAAACACGTTGGCCCTTTATAATCCTGGAATGCAATACGAAGTGCACACAGATACGAGCGCAGTTGGTTTGGCAGGGATATTGATACAGGTTTAGGAAGATTGTAAAAGACCAGTTGCGTATTTCAGCCGAAAGACAAATTCCGTGGAACGGAACTACCACAGCTATGATTTGGAAACCCTAGCTGTTGTGGAATCATTGGAACGATTCCGTATCTATGTATGTACTGGGAAAAACTTTTATCGTTATCACGGATTGTGAATCGTTGAGAACCTCGGCAACAAAGAAAAATTTGATTCCCCGGGTCGCGCGTTGGTGGCTGCGGTTAAAGGAATTTGATTTTCAGATCAAACATAAAAATGGACAACAAATGGCCCGTGTTGATGCGTTAAGTAGAGCGCCCGTTCTGGAGGATGGTGGCCTAGAGGAAGCTACCTTAGATGTATTTAGTATTGGAGATGAAAATAAATGGATGGTCGCTTTATAGAAAACCGAAGAAGGGGTTTTGGAAATTAAAAGGAAGTGTTGAAAAAGGATCAAGAATGAGGGATTTTGTGGTTCGAGATGACTGCTAATATTTCAAGGCAGAAAATGGAGACGAACTATTCGTTATTCCTAAATGCATTCGTGGTCGGGTGGTATTAGAGGCTGATTTATCTGGACATTTTGGCGTTGAGAAGACGCTTGCTACTTTGAGAAAAATTTTTTGGTTTAAGCAAATGAGACCCTATGTCAAAAGGCATATTGCATCGTGTATGGAATGCCTATATCAAAAGGGGAAAACTGGTGCCAAAGGAATAGAATTGCACACAATCGAGGAAGTCCCAATTCCACAGCATACGTGGAATATAGATCATTTGGAACCGTTTATAAGATCATCAAGGAAAAATGCTTATATCATCGTCATTACTGATTTCACAAAATATGTTCATTGCAGACCATCTAAAGATACGTCTACCAGATTCATGATTCGGGCTATTGATGAGATCATCATACATTTCGGTACACCGGCAAGAATTATAACAGATAGGGGGTCCGCGTTTACTTCGAAAACCTTTGAGCGGTACTATGTAGATTTGAGTGTCAAACATGTCCTAAATGCGACTGCCACACCTAGAGCAAATGGACAAGTAGGGCGGACAAATCGGACCTTATTAAATTCACATCGAACAATGGTTAGTGAAGGTAATGAACAAAATTGGAAATCGAAGCTTCGTCAAATACAATGGACGATTAATACAACCCCAAATTCAGTGACCAAGAAATCGCCACATGAACTACTGTTTGGATATACACCACGTAGTATCTTTAGGGATAAACTAACTCTTGAATTAGAGGATGGCAAGATTATTGAGAAACGGCAGCATTATGCGGAGAAGGTACTCAAAAACCGCGAAGAAGTTACACAACACATTAGAAACCATCAAAAGTATACCAAAGAATATTTTGATTCTAAGCATAGGAGACCGGATATCTATGCTGTTGGGGACTTAATAATGGTGAAACGAGAAGTCGTATCAACAGGAACTAGTACTAAGCTACAGCAACAATACAGGGGCCCGTATCAAGTGATACAGAAATTACATGCATCAAATTTGTTTTAATTCCAGTAAAATTTGAAATTAGAAAAAAAATCGCGTCGCGCGAAAAATAGATGTGGCAATGCCTTTAAGGGCCCCCACGAAAACACGTCAATGCAACAATTTAAATCGCAGTTTACTAATTTTTACATTTTTTTTTATTCGATCAACAACGGACGTTTCAAATATTAAGTGGAATTTTTTGAAAGGCATTTTAAAATTCGGACGATCAAATAAATAAAATTATTAATTTCAACAAATTTTTAAATATTGTAATGGCTTTCATAAACTTGAACTAATTTTTGATAATTCCGTCGTTGAATTAATTATATTTTTGTGGAAAATCAGAAATTATGATTTAAAATGTTGAACCGACATGTTTTCACGAGGCAAGTCCTATAGTTAGAAAAAATCTTTTTATCGATTTTTTTAATGAACTGCGTCTGCGGTCCAACGAAAAGCAAAGAAAATCTATTTACTTTATTAATTAAATAAAATTTTCAGGACGGTACAGTAGAATTATTTAATTCTTCATCACAAGATACGATTACAACAACGATTTCCTCAATTGACATCGAAGCGTCTCATTCTTATACAACTCAAATTACTGCACGGCAACAATCATCAAGTACAACTACAAGAAACAATTCATCAACAAGTGCTAAAAGGTCCCAAGGGAATAGCTCAATAAGGCAGTTTGTAGATTCAATTACTGAGAAAGAGAAACTTGATTTACACTTAGTCGTAGCAAAATTCTTCTTCGGATCAAATATAGCATTTAACTCTATTGAATCTCGGCATTTTACTTTCTTTTACTCTAGTAAAATAAAGTATAGTAATCATGAAAATTTTGGACCTTGATATTTTTAGTGATTTATCTGTTTTGAGGTCCCCTGAGTCCGAAAAAGTGGGTTTCGAAATGGTGTCTGTCTGTCAGTCTGTCAGTCTGTCTGTGTCCTCTCTACAGCCCAGATGGTTTAACCAATCGAACTGAAACTTCAGATTTAAGCTTTTTTGATAAATTGGGAGGTCCCAGTGAATTTTACTCCAAATCGGCTAACCGGAAGTGGCCACTCCCTTGGTCCAGAAAATTTATTTTGCAAATAACTTAAAAAGTATAAGGTTTACAAAAAACTACTAAAACAAAATGTTTCCAAAAATTAAAAACAAATAAAATTAAAAAAAAAAAAAATTAAAAAAAAATTTAAAAATTTAAAAATTAAAAAAAAAAATTTAAAAAATTATAAAAAAAATTAAAATTTCTCAAAATTCTCTGTTCGTAAAAGAAAGTCGTGTGTTGGCCACACCTCCATTTTTTACAAGATGATCGAAAAATTAAGACCGGCTTATGCTAAATTTATCCCCAGCAGAAAATTATTGTCAACATCGCTTTTGGATGAAATTTATAACAATTGTTTACAAAAAACTAAAATTTTATGTGATTCGGTTTTGCTAATCGACGGATGGAAAAATACGTCAAGCAATACCAAAACAACAGTAACAATGTTCCACAATGTAAATGGTGATCGTGCGTTTGTGAATGCTTGGGACCTTGAAAGTGAAACAGCCGATCGTCTCGCTGATGTCGTATGTGAGTCTATCCAATTGGCAAAATCAAACTATAATACAAACGTGTATGCCGTGGTTTCTGATAATGCTAGTAATATGGTTCGAATGGGAAAAAATATGGTCCATATTATATGGCATTCTACATGCAACAGCCACATAGGAAATTTGTTTGCTGGTGATGTTATGGACACAAATTTGGTAAAACAGGTTACTGGGTTATTAAGAGAATTCAAAAGGGATATTTTGGAGAAAGCTATTCTAGAAAATGGTGGTTCTCGAATGAAATTACCTCCTGAAACAAGATGGTGCTATCATCGTGATTCATTAGAAAGCTTCTTGAAAAATTTGCCTTATATGAGAAAAGTTATCCTCTTAGAAGAAATCCCAAAACAATTGAAGTCCACTATTATGTCAAAAATATTTGTCATTGATGAAATCAAAATCATGAAGGAAATTCTCGAACCGATTTGCAAATTAACCAACATTTGTCAAAACTCGAATACATCTATTGCTGACGCAGCTGAATTATGGTTAAAATTTAAATGGAACGACGATTTACTTACAACGATAGACTCTTCATTGAAAAATAAACTGATGAAATCTTTGAACGAGCGTAAAAAAATGGCACTTAATAAGTATACATTAACAAGTTACTATTTGCACCCAATATATGACAACAATTTATTAGTGGAAGAGCACATGAATATGATAAACAATTTTTTACTAAAACATCTAGATTGCGATGGATTAGAAAGTCTTAATGAATATAAAAATAAAAATAATTTTTTTGGCATGTTGCATGACAAAAAAATAAAAAAGGCAGATGTGTTTTGGGGTACGGCGTCGATGAAACATCAACAACTCTCAACACTAGCCTTAAAGTTATTAAACATTCCCGCTTCTACGGCCCAACTGGAACGGACATTTTCGAATTGGGGTTGGATACATTCATCAATTAGAAATCGGCTCACATTTGAAAGGTCAAAAAAACTCATACATGTATATGGCTCATTAAACCTTTGTAACAATAATAATAACTAAAGAAAAAATAAAGGAATTAATTAAATAAATAATTAAAGATTTTTGTAATGTTTCATTTTTGTTTATTTTTTAAATATTAAAATATTTGACGTTTAAAAAATTTCGAATCCATTTTTGTAGTGTTTAGTCGAATGCTTTATTCAACAATTAAAATTAACAGAACAATCGTTTTACGATTCAAAACCGAGGCGCAAGAAACTTGTTCTGTTAATTTGTCAAAAACTGTTGAGTATTCCCGATGGAAAAATGACATATGCTAAAAATAATATATCACGATAAATTGAATGGGTACGATTGACACCACGATGTTTTAATAGTTTATATCGTTCGGTAGCTAAACGCCTAACCGGTGTAATTAAATCGTTTAATTTGATTGCTGATATTATGTGTTGGATTGTACTGCAAAAAAAAAAATAAGATAGAATCCAATTAAATGTTAATTAATTATTTTACATACTTTCGATTAAGTGTAGTTTGAAAAACTCAAAAACCGTGAAGTTGAAACACAATTAATTAATTAATTACAAGAAAGGTATGAACACAACTTGTAAATAGTAATCTGTGTAACTATTTCGGATTAATTCACAGTTTAAAAACAGCGAAACATGGGGGGCGCAACAGTAGAGACGCAACGATTTTCAACAACAACGTCAAGCAACACTACCTACAGTTAGTACAAATTTGGGTGACCGCATAGGAACATGATGATGGAACGAAATCTCGCCCCCCACTCACAACCGCCGATGGAAAAAATGGTGGAGGGGAATAATAATAGTTGTTTAGAGCTTTTCAGAAAAAAGATTTTGCGGTACCAGGAAATTTGTGTTGTCAATTGTGTCTTGTTACAGGTTGGAGCAGTAGATGAACTTTAAAATAATTGTATTGTCTTGTGCTAAATAAATTACTAACAAATTTACTAACTATCAACTACTTAGGTGTCTGGAATCGGGTTGAGTCTTTGTTGCTAACATTCCTTTCCCATCGCTCAAATGAAGCAATCTTTTTTTTCAGTGTGGTGACAGATATCGTGTCACTGACATTGCTCCGGTCGGTGTAAAACGTAAATTTACTGGTGTCTTCCCGGCTGATAAAATGAAATTTGTCGAAAGACCAAAGACCAGCAGCGACTCTGAGTGAACCGAAGATTGGGGACAATCTCATGTGTCAGGAAGGCCGAATGTAACGTAATTAATGAAATCATGAATTAAATTATATTTTTATTGAATACAGAGACATCTGTGTAAACTAATTTTATTTACTCGCTCTCTCTTCTCCTTGACTATTTTCATCGGGTAACATAAGGTAATAAATATGGTCGGAATCTCCGTTATAGATATTTAATTTAGAATACACTACAGTGGTGAAGTGACAGTGTGTTGTGCACGTAACTACGATAGTTACACGTGTAATAATAAAATACAAATCAGGTAGGGTTATGTTATAATCTGGGTAATGTGTGTATGATGGTGTATGATATTGTGTGTATAATGCAGGGATGGTGGTGTAGGCGTTTGGTCTGTGAGATAGTGGAAGTCTTGTGAATGTGTAACGTGTGGTCTCGCAACATCGCTGCGCATATCAAAACGACGTGCCCGGAGGATTTCTCAGTCTACGACGAAATACCTGAGAACAACCCATCGGTCTCCGACGAAATAATACCGATGTGCCTACGCTTCCGACGTGTGAGCCAACCGTCCCACTACAGTAACCATTATTGGGATTAGCCAACCACTGTTGGTGTGTTCCAGAATATGATGGTTTGGACGAAATAGCATGTAACGTCTGGTTGATAGGATTAATTAACTCATTAATCATAGGTGGTAGTGTGTATGATATAACCCTACTCTAACAGTGGTTTATTTTCAGATAATAATATAACAAAGTAAACTAGGTTATACTCTAACAGGCGGTATCAATTCGACGGTGAGTACGTAATTTATATTTCGGCCGTTAAATTTTACACATGTCACCCAGGGGTAAATTCTGATCAAGTGGTAAATGACAAATGATATTTTTTTGGTTAACTTTGTACTAAGACTGTGACCGAAATCTGTAATAAATATTTTTTAGTACTAATTTTTGACATTTATTTGAATTCCCCTACATTCACACATTTTTATTACGCTGCCCGAATCGTGTAATAATTTTTTTGTAATATTTCCCCATCTGTCATGTTGTTGTTCGATTTTAATGGAAAGCAATCCTTTTATATGCATCGAATTGGCTCTCGTTTTATATATGTATTGTAGCGTAGGGATGTATTTGTTAGGGCATAGTACAATAGCATGATGGTGCAATAATTCTCCCCAAAATTTTGAAAAATAAATTACGATTGTAGTTGTTTTTATACAGGAAACGGGAAGGTCACGGGTGGTCTCAAATAAGAATTGTAACGCAAAATTAAAAATAATGGAGGCAGCTCTATATGGATTCAAATAAATCGTAATGATGTAGTGCGTACAGTTCAATATTTTAAATCATAATTGCTTCAATAATCTAAAGGGCGATAGTGGTATCTCACATTTACGTTTCACTAGATCAATATGCCATTTAATTAAGATTAACCTTATAGTTGACATAAACGATTACGCGGACAAATCATCTCACTAGAAGACAATAATAGTAGGCAAGCTGCTGCAGTTGAAAATAGGAAATTCTCATTTTCCTATTATTATGTGCTGCTAGTTGACATTTTATTTTTATGATGTAAAATGCTAAGGCGACCATGTTAAATGTCTGCTGTTATTCTGCTTGTGTTAAAAATTATCATAGCAAAAGACAATGATAATTCGGGTGTATGCGGTTTTTTTCAAATAAATATCAAAAATGTGTACTAAAAAATATTTATCACAGGTTTCGGGCACAGTCTTAATTACAATCTAATTGTGAGTACTAAAAATCGATTCTGATCAAGTGACTTTTTACAAAATTCACAAAAAATAATGTGACCAATACGATTTATGGCGTCAAACTAAAGGAGATGTCGCTACGTTTGTACTAAACAATGTAAGTAAATAAGATGTGGTGTCTAAAGTTTTATTATTTTAAATTAGTTAATTCTTTTAATACAAAAAAAAAGTAAGAAATTATTTATGTGACTAAATTACCTACAGAGCCAAAAACCCGGTAAAAGAGTTAATTAAATTTATGGAACAGAGAAATTTTGAATTAGATCAATTCTTTAAAAATATAAACACTATTCTTTTTGAGATTTAGTTAGATCAATTCATAAACTGAATAGTTTTATAACTAAAACTTCAAAAATTCGAGTTAAACCTAAAAAAGATTACAATTAATTCATTTTCATTCATTAAGTCTTTACTCGTCTGTTCAATTATCTGTGCAATTTAGTTTTACAACTTGAAATATGTAAGATTTTGCTGTAATGGTGGAAACACATGAACATAATTCTGTAAGGTATAAAAGCCCCTACAGACGATGCAATTTGGTTGGTTGATTGGTGCGATTTGGTTGGGTTGGAGGTAAAATTGCATAGTGTGCATGCATGTCGGTGCGATAAAATTAAGTTGCATGAGTTGCAAGGAAATTTCCATCCAACCGACCAACCAACCAACCAAATTGCATCGTATGTATTGTTGCCGGTGCTATATTTCGTCATATGTGGTGTTTTCATAGTAGAATTTATTCATATGAATCGCTAACTGCAGAAACGTGACTTCTTACATTTTTTCCAAAATTCATTTTTTAATGGTTTCCCTCTAAACAAAAAAGCGAATTCGCAAAATACGACTCAAATTCGAACCATAATCGGTTCGTTTTTTTGTTGTTGCTTTACCGCATATGGACAAAAAAAAATCACAAAAAAATATCATTTTAATTTTTCTGTGTAAGGCGAAGACGCCATATTGTATTTTGTGTAGCTGTATTAATATTTAAAATAAAGGAAAGTAAGTGTTTTATAATATTTAATTATTAGTAATAAATTATTAAAAATGAAAAAAAAAGGAAAATACTATGAAATAAAACGCGAAATAAATAAAATCCCAGTAGAAACTCGTGGAGGAGATCGCAGTAGTACAAAATACAATGATAAAAAACTGGCGGTTAGGTCATTCATAACGAAATTTAAAGTGCTTCAGATACATTATTGCCGAGCGAAAAATGGATATCGTCAGTACCTACCAGGCGATTTATCTGTCAATAAAATGTATCGTAAGTACATGTCGGAGAGTCCTAACGAGTTGCGTGTTAAATCGAGTTATTTTCGCTGGATTTTCAACAGGTATTTTAATCTTGGCTTTAAGGCACCATCGTCAGACAAATGTTCAACGTGCCTAATGTATATCGAGCAATTAAAATCGGCAATCGAACCAAAAGCCAAAAGCGATATAATGGTGCAAAAAAGAGTGCATACCATGGGAGCTAAGAGCTTTTTTCACTTAGCAAGAGAGGAGGTTAATGGAATGCTAACCATATCGTTCGACTGCCACAAGAATATGGTACTCCCAAAAGTTCCGGACCAAGCAGCATATTATTCAAGGCAACTCTATTTGTACAATTTTGGGGTTGTACAGGGCTCGGCAAGATCCAGCCTTAATAAAGAAAATGTATTCCTTTATGTTTGGCTCGAAAATGAGCATGCAAAAGGTTCAAATGAAATTGCTTCTGCGATGTACCATCGACTATTGTCTACTGCATTCGTTGAAGTTTCAGTCGTTCGGCTAATATGTGATGGTTGTGGCGCCCAAAATAAAAATTTGGCCATCATGGGAATGCTATCATTTTGGCTAAAAGAAGTTGCACCAGCCGAAATTAATGAAGTGCAAATAATATTTCCTGTTCCCGGGCACTCATTCATTCTACCGGACAGGGTATTTGCCCAGCTGGAAAAAAAAGTTAGAGCAAAGGAACGCATCATCAAACCGGAGGAATATATTGACATCTACGCTGAACATGGTCAAATTATACGTCTCGGTTCGGATTCGTGTCCAGTCAATGATTGGAAAACAGCTACTGCGGCATGTTTTAAACCACCGGGCCAGTGGCACTTTCAGTTCAACAAGGCTAAAAGATTTATTATTAGTAAATCGTCGAAAGATATTATATCAGTCCGCGGGGAAATTGCTTATCGATCAGATTTGGGAGTGGCAAAATCGGTGCTTAGGAAGGGAAAACATATTGGTCAAATAAAACCAGACCATTTAAATTGTGGAGTTCCTGTAAAACAGGCGAAGATTGATGATGTGTCAAAACTATTAGTGAAGCACTTCGGTGAGAATTGGTCTAACATAGAGGAATTGGAATACTACAGGTCGGTTATTCAATCCCATCAAAATGTTCAAAACAACAATGAACTAACAATAAATATTTCATCAGAATGCTGTGCTCATTGTGAAGAAGACTTGGTGGTTCAAAAACCTTAACATTAGCACATTTAATCTTTATTTTCCATTACAAATGAATTTTTTCTTTAATTTGTTATTTATTTTTTACTGAAATTACCTTATTTATTTTTATTTCACTTTAATAAAATTGATATTATCGAAAATTACCATCTAATGTTTTATTTTCAATATGCCCTAATTCTATTATAGTTAGTTTCAAAAACCTCTAATTCCCAAAGTTGCATGCAAAAATCAACAATTCCAAAACAATAAATTAAAAAGTGACTATTTCCCAATTGAATCAAATTAAAATTAAGGTTTAATTTAGTTATTATAACAAATACAAATATTCAGTAGAAGAAAGTTTGCGGAAATTATATTTGGTTAACTTTAATTAAGTTTTTTACGTTTATCTTGAAATCGGTTAAGATGGCGTTAGGGGTTTTTGTAAATAATAGACACATTTGATTTATTATTATTATTTTAATTTATGTTGTTCAAGCGAACTCAAAATCTTGAATGACTACAATGGCTTTAAAATTCCCAAAAGGTGCAGATTAGTTCGACAAATTACTCCAAGGTTTGTATCGACGCTCACATTTAGGTATCGCGTCGATCAATTCTATGTTATTATTGTTGCACTGAACTCCAAATACTGCATTGGAATTCATCTACCATTTGACAATTTGAGTTGTCATTTTGGAATATTTTGATTATTTTGGGAAATATTGAAGATAATTATAAGTGTTTTTGTTTACATTCGAATTACATAAATTATTAATTGTTAATTCTATTTTTCAGGATGACCAAAAATTATACAATAGTAAAAGGTAAGTATTTATTTAATCTACATGTTAATTTATATTTTCTATTTTTTCTTATTTTAGGTTATGGTTATTTATGTTTTCCAGGTTGAGATTTTGTGAACATTAATTTGGTAAGTTTTTTAATTCTATTTTTTAATGTGCGTAAACAGTTGCCAAATTAACTGCTTGGCACAACTACAACAGCAAGAAAAAGAAAACAGTTTGCAATATTTTAGCTTATTGAAATCCAAAGATGAACAAGATTTATTTCTACAAGGCCTTTTAGAGTGCTCAGAATCACGAAGAAGCAAAGAAATTAATAATAAACGACCAAAATTGATATCAACAAAGTATTACATCCTGAGTGGAACACGCAGAATATTGGTATGCAAAACTGGCTTCTTACCTGTTTATGGCATGTCGAAAAAAGGGTTGAGAGGCTTTTAACTTAGCTTAAGTAAAATAAGGTTCGACATGACATGCGAGGGAAATCCATAATTGGAAATGCTACACCTGGTTTAATTGTGAACGCAGTAGCGACGCACATAGAGTCATTCCCTACAAAACCGGCGCATTATGCAACTACAGATTATAAATATTTGGATTCCACGCTCTCTATTAAGCTAATGTACGACTTATTTAAAATGAAACATCCGGATTATAACATAAGTTATAAGTTCTACTAGTCTTAACTTTAAGGAAAATTATAATTTAAGATTTGGTAGATTGCAGACAAACGCTTGTGTCACTTGCGAACAACTTGGTGTTAAAATCAAAAATAACCAGTTATGTGACAATGTTAAAAGGGCAGCTGCGGCGGAGCTCATGGTCCACAAGTGACGAAGCAATAAATTTTATAACGCAATAAAAGAACCCATTCCAGACGATACGATTCCAGACGATTTTATAGCTAACGTTTCGTTACCAAAGATTCCAGTACAGGATTTGTATTATTATCGTCAGCTCACTATTAATACTTTTGGTATACATGACTTAAAAACAGGGCGAATGGTTTGTTACGTATATCATGAAGGAGACGGAGGAAAAGGCAGGAATGAAGTATGTACATTTATAAAAATGATAGATGATCGATCAAAACATCAAAAAACTTAAAATATTTGTTGATAATTGCGCTGGGCAAAACAAAAACAATGCAGTTGTTCGATTTATGATGGCATTAGTTGAATACAAAAAATTTGAACTCGTACAATTATTTTATCCTTTCAGATGGCATTCTTTTTTACCCTGTGATAGAGATTTCAGTATAATCAAACGGAAATTAAACAAAGTTAGTCGCCTCTATACAACCCACGAATACATACAGTTAATAAAAAGTGTATCAAATAATCCAGAAAAGTTCGAAGTTGTAGAAATTGGCCATGAAGATATTATAAGTTTTAATAATTGGTGGAATCTATATTATAAAAGAACATGCTTATTAAGCATCGAGTCCTATGGAAATAAAATCGAAAGATCGCAGAAACAACCTTTCACTGTGTCTATGTATCATTATATGAAATGTGATAAACAAGATTCAGCCATTCTGGTTTGTAGAGAATACATTGGCGGTTTAATGGAACATCAGTTTCGCTTAAGAAATTCAACGTCAGGAGTAGTGTTACCTACAGCCAAAATGTATGAAACAAAAAAGCCTATAATGAAAAAGAAAATGGACGATATTCACCGAACTTTATGTTACATAACAGACACCAATTTGCAATTTTGGAAAAATATTTCAGAATGGCCTTGTGGCGGTCACGCATTTATACATGCGTTCACCGCCACAAGTCGAAGACAACGCGGACTGTCTGTCATCTTCAGGCGCAGGCGTACAACTACACAAAACAAAACAAAAAATACAAAACACAACGAAAACGAAATCACAAAAGTACATTTACACAACAAAACAGTATCGTCTCTGATTTTGTGATGAGCGCACGCGCGCTCATCTAATTAATAAATAAAAACAACACAAAATGGTGGTGGTGAATGGTAAACAAATTATGTACACATGAACAAAATAAATGATTACAAATTAAAAAGTGTATACATTTTTACAAATAAAATAAAATAAATTTAATCTAAAATAAATTAATTAAATAAATAAATTAAATTACATAAATCAAATTTGATTGCCATAAATAAAGTTGTGTACCTTTAATTAATTTTTATATTTTTATATTTACGAGGTTGACCGAGGTTTGGCAAAAGTAAACCTTACTGTTATGTTTACATTTGGTGCAGTTGGAATAATGGTCCCTCCGATGATTATATACCCGTATAAGAGGATTCCTGATGATATCAGAAAATCGGTGCCAAAAGACTGGGGTTTGGGTGTCAGCGACAATGGATGGATGACGAAGGAGGTATTCTACGAATACATCTCAAAAGTCTTTCATCCACATCTAATCAAGATTGGGACCAAATTTCCTATTGTATTTTTTGTTGACGGCCATACCACTCATCAAACATTAGCGGTCAGTAAACTGTGCGTTCAGCTTGAAATAATTCTAATTGCCTTATACCCCAACGCAACCCGCATTCTCCAACCAGCTGACGTTAGCGCATTCAAGCCTTTAAAAAACAATTGGAACAAACAAGTTGTTGAGTGGCGGCGTCAAAATCCTGGAGAATCTCTCACCAAATATAAATTTGCTCCTATGCTTGTTAAAGTAATAGATAGTAGCTTTAATCAGGAAATAATAAAGCATGGCTTTCGAGCATGTGGAATTTTTCCATTTAATTGTAATGCCATAGATTATTCCAGGTGTTTAGGAAAAAACAACAACTATGTCCCAGTTCTAGAACCAATCAGAAAAGCACATAAACAAGTATCATACTATACATTTTCACAATTGCTTGGTTCTGACAAATTAAAGGAATTTGAAGAAGCTAGCAATGGTTTATGCAGTACGGTTAATTGGTCAGATGATTCCTGGATTTTATATAAAATGTTTCTAGAATTTCAACCTGATGATTTTATATCAAAAATCAGAGGTAAAAGTTCTGTCAGCACAAATTATTCAGAAGCTGAAATCTTATCATTCAACAATTTTGTTGACTCACCCAATGTTGCTACAGATATACATTCCATCGATGAATTTTTATATATAAATGAAGATATTGTTGTGGAAGAAAGTGTAGCAAACGTTGAAGTGACTGAAACGTCAATCGCGGAAGCAACACCGCTAAAGGTTGCTTCAATTCTCGAGGATTTTCTGGATTGCCCAATTACACCAGCACGACAAGGCATTAAACCGGTTAAAGCTAAAAAACCATACGTCATTACTGATCCATTGTGGATTAGGGCTGAACAGTTAAAAAAAGAAGAAAAACAAAAGGAAATTATAATTAAAGAACAAAATAAACTTAAAAGGCTAGAAAATAAGAACAAAAAAATTAAAGATAAAACCATGTCTAAATCAAAAATTTCAAGAAAAGGCTCAAAAAATATAGTACCTCCAAAATTAGTAAAGACTTCTCTTCAAGATTTGCCAAGTAATTTGAAAGAAAACGATAATGCCCCAAAAATCCGACCAGCTGCTTCAAACGTTGAGTACCAAAATAGTTTTGGTAGTAGTCATGGCCAAGGTTAGTATAATTCCAATGATTACAAAATTCACTAAATGAAAGCTTATACTAATCAAATTTTAATTGCAGTTCTACATTCGACTGATAATTTTTGTGATAATATTGAAAGCTCTTCATCAAAACTCAACAAGTATCACGTAAAGAACCTTTTTAAAGAAACTGAGGAGAATAATAATTTGCAGGAAAACGATATTGTCCCAAAAATCCGACCAGCTGTTTCAAACGTTGAGTACCAAAATAGTTTAAGTAGAAGTCATGGCCAGGGTTTGTATAATTCCAATAATTACAAAATTCACTAAATGAAAGCTTATACTGATCAAATTTTAATTGCAGTTTTACATTCGACTGATAAGTTTTGTGATAATATTATAGAAAGCTCTTCACCAAAACCCAACAAGTCTCACGTAAAGAACCTTTTTGAAGAAACTGAGAATTTCCAAGATATTGGCCAAAATAGAATTGCTGTTGGTGTTATGTGCTATAAATGTACATATTCTTTAAAAAACAAATTAGGCATAAAATGTGGAAAGTGCACTAGAGAATACCATATTAACTGTATACAACAAATGAACCTCGCTTATATGCCTAAATTTCTATGCAACAGTTGTAAATGATCGTTGTTTAGCATCAATACTTAAATGCAATGTTTCAAACATAGCTTAACTGTTCCTATTAAGTTTAAGTTTTAATTTTATGGTATATGAATCCGACGTTATTTTTATGTAATTATTTTTTTAAGTTTTGCGTAAATGAATTACGCGTTTTTTATTTTAAAGCGAAGAATAAAGTTCCTTTTTTACACGAAATAACAAATAAACTTATTTTTTTTCTTGAAGCTAACTAGCTACTTAGCCAGTTAGTAATCAACTATTAAATTACTTAAGGTAATTTTACATGTCAATAGCTGTACTAAATTGTGATGTCAATAATTACAAAGGCGTGTCAATAATTGTGGTTTTCTAACATGTTTTCAAAAGCTTGTGATTTAGCAGATTTGGGAACGCTACATAAGCTTTTTGTATTTGAAAATCGTAAAGAAATATCTAAAGTACTATATTAACGTTAAACATTTTTAATTCGTTGAAATTCAGCCTGGCTACAGCGCTTTGGTTACAACATTTTCTTAAGGGGGTCAATAATTGTATCGATTACGCTATTTACAACATTACAACTCAACTGTAAATTATCACACTCAACGAATATCAGCAGCATACATTAAAAATAAAATAAATTACAAACGGTGCAACGAGAAGGAACAAATTTTATTGATAACAACAGTTACAATTACAAATCAAAATACAAGGACGGAAAAACAACAACAATCGTGAGGCGACAACAACAATTAATTATCAAACGCAAGTTTTTACAAAAAAACTTTTTACATTTGAATATTTCAGCAGCGCCAGTCACATAATAAATTTGTTTTATATATGTAACTCATTTCAACGACAGACACGAAATGCCGCACACACAACAGTATCGTCACCATTTTTTTTTTGATTTTTCTTTCATTGACGGAACGGCATAATTCCGATAAACAACAAATTCTTACGTAAAATCGGAACTACATATTATTATAAAAATGCAAAATAAAAATGTTGAGCAGAAACCTTCGGGCTCACAAACACAAAATGCTACGCCAGACCCCGTTAATAAGAATGTCACGAGAGATACGCAAGACGTACAAGTGGAAATTGCCGGTTCAGAAAAATCGAATCTGTCACAAAACTGGTTTGCATTAGCAGAAATTTAATTTGAGCTCAGAGGAATCACCTCACAAAAATCAAAATTTGCCTACATTTTATCGAGCATGTCTCCCGATACATTCAATATTATATCAGATGTCCTACAGAAACCTCCACAATAAAACCTCTACAACGAATTGAAACAAACGTTGTTAGTTCATAGTTCATTATTCATATAATGTTTGGTGTTTTTCACCATCTTCAAGAAATTCAATTCCCGCAGCACGCAGAGGCCAATGTTTAGATTAACTATCCAGGTGATTAATAATAACACAACAATAAAATTCAAAGTTATTAATAAAAGAATCAACAGTCAGGTGCAGAACACGGATTTCTGCCCATGTGGTGTGCATTTTAAAACACCTATATATCAGAAAGAAATATACGACAGTTACATCATTACTGAATTATTGAACCCAGTGTTCGATAATATTGAATTTGATATAAGCAACTTTGAGAACTTAATAAACAATTTCTCATTAATTATAAGCATAGATAATAAGTTACAGCATATTATAAGTTTAATAATTCTGCATTAAAATAACTACGTAGATAGGAATACAATATTAAGTAATTTTAAGATTGTTAGCGACAAATTAATTATAAATAATTATTATGGCGGCTGAAAAGAAATTTGACATTAAATTGGAAGGTACTGAAATAGCAAAAACTTTGACCGTTAGAGAGACTATCACTTTAAAAGCTATCAATATAGAAGATGTGCAGAATCAATATGCACAGACCACGATTGATCTAACAAAATGGCAAAAGGAATTTGGGGAAGTATGTTACGATTACAAAGAACAGCTTACTGCAGAAAAGAAAAGCTATGCGCTTGACTTTGCCACTACGATGATTTATCGTATTGGCCCACAGAGTCGGGATAAGAACATACCCGGCAATACACGTTGGAATTTCAACATACCTCCAAAAGAAGGTGTTGCCGATGCAAAGGAGGAAACATTCAGTGTCTGCTCACTAAAAGCAGCAGAGAAAACGACAGGCCAAGACAACCTGTTAAATGTTAAAAAGGCAACTTTGTTGTCTACTGTCAAATTCAATGAAGCAGCAATTTTAATTGCACTAAATCAAAAAATATTATTGACACCATTAGCTGGTGCAATATACAATTCTGAAATAATTAAGAATTATGCTCAAAGTTCAGGTCGTAATCTAGGCGAAAGTGTTGCAATTTTTAATGCATTCTGTTCAAGGATCAACCTAAAACAAACTTTAATTATAAAACCAAACAATTATGTATTATTTAAATTTTACTTTTGTATTTTCCAACTCAGCTCACTCACTTTGTTTATATTAATTTTTGACGTTTATGTGTTATGCTAAATCAAGAATGTAATAGATTTATTATAAAAAATAATTATAAGTGCTTCCATCTATCTTTAGTAGTCGATAACGAAAATATTTATCATAGGTCTAAACCAAATGAAAACATTATGGCATTTACCAATTAAGTTTAAATTAACCGCGGCTCAACTTACCATAAACATATTTTCGATGTTTATTTAAGCCAATGAGAAATTGCCACCATGGCATCAAATCTATGATACGATTTTTATTATGGTTTACGAAAAGAGATAGATACTTTAGGTAAAGTTTAGCTTTTTGATGTAATTTTTTTTGTACAAGTAGTTGCTTGCAATTTACGAGAAGTAGTTAGTGATCGCTTGTGTGGAATTCTTTAACAAATAAAACCGTGTTATAAAAATTAAACGATCAGAAATAAATTTTCATCATTTTCATAAATAAAATTAATAAGTATAATAAAAGAACGGATAAATACCTTACGGAGTTTGCAAAAGCATTTTATTCACCTATACAGTCCACGACAGACGCGATTGTCAATTTTGTGCAGTTAACTTATTTAAAATATAAATTGAAAAAAATAAATAAGGAAAACTTAAGAAACATACTATTAATATTAGAAAATAAAAATAGTAAAATATCAATCAAATACACAAGCAGCTTGCAATTTAAGCCTACCAGACATAAGTGAAGATTATGATGTTTTACATACATCAAATGATGAAAACTCTTCTAGTTCTGAGACTACTGAAATAAGTGAAAATGATTTTTGTGAACTATCAAAGGAATCATTTGATTGTGAATTGAAAATTATCCCGCATAAATTAGATTTAATTAATTTTATTAAGCCATATAATAGTCCTGATATTAATAATTACGTAAAATTATTTTTGCAAAAATGGGCCGTGGAACATACGAGTAACACTAAGAAAACAGCATTGTCCGAGTTATTAAAATGTATGAAAACATTTTTCTCGGAATTACCGATGGCAAACGCCACATTTAAATGTGGATGGGCATTCGAGTAACAACCGCCGTTGAATAAAGTATAATTTTACAAATAATAAACATAAAATTTAAAAGCAAATAAAATAAAAGGGAGAATTAGTACCAACCAAAAGTTGTTAGCGCAATTCTGCGCATCAATTAAAATATATACCTGTGGAAACAAGGTTGTGGATTAAAATGGAAAGTTTGAGGCAGAATACAGCAAGGATACAGTTCCAGAAGACAGATCCTAAGCCAAACGATCTGGAAATGATGAGATTCGTGGTGAATGCAGGACTAACGACCAACGAGGTACACACATTGTATCAGGACCTTTATGATCGGTGTATTTACATTAAATTTAATACGGAGCCGAAATACCAAGATTTTATATTGGATAAAAGTGTATTGACCTTCACGTACATAAATGGAGTAACAACGGAAGTTACGGTAAAGGGAACAAGTGGAGTAATGCGGTATATTAGAATATTTAACCTACCACCAGAGATTAACGACAAAGCATTGAGTGAGGCAATGCAACGATTTGGAAACGTTTTGTCCACACGACGAGAGAAATTTGGTGCCAACACACTGCTACCGGTATTTTCAGGAGTAAGAGGTGTTTATATTGAAATAGAACGTGAAATACCGCAATTCATATACATTCATAATATAAAATCGAGAATTTATTACGACGGAATGAAAGAGAAGTGTTTTAAATGCGGTGATGAATCACATAAATGACAAGATTGTCCGTTATTGTGCAATAACACCAACGAGTTGCCACTAAAACAACAACCACAACAACAAACAATAGCAACACAAGAAACAGATGAACAACATTTACAAACGCAACGACAATCAGAACATGCACAACAAACAAGCACGTTCGATAAAAATACGGTTCAAGCTACTACCAATCAAGAACCTGTTAAATATAGTGATGTTGCGAAAATCAACATGCTACACACAGAGGCACAAAATAAAATTGAAAATATTAAAAAAATGATTAATTTAAAAGACCACAATAACAAAGAGAGAACAACAGAAACTGATTCATCTTGTATGGACACGGAATCTGAAGATGTGTCGGTAAACAAAAATGTAAATAAACGAGGTCGACCGTACAAAAAAAACTCGCTATACTAGTACAAAAAACCGTATAGCTTTTATTGATCAGTACAACAAAACAGCGTTGAGCACGGACGTAACTAATGACAATTTTATGGCACCACTACCTCCAATAAAACCAGATTAAATAATATTCAACAATTACAAAAATAAAAAATGATTTTATACATAAACGAAAATGGACATCAACGCGCAGCATAGAGCAACAAAATTCAACATTTATTACTGAAGGATGCAACAACAACATTTTTTATGCAACAAAATTTATTTATTTTTTAAATTTATTTTTGTTAAACTAATGGATTCTCCCTGCACATATTTTAATTGGTATGTATAAATTGTTATTTGAATGAATGTGAAACATGAGTGAAAGAATTATTGTTGGCCAGATAAACATACAAAGTTTTTACGCAAAGAAAAGTATGTTGGAAACTTATCTGGCCAAGAATAAAGTGAATGTGATGCTTATAAGCGAAACGTGGGAAAGAATGAACAAGACGTTAAATGTGATAGGGTACAGATTTCTTTCCAAACCAAGAAATGATGGTTATGGTGGAGTGGTGATAATGTACGCCAGAAATATAACGCTTCAAGAGGTTCAGTTACCCGCTTTTGAGGTGATTGAAGCAATAGCCGCCTTAACAAAACGAACTTGGAAAGAAATCTGTTACTAATGAGCGTGTATGTAACCCAGGTTCGTGATGAAGATGAAAGGAAAAAAGGCTTGAGTGACTTAAAAAAATTGTTTGAGTGGGTGAAAGATAAAAGTGACCTGATTGTATGTGGAGATATGAATGCGCATGCGAGAATGTGGGGTTGTTTAGACAATTGCGCAAGAGGAAAACAGTTGGCCGACCTGATTTTAGACTCCGATATGGTGCTCTTGAATGATGGAAGGCCAACTAGAATGGCGAATGTGGGAGGCACGGCCAGCGCAATAGATTTGTCTATGACAACTATTGAACTGGCATGCCGGGTCACTTGGAATGTTGAAGAAGAGAATTTGGGTGGTGATCATTTCATGATCAAAATGATCATGAATGATAATCGAGTGTTTAGGAAAAAACGTGAATTAATTAATAATAGAAAATGGGTGAATCAAATGAATGAGATTCTCGGAGAAAATGAAATAAATCAAAGCCAGTTAGAGAGTGAAATTGAACGGGTAAATAAATTGTGTACAAAAAATGTGGATATAAAAGAGATTAATGTGAATGGTTGGTGGAACAATGAAGTTCAATACTGGTATGAAAGAAAGCGAATAGCCTTGCGTGAATTTAATAGGAATAAGAGTAGTGAGAATAAGATTATGTATGGTAAAATGAATGGAAAATTGAAAAAGGCTATTCGCAGAGCAAAAAGGAAAAGTTGGCGGGAATATGTGTCCCAAATGACACATAGAACCACAACTAAGGATGTATGGAGTTTGTTTAATAGGGTGAATGGTAAATATTTTAATGTGAGCAATGTGAATGTGGTATGTGAGAACAGAGAAAAAGGTGAAGAATTTATAAGCATGATATTGAATGTAAGCAATGATTTGAATGTAATAAATGAAGTTGATAGAATGAGTAGAAATGAAAGAATGGATTATAAGTATGAATGGGGAGAGTTCCTGAGAGTGTTAGATAGATCAAAATCTACCACTCCAGGGACGAACCGAGTAAGTTATAAGATGATTCGGTTGTTGAGTGACTCAGCAAAGCATAATTTGCTTGAGATACTCAACAAAGTGTGGATGGGTTCAAAAATACCGGACAAGCGGAAAGAGAGCAGGGTGGTTCCTATCCCTAAACGGGATAGAGATCCAGATGTGGCAACAAATTATCGAGGCATATGTATGTTGAATGTTTTTATAAAAATCATAAATGGAATGATGAAAGAGCGCGTGGAAGATTTTGTGAATGAAAATAATTTGTTGCCATCGACAACATTTGGATTTCGAAAGAACCACTCTGCAATTGAGTGTGTGGAAAAGTTTGTTTGGGAAGTAAGAAAGGATAATTTGAAAGCTGTTGCGGTATTTTTGGACATCGAAAGAGCTTATGATTATGTGGTTCCGTGGAAATTACAACAAATTCTATCGAATTTTGGATTTTCACGGAAAGTATGTATGTGGATAAAAGATTTCATGACTGATAGAAAAATAGTTCTTAATGGAAGTGGTTTTAGGTTGGAGGGAGTTACAAATATTGAACTTCCGCAAGAAAGTAAAATATCTCCAGCTCTGTTCAACCTATATACCAGCGAGATACACCACATCAATACAGACAATCAAATCGTTCTGCAATTTGCAGACGATTTTGTAGTAATTGGAAAAGGGAGAAGTATTGAAGTGGCGGCTCAAAGAGCGCAAAAGGGGGTAGATGATTTAATTCAAAAACTTAAAATGTTGAATCTGAGAGTGAATCCTAATAAGTGTGCTTATATGAGTTTCAGAACAAACGTTGCAAATGTTAATATAAGTGTTGATAGTCAAAGTATTGAACAAGTAAATGCGTACAGGTATTTGGGTATTTGGATTGATAGACGTATGAATTTTGGGAAGCACATGAAAATTTTGGCAGATAACTGCAAGGAACGTTTAAATGTGGTTAAACGGGTGAGCAAACCTAAATGGGGCGCTCATCCGAGTGTGACTGACATGTTAAGGAAGGCCCTTATATCCTCCAAAATTGGATATGGTATTAGTGTGTATGGGAATGGTTCGAAAGGGGCTTTTAGCCAATTAATGAAAGTAGAAAATGCATGTGCAAGAGTGGTATTGGGGGCGATTAACTCAACCCCAATACACACTCTGTGGTCTGAAATGGGTGATTCACCTCTTGATTACAAGAGAGAGTGGATCACAGTGAGAGAGTCAGTGAGAATGATAACTAAGAAAAATGAGTTTTGGAATGAGATGAAAGTAAGATTACAAAGTAGGGCGGTGTACAAACCGACTTATCGAACTAGCATTGCACTTGAAAATTTGAACATTTTTCTGAGTATAGGCAATGCTGGTCCGCAACCCGTTCCTAATAATCTTACTGTATGTTTGACTATGGAGGAATATAATAAGGGAATGAATGAAGTTATCGCCAAAATTATGTTTGGGAAAATCAGTCAGCGGTATATGCGAGAGGATATTGTTTATACAGATGCTAGTGTGAATGAGAATGGAGTGGGTGTTGGTGTCTTTATGCCTGGTAAGAATGTTGAAAGGTATTTTAAAGTGGACAAAAGCATCTGTATAATGAACGCTGAACTGATTGGAGTATTTGAAGGAATTAAACTGGCTGTGAATGAAGGGGAAAGGAAAATAGTAATATTTTCCGATTCCCAGAATGGTTTATGTTTGCTGAAATGTGGAGGTGGAAGGGAAGGCAATGTGTATGTTGATTTAATTTTTGAATGCGTTCGAGACTGTCAACGTGATGTGACTATACAATGGATCCCATCACATAGACAGATCGAAGGGAATGAAAGAGCCGATATGTTAGCTAAAAAGGGTACATTGAATGACATGGTTCAGAAGTACGAAAGGAAGGATGCAAGAGATGTACTTCGAATGTTTCAAATGAATCTGTGGAGAAAATGGGAGAGTGAATTTAACGAGAAAAGTCTAACGAAAGGAATGAAGTACAGCGTGCTCCGTGGTACTCCTTTGAGAATTCCGTTCTTTAAGGAGCTCAAAGGAGATACGCGAATGTTGCGAACGGTTGAGAGAATCAGGCTGAACCATGGAAACTGGAAGGAATGCTTGTGGAAACGTCATTTGAGTGAGGACAAAGATTGTGAGTTGTGTGGAAGTGTGGAGGATGTTGAACATCTCATATTGGCTTGTCCCAGATATAGCCAATATAGATCTAAGTTCAACATCCTTCGGAATGCAAGAAATCTAAGTGATTTAATGAATGATGGTGATTTTTTGGCTTACAAGGAAATGTATGAATTTATTAGGATGAGTGGAATAGCAATATGATACAAATAAGCAGTAGCCGACAGAATATGTGTAGGGAGTAATCCGGATCCATTTTAAAGATTAAACATTTTTTGGTTAAAATATGGATTATGAATTAAAACAATGTAAATAAAAATTGTAATACAAATTTGAATTTATGGCAATATGACTCTAATTTTGTAAGAGCCAAGGTCTAATAAAAAAAAAAAAAAAAAAAAAAAAACGTTTTAGTGATAATACGAAACACTCATTTTGGCTAATTTTAGGGCGTACGGACGTAGTTACTTTACTCAATTGATTGGATCAATATACAACATGATCGCGACGCATTACGCACAATTGTGTGTTTACGAGAAGATGTTTAAGACATTCTTCCTTGGAGACGACTCACTATTCGGAATCCCAATGGATTACGGACAGCCCGACATCGGTAGATTCGTACCACATTATGCTACTTTAGGAATGACAGTGCACCCTGACAAAGGATGTGTTGCATCACGAGCCGAACAACTCGAATTCTTAGGCCATTGCGCCAGAGGATCGAAAGTTGATAGAGAAACGGCATCACTTATGAGACTTGCGCTTTATCCGGAGCACCGGAAATGATTTTTTTTATTGTTTTTCTTTTTTTGTTTATTTGGTTTAGAGTCAAATATTCTAGAACAACTAAAAACAGTATATAATGACATGAAAATTGCATAATTATTCATTCAAAAAGTATAAGTGTTAAAGTAGTGTTGTTAAAAAAAAGTGTTGTTAAAAAAAAGCTAGTGAAAAAAAAAAAAATTTAGGAAAATTATTAATTTAAAATATATTAATAAAATAAAATTGAAAGGTAAGAATTTTTTTTTTTTTATTATTTAAAATTTTTTTTTTCAACAAAAACTTCAAAAAAAAGAAAAAACATGTGTCTACCAAACATAAGTAATGAAAAAATCAAGCCAGAAGTCGGGGTTGAATATATACAAGCGTTGGATGTCTGCCAGGAGATGGTGGAGCAATTTATTTCATGGGCTCACAGATCAATGAATCTTTTGTTGGAATTTGAAATCACCTTGGCGTATATTTTAAACCACTTACAACATTTGAGGGATTGGCCCTGGCTTTTTATGCCCTACCTCAACCAATACAGTTTTGAATATAATGAAAATACAGATGATGATTTGCCATAATTATTTGAGGGGCTATTTATATTGAAAATGCCTTAACATAAGTTCAAATTTGTCTTAATCCGGTAAGTTTAGCACCTATAATATTATTATAAATATCAAATCAGTTTGAACAATTTGCTTGATATCCTTATTCAGCAATGGCCAGTCACGAAGCTAAAAAAACAGCTCTTAAAAGAAAATTTATTTCTTTGGATGAAAAAATTAAAATTTTGGATCGTTTTAAAAATGGCGAAGGCTCTACGGCAATATCTAAGACGTTAAGCCTAAATGAAGCAACTGTTCGAGAACTATAATAAAAAACGAAAACAAAATAAGAACGAGTGTTTCATCTGCTTCTTCGATAAGCGCGAAACGCGTTGCTCGAACGCGCGATGTTCTAATGGAAAAAATGGAAAAGGCACTGATCATATGGATTGAAAATTGTACCAACAAGCATATGCCGCTGGACGGAAATTTAATTAAACACAAAGCGCTTAAAATTTTTAAACATTTGAAAGATTCTGGTGAATCGTCAAACCAAGAGCCTTCGTCGAGTTTTGAGTTTAGTGCTAGCAAAGGCTGGTTTGGAAATTTTAAGAAATGCTTTGTGTTGCATAACATAAAGTTACAGGGTGAATCTGCATCCGCCGATTTAGACGCCGCGCAAAAATTTCCAGAAGAGCTGTTGAAGATCATTCAACAAAAAGGATATACGGCTGATCAGGTGTTTAATGCTGACGAAACAGGATTATTGTGGAAAAAAATGCCAAAACGTACATTTATCTCTAAAAATGCCAAGTCTGCTCCTGGATTTAAGGTCGCGAAAGATAGATTAACCGTACTTCTGTGCAGTAATGCATCGGGAGATTTAATTACCAAACCAATGGTTATTTATCGGGCATTGAATCCTCAAGCCATGAAAAACAAAGACAAATCCAGTTTACTCGTTTTTTGGCGTGCCAATAAAAAAGCCTGGGTTACAGCTGCGTTATTTACTGATTGGTTCCAAAACTGCTTCGTGCCCCAAGTAGAGAGTTATATGAAACGAAAAAATCTTACCTTCAAGATTTTGCTAATTTTGGATAACGCACCAGGACATCCAAAAGAGTTGAGCCATCCAAACGTGGAAATAATTTATTTACCACCCAATACGACATCAATTATACAACCACAAGATCAGGGTGTTATTGCAACATTTAAATCTTATTACATTCGTCGTATTTTTCAACACTATATGGATCATATGGAATCTGATACGAATATGTCGGTGTCAAAGGCTTGGAAAGAATTTTCCATTATGAAATGTGTAGAAATCATTGCGTTATCAATAAAAGAGTTGAAGTCTTCCACACTTAATGCGTGCTGGAAGGCTTTATGGCCCGCTGTCGTACTCGAAACAAATGTCATACCACCCATTCAAAATGAAGTAGATCAGATTTTAGAAATGGCACATTCAATCGGCGGAGAAGGATTCGAGAATATGGCAACCAATGATTTGGAGGAACTGCTTTTGGATGAAGAGATGAACGAAGAGGAACTACTAGAACTGACGACCACTCATAATGATAAAGAAAATGACTCAGAAGATTTTAGTGAGCCAACTAAAAAATTTACTCTAAAAACCTTACAGAAAGGTTTGGAATTACTGTATAATTGATAATGACCCTGTAATATTTTGATTAAAAATCTTTTTTGGATTTGGTTTTTAAAGTTTTTTATTTATAAAATTCACTTTAACCAATTTATTAATTTATTATTTCAATTTATGAACAAAGTTTTTAGTTATAATTTTTACTATTGTATTATTCACTTTAATATAAATTTTCCAAAAAAAAGAAAAATAATTTCCAACACATTTTTTTGGTAATTTTTTCACAATTTATCTTTTTTATAATGTTTTACCTACGTTGGTAATGTCACTTCATCGATAGAACTGATCCCCTCGTTTTTATGAATGCGTTCGAGACTGTCAACGTGATGTGACTATACAATGGATCCCATCACATAGACAGATCGAAGGGAATGAAAGAACCGATATGTTAGCTAAAAAGGGTACATTGAATGACATGGTTCAGAAGTACGAAAGGAAGGATGCAAGAGATGTACTTCGAATGTTTCAAATGAATCTGTGGAGAAAATGGGAGAGTGAATTTAACGAGAAAAGTCTAACGAAAGGAATGAAGTACAGCGTGCTCCGTGGTACTCCTTTGAGAATTCCGTTCTTTAAGGAGCTCAAAGGAGATACGCGAATGTTGCGAACGGTTGAGAGAATCAGGCTGAACCATGGAAACTGGAAGGAATGCTTGTGGAAACGTCATTTGAGTGAGGACAAAGATTGTGAGTTGTGTGGAAGTGTGGAGGATGTTGAACATCTCATATTGGCTTGTCCCAGATATAGCCAATATAGATCTAAGTTCAACATCCTTCGGAATGCAAGAAATCTAAGTGATTTAATGAATGATGGTGATTTTTTGGCTTACAAGGAAATGTATGAATTTATTAGGATGAGTGGAATAGCAATATGATACAAATAAGCAGTAGCCGACAGAATATGTGTAGGGAGTAATCCGGATCCATTTTAAAGATTAAACATTTTTTGGTTAAAATATGGATTATGAATTAAAACAATGTAAATAAAAATTGTAATACAAATTTGAATTTATGGCAATATGACTCTAATTTTGTAAGAGCCAAGGTCTAATAAAAAAAAAAAAAAAAAAAAAAAAACGTTTTAGTGATAATACGAAACACTCATTTTGGCTAATTTTAGGGCGTACGGACGTAGTTACTTTACTCAATTGATTGGATCAATATACAACATGATCGCGACGCATTACGCACAATTGTGTGTTTACGAGAAGATGTTTAAGACATTCTTCCTTGGAGACGACTCACTATTCGGAATCCCAATGGATTACGGACAGCCCGACATCGGTAGATTCGTACCACATTATGCTACTTTAGGAATGACAGTGCACCCTGACAAAGGATGTGTTGCATCACGAGCCGAACAACTCGAATTCTTAGGCCATTGCGCCAGAGGATCGAAAGTTGATAGAGAAACGGCATCACTTATGAGACTTGCGCTTTATCCGGAGCACCGGAAATGATTTTTTTTATTGTTTTTCTTTTTTTGTTTATTTGGTTTAGAGTCAAATATTCTAGAACAACTAAAAACAGTATATAATGACATGAAAATTGCATAATTATTCATTCAAAAAGTATAAGTGTTAAAGTAGTGTTGTTAAAAAAAAGTGTTGTTAAAAAAAAGCTAGTGAAAAAAAAAAAAATTTAGGAAAATTATTAATTTAAAATATATTAATAAAATAAAATTGAAAGGTAAGAATTTTTTTTTTTTATTATTTAAAATTTTTTTTTTCAACAAAAACTTCAAAAAAAAGAAAAAACATGTGTCTACCAAACATAAGTAATGAAAAAATCAAGCCAGAAGTCGGGGTTGAATATATACAAGCGTTGGATGTCTGCCAGGAGATGGTGGAGCAATTTATTTCATGGGCTCACAGATCAATGAATCTTTTGTTGGAATTTGAAATCACCTTGGCGTATATTTTAAACCACTTACAACATTTGAGGGATTGGCCCTGGCTTTTTATGCCCTACCTCAACCAATACAGTTTTGAATATAATGAAAATACAGATGATGATTTGCCATAATTATTTGAGGGGCTATTTATATTGAAAATGCCTTAACATAAGTTCAAATTTGTCTTAATCCGGTAAGTTTAGCACCTATAATATTATTATAAATATCAAATCAGTTTGAACAATTTGCTTGATATCCTTATTCAGCAATGGCCAGTCACGAAGCTAAAAAAACAGCTCTTAAAAGAAAATTTATTTCTTTGGATGAAAAAATTAAAATTTTGGATCGTTTTAAAAATGGCGAAGGCTCTACGGCAATATCTAAGACGTTAAGCCTAAATGAAGCAACTGTTCGAGAACTATAATAAAAAACGAAAACAAAATAAGAACGAGTGTTTCATCTGCTTCTTCGATAAGCGCGAAACGCGTTGCTCGAACGCGCGATGTTCTAATGGAAAAAATGGAAAAGGCACTGATCATATGGATTGAAAATTGTACCAACAAGCATATGCCGCTGGACGGAAATTTAATTAAACACAAAGCGCTTAAAATTTTTAAACATTTGAAAGATTCTGGTGAATCGTCAAACCAAGAGCCTTCGTCGAGTTTTGAGTTTAGTGCTAGCAAAGGCTGGTTTGGAAATTTTAAGAAATGCTTTGTGTTGCATAACATAAAGTTACAGGGTGAATCTGCATCCGCCGATTTAGACGCCGCGCAAAAATTTCCAGAAGAGCTGTTGAAGATCATTCAACAAAAAGGATATACGGCTGATCAGGTGTTTAATGCTGACGAAACAGGATTATTGTGGAAAAAAATGCCAAAACGTACATTTATCTCTAAAAATGCCAAGTCTGCTCCTGGATTTAAGGTCGCGAAAGATAGATTAACCGTACTTCTGTGCAGTAATGCATCGGGAGATTTAATTACCAAACCAATGGTTATTTATCGGGCATTGAATCCTCAAGCCATGAAAAACAAAGACAAATCCAGTTTACTCGTTTTTTGGCGTGCCAATAAAAAAGCCTGGGTTACAGCTGCGTTATTTACTGATTGGTTCCAAAACTGCTTCGTGCCCCAAGTAGAGAGTTATATGAAACGAAAAAATCTTACCTTCAAGATTTTGCTAATTTTGGATAACGCACCAGGACATCCAAAAGAGTTGAGCCATCCAAACGTGGAAATAATTTATTTACCACCCAATACGACATCAATTATACAACCACAAGATCAGGGTGTTATTGCAACATTTAAATCTTATTACATTCGTCGTATTTTTCAACACTATATGGATCATATGGAATCTGATACGAATATGTCGGTGTCAAAGGCTTGGAAAGAATTTTCCATTATGAAATGTGTAGAAATCATTGCGTTATCAATAAAAGAGTTGAAGTCTTCCACACTTAATGCGTGCTGGAAGGCTTTATGGCCCGCTGTCGTACTCGAAACAAATGTCATACCACCCATTCAAAATGAAGTAGATCAGATTTTAGAAATGGCACATTCAATCGGCGGAGAAGGATTCGAGAATATGGCAACCAATGATTTGGAGGAACTGCTTTTGGATGAAGAGATGAACGAAGAGGAACTACTAGAACTGACGACCACTCATAATGATAAAGAAAATGACTCAGAAGATTTTAGTGAGCCAACTAAAAAATTTACTCTAAAAACCTTACAGAAAGGTTTGGAATTACTGTATAATTGATAATGACCCTGTAATATTTTGATTAAAAATCTTTTTTGGATTTGGTTTTTAAAGTTTTTTATTTATAAAATTCACTTTAACCAATTTATTAATTTATTATTTCAATTTATGAACAAAGTTTTTAGTTATAATTTTTACTATTGTATTATTCACTTTAATATAAATTTTCCAAAAAAAAGAAAAATAATTTCCAACACATTTTTTTGGTAATTTTTTCACAATTTATCTTTTTTATAATGTTTTACCTACGTTGGTAATGTCACTTCATCGATAGAACTGATCCCCTCGTTTTTATGAATGCGTTCGAGACTGTCAACGTGATGTGACTATACAATGGATCCCATCACATAGACAGATCGAAGGGAATGAAAGAACCGATATGTTAGCTAAAAAGGGTACATTGAATGACATGGTTCAGAAGTACGAAAGGAAGGATGCAAGAGATGTACTTCGAATGTTTCAAATGAATCTGTGGAGAAAATGGGAGAGTGAATTTAACGAGAAAAGTCTAACGAAAGGAATGAAGTACAGCGTGCTCCGTGGTACTCCTTTGAGAATTCCGTTCTTTAAGGAGCTCAAAGGAGATACGCGAATGTTGCGAACGGTTGAGAGAATCAGGCTGAACCATGGAAACTGGAAGGAATGCTTGTGGAAACGTCATTTGAGTGAGGACAAAGATTGTGAGTTGTGTGGAAGTGTGGAGGATGTTGAACATCTCATATTGGCTTGTCCCAGATATAGCCAATATAGATCTAAGTTCAACATCCTTCGGAATGCAAGAAATCTAAGTGATTTAATGAATGATGGTGATTTTTTGGCTTACAAGGAAATGTATGAATTTATTAGGATGAGTGGAATAGCAATATGATACAAATAAGCAGTAGCCGACAGAATATGTGTAGGGAGTAATCCGGATCCATTTTAAAGATTAAACATTTTTTGGTTAAAATATGGATTATGAATTAAAACAATGTAAATAAAAATTGTAATACAAATTTGAATTTATGGCAATATGACTCTAATTTTGTAAGAGCCAAGGTCTAATAAAAAAAAAAAAAAAAAAAAAAAAACGTTTTAGTGATAATACGAAACACTCATTTTGGCTAATTTTAGGGCGTACGGACGTAGTTACTTTACTCAATTGATTGGATCAATATACAACATGATCGCGACGCATTACGCACAATTGTGTGTTTACGAGAAGATGTTTAAGACATTCTTCCTTGGAGACGACTCACTATTCGGAATCCCAATGGATTACGGACAGCCCGACATCGGTAGATTCGTACCACATTATGCTACTTTAGGAATGACAGTGCACCCTGACAAAGGATGTGTTGCATCACGAGCCGAACAACTCGAATTCTTAGGCCATTGCGCCAGAGGATCGAAAGTTGATAGAGAAACGGCATCACTTATGAGACTTGCGCTTTATCCGGAGCACCGGAAATGATTTTTTTTATTGTTTTTCTTTTTTTGTTTATTTGGTTTAGAGTCAAATATTCTAGAACAACTAAAAACAGTATATAATGACATGAAAATTGCATAATTATTCATTCAAAAAGTATAAGTGTTAAAGTAGTGTTGTTAAAAAAAAGTGTTGTTAAAAAAAAGCTAGTGAAAAAAAAAAAATTTAGGAAAATTATTAATTTAAAATATATTAATAAAATAAAATTGAAAGGTAAGAATTTTTTTTTTTTATTATTTAAAATTTTTTTTTTCAACAAAAACTTCAAAAAAAAGAAAAAACATGTGTCTACCAAACATAAGTAATGAAAAAATCAAGCCAGAAGTCGGGGTTGAATATATACAAGCGTTGGATGTCTGCCAGGAGATGGTGGAGCAATTTATTTCATGGGCTCACAGATCAATGAATCTTTTGTTGGAATTTGAAATCACCTTGGCGTATATTTTAAACCACTTACAACATTTGAGGGATTGGCCCTGGCTTTTTATGCCCTACCTCAACCAATACAGTTTTGAATATAATGAAAATACAGATGATGATTTGCCATAATTATTTGAGGGGCTATTTATATTGAAAATGCCTTAACATAAGTTCAAATTTGTCTTAATCCGGTAAGTTTAGCACCTATAATATTATTATAAATATCAAATCAGTTTGAACAATTTGCTTGATATCCTTATTCAGCAATGGCCAGTCACGAAGCTAAAAAAACAGCTCTTAAAAGAAAATTTATTTCTTTGGATGAAAAAATTAAAATTTTGGATCGTTTTAAAAATGGCGAAGGCTCTACGGCAATATCTAAGACGTTAAGCCTAAATGAAGCAACTGTTCGAGAACTATAATAAAAAACGAAAACAAAATAAGAACGAGTGTTTCATCTGCTTCTTCGATAAGCGCGAAACGCGTTGCTCGAACGCGCGATGTTCTAATGGAAAAAATGGAAAAGGCACTGATCATATGGATTGAAAATTGTACCAACAAGCATATGCCGCTGGACGGAAATTTAATTAAACACAAAGCGCTTAAAATTTTTAAACATTTGAAAGATTCTGGTGAATCGTCAAACCAAGAGCCTTCGTCGAGTTTTGAGTTTAGTGCTAGCAAAGGCTGGTTTGGAAATTTTAAGAAATGCTTTGTGTTGCATAACATAAAGTTACAGGGTGAATCTGCATCCGCCGATTTAGACGCCGCGCAAAAATTTCCAGAAGAGCTGTTGAAGATCATTCAACAAAAAGGATATACGGCTGATCAGGTGTTTAATGCTGACGAAACAGGATTATTGTGGAAAAAAATGCCAAAACGTACATTTATCTCTAAAAATGCCAAGTCTGCTCCTGGATTTAAGGTCGCGAAAGATAGATTAACCGTACTTCTGTGCAGTAATGCATCGGGAGATTTAATTACCAAACCAATGGTTATTTATCGGGCATTGAATCCTCAAGCCATGAAAAACAAAGACAAATCCAGTTTACTCGTTTTTTGGCGTGCCAATAAAAAAGCCTGGGTTACAGCTGCGTTATTTACTGATTGGTTCCAAAACTGCTTCGTGCCCCAAGTAGAGAGTTATATGAAACGAAAAAATCTTACCTTCAAGAGTTTGCTAATTTTGGATAACGCACCAGGACATCCAAAAGAGTTGAGCCATCCAAACGTGGAAATAATTTATTTACCACCCAATACGACATCAATTATACAACCACAAGATCAGGGTGTTATTGCAACATTTAAATCTTATTACATTCGTCGTATTTTTCAACACTATATGGATCATATGGAATCTGATACGAATATGTCGGTGTCAAAGGCTTGGAAAGAATTTTCCATTATGAAATGTGTAGAAATCATTGCGTTATCAATAAAAGAGTTGAAGTCTTCCACACTTAATGCGTGCTGGAAGGCTTTATGGCCCGCTGTCGTACTCGAAACAAATGTCATACCACCCATTCAAAATGAAGTAGATCAGATTTTAGAAATGGCACATTCAATCGGCGGAGAAGGATTCGAGAATATGGCAACCAATGATTTGGAGGAACTGCTTTTGGATGAAGAGATGAACGAAGAGGAACTACTAGAACTGACGACCACTCATAATGATAAAGAAAATGACTCAGAAGATTTTAGTGAGCCAACTAAAAAATTTACTCTAAAAACCTTACAGAAAGGTTTGGAATTACTGTATAATTGATAATGACCCTGTAATATTTTGATTAAAAATCTTTTTTGGATTTGGTTTTTAAAGTTTTTTATTTATAAAATTCACTTTAACCAATTTATTAATTTATTATTTCAATTTATGAACAAAGTTTTTAGTTATAATTTTTACTATTGTATTATTCACTTTAATATAAATTTTCCAAAAAAAAGAAAAATAATTTCCAACACATTTTTTTGGTAATTTTTTCACAATTTATCTTTTTTATAATGTTTTACCTACGTTGGTAATGTCACTTCATCGATAGAACTGATCCCCTCGTTTTTATGAATGCGTTCGAGACTGTCAACGTGATGTGACTATACAATGGATCCCATCACATAGACAGATCGAAGGGAATGAAAGAACCGATATGTTAGCTAAAAAGGGTACATTGAATGACATGGTTCAGAAGTACGAAAGGAAGGATGCAAGAGATGTACTTCGAATGTTTCAAATGAATCTGTGGAGAAAATGGGAGAGTGAATTTAACGAGAAAAGTCTAACGAAAGGAATGAAGTACAGCGTGCTCCGTGGTACTCCTTTGAGAATTCCGTTCTTTAAGGAGCTCAAAGGAGATACGCGAATGTTGCGAACGGTTGAGAGAATCAGGCTGAACCATGGAAACTGGAAGGAATGCTTGTGGAAACGTCATTTGAGTGAGGACAAAGATTGTGAGTTGTGTGGAAGTGTGGAGGATGTTGAACATCTCATATTGGCTTGTCCCAGATATAGCCAATATAGATCTAAGTTCAACATCCTTCGGAATGCAAGAAATCTAAGTGATTTAATGAATGATGGTGATTTTTTGGCTTACAAGGAAATGTATGAATTTATTAGGATGAGTGGAATAGCAATATGATACAAATAAGCAGTAGCCGACAGAATATGTGTAGGGAGTAATCCGGATCCATTTTAAAGATTAAACATTTTTTGGTTAAAATATGGATTATGAATTAAAACAATGTAAATAAAAATTGTAATACAAATTTGAATTTATGGCAATATGACTCTAATTTTGTAAGAGCCAAGGTCTAATAAAAAAAAAAAAAAAAAAAAAAAAACCGTTTTAGTGATAATACGAAACACTCATTTTGGCTAATTTTAGGGCGTACGGACGTAGTTACTTTACTCAATTGATTGGATCAATATACAACATGATCGCGACGCATTACGCACAATTGTGTGTTTACGAGAAGATGTTTAAGACATTCTTCCTTGGAGACGACTCACTATTCGGAATCCCAATGGATTACGGACAGCCCGACATCGGTAGATTCGTACCACATTATGCTACTTTAGGAATGACAGTGCACCCTGACAAAGGATGTGTTGCATCACGAGCCGAACAACTCGAATTCTTAGGCCATTGCGCCAGAGGATCGAAAGTTGATAGAGAAACGGCATCACTTATGAGACTTGCGCTTTATCCGGAGCACCGGAAATGATTTTTTTTATTGTTTTTCTTTTTTTGTTTATTTGGTTTAGAGTCAAATATTCTAGAACAACTAAAAACAGTATATAATGACATGAAAATTGCATAATTATTCATTCAAAAAGTATAAGTGTTAAAGTAGTGTTGTTAAAAAAAAGTGTTGTTAAAAAAAAGCTAGTGAAAAAAAAAAAAATTTAGGAAAATTATTAATTTAAAATATATTAATAAAATAAAATTGAAAGGTAAGAATTTTTTTTTTTTTATTATTTAAAATTTTTTTTTTCAACAAAAACTTCAAAAAAAAGAAAAAACATGTGTCTACCAAACATAAGTAATGAAAAAATCAAGCCAGAAGTCGGGGTTGAATATATACAAGCGTTGGATGTCTGCCAGGAGATGGTGGAGCAATTTATTTCATGGGCTCACAGATCAATGAATCTTTTGTTGGAATTTGAAATCACCTTGGCGTATATTTTAAACCACTTACAACATTTGAGGGATTGGCCCTGGCTTTTTATGCCCTACCTCAACCAATACAGTTTTGAATATAATGAAAATACAGATGATGATTTGCCATAATTATTTGAGGGGCTATTTATATTGAAAATGCCTTAACATAAGTTCAAATTTGTCTTAATCCGGTAAGTTTAGCACCTATAATATTATTATAAATATCAAATCAGTTTGAACAATTTGCTTGATATCCTTATTCAGCAATGGCCAGTCACGAAGCTAAAAAAACAGCTCTTAAAAGAAAATTTATTTCTTTGGATGAAAAAATTAAAATTTTGGATCGTTTTAAAAATGGCGAAGGCTCTACGGCAATATCTAAGACGTTAAGCCTAAATGAAGCAACTGTTCGAGAACTATAATAAAAAACGAAAACAAAATAAGAACGAGTGTTTCATCTGCTTCTTCGATAAGCGCGAAACGCGTTGCTCGAACGCGCGATGTTCTAATGGAAAAAATGGAAAAGGCACTGATCATATGGATTGAAAATTGTACCAACAAGCATATGCCGCTGGACGGAAATTTAATTAAACACAAAGCGCTTAAAATTTTTAAACATTTGAAAGATTCTGGTGAATCGTCAAACCAAGAGCCTTCGTCGAGTTTTGAGTTTAGTGCTAGCAAAGGCTGGTTTGGAAATTTTAAGAAATGCTTTGTGTTGCATAACATAAAGTTACAGGGTGAATCTGCATCCGCCGATTTAGACGCCGCGCAAAAATTTCCAGAAGAGCTGTTGAAGATCATTCAACAAAAAGGATATACGGCTGATCAGGTGTTTAATGCTGACGAAACAGGATTATTGTGGAAAAAAATGCCAAAACGTACATTTATCTCTAAAAATGCCAAGTCTGCTCCTGGATTTAAGGTCGCGAAAGATAGATTAACCGTACTTCTGTGCAGTAATGCATCGGGAGATTTAATTACCAAACCAATGGTTATTTATCGGGCATTGAATCCTCAAGCCATGAAAAACAAAGACAAATCCAGTTTACTCGTTTTTTGGCGTGCCAATAAAAAAGCCTGGGTTACAGCTGCGTTATTTACTGATTGGTTCCAAAACTGCTTCGTGCCCCAAGTAGAGAGTTATATGAAACGAAAAAATCTTACCTTCAAGATTTTGCTAATTTTGGATAACGCACCAGGACATCCAAAAGAGTTGAGCCATCCAAACGTGGAAATAATTTATTTACCACCCAATACGACATCAATTATACAACCACAAGATCAGGGTGTTATTGCAACATTTAAATCTTATTACATTCGTCGTATTTTTCAACACTATATGGATCATATGGAATCTGATACGAATATGTCGGTGTCAAAGGCTTGGAAAGAATTTTCCATTATGAAATGTGTAGAAATCATTGCGTTATCAATAAAAGAGTTGAAGTCTTCCACACTTAATGCGTGCTGGAAGGCTTTATGGCCCGCTGTCGTACTCGAAACAAATGTCATACCACCCATTCAAAATGAAGTAGATCAGATTTTAGAAATGGCACATTCAATCGGCGGAGAAGGATTCGAGAATATGGCAACCAATGATTTGGAGGAACTGCTTTTGGATGAAGAGATGAACGAAGAGGAACTACTAGAACTGACGACCACTCATAATGATAAAGAAAATGACTCAGAAGATTTTAGTGAGCCAACTAAAAAATTTACTCTAAAAACATTACAGAAAGGTTTGGAATTACTGTATAATTGATAATGACCCTGTAATATTTTGATTAAAAATCTTTTTTGGATTTGGTTTTTAAAGTTTTTTATTTATAAAATTCACTTTAACCAATTTATTAATTTATTATTTCAATTTATGAACAAAGTTTTTAGTTATAATTTTTACTATTGTATTATTCACTTTAATATAAATTTTCCAAAAAAAAGAAAAATAATTTCCAACACATTTTTTTGGTAATTTTTTCACAATTTATCTTTTTTATAATGTTTTACCTACGTTGGTAATGTCACTTCATCGATAGAACTGATCCCCTCGTTTTTATGAATGCGTTCGAGACTGTCAACGTGATGTGACTATACAATGGATCCCATCACATAGACAGATCGAAGGGAATGAAAGAACCGATATGTTAGCTAAAAAGGGTACATTGAATGACATGGTTCAGAAGTACGAAAGGAAGGATGCAAGAGATGTACTTCGAATGTTTCAAATGAATCTGTGGAGAAAATGGGAGAGTGAATTTAACGAGAAAAGTCTAACGAAAGGAATGAAGTACAGCGTGCTCCGTGGTACTCCTTTGAGAATTCCGTTCTTTAAGGAGCTCAAAGGAGATACGCGAATGTTGCGAACGGTTGAGAGAATCAGGCTGAACCATGGAAACTGGAAGGAATGCTTGTGGAAACGTCATTTGAGTGAGGACAAAGATTGTGAGTTGTGTGGAAGTGTGGAGGATGTTGAACATCTCATATTGGCTTGTCCCAGATATAGCCAATATAGATCTAAGTTCAACATCCTTCGGAATGCAAGAAATCTAAGTGATTTAATGAATGATGGTGATTTTTTGGCTTACAAGGAAATGTATGAATTTATTAGGATGAGTGGAATAGCAATATGATACAAATAAGCAGTAGCCGACAGAATATGTGTAGGGAGTAATCCGGATCCATTTTAAAGATTAAACATTTTTTGGTTAAAATATGGATTATGAATTAAAACAATGTAAATAAAAATTGTAATACAAATTTGAATTTATGGCAATATGACTCTAATTTTGTAAGAGCCAAGGTCTAATAAAAAAAAAAAAAAAAAAAAAAAAAACGTTTTAGTGATAATACGAAACACTCATTTTGGCTAATTTTAGGGCGTACGGACGTAGTTACTTTACTCAATTGATTGGATCAATATACAACATGATCGCGACGCATTACGCACAATTGTGTGTTTACGAGAAGATGTTTAAGACATTCTTCCTTGGAGACGACTCACTATTCGGAATCCCAATGGATTACGGACAGCCCGACATCGGTAGATTCGTACCACATTATGCTACTTTAGGAATGACAGTGCACCCTGACAAAGGATGTGTTGCATCACGAGCCGAACAACTCGAATTCTTAGGCCATTGCGCCAGAGGATCGAAAGTTGATAGAGAAACGGCATCACTTATGAGACTTGCGCTTTATCCGGAGCACCGGAAATGATTTTTTTTATTGTTTTTCTTTTTTTGTTTATTTGGTTTAGAGTCAAATATTCTAGAACAACTAAAAACAGTATATAATGACATGAAAATTGCATAATTATTCATTCAAAAAGTATAAGTGTTAAAGTAGTGTTGTTAAAAAAAAGTGTTGTTAAAAAAAAGCTAGTGAAAAAAAAAAAAATTTAGGAAAATTATTAATTTAAAATATATTAATAAAATAAAATTGAAAGGTAAGAATTTTTTTTTTTTATTATTTAAAATTTTTTTTTTCAACAAAAACTTCAAAAAAAAGAAAAAACATGTGTCTACCAAACATAAGTAATGAAAAAATCAAGCCAGAAGTCGGGGTTGAATATATACAAGCGTTGGATGTCTGCCAGGAGATGGTGGAGCAATTTATTTCATGGGCTCACAGATCAATGAATCTTTTGTTGGAATTTGAAATCACCTTGGCGTATATTTTAAACCACTTACAACATTTGAGGGATTGGCCCTGGCTTTTTATGCCCTACCTCAACCAATACAGTTTTGAATATAATGAAAATACAGATGATGATTTGCCATAATTATTTGAGGGGCTATTTATATTGAAAATGCCTTAACATAAGTTCAAATTTGTCTTAATCCGGTAAGTTTAGCACCTATAATATTATTATAAATATCAAATCAGTTTGAACAATTTGCTTGATATCCTTATTCAGCAATGGCCAGTCACGAAGCTAAAAAAACAGCTCTTAAAAGAAAATTTATTTCTTTGGATGAAAAAATTAAAATTTTGGATCGTTTTAAAAATGGCGAAGGCTCTACGGCAATATCTAAGACGTTAAGCCTAAATGAAGCAACTGTTCGAGAACTATAATAAAAAACGAAAACAAAATAAGAACGAGTGTTTCATCTGCTTCTTCGATAAGCGCGAAACGCGTTGCTCGAACGCGCGATGTTCTAATGGAAAAAATGGAAAAGGCACTGATCATATGGATTGAAAATTGTACCAACAAGCATATGCCGCTGGACGGAAATTTAATTAAACACAAAGCGCTTAAAATTTTTAAACATTTGAAAGATTCTGGTGAATCGTCAAACCAAGAGCCTTCGTCGAGTTTTGAGTTTAGTGCTAGTAAAGGCTGGTTTGAAAATTTTAAGGAATGCTTTGTGTTGCATAACATAAAGTTACAGGGTGAATCTGCATCCGCCGATTTAGACGCCGCGCAAAAATTTCCAGAAGAGCTGTTGAAGATCATTCAACAAAAAGGATATACGGCTGATCAGGTGTTTAATGCTGACGAAACAGGATTATTGTGGAAAAAAATGCCAAAACGTACATTTATCTCTAAAAATGCCAAGTCTGCTCCTGGATTTAAGGTCGCGAAAGATAGATTAACCGTACTTCTGTGCAGTAATGCATCGGGAGATTTCATTACCAAACCAATGGTTATTTATCGGGCATTGAATCCTCAAGCCATGAAAAACAAAGACAAATCCAGTTTACTCGTTTTTTGGCGTGCCAATAAAAAAGCCTGGGTTACAGCTGCGTTGTTTACTGATTGGTTCCAAAACTGCTTCGTGCCCCAAGTAGAGAGTTATATGAAACGAAAAAATCTTACCTTCAAGATTTTGCTAATTTTGGATAACGCACCAGGACATCCAAAAGAGTTGAGCCATCCAAACGTGGAAATAATTTATTTACCACCCAATACGACATCAATTATACAACCACAAGATCAGGGTGTTATTGCAACATTTAAATCTTAATACATTCGTCGTACTTTTCAACACTATATGGATCATATGGAATCTGATACGAATATGTCGGTGTCAAAGGCTTGAAAAGAATTTTCCATTATGAAATGTGTAGAAATCATTGCGTTATCAATAAAAGAGTTGAAGTCTTCCACACTTAATGCGTGCTGGAAGGCTTTATGGCCCGCTGTCGTACTCGAAACAAATGTCATACCACCCATTCAAAATGAAGTAGATCAGATTTTAGAAATGGCACATTCAATCGGCGGAGAAGGATTCGAGAATATGGCAACCAATGATTTGGAGGAACTGCTTTTGGATGAAGAGATGAACGAAGAGGAACTACTAGAACTGACGACCACTCATAATGATAAAGAAAATGACTCAGAAGAAGATTTTAGTGAGCCAACTAAAAAATTTACTCTAAAAACCTTACAGAAAGGTTTGGAATTACTGTGTAATTGATAATGACCCTGTAATATTTTGATTAAAAATCTTTTTTGGATTTGGTTTTTAAAGTTTTTTATTTATAAAATTCACTTTAACCAATTTATTAATTTATTATTTCAATTTATGAACAAAGTTTTTAGTTATAATTTTTACTATTGTATTATTCACTTTAATATAAATTTTCCAAAAAAAAGAAAAATAATTTCCAACACATTTTTTTGGTAATTTTTTCACAATTTATCTTTTTTATAATGTTTTACCTACGTTGGTAATGTCACTTCATCGATAGAACTGATCCCCTCGTTTTTATTTCGTTCAAACAAAATATATTTTGTTTGTCCGTGTACATATATCACAACCCCTTATGTGCCAGAGTACATTATTCTGAAACACATAAATAAAATGCTAATGGTATTGTGGCAATGTAATAACTTGACAGGCAATGTAATAAGTACATCGAGAGTATTTGTGACGATTAGATTCAAAAACGATCTATTCCACTTTTTAAAATAATTGAGTTATTGATTGATTTCGGTTCTGTTTTGTAAACTTAAAGAATCGCTTAAACGAAAATGTAACAAAAATTGTCTGTTCCTGAGTTAATTGACTAAAATATATGAGTTTTTCTTCAAAAATGATCTATTCCATATAATCAATACATACAAAATAAATCTATTCCGCTGCACATTGACAATCAAACAAAAACCTATTCCATTGCGATTCGTATCGATAAAAATCAAAACACGCCTATTCCAAATTTTTGGCGCGAAATTTATTTTATGTCAAAATTTTTTTTTTTAGAAATTCATTTAGACTCGATATTCGTGACAAAGTGATTGATTTTTACAAGTGGCTCTAGTTTCTAGTAAGTAAATGCAAATTATTTATTGAATATTAATATACACTTATCTTTAATTATATTTAATTAATGGCGAATATTTTGTAGAATATGGATTCAATTGAAACACCTTTAGTTACCAATCATCCACGTAAGAGACAAACTAAAATATCTTGCAGAAAACGGTCAATTGCGAAAATAGAAAGGTATGTGACCGGTGATTTATATAATATTTTAGTTAAAATTGGTATAGTTATTAAGTAACACGAGTATATAATTCGTCTTAGGTACAAAAGAAAATTATTGCCTGAGATGCCTTGTTGCCGACATAAGATCAACAGTTCTTTTAAATGCACACAAATAAAAATACAAGACGCGTTGCAATTTTCAAATAGTTTTTATCAAACTAGTAATTCGAAGCAGGCGCAAGATGCGTTCATTTTAAAATACTGTTCTATAGGGCAACCGCTTAGAACTGATCGGAATTCAAAGCAAGGCACCCGTAAAGGAATTTCGGCCAATTGTAATGTTAAAACACGATCCAAATCGTTTGTAAAGGTATGCCAGCAAACATTTTTACGCATATTACAAGTGACAAAGGGCCGAGTGCGAAACATTTGCAAGAAGTTCCAGGAAACAGGCGAAATGCCAATGGAGCGCAGAGGTGGCGACAGAAGAAGTCATAAGAACATAGAGAACAAACGAAGTATTATTGAGTACATCAAAAAATACAAGACGATTGAAGTTCACTATTGCAGAAGCAAGATTTCAAAGCGGCAATATTTACCTGGTGACTTATCCATTAATAAAATGTGGCGAAATTATAACAAGGAAAACCCAGACAACCTAATAAAATCAAGCTATTTTCGAATGGTAATTAACAACAATTTTAATTTGGGATTCCGAACACCTGCAACGGATATGTGCTCTACATGTCTTCAATTTAAGGAGCAGCTAAAATTAGAAGCAACTAACCAGGCAAAACAAAGCTTAATAACCAAACTAAGAAAATACACAAGCTTAGAAGTAAAGCTTTTTTTGCCCTCTTAAACGAGGAAAGCGAAGGTTTAATGACAATCTCCTTCGACTGTCAAAAAAATATGTGCTTGCCGAAAATTCCTGATCAAGCTACGTATTATAGCCGCCAACTCTATCTTTATATGTTTGGTATGGTGGTCGGCAATGGTCATTCTGCACTCAATAAAAACAATGTATTCCTATATTATTGGACTGAAAACACTCACGCAAAAGGATCAAATGAGATTTCGTCTTCAGTCTATCATAGGTTATGCAATTTGGATCTAACGAATATAAAGACTATTCGCTTGTTGGCAGACGGTTGCGGAGGACAGAACAAAAACTCTACCATGATTGGGATATGTGAATATTTTTTATTAAAAGTTGCACCTGCAACTATAACATCAATAGAATTGATTTTCCCAGTCCCTGGGCATTCATACATTCCTCCCGATAGAGTTTTTGCCCAAATAGAAAAAAAAAGTAAGAGCAAAACAAACAATAGTTGATGTAAACGATTATATAGATATATACCGGGAACATGGTACAACGATTAATTTGGGAAGCAGTGAATGTCCTGCTCTTGATTTTAAATCGGAAATATCAAGAATAATTAAACCCCCATCAAATTGGCACTTTAAATTTAATGCAAGCAAGAGATTTATTGTAACCAAAAATAAGGACAATACTGCCATACATGTACGCGGGGAACCATTTTATAAAGCGGATATTGGTGTTCCAAAAAATAACATTAAGAAGGGAGAGAACCTAGCTACGATGAGACCATTGGTATTGCCTAATGGCATTCAAGTAAAAGAAGCCAAACTTCGAGATGTTGACAAGCTTCTAAAAAAGCATTATGGAAACGAATGGAGATCTATACAACATTTGAAATTTTATAAGGAAATTATAGATAACAATGATCAACGAATCAATCAAGTTGATGAAGACATAATCTGTGATACTATAGAATTAGACGAAGCTATCAGAATTTAAGCTTGAATTATTATTTCTTATAGTTATTATTATATAGCAATTGAATTGCACTAATTTGTGATAAGTGCTGAAACTTATGTGATGTTTTTAATTTGTAATTTATATATTTTGAATTATTATTTTTTTTTAATTTATTTTTATTTTATTTTATGACAAATCACTGCAAAAATGAAATGTTTCTACCTGCAGAAATAAAACTTTGAAAAGAAAAATTACTGGTTTACTTTTTGTTATACCCGAACAGAAGTAGAGATAATGCCTGGAAAATTCTAATACATAATATTGGTAATCAACACATAAAATCCCACTATCAGACAACAGTAAGTTGATCTACTTACTGTTGCCTGAAAGTGGGATTTTATGTACAGATAACCGAATTTTGCAAACTCCATAATACCTATAATAACAAACTTTTGAGGTTTGTATAAGAAATGCTATATTCCAAACAGTCAATTTCTTAACTTACCTATTCCACACTAAAAAATTTCAAAATAGGCCTATTCCATAATTTAATTTTCAAAACTGTTCTATTCAAAAATTATTTTTAAAATATAAGCTTAAGTAACCGACAAACACTATTTTAACACTAGGTTTACGAGACGCGTCATTTTGACGCATTTCAAATTTTATAAGGAAAAGTACAAACACCGTTTGCATTTTTATCTTATTTCTTGTATTGACTTTTATACAGTGGTCGAGATAAATATATATTGAGGTCTACTTTTATCAAAAGTGTTGAAATATTGAAATTCTTTATGTGGTATACCTATCTCTACGGATATGCGTCAATTTGACGTGATCGTAATTTATACAAAGACTAAGCGATAAACAACTTTTGCGCAATAAGAGAAAGAAGGGAACGCAGAATGTCAGTTGATGTTAGAGTGCGAAGAGATTTAGAAGGTTTCAGTTGCTTAGTTCGAGTATTGAAAAATAAAGTACTAGAATATTTTTTGAATTAGTTAGTAATATTATTGTGAACCTCAATTTTATACTATTTTGATAAAAAGCCCTTCTGTATCATCTAAATATGTCTAGAAGAGGAAATAAAATTTTACAAAACATAGTTAGTATTTGTGAAGAGTGTTCTGGCTCTGAAGAGGATGAAAATGAAGTGATTCAAGACGAGGATGAAATCGAGATTTTGGAATCTGATGAAAGTATGCAAGCATGGGACTCATCAGACATTGAAAAAGAAAATCATCAGAAATTTGGTCTTCGCAGAAAAAGGATGCGTATCCTATCCTCCGATTCTGAATCCGAGAATGAGACAAGTATTAGGAGATCGTCCCAAAATTCGGAGGCAGTCTGTGATACAGAAATAGCGGTCGATGGAACAACTTGGACGAAATTGAAAGTGGGCGGATCTAGTGGTCGCTATCCTTTCCACACAATCTTCAAAGACATCGCTGGGCCTACTGGCTACGCAAAACGCAATGTGATGGAAGGTAACGTAAGCAGTGCTTTTCATTTGATTATAACCAAAAAGATGATAGAACATATAAAAAGTTGTACTGAAGAAGAAGCAGGTCGTGTTTTGAAAGGAGATTGGAAGATTTCAACCACAAAGTTGCTTGCTTTTATTGGGATTTTGTACGCTAGGGGAGCGTATGAAGCAAATTCGCTGAATGCTTTTTATTTGTGGTCCATAGAATGGGGACCTGCTTTTTTTTCTAATACAATGTCCAGAGATGATTTCATGCAAATTCTTCGATTTGTCCGATTTGATAAAAAAACGGAACGATCTAGACGTTTACGCACCGACAAATTTGCAATGATATCCGAAATATGGAATCAATTTATACACAATAGCCAATGCTGTTATAAACCTCACGAAAATATTTCAATAGACGAGCAATTGTTCCCTACTAAAGCCCGCTGCAAATTCACGCAATACTTGCCAAATAAGCTGTTACGACTGGCATACGTCTCCACTTGGAACAGTGACGATTTTTTTTTCCGAAAATTCCAAACGCTCAATAATTTGAAATTTTTCTTTAATTATAAAATACCATGACCACCATGGTGTTGTGTATACATATGCTCTCATTCATGCTTCCCCAGGGTTCAAATTTAATATTCTCACCGATTGTTATGTAAAGATATTTTATTTTCCCCTGCATTCACTCGTTTTCTATATGGTCATGTACAAGCATACATTTTTTTTGCGAGTTGGTATGTGTACATGTATTGGGTAGTATGAGATGGAATATTTATGATGCTAAAATGTTCAATCTCGAATATTCCATTTTTTCTTTCATTGGCTTGGATTAACGCGTGATATTTGCTCTGTGTGGGAAAACAAAAACCAATCGGTGGATTAGACATGAGTCAGAGGCGACCGTACAACTAAGTATGTACGTGTGTTCGTCGTCGTTGTTTGTCTTACTCGTTGTGTTTGTGTACATAACAAGAAAAAAAAAACATAAACATGAATAAAGATTTTACAACAATAATAAAAAAAAAAAATAAAAATTTTGATGTATATGTGCACAAATACGGCGAGCGGGACAGACAACGATGCGAAAGAAAGAAAAATAGGAGGGGGAAAATTTTTTCTGATTTTTGTTATTTGATGTAAAATATTTTTTTTGATTTTTAGTCTAGTTTGGGATTTCTTGACGTTAAGTCAAATTTTGTTTTTATATAAAAATAAAAAATAAAAAAGTTTAGTTTCAAATTTTATATAATAATGTCTAGTTTTGGAGTTTTGGTCTTGGAGGCTAAAGTCTCATTAGTTTTAATGCGGTCAAGTTAAGACCAGTTTTTTTGATATGGCGAGTTGGTTTTTGAAAACGAGTTGTTGATATTCAGTTTTTTTTATATGGTGGCGTTTTCAAAAAAGCTTGATTTAAAAGATTGCAGTCATATGATAGCAGATGCCTGGAATAGCTTATCACAAGATAACCTTAAACTGGCGTGGAATAAATTGTTGAACGATATAGGAACAAATGAGGAAAACCAAGAAGACGAAGTAACTGATGATACAAATGAATTTGTGGGCATGTTTCAGGAAATTCCAGGATTTTTCGATTGTGATACAGAGGATGCACAAGTTTGGCTCGAAAACGACAATAACGATGCTGGTTTTCAAATTTTGAACGATGATGAAATTGTAGCATGTGTCCTAGACGATAATTCTATGACCGATGATGAAGATGGGGACGATAACGAAGATTGTTTAAAAAAAAAAACTAGTCATGATGAAGCCTTTACAGCATTGGAAACTGCAATGTCGTGGTACGAGCAACAAGAGGACAGCTGCCCTACACAACTTCTGTTATTGAAGAGATTACGAGATTTAGCCGCACAAAAAAGACGAACTAATCTCATTCAGAAAAAAATTAGTGACTATTTTGTGTAACTGAATTTTTGTAATAGTATGTACATATGTATGTATGTATATTGTTTATGTATATAAATAAACATGTGTAGACATTTCTTACCTAATATTTAGTAGTTTTACTTATATGTTTGATTATCCGAATAATTGATTATCCGAACAACCCACGGTCCCAATTAGTTCGGATAATCGACGCTCTACTGTATAATATTTGTAAATTCATTAATTATGAGTTTTATCAATAAAAAGTAAAGTTACTAATTTAAAAAAAAACATTTATATATCTAATTATGGTGATTCAAGTTATAAAATAAATAGCTGTATATTAAGTTATTATAAATTGTGAAAATTTTATGTACAAGTATACATACTAATGCTATTGTAAAAAAAAAAAAAAAAAAATATATAATACAAAACAGTTGTATGATGTTTGTGATTTGAAAAAAAAAAAAAACCCACAATAAAAAGGGAAAAACAATTTTGATGCCTTAACCGCCAGCGGTTTTTTTTTGTTAACACATATTAATATTATTTAATTTTATAATTTAAGAATAAAATAAAATTTGCATTTATGCATTTAAGTTCAATATAATATTCTACAAATAATAAAAAAATCCTTAAAACAAAATATATATAAATTTTTTTGAACAGCCGGTGGCTATTTTTTTTTATGAATCTGTTTTCCTGATCGTTGTTGTTACTAAAATTAAATTGATATTGTACTGATATACATGTACATATGTACAAGTTCGAATTCGAGTGCAGTAATTGTGCGTGAGTTTGTGACCATATTCCCGTCCGTGAGGGCTGGCAATCAATTTTTTTGAGGGGGATCCTGCGTCGGCGCTGTTTGGTGTGTGGTCGGACGGGCCATAAAACAAAAAAGGTACTCTATTGAGGGAAAACCAACTGTAGATTTTTGATTGTAACAGTTGTTTTTCCCCCTCTTATTTTTTTTCTATATATTGTATATTTATTTTGCGGTCAAACCTGCGATTCGTGGTGGTGCACCGATTGGGTGGGGACCCCACACAGAGCGATTATCACGCGATTTTTTCCTTTCTCCGTTGTTTGAGTGACTGCGTTTGGAGTTTTCGCAATTTTTCTTTGTGCTTCGCTTCGGTTCGGTTGTCCGCTTTGGGTGTGGTTCGGCCACATAGCGGTCCACTTTTCCGTTTCAGGTACTTTAGTGGTAGTTTTTTTTTCTTTTGAATTTTGCACAGTGATTAGTGAAAGTGAAATTTTAACATAACGTAGAATCAGTTTTAACGTAATTTAACTTGCCTAATTTTCAATTTTTTGTCCACTTTTACCGTAACAAATTTTTTTTTTCTTTCAATTTTTTTTACTGTCGTGTGTTAAGCCGCACCATGTGCGTGTAAATAAATAATTGATCGGATGATGTGAGGTGGGGTCATGCGAAGGGTCGGCCTTTTTCCACCCTTTTCCGTGCTTGCCGTTCGTTCCTCCAGGACAGGCTGTGCTGGAGGGCGGCACGCCACATGAGTTGATCGCGTCGGGGTGACGGTCTCGTTCCGGGGGATTGTCGCTGGGATTGTCATGCGGGCGTCCCTCCTTCATAAATGGCATCGGGAGCCGTCGCGACTGGGAAACAGCATCCCAGTAGGCGGGCCGATGAGGGGAGGCCCGTGTGGCAGTCACGGCGGTAGTCGCCTGGGATTGAGACGGTCACTCCGAAACGATCACTCCCAGCTTATCATTTTTTTTTGCCGCTGAGGCCGTGGCAACTTAATTTTTAATTTCCATTTGTCCCTCCAATTTTATTGTCATGCGGTTATTCAAGCATGAGAAATATGTCTGAGAATCCCCACGCCGCACCGCGAGCTCTAGCCAGCTACTATACCGCATCAGACCGCTATTCTCATGTCTGTTGACGTAATCCCTTGGGGATTGCGTTACAAAGCCTCACAAATTTGGCATCAAATTTTGGTTGGCAGTAGATGTGCAATCTAAATACGTTATAAATGGGATCCCTTACCTAGGGAAGGATGAAACGCGAAATTCAACACCGTTGGGCGAATTTGTAGTTATGAAGTTAGCGGAACCATATCTTCATCACGGAAGAAATATAACTACGGATAATTTTTTCACCAGTATTCCTCTAGCTGAAAAATTAGTTGCAAAAGGAACCAGTTTAGTTGGAACTATTCGAGCCAACAAGAGAGAACTACCAAAGCCAGCAAAAAGCAAGAAAGATAAAATGAAGTTGTATTCTTCAGAACATTATAAATCAGGAAACTGCATACTTACTATATATAAATGTAAGCCGAATCTAAAGGTGATGTTACTAAGTACTAAGCATACTTTTATATAAATAAAAGACAATAAAAAACATACCCCGGAAACAATAGCATATTACAATGGGACAAAGTTTGGAGTCGACGTAGTAGACCAAATGGCTCGCAAATATACCAGCAAATCAGCATCTTTTCGATGGCCTCTCCAGGTGTTCTTCAACATTTTAGATTTAGCGGCAATAAACGCATGGATATTATACACAGAGTGTACTGGGTCAAAATTATCCAGAAAGGAGTTTCTATTTCAGTTGGCCAAAGAACTTACAGAAGGAGAAAAGAAAAAATCCAACAACATAGATTATAATCTCCCGTTACCTAGTACTTCGGGAGAACGTAGGTCTTGCCAAATTGGCTTTTGTAAAAGAAACAGGAGCAATAACATCTGTAAAATATGTCAAAAGGTTGTTTGCGGAAAATGTACAAACAAAATTGAGTATTTGTGTAAAAAATGTGCGAAATAGGTAAATGTCGAATATTGAAATAATCTGTAATAAAACTATTGAATAATAAAACCTTTACATAAATATATATCTCACATTTTCATTTTTTTCTTATAGTATATAATTACATTATTTTCTAAGTGTTGTTATATGTATTCGTCTCTGCGTCAAATTGACGCGTGTTCGTAGAGATAGGTATATCAGAAACGTCAGTAAACCTAGTGTTAAACATTATATTGCCTAAATGAAAATGTCGGAACAATGTATTGAATATAACAAAATAAGGGGTTACAAAATAAATTGGGAATTAAATGTTTTTTTCTTTTATCTCAAAAACTCAAAAAGTGGAATAGATCACTTTTGAATCTAGTCGACACATTTGTTGCATGTATATGCCAGTATTTCTCCTAAATCGTATTTTTCGTTATGGAAATTCGCTTGTATAGAATTAGAGGAGAATACGCTACACATTGAAATGTGAATAAAATATTTTGCTGATGATCAAATAATTTTGTTGATTTCATATCTTCTGAAATTATTTAATAAATTTATATTTGTATGGCGCATGAGCTCAGTAGTAAATGACGAATACTCTGTTTAATTTCAATTTTAAATTTTTCCGTTTTTTTATTCATGTAGAGATTAATTTTCTCGTTAAGAAATATATTAATCCCCTACAACCCTTTAATGGAAATAAGTGCGCAATTTAAAAGACAATTAGATGCGTGCCTTGCTCCGTATCAAGAAATTTTCCAAAAATTGCAAAATGAATGCCGCCAATCACTTATAACAGATTTTCTCGAGACATCCGAAAGAGAAGGCAATGAGAGGACAAGCAACTTCGTACGTTCGGAGAATAATGAATCGGAAACAATTCGTTTTGAGGAAGTTTCTAGTGACGATGATGTAGGTACACCCAGTCCATAGTCATAGACGAGATAAAATTTTATCAGACTCCGATGGATAAATTTGGATTAAAATATTTATTTTTATTGGGATCACTTTTATGAAAGTAAGACTGACATTATAATTTAGTTTAATTTTTATTTAATTTTCGAAACGAAACTCTTGTAAAGTTTGATAATATGAATTTTAATGATAAATAAAATCTTTAGGAAAAACGAAACTTTTATTTTTATTAACGTGTGTTATACATTATTTTCAAAATAAAAAAATTTTTGGAACATAACTTAATGTTTTGTATGAAGCTTTAGTCTCAGATAACACGGTTTTGGTTAGCACGGTGTTTTAATGGTACGTAATCACCGTGTTATACGAGGGTTACCTGTACATACATATTATATATTATTAATATTTATACTTATACACTCTATAATAATTGTAAATTAAAGGCCGGTACACATTGAGAACGAGAATGATATTCCTTTTTTTACAAAATTGTGTAAGAAAATTGTTAAAATAGTTAAAACTGTATGATTTTAATTAAAGATGGTTAAAATATCGTGCATTTACTATAACTAAAATTTAAAATTTTAAGAGTTTTAATACAAAATTTCAATTTATCGTCGATAATTTTTAATTTACGACGATAAATTGAAATTTTGTATTAACCCTTAATGAAGATTTGTTTCATATATGACACATATTTGTTTTCTGTTATTTTTTTCCTTATTAAAACCAATACATACAAATGATCTATTTCAAATTCAAAAACAAAAATCCATTTGTGTGTGATGTGAGCCGTTTCTACAAGGTAATGACATTTAGTTATTAAATTTGGAGGGAAAATCCAGATTTTAGTTTCGCTGTAGTCTTGTGCCGTTTAAATACAAAAATAAATAGTTCAAACAGTGATTTTATTCTAAAAATAATATAAATTTGAAATTTGAATTAGTCGTGATCAATTTGATATTATTTTCTCAACGAATCTTATAATATATATTTAGTTATAGGTAAGTAAAATTTATGTATCATAGATGACACAAAGGTTGCTTAGATAATTTTTAATTAACGTTTCATATATGCTCATTTTATAATTTTGAGTGACTTTTATTGAAAATTAACATTAAATTTCAAAATTTAGGTCGCTTTTACGAAATTTTTTGCTGTCTATTCATAAGTGCCGTGACTTGGCCCTAACAGTGCAGTAATGTCAACTCGAAAAAAGTATTTGAGTTTAGAAGAAATAGAGCAAATCATTGAACAGTGGTCTGATAATAGCGAAGACGAATTTGCTGACAGTGATGATGAAAACTTTGAACAAGAAGAATCGGAAACGGAGGATGTCGATAATAATAACAGATTAGATATTGAAAATTTAAACATTGAGAACATCCCAGTTGTATTTGCTAATGATATTGAAATGGAACCCGACAGACAATTTTTAACCATAACAGGCTTTATGGTTTTGCGACCGAAAAACGTCGGTTGAAAAATTAGGATAAATATTGAAATTTCTAAACGAATTTTATTCGATCATTAAAATAAATAAACGAACATGAATAGACAAAAATAATAATTTACGAACTAAAACGATTCCAACATTTCATATCGAACAGTATCGATTATACACAATTGTAACGACACAAAAACAAAAATATTTCATATTTTTTTTTTCTCACCGTTTCAATCGAGGGTTTTGAAAGTACACTAACAACAACTTATTGTTCTCGAATGCACCAGAAAAAAATATCTGTATCTAGAAAGGGCGCGAAATTTTCTTTTGTGGTGTGGCGATCGGATGATTTTTTTTTTATGACCTACGAGATATAAAAATTTATGATTTTTTTTTTATTGATCGGTAGTCAAGTCAGTTCTAAAATAAATTTTGAGGTGTCTGGTTATCAATGCTAAGAGCTTGTTGCATATAGCAATAACCACGGAAAAAGTTTTGTTAACATTCTAAGAGTGATAAATTAGAATTAAAGAAACAATTGTTATATTAGTTTTAAGTAGTGCATAAGTTTACCAAATATAAGATTCTTATAAGACTACTCTATTTGGGTAGTAAGAACAAATAAACTGTAAAGTGATTTAATTCTAATAATAATACATAAAATTCAGTTACTATTTAACAAACAAAACAAAACATTAATGAGAAAAAAAAAAAATGAAAAACAATTTAAATTCATAAAAAAAACAGTTGATTTTCTTTGAATGATCTAAAATTCTTAAACGTGATCATAATATAATAAACTAAATATATAAAATAGTCTCTAATTATTAAAATTGTTTACGTGTGTATAGTTTCAGTTGATAGTGAATGGACTAAAATCATGTGATAAAAAAATGAATTAGTTTAAAGTACAATGAAAACTATTAATTACGTCTAAATCAAAGTACTTATGTGCTTATTATTGTGAAGTGTTTCATTCAACGAAAAAAAAAGGAAAAAGATTTAACCCAAAACAATAATAAATGGTGTCAGTGAAATAACGGGAACTATCATCCAGTTCAATTGTTGATAGTGTTCTGTAAAAGTTTATATGTTTCCTTAACGAACTATTATCCATATACTAAGGAACATATAAACCTTCATGGTTGAACTCTGAACTAATAAAAAAACTGGATAAATTGCAAATTTAGTTCAGACATAAGATCACCAACTTCGCCAACTAAATAAACTTAAACTTTGCATCGCGTCATCATGTTAATGACGTCAGCATCTACAAATTATCGGCAGCAGCCGCATCACGTGTACAGTTGGTCAAGCGCAAGTTAATTTCTTTTACTAAATTTGTATTTTCATTTTTCTTATTATTTTTTTTAGACTATTATGATTTATTTAATTACATTTTTTTGTGTTTTTTTGAATTATGTTTATATAAAATTTACTTTTTTTTTTGCAAATTTATATCTCCTTTTTTTTTAGAATAGCTAGTTAGCTTAGGGTACAGGCTCTTATCTTAGATGTTAAGAATTTTTTTTTTCTTCTTTTGTTTTTTTTTTCTTTTTTTTTTGGAAAATAATCTTCGTTGTCTATTTTTATTTTTTTTTTGCTTTTCGCTTAATTCTTGCGTATTTCAATAAAGATTTTTATTTTCTAAATTTTGTTCTTGTCATTTAAAAAAAAAAAAATCGGTATCGTTCGCTATCTACCATATTGTTAATGATTGAAATGACCGAGTAGAGGAAATTTTCCGAGATGAGTTCAAGGTATGTATAGTTCATATAGGTGAGTATATGAATCAGCTGTTGTTGCCTACCCCTTTATTTCCCATCCTGCGGTCCAACTAGATCCGCGTCATGTCTCTGGAAAACCCACGCATTTCCCCTGAGCTTTAGCCGGCAAAACGACCGCCCAGAGACAATAAAATGACGCGGATATCTGTTAACTGAGGTGATTTGGTAGTTGTGTTTCAATCCTGAACTTAATGTAGATGGTTGAGTCATAACTCCACTTCGTTTCGTTACAGTGGCGCCCAAAATGGAAGCGATAAAAACAAATTAAGAATATTGTAATTCTAACCAAAATGAATTATGCAGATGTACAAGTATGTATATGTAATTGAGCTTTATATTTGCAGAATTCGTGTTTCTTATGAATTTTCGTTATGAAAGGAAAAAAAAAATTTGAATTTATTTAATCAAACTCGAATATCTTTCCCGTGATAAGTTCCCAAGGTTTTCCCTTGTAAGTCCTTTAACTTATAAGCCACGTTCCCAACTTTATCATCAATAATAGCAGGAATAAATTTAGGAGCCAATTTCGCTGCAAACTTGTTAAAAGCATCGCTTTGTAGAAATGTTCTTACAAACACTGCCTGTCCAACGTTGAATACCCTATGACGACTTCGCAAATCATAACGTTGAGCACCTTTCTGATGTGCCACCCTCAAGTAGTGCAACACTTTCCCCCGTACAAGATTTAAGCGATCCGGCTTTGAGGCAACGTGTAAGAAATTATCATCAGGTTCACTAAGCAACCGTCGAAGGTTATAGTCAGAACCATGTAAAATCAGGTGTTGGCCGAATACTAGAAAATGAGGGGAAAAAGTCGTAGATGAATGTCTCACATTTCGTAGCGTAGAAGCAATTTCTGAAATATGGAGGTCCCAGTCAGTATGGCTATCAGATAAATATGCCCGAATAGCGGATAGAACGGTACGGTTCACTCGTTCGGACGCGTTACTCTGGGGAGAGTAGACAGGCGTGCGAATATGAGTAACTCCATATTTCAGTAATAATTCATGGAACAGTTTGGCAGTGAATTGTTTGCCATTATCCGTGACAACGTATTCAGGTACTGAAAAGGTGTTAAATACTTCATTTTCCACGTATTGGCACAATAAAGAAGCCGACGCTTCTCTAAGGGGTTTGAGGAAAACGAATTTCGAAAAATGATCTAGTATGATTAGAATACAGGTATTCCCGCGTTTGGATCGAGGATATGGACCGAGGAAATCTATATAAAGTTTTTGAAAAGGTCGATCCGATGCGATTTGGGTTCCCATCTTAGGCTTGGTGCAATAATTGACAGCCTTAGTCATCTTACATGTCTGACAGTTTTTAATAAAATCTTTTACTTCTTGTGCCATACGTGTCCAGTGAAATTGGCGTTGAATCCGTTCAATTGTTTTCGCCGTTCCCATATGAGAAGCCGAAGGTGGTACATGTGCCTGATGAATTAGGGTTTGCGTTAGGCTTTTAGGAACGACCAATTTCCAATTAGGTATGTCGGTGTCTTCATACCGCCATCCGTATGAAGGATCTATGAGCAATTTTCCATCTTGGACTCTGAAATTGTGGTTAACATTTGGTAATGCTTCGACCTGCTTAATTTGTTTAATGTACTCGGTATCTAAAAATGCTGGGTGACTCATATCTATATGAAGGGTTTCGGACTCTATTTTTGAATCGAGTGAGCATATCGAGTTTAGATACCGGAGATCGAGTGAACGTAAATTTTCGCGTTCAAAAGCCTCTATGGCTGGTGTAATTTCTTCACAAAACACACGGGACAACGCATCTGGGACCACGTTCTGGGAACCCTTTCGGTAAGCCATTTGAAAATCGAAAGACTGGAGCTTGAGACTCCAGCGAGCTAACCGTCCTGACAAATCCTTCTGCGACATCAACCATTGGAGGCTGGCGTGATCGGTATATATGGTAAATGGATACCCTTCAATATACGGTCTGAACCTTTTGACGCTCAGCACAGCAGCGTAGCATTCCAACTCAGTAACCGAATAATTTCTCTGGGCAGCGTTTAGCTTTTGAGAAACAAAAACTATCGGACGCTCGGCTCCGTCGGCATCGAGTTGGAACAATACGCTACCTACTCCTGTTGTGCTGGCGTCACACTGTATAAAGAAAGGTTTACCATAGTCGGGATTTGCCAGGACATGAGATGTCGATAAGGCAGTTTTTAGAGCATCGAACGCGGAGTCGGCTGAATCGGACCATTTAACTCTGGACCCTTTTTTAAGTAGGTCGGTAAGAGGGGCTGACAAAGTTGCATAATTTTTAATGAACCGGCGATACCAACCGCACATTCCCAAGAATCGTCGAATTTGTTTTACCGTTTTAGGAGTAGGGAACTCGACGATTGCACGGACTTTCTCGGGATCGGTACGTAAGCATCCATCACCGATAAGGTATCCCAGGTATCTTGATTCTTTTAACAAAAATTTGCTTTTATCAACGTTTATTGTGAGTCCAGCATTTCTTAAGCGAGTCGCCACCTCGTCCAGCAATATCAGGTGTTCTTCAAATGATGCAGACGTCACCAAAAGATCATCTAGATATACAAAAATTCTATCATGCAGTTGGTGCGGGATCACTTTGTGCATCAAGCGGCACATCGTCTGAGGGGCGTTGCATAATCCGAATGGCATGACCGTGAATTGATACAAAGGTCTCCCAGGTACGGTAAACGCCGTCTTATCTTTGGATTGTTGGTCCAACGGGATCTGCCAAAAGGCATCCTTGAGGTCGATACAAGATATATACCTGGTTTGATCTAATCGGCCCAACAATCCATCGATAAGTGGTAGTGGGTACGCGTCCTTAACGGTGACCTTGTTCAACTCACGGGCATCCAAACAGAGACGAACCTTGCCGCTTGCTTTACGCACCAAAGTGACCGGTGAGCACCAACTGCTCTGACTTTCCTCTATCACGCCTAACGATAACATTCGATCTAGCTCGTTGAAAAGTTGTTTTTGAATGGCTGGCGAAACAGAGTAGAATCGTTGTTTAACAGGTCTAACGGTACCAACATCGATAAAGTGTGAAAGCAAGGTCGTTTTTCCGAGGCCAAGTTTATTACAAGATGGGAAATGATCAATCACTAGATTTAATTTTAATTGATCGGCTGGCGACATAGAGTGATATTTAGACGATTCGCCCTCAGAGGGAATCTCGGAACTCAATGAGCATACAGCTGGGGTGATCTGGAATAGATTCCAAAAATCGATCCCTAGGTATAGAGGCTGGTCCAGACTTGGAACGATATGTAGACGCATTTTATGACACTTGTTATTGAATTTTACTGTTGCACATATAAATCCAAACACTCGCTCTGACTGCCCGTTTGCTGCCTTTATATACGATGGAGAACTATGAAATTCAACGCTAGGATCGGTTAAAAATTTATCGGCTCCTGCGCCTAAAACGCTAACCGTAGCACCACTATCTAACAAACCCTTATATTCAATCCCATTGATGAAAACTTGTGCGTATGGCCTAGGATCTTGTATGTGGTTCATGAGGATGGAACTAACTATTTCGGATTTAATACTTTTGCGCTTTTGCCAATATAATCGAGTTCGTTTACGTTGATGAGAATTGTAATATCGTTTTTTCGGGTTCTGGGATTTAATGCATGAATTTGATGAGGATTGATGATCTGAATAGTTTCTAAGCGGAGAATGGAGATGTGATTGATCAGAAAGGTCACGTGAAAATACTTTGTGAGACAAGACGTTACCATTCTGACACAAATCTGCTTCGCTGATTGAGTTTACTTTAGTAAATTGGATTGAGCGAGCTGGCGCAATTCCGGATCCGTATTGCAGGCTGCTTCTTCCGTTTCTTTGATCGGTCTGGGAAGTATAACTTTCGGGGTTCCGTGGTTCCCAGAACGCCATTGACCCCTCGGCGTGTTTTCCGAGCACTTCGAACATTTAGCATAAACGGTGTCCTTCATTCCACATTTATGGCAAAACCATCGCATAGGTGGAAAACGACAATCAATAAAAGTGTGGCCCTTCTCGTCGCAATTAAAACACACTACTTCTCGATTACTAGATGAGCGTGAGAAATTAGGTTGTGGCTGATACATACCACCTGAAGCCCAATTCTTTGTTTGGTCAACGTAATTATTACGATACGCTGCTATTTCGGGTTCTTTAACAGAAGAATCGACGTACTGACTGTATTGAGAGTTTGTAATAAATGCTTCATTTTGTTCGATGAGTTTCATCTCGTTGATTCCTTTTCTGGTACTTATCATTGATTCAGGATCGATTCGGAGTCGAGTCCAAGTATCTTCCCACGTGGTACAACAGGCGATCAGATCATTAATCGAAGAAAACCGTCGATCTGTAAATTGATATTGGAGACCTGCTCTCATATTTTGCATGAGAAGTTCGATGATCTTCTCCTCCGAATACGGTGTTCGGCATTGCAACGTCATACTCCAAACATGGTGATAGAACTCCACAAAGGTATCACGAGGCAGCTGTTTTCTGTTTTCAATCATTCGCCGAATCTCAAAGTCAGAACGTCTGTCCTGAAATCTTTCCATAAATTTACTCTTTAACTCCAACCATGATATAGCAGGATTATGACGTCTACACGTCCAATACCATTGTAACGCGACCCCCTTCAGTACCGAACTCATTTCAGTGAGCAAGCTGGCTTCGGACAAGTTTAAGGAACTCGATAATGTTTCCAATTGGAAAACAAACATGTCAATTGGAACACTTGATGGTGAGCCGTCATAAGATATTCCACATCGGGAAAGGCTGCGATGCTCGAGGGGATATCGTGAACCTTGTGAGGTTGGAGCAATAGTATTATTCGAAAATGGCTGTGACACCATCGCCGGAGGATTTATATAATTTGAACCAGGTATTGGATGATCGCCTGCAGCGACCGAGGCTGGATTGGCTTGAGATATTGGAACTGACGATCCAGGTTGTAAATTTGACGAGATGGTTGTTGGAAAATAGTTATCAGTTACCATTGTTGGATTATTATAAGCCGATTGCCAATTCGTAGTATTCGATGGAACTGGAATCAGACTTGGGACTAGTGGAGGTGGTTGGCTGTATGTCCCATACGCTGATGTAGGTAAAGTAGGAATGAATGAAGGAAGTGATCCTTTGATTGACCCTGGTAGACACGCGCTAGTCGGGATGGACACGTTTGGTAGATTCCTAACTGTAATTTGTTCCTGCATGGCATCTTGGCGTTGAGTTAGTATGGATAATTGTTGCGATAGTAAATTGAATTTTTGCACTGTAGACTCCAATAATTTTGTCTGAACCTCGATGTGTTGTTGTTTCATTTGGCTGTCGAGGTGAACTTTATCAAGTAAATCCTCCAAAGTAGATCTTCTACCCAACGCTTGGGATGGGGAGCCTGATTCACTTTGTTGGGTCTCTGATGGAAGCAAGTTAGGATCATTATTTTCATCCACTTCTGGGTGCCCGACTTCCACTAATTTGGCAGCTTCCATGGATTCATTCAATTTGTCATGGTTTTCCATAAATATTTGTAAGCTAGATTGCAGCTGTTCACATATTTTAATAGAGTGTTGTGCGCTGCTTTGGTATGTAGGGGAGGACTTTAGTCTGTACAATCGGCGTGATACATGCAATAGACGCGACTCAATTTGATGAGCTAATTTGATTAAATCATCCCCTAATTCTTTATTCAGTGCCGTAATCATTTCTTTCAAAACGTGTAGCTTGTTGCGACAAACATCGCTTTCAATGTCTGGGTGTTTACGGCCTTTGGGGTGCATTCTAGCCGGCATTTCCATTTTATTGGCCTCTTCATCTTTAATTGCATTTTCAAGGATTTGAAGTGCCTCAGGAACATCAACACGAATTTCGCGCACCATACACTCAACCTCAAATTCGTCGGCTTCTAATACATTTACATCCATGTTTATAACGGAAACTAATTTTTTTAAAGTAAACAAAAATAGCTTTGCGATATCTAGTTTGACGTACAATTATAAGAACATGAGAATTAATACGATTAGGTAATGAAAGTATAACAACAACAAATATTTTACTCTTCTTCCAACGGAAGAGTCAAAATTTCACTGATATTCAAAAAAAAATTGCAGTCGTAAAAAAAAAATTCAAAGATATTTCGTGACGTACGAGTAGAAGTAATTTTCGCAGAAAGAAAAACCCAAAAAGTAACGGTATGGTTATTATATAAATTATGTCTATATTGAATTAACGAGGATGAGTTCAAGGTAGCAAAATTTTATCAAATCATATTTTGTAGCAAAATGTAAGTAATGAAAACAAACTGTTGCGTTTAAGAGGAAGGGGAAGGGTAAGAACAAAAAAAAAAATTGAAGAAAATTAAAAATCGTAAGAGAAAAATCAAATAATGAGAAGGATCTACAGCACGCGTTTACTGGACCTTGCAAATAAATAAAGATTTCTCTCGTTTGAGTTTGATTATTGCTTTCAAAGCTTAAAATTAGCGAAATGCAACAAAAAAAAAACACGAACGAAAAGTTATGTGCGATTCGTCAAACATGCACTGAGACAGATTGGAGTCAACATAATTACGGAAACAATAAGTTCAACTGCAATAAAACGAAAACGCACAGATCGAAATTAATATTTAACATAAAAAAGGAAAGCGGATTAAATTGAAATTCTGATTTATCAACCATTAACATTTGATTCAAACAGTTATATCAAACCGGATAAGTACGTTACTGATTGAATGAACAAAAAAAAACTATAGTTTGGGAAAGGTGTAACATTTTAGTGTTACAATATTATTTCACCCCAATGTATTATACTTTGTTGCAATATTTGGTGGTGCAACTGTACAGCATTTTTTTTTTGATATTCAGCACCCTTTGTTTTTTTTTTTGATGGGCTGATGGGTAATGATTGTGGTAGAGGACAGAAAAAGTTTGGTTTTCGATCAAGTTAGTAAACAAATTATTTCCTCTCTAAAAAGAAGAAAAAAAAATAAAATTAAAAAAAAAAATAGAAAATAGCCATAATTTTTTTTTGGAAAAAAAATTGAGACAGTGACTATGTGAATTCGATAGTTTTTTTTTCTCAACTAAATTCTAACATTATGTATATACATATAGTGATAAACTGATATCCAAGAAAAACGTGAATATATTTTGCTTGTACATTAAGCTTAGTGAGACTTGTGATAGATAGTTAACTGTGTTTGAGATTAACTGATTTTGTGTAACGTGATCGTTCGAAAGTACAGTGTACGCAATTCATTCTTTTATTCGCATACTATTATCATAAAATTTTACGACTAGTTCACTTATAATATATATTTGTAATTAATTATTTCTTTATCAATATCATAAATATTATTATAAAGATGAGCGAACCCAACGTAAAACCTGAAAATAGCACCATGGCAAATAAATCAACATCCAGTAAGCCGCGCCAACACAAAGGCAACCGTAATAAACAAGTCGGCCCACAAAAGCTTACAGGCTTAGCTGCAAGCATGGGAGCACCAATCAAGGATGACGACCCGAATCTAGCGAGTGCTTTAGCACCACGAAATACGGGCGGCAAACCTAGTGTTCCCAGAGATAATGAAATCCTCCGAGACAAATCAATCCTCGTAGAAGGACTATCTCTGCTACCAAAGAAGCAAACCACCTTCTTTGATGACTATTCCCATTATATACAACTCGTCGAGGCGTCTTATTTAGTTATCGCCAAAGAAAATAAAATATTTAGAGAAAGTGTTTCCTCATCGATGTACACATACTACTGTGTCATCTTGTTATGGAGACGACTCCTCTATGTTTTATCTTCACGAAGTGATACTGTTAATGATTGAAATGACCAAGTAGAGGAAATTTTCCGAGATGAGTTCAAGGTATGTATAGTTCATATAGGTGAGTATATGAATCAGCTGTTGTTTCCTACCCCTTTATTTCCCATCCTGCGGTCCAACTAGATCCGCGTCATGTCTCTGGAAAACCCACGCATTTCCCCTGAGCTTTAGCCGGCAAAACGACCGCCCAGAGACAATAAAATGACGCGGATATCTGTTAACTGAGGTGATTTGGTAGTTGTGTTTCAATCCTGAACTTAATGTAGATGGTTGAGTCATAACTCCACTTCGTTTTGTTACACAATATAGCATTTAACGGTTATATATAAATATAACCAGTGCTGCCACTTTGCTACAAATGTAGTAGATATGCTACAATTTATTCATTTTTGAGGTTCACTACCCACTAAACCAAATCTGCTACATTTTTATGTTACTTTTTATTCTAAAGTTTACGTATTCATAGTACACTTACACGAGAAAATGCCTGGCTAATTAATATTTTAGCTAACTTCATTACGCTACTACTACTACTTTTTTCTTTAACGATTTTGTTGTATTAGCAAACGTCAAACATTCAAACCCGTTACATTGCAGTTAAATTTGCGGCTGGTGCAATTTTTAATTAAAAAAGTAATTTAATTCAAATTTAATAAATTGTTATCACTTTTTATTATTTAATAAATATGAAACGGTACTTTTAAACGATTGCAAAACCAAAGTAAGTACTTTATTCTAGTTTTACATTTGTGGTTTTTTAAATTTGATAGTGCATATAAAACCCATATTTAATTCGAAAGTGTCATGTTTTTTTATAAAATTTGAGTAAAATAAGTTCTTAAATGTTTTAAGTGTCTAAATTTTACATTTTTAAGCTTGGTGAATTGAAAAATATTTGCTAAATCGAACTCCATGCATACACCAATTTGGAGTAAATAGGTTAGGTTGAATTAGAATTTCATCAAGTTGTTAAGTGTTTAATGTTTTTGTGGTGTAAACTAATCCAACCGTGTAAATAAAAGCCATATTTCGTACAATGAACTGATTTCATAGAACATATTGTATAGTTAAGCTAATAATTTTGAGAAAAACATTCGGAAAACAAAATTACAATATTGCACACAAAACATCACAGAAACTACAGAACAAGTTGTCATTGAAATGTAATAGTAGATGTGACAGCGGTGTTTACAAATTGACGTGTAATGACTGTCCGATGTTTTATTTCGGGCAAACGGGGAGATCATTTGCACAAAGATTTGGAGAACACACACAAGAGATCAAAAATTCACGCATAAACTCTATTTTCAAATCGAATTACGCTCACCACTTAGTCACAAAGCAACACACATACACTGACTTAAACCAAAATTTGCATGTAATTCATAATATTAGAAAGGGGAATATGTTAGACCGATTGGAAGAAATCCAAATATATAAACATATGTAGAAATAACCCATACATGCTCAACGAAAAATTGAATACAAAAACAAATAAGCTATACGACTTAATTTTATACAGTGGATGAAAAATAAGGTTTTTTCTGGTGGTTTTTACAATAAGACGAATGCCTCTATAAAAGGCAGTATTTTTCAAAATTATTTTAGTAGTTAAAATTGGGACTGAAGAAGGATGAAATCCGAAACCGGTCTTCCAAAAAGTAAAAATTAATTATTACAATTTTAAAGAAAGTATTTAACTATTTGTTATTAAATAAAGTAAAATAAAGTTAAATGGTGCGCGATGAACGCTCGAACGAGGTAGACGTGTTTTTTTGTCTTCCTGCGTAAATTAAATTTTATTTTTATTTTCGATGTACATAAATTCAATAAAAAAAGTGTGTATTGAATTCAACAAATAAATAAAAAGTGATCTTTTTTGATTAATAAAAACTGTTCATAGTGAATAAAATAAAAACATTTCCTGTATACAAAAATTAACTTTGTTGCAAATGGCGTAATATTGAAATAATTTTGCGCAACAAGAAACAAAATACAGTCGAGAAAAAACATTTGGTTTAATTTCTTCTAAATTTGTGAAAATAGTGCGGGACTGTGAAAATTTTGTGAAATTGCGTGAAAAATAGTGGAACGAAGTATAAAATGTGTCCATCCGGGAACATTTGCCAGGTTTTTATCAAATTTTCCTTAAATTTTATGCTTTTTGATTAAATAACGCATGTGTGCAGTTGCTTGTTGTTTGCTTACATGATTATGAGGCATCTCTTTCTCGAACATATGTATTTGCATTTGTTTATGTATAAACGGGTTCATTATGTATGTGCGAGGCAAAGAATGCAGAAGGGATATATGCAGGATATATGGTTGGTCTCTCTTTTAATCGTAAGAACGTGAAGATCAAACATGCCATTTGGTTTTTAAACTATGGACTGTCTCATTTATACAATTCCTATTGGAATTTGGTATAGAATGAAGAAGAATAAAATCAAAATTGAAAGTACTGATAAAAAATTATTCGTAAATCGACTTTAAATCGAATACAATCGAATATTGTATTTGGAAATTGCCAATATACATATGATTGGATGATAGTTTGGCGTCGGAAAGTGTTTTGGTTTTATAGTTTTATATTTCTATTTTAAATTGAGATAGTATATATGTAACTTTGGGTGAACTGGTGAATTGGAGTATGACTTACTTATTTAACATGAGCTGAATCAGCACTAGATTTCAGGAAGTAGGAACCACGAAAAGAGATTGTGGAAATGGGGATACTTAACTAATTACTGTCAATAACTTCTAATTCGGTTTATTGGGTGTTGCTTGGAAACATCTGATTAATTTGATTTCAATTTTCAGAGATATTATTTATCATAAATTTTGACATTTATGTGTTTCCAGAACATTCTTACGCCTTTGGCTTAGTGAGAGGTTGAATTGGGAATGGATCTGAATTAAATTTGTTAACCTATTAACCAACAAATTGTTTCAAATTTTGAAAGTTTTAAATATTTAAATTTGAATTTTAAGTTGGTAGTTCTTCAGTTCGGTTATGATGCGGGGAGGTTTAATTATCTATTCTATAAATAGAATTATCGAAAAATCAGGGCTAAGATTTCACTAATCATACCTGATCTCCCCGTAGGATCCAAACATTAGGAGAAACATAGTTAATTTTTGAAATCGCCTCTTACATTTATTTCTCTGTGGCAAGGAGAATTTAAGAATTTTTAGGGTAAATGAAAAGTGGGTAACAGGATCTTGTAGATAAAGTCTTAGGGATATTATGACAATAATATATGGTATAATTTCATCGTTTTTTGAGGTTTATGGTTTGATAAATGTTTTACGTATAAGTGTCTGGAATACATTTAATTAAGTCATAGTATCTGAATGTTGTGAGTGAAACAGGTTTGTTTGCGTGCAATGGATGATTCAAAAGTATGTTAAATCGTTTCGGATGTCAAAATAAATTTCGATGTCAATGGGAATGGATGGGCTTGAATTCACAATCAGAAGGGAAAGAAAAAAGAATGGAAGAAAAAAAAGAAAAAAACAAAAAATACTACCGCAGGGCAGACATGTTTTGGTTGTTTTTTGCACAACAGTGGTTTTATAAATTTGCGACATGTGCTTGCATTGATAGGAAACTTGACTAATGTAGATAGATTAGTTTAAGTTATAATTTATGTTTTGAATGGTTTTAACGTTTAGTTAATTATTGTTGTAGTATGTAATAAATAATTAATTAGATATAGAAGGTTCATAAACTATGAAATAGGGGCTGTTCATTTAAAATTAAATATTTTAGTAAGTTTTTATCAGGTAAACTAGTGAAAGGCGGACAGGGGTAAAACTACAACATTAATAAATTTTAAGCCCTGATTTAGATGTGGAGAGTCCTGAGTATCCGGCTTGGATTCCAGAGAAATGATCACAAATAAAGTAGCTAGCTTGTGCTGTCTTGTATTAACTTTTATTATATATTCCACTAAAAATTTACTAACTATCGATCGCATTGCGGTCTGTAAACGGGTCGAGTCTGTCCCAACTAATACAAAAGATTCTGTTATATTAATTATTCATTTAAGAAATAAAATTTTGCTATTAGGCTGTTTATTAATTAAATTTAGTTTTCAGAATCGCCTGGGAATTGCATATTAATTTTAAAGTTTAATTTCAATTTTATTTTATTTTATTTTAATTTTATATTTATTGTTATAAGGATTAATTATAATCTTAGCTTAGTAATTTTAAATTTCTTAAATACTTTATCAGGTAAATTAATGAAAGGCGGACTGAGGGAAATGGCAACATTAATAATTTTTAATTAAGGTTTAGGGTAATAAATCAATAACCTATATCGGTTTTGGTTGGTATGTGAAAATGGGTGTATGATGTGTGCATGGGGATGCTAAAGATACGGTTACATAAATTATTCATTTAAGTAATAAAATTTGGTATTATGGTGTTTTATTAATTGGATTGAACTTTCAGAGTCGCCTGGGAATTATAACATTAATAATTTTTAAGTCCTGATAAAAAATTTAGGGAGTCCTGAGTTCCAGCCCCCGGATTCCAGAGAAATGATCAACTAATAAAGTAACCAATTGTGATTGTCGAATACTAACAGTAGTTTGAAACTGGCCACCGGGAAACCGGACCAATTCTGTCATTACTAACATACCTTTCCCATCCTACCACACAAAATTTACTAACTATTGACTGTAACGGTGTTTGTAACCTGGTCGATCTCAAACAATTACTAATATCCTTCCTTATCCTTCCAAGTAAATGTAAAAATGGGTGTACGGTGGGCCCGGCGCTTTCCGGGATCTCCTGCTTAATGCTTGGCCGTACATTCGAAATCAATCAATCAATCAATCAATCAAATAAAGTAAAATAAAGTTAAATATCTTGGTTTTTGATTTTGTTTTTGTTTTGTTTTAAAAAACTTGTAATAATAATTGTGATTTCCAATAATTAGAGATTTGACTATAAGCTCAACTGTTTCTTGTGAATCTGCTGTGTTCAATGATAAGATTAACAGTTTTGGATACCAGTTAATGGACATGGAAATTAAAAAACGTGCAAGTGACCTTGTTATATCTGGAATACCTTCAAATTCCAAGTTGTCTGCTACTGAAATATTTTTTAAGATTTGTGAAGTATTAAATTGTGATATAAGTGTTGGTATTGACAACGTATTCTTTCTGAAATCCAAAAATTCAACTGTTAAACCACCCTTAACTTTGTCAATTGTTGTCCAATTTTATATGAGAAGCAAAAAGTTCCAGTTATTTCGTGCTTATAAAGAAATGGGTAGTCTTACATTAAAACATATTGGATTCTTGTCTGAATCTCGTATCTACTTTAATGATGGTTTGACTAAAGCTAATGCTGAACTATTGCATATTTCGAAATAGATGCAACATTATGTATATACATATAGTGATAAACTGATATCCAAGAAAAACGTGAATATATTTTGCTTGTACATTAAGCTTAGTGAGACTTGTGATAGATAGTTAACTGTGTTTGAGATTAACTGATTTTGTGTAACGTGATCGTTCGAAAGTACAGTGTACGCAATTCATTCTTTTATTCGCATACTATTATCATAAAATTTTACGACTAGTTCACTTATAATATATATTTGTAATTAATTATTTCTTTATCAATATCATAAATATTATTATAAAGATGAGCGAACCCAACGTAAAACCTGAAAATAGCACCATGGCAAATAAATCAACATCCAGCAAGCCGCGCCAACACAAAGGCAACCGTAATAAACAAGTCGGCCCACAAAAGCTTACAGGCTTAGCTGCAAGCATGGGAGCACCAATCAAGGATGACGACCCGAATCTAGCGAGTGCTTTAGCACCACGAAATACGGGCGGCAAACCTAGTGTTCCCAGAGATAATGAAATCCTCCGAGACAAATCAATCCTCGTAGAAGGACTATCTCTGCTACCAAAGAAGCAAACCACCTTCTTTGATGACTATTCCCATTATATACAACTCGTCGAGGCGTCTTATTTAGTTATCGCCAAAGAAAATAAAATATTTAGAGAAAGTGTTTCCTCATCGATGTACACATACTACTGTGTCATCTTGTTATGGAGACGACTCCTCTATGTTTTATCTTCACGAAGTGATACTGTTAATGATTGAAATGACCAAGTAGAGGAAATTTTCCGAGATGAGTTCAAGGTATGTATAGTTCATATAGGTGAGTATATGAATCAGCTGTTGTTTCCTACCCCTTTATTTCCCATCCTGCGGTCCAACTAGATCCGCGTCATGTCTCTGGAAAACCCACGCATTTCCCCTGAGCTTTAGCCGGCAAAACGACCGCCCAGAGACAATAAAATGACGCGGATATCTGTTAACTGAGGTGATTTGGTAGTTGTGTTTCAATCCTGAACTTAATGTAGATGGTTGAGTCATAACTCCACTTCGTTTTGTTACACAATATAGCATTTAACGGTTATATATAAATATAACCAGTGCTGCCACTTTGCTACAAATGTAGTAGATATGCTACAATTTATTCATTTTTGAGGTTCACTACCCACTAAACCAAATCTGCTACATTTTTATGTTACTTTTTATTCTAAAGTTTACGTATTCATAGTACACTTACACGAGAAAATGCCTGGCTAATTAATATTTTAGCTAACTTCATTACGCTACTACTACTACTTTTTTCTTTAACGATTTTGTTGTATTAGCAAACGTCAAACATTCAAACCCGTTACATTGCAGTTAAATTTGCGGCTGGTGCAATTTTTAATTAAAAAAGGAATTTAATTCAAATTTAATAAATTGTTATCACTTTTTATTATTTAATAAATATGAAACGGTACTTTTAAACGATTGCAAAACCAAAGTAAGTACTTTATTCTAGTTTTACATTTGTGGTTTTTTAAATTTGATAGTGCATATAAAACCCATATTTAATTCGAAAGTGTCATGTTTTTTTATAAAATTTGAGTAAAATAAGTTCTTAAATGTTTTAAGTGTCTAAATTTTACATTTTTAAGCTTGGTGAATTGAAAAATATTTGCTAAATCGAACTCCATGCATACACCAATTTGGAGTAAATAGGTTAGGTTGAATTAGAATTTCATCAAGTTGTTAAGTGTTTAATGTTTTTGTGGTGTAAACTAATCCAACCGTGTAAATAAAAGCCATATTTCGTACAATGAACTGATTTCATAGAACATATTGTATAGTTAAGCTAATAATTTTGAGAAAAACATTCGGAAAACAAAATTACAATATTGCACACAAAACATCACAGAAACTACAGAACAAGTTGTCATTGAAATGTAATAGTAGATGTGACAGCGGTGTTTACAAATTGACGTGTAATGACTGTCCGATGTTTTATTTCGGGCAAACGGGGAGATCATTTGCACAAAGATTTGGAGAACACACACAAGAGATCAAAAATTCACGCATAAACTCTATTTTCAAATCGAATTACGCTCACCACTTAGTCACAAAGCAACACACATACACTGACTTAAACCAAAATTTGCATGTAATTCATAATATTAGAAAGGGGAATATGTTAGACCGATTGGAAGAAATCCAAATATATAAACATATGTAGAAATAACCCATACATGCTCAACGAAAAATTGAATACAAAAACAAATAAGCTATACGACTTAATTTTATACAGTGGATGAAAAATAAGGTTTTTTCTGGTGGTTTTTACAATAAGACGAATGCCTCTATAAAAGGCAGTATTTTTCAAAATTATTTTAGTAGTTAAAATTGGGACTGAAGAAGGATGAAATCCGAAACCGGTCTTCCAAAAAGTAAAAATTAATTATTACAATTTTAAAGAAAGTATTTAACTATTTGTTATTAAATAAAGTAAAATAAAGTTAAATGGTGCGCGATGAACGCTCGAACGAGGTAGACGTGTTTTTTTGTCTTCCTGCGTAAATTAAATTTTATTTTTATTTTCGATGTACATAAATTCAATAAAAAAAGTGTGTATTGAATTCAACAAATAAATAAAAAGTGATCTTTTTTGATTAATAAAAACTGTTCATAGTGAATAAAATAAAAACATTTCCTGTATACAAAAATTAACTTTGTTGCAAATGGCGTAATATTGAAATAATTTTGCGCAACAAGAAACAAAATACAGTCGAGAAAAAACATTTGGTTTAATTTCTTCTAAATTTGTGAAAATAGTGCGGGACTGTGAAAATTTTGTGAAATTGCGTGAAAAATAGTGGAACGAAGTATAAAATGTGTCCATCCGGGAACATTTGCCAGGTTTTTATCAAATTTTCCTTAAATTTTATGCTTTTTGATTAAATAACGCATGTGTGCAGTTGCTTGTTGTTTGCTTACATGATTATGAGGCATCTCTTTCTCGAACATATGTATTTGCATTTGTTTATGTATAAACGGGTTCATTATGTATGTGCGAGGCAAAGAATGCAGAAGGGATATATGCAGGATATATGGTTGGTCTCTCTTTTAATCGTAAGAACGTGAAGATCAAACATGCCATTTGGTTTTTAAACTATGGACTGTCTCATTTATACAATTCCTATTGGAATTTGGTATAGAATGAAGAAGAATAAAATCAAAATTGAAAGTACTGATAAAAAATTATTCGTAAATCGACTTTAAATCGAATACAATCGAATATTGTATTTGGAAATTGCCAATATACATATGATTGGATGATAGTTTGGCGTCGGAAAGTGTTTTGGTTTTATAGTTTTATATTTCTATTTTAAATTGAGATAGTATATATGTAACTTTGGGTGAACTGGTGAATTGGAGTATGACTTACTTATTTAACATGAGCTGAATCAGCACTAGATTTCAGGAAGTAGGAACCACGAAAAGAGATTGTGGAAATGGGGATACTTAACTAATTACTGTCAATAACTTCTAATTCGGTTTATTGGGTGTTGCTTGGAAACATCTGATTAATTTGATTTCAATTTTCAGAGATATTATTTATCATAAATTTTGACATTTATGTGTTTCCAGAACATTCTTACGCCTTTGGCTTAGTGAGAGGTTGAATTGGGAATGGATCTGAATTAAATTTGTTAACCTATTAACCAACAAATTGTTTCAAATTTTGAAAGTTTTAAATATTTAAATTTGAATTTTAAGTTGGTAGTTCTTCAGTTCGGTTATGATGCGGGGAGGTTTAATTATCTATTCTATAAATAGAATTATCGAAAAATCAGGGCTAAGATTTCACTAATCATACCTGATCTCCCCGTAGGATCCAAACATTAGGAGAAACATAGTTAATTTTTGAAATCGCCTCTTACATTTATTTCTCTGTGGCAAGGAGAATTTAAGAATTTTTAGGGTAAATGAAAAGTGGGTAACAGGATCTTGTAGATAAAGTCTTAGGGATATTATGACAATAATATATGGTATAATTTCATCGTTTTTTGAGGTTTATGGTTTGATAAATGTTTTACGTATAAGTGTCTGGAATACATTTAATTAAGTCATAGTATCTGAATGTTGTGAGTGAAACAGGTTTGTTTGCGTGCAATGGATGATTCAAAAGTATGTTAAATCGTTTCGGATGTCAAAATAAATTTCGATGTCAATGGGAATGGATGGGCTTGAATTCACAATCAGAAGGGAAAGAAAAAAAGAATGGAAGAAAAAAAAGAAAAAACCAAAAATACTACCGCAGGGCAGACATGTTTTGGTTGTTTTTTGCACAACAGTGGTTTTATAAATTTGCGACATGTGCTTGCATTGATAGGAAACTTGACTAATGTAGATAGATTAGTTTAAGTTATAATTTATGTTTTGAATGGTTTTAACGTTTAGTTAATTATTGTTGTAGTATGTAATAAATAATTAATTAGATATAGAAGGTTCATAAACTATGAAATAGGGGCTGTTCATTTAAAATTAAATATTTTAGTAAGTTTTTATCAGGTAAACTAGTGAAAGGCGGACAGGGGTAAAACTACAACATTAATAAATTTTAAGCCCTGATTTAGATGTGGAGAGTCCTGAGTATCCGGCTTGGATTCCAGAGAAATGATCACAAATAAAGTAGCTAGCTTGTGCTGTCTTGTATTAACTTTTATTATATATTCCACTAAAAATTTACTAACTATCGATCGCATTGCGGTCTGTAAACGGGTCGAGTCTGTCCCAACTAATACAAAAGATTCTGTTATATTAATTATTCATTTAAGAAATAAAATTTTGCTATTAGGCTGTTTATTAATTAAATTTAGTTTTCAGAATCGCCTGGGAATTGCATATTAATTTTAAAGTTTAATTTCAATTTTATTTTATTTTATTTTAATTTTATATTTATTGTTATAAGGATTAATTATAATCTTAGCTTAGTAATTTTAAATTTCTTAAATACTTTATCAGGTAAATTAATGAAAGGCGGACTGAGGGAAATGGCAACATTAATAATTTTTAATTAAGGTTTAGGGTAATAAATCAATAACCTATATCGGTTTTGGTTGGTATGTGAAAATGGGTGTATGATGTGTGCATGGGGATGCTAAAGATACGGTTACATAAATTATTCATTTAAGTAATAAAATTTGGTATTATGGTGTTTTATTAATTGGATTGAACTTTCAGAGTCGCCTGGGAATTATAACATTAATAATTTTTAAGTCCTGATAAAAAATTTAGGGAGTCCTGAGTTCCAGCCCCCGGATTCCAGAGAAATAATCAACTAATAAAGTAACCAATTGTGATTGTCGAATACTAACAGTAGTTTGAAACTGGCCACCGGGAAACCGGACCAATTCTGTCATTACTAACATACCTTTCCCATCCTACCACACAAAATTTACTAACTATTGACTGTAACGGTGTTTGTAACCTGGTCGATCTCAAACAATTACTAATATCCTTCCTTATCCTTCCAAGTAAATGTAAAAATGGGTGTACGGTGGGCCCGGCGCTTTCCGGGATCTCCTGCTTAATGCTTGGCCGTACATTCGAAATCAATCAATCAATCAATCAATCAAATAAAGTAAAATAAAGTTAAATATCTTGGTTTTTGATTTTGTTTTTGTTTTGTTTTAAAAAACTTGTAATAATAATTGTGATTTCCAATAATTAGAGATTTGACTATAAGCTCAACTGTTTCTTGTGAATCTGCTGTGTTCAATGATAAGATTAACAGTTTTGGATACCAGTTAATGGACATGGAAATTAAAAAACGTGCAAGTGACCTTGTTATATCTGGAATACCTTCAAATTCCAAGTTGTCTGCTACTGAAATATTTTTTAAGATTTGTGAAGTATTAAATTATGATATAAGTGTTGGTATTGACAACGTATTCTTTCTGAAATCCAAAAATTCAACTGTTAAACCACCCTTAACTTTGTCAATTGTTGTCCAATTTTATATGAGAAGCAAAAAGTTCCAGTTATTTCGTGCTTATAAGGGTAGTCTTACATTAAAACATATTGGATTCTTGTCTGAATCTCGTATCTACTTTAATGATGGTTTGACTAAAGCTAATGCTGAACTATTGCATATTTCGAAATAGATGCAACATTATGTATATACATATAGTGATAAACTGATATCCAAGAAAAACGTGAATATATTTTGCTTGTACATTAAGCTTAGTGAGACTTGTGATAGATAGTTAACTGTGTTTGAGATTAACTGATTTTGTGTAACGTGATCGTTCGAAAGTACAGTGTACGCAATTCATTCTTTTATTCGCATACTATTATCATAAAATTTTACGACTAGTTCACTTATAATATATATTTGTAATTAATTATTTCTTTATCAATATCATAAATATTATTATAAAGATGAGCGAACCCAACGTAAAACCTGAAAATAGCACCATGGCAAATAAATCAACATCCAGCAAGCCGCGCCAACACAAAGGCAACCGTAATAAACAAGTCGGCCCACAAAAGCTTACAGGCTTAGCTGCAAGCATGGGAGCACCAATCAAGGATGACGACCCGAATCTAGCGAGTGCTTTAGCACCACGAAATACGGGCGGCAAACCTAGTGTTCCCAGAGATAATGAAATCCTCCGAGACAAATCAATCCTCGTAGAAGGACTATCTCTGCTACCAAAGAAGCAAACCACCTTCTTTGATGACTATTCCCATTATATACAACTCGTCGAGGCGTCTTATTTAGTTATCGCCAAAGAAAATAAAATATTTAGAGAAAGTGTTTCCTCATCGATGTACACATACTACTGTGTCATCTTGTTATGGAGACGACTCCTCTATGTTTTATCTTCACGAAGTGATACTGTTAATGATTGAAATGACCAAGTAGAGGAAATTTTCCGAGATGAGTTCAAGGTATGTATAGTTCATATAGGTGAGTATATGAATCAGCTGTTGTTTCCTACCCCTTTATTTCCCATCCTGCGGTCCAACTAGATCCGCGTCATGTCTCTGGAAAACCCACGCATTTCCCCTGAGCTTTAGCCGGCAAAACGACCGCCCAGAGACAATAAAATGACGCGGATATCTGTTAACTGAGGTGATTTGGTAGTTGTGTTTCAATCCTGAACTTAATGTAGATGGTTGAGTCATAACTCCACTTCGTTTTGTTACACAATATAGCATTTAACGGTTATATATAAATATAACCAGTGCTGCCACTTTGCTACAAATGTAGTAGATATGCTACAATTTATTCATTTTTGAGGTTCACTACCCACTAAACCAAATCTGCTACATTTTTATGTTACTTTTTATTCTAAAGTTTACGTATTCATAGTACACTTACACGAGAAAATGCCTGGCTAATTAATATTTTAGCTAACTTCATTACGCTACTACTACTACTTTTTTCTTTAACGATTTTGTTGTATTAGCAAACGTCAAACATTCAAACCCGTTACATTGCAGTTAAATTTGCGGCTGGTGCAATTTTTAATTAAAAAAGGAATTTAATTCAAATTTAATAAATTGTTATCACTTTTTATTATTTAATAAATATGAAACGGTACTTTTAAACGATTGCAAAACCAAAGTAAGTACTTTATTCTAGTTTTACATTTGTGGTTTTTTAAATTTGATAGTGCATATAAAACCCATATTTAATTCGAAAGTGTCATGTTTTTTTATAAAATTTGAGTAAAATAAGTTCTTAAATGTTTTAAGTGTCTAAATTTTACATTTTTAAGCTTGGTGAATTGAAAAATATTTGCTAAATCGAACTCCATGCATACACCAATTTGGAGTAAATAGGTTAGGTTGAATTAGAATTTCATCAAGTTGTTAAGTGTTTAATGTTTTTGTGGTGTAAACTAATCCAACCGTGTAAATAAAAGCCATATTTCGTACAATGAACTGATTTCATAGAACATATTGTATAGTTAAGCTAATAATTTTGAGAAAAACATTCGGAAAACAAAATTACAATATTGCACACAAAACATCACAGAAACTACAGAACAAGTTGTCATTGAAATGTAATAGTAGATGTGACAGCGGTGTTTACAAATTGACGTGTAATGACTGTCCGATGTTTTATTTCGGGCAAACGGGGAGATCATTTGCACAAAGATTTGGAGAACACACACAAGAGATCAAAAATTCACGCATAAACTCTATTTTCAAATCGAATTACGCTCACCACTTAGTCACAAAGCAACACACATACACTGACTTAAACCAAAATTTGCATGTAATTCATAATATTAGAAAGGGGAATATGTTAGACCGATTGGAAGAAATCCAAATATATAAACATATGTAGAAATAACCCATACATGCTCAACGAAAAATTGAATACAAAAACAAATAAGCTATACGACTTAATTTTATACAGTGGATGAAAAATAAGGTTTTTTCTGGTGGTTTTTACAATAAGACGAATGCCTCTATAAAAGGCAGTATTTTTCAAAATTATTTTAGTAGTTAAAATTGGGACTGAAGAAGGATGAAATCCGAAACCGGTCTTCCAAAAAGTAAAAATTAATTATTACAATTTTAAAGAAAGTATTTAACTATTTGTTATTAAATAAAGTAAAATAAAGTTAAATGGTGCGCGATGAACGCTCGAACGAGGTAGACGTGTTTTTTTGTCTTCCTGCGTAAATTAAATTTTATTTTTATTTTCGATGTACATAAATTCAATAAAAAAAGTGTGTATTGAATTCAACAAATAAATAAAAAGTGATCTTTTTTGATTAATAAAAACTGTTCATAGTGAATAAAATAAAAACATTTCCTGTATACAAAAATTAACTTTGTTGCAAATGGCGTAATATTGAAATAATTTTGCGCAACAAGAAACAAAATACAGTCGAGAAAAAACATTTGGTTTAATTTCTTCTAAATTTGTGAAAATAGTGCGGGACTGTGAAAATTTTGTGAAATTGCGTGAAAAATAGTGGAACGAAGTATAAAATGTGTCCATCCGGGAACATTTGCCAGGTTTTTATCAAATTTTCCTTAAATTTTATGCTTTTTGATTAAATAACGCATGTGTGCAGTTGCTTGTTGTTTGCTTACATGATTATGAGGCATCTCTTTCTCGAACATATGTATTTGCATTTGTTTATGTATAAACGGGTTCATTATGTATGTGCGAGGCAAAGAATGCAGAAGGGATATATGCAGGATATATGGTTGGTCTCTCTTTTAATCGTAAGAACGTGAAGATCAAACATGCCATTTGGTTTTTAAACTATGGACTGTCTCATTTATACAATTCCTATTGGAATTTGGTATAGAATGAAGAAGAATAAAATCAAAATTGAAAGTACTGATAAAAAATTATTCGTAAATCGACTTTAAATCGAATACAATCGAATATTGTATTTGGAAATTGCCAATATACATATGATTGGATGATAGTTTGGCGTCGGAAAGTGTTTTGGTTTTATAGTTTTATATTTCTATTTTAAATTGAGATAGTATATATGTAACTTTGGGTGAACTGGTGAATTGGAGTATGACTTACTTATTTAACATGAGCTGAATCAGCACTAGATTTCAGGAAGTAGGAACCACGAAAAGAGATTGTGGAAATGGGGATACTTAACTAATTACTGTCAATAACTTCTAATTCGGTTTATTGGGTGTTGCTTGGAAACATCTGATTAATTTGATTTCAATTTTCAGAGATATTATTTATCATAAATTTTGACATTTATGTGTTTCCAGAACATTCTTACGCCTTTGGCTTAGTGAGAGGTTGAATTGGGAATGGATCTGAATTAAATTTGTTAACCTATTAACCAACAAATTGTTTCAAATTTTGAAAGTTTTAAATATTTAAATTTGAATTTTAAGTTGGTAGTTCTTCAGTTCGGTTATGATGCGGGGAGGTTTAATTATCTATTCTATAAATAGAATTATCGAAAAATCAGGGCTAAGATTTCACTAATCATACCTGATCTCCCCGTAGGATCCAAACATTAGGAGAAACATAGTTAATTTTTGAAATCGCCTCTTACATTTATTTCTCTGTGGCAAGGAGAATTTAAGAATTTTTAGGGTAAATGAAAAGTGGGTAACAGGATCTTGTAGATAAAGTCTTAGGGATATTATGACAATAATATATGGTATAATTTCATCGTTTTTTGAGGTTTATGGTTTGATAAATGTTTTACGTATAAGTGTCTGGAATACATTTAATTAAGTCATAGTATCTGAATGTTGTGAGTGAAACAGGTTTGTTTGCGTGCAATGGATGATTCAAAAGTATGTTAAATCGTTTCGGATGTCAAAATAAATTTCGATGTCAATGGGAATGGATGGGCTTGAATTCACAATCAGAAGGGAAAGAAAAAAAGAATGGAAGAAAAAAAAGAAAAAAACAAAAAATACTACCGCAGGGCAGACATGTTTTGGTTGTTTTTTGCACAACAGTGGTTTTATAAATTTGCGACATGTGCTTGCATTGATAGGAAACTTGACTAATGTAGATAGATTAGTTTAAGTTATAATTTATGTTTTGAATGGTTTTAACGTTTAGTTAATTATTGTTGTAGTATGTAATAAATAATTAATTAGATATAGAAGGTTCATAAACTATGAAATAGGGGCTGTTCATTTAAAATTAAATATTTTAGTAAGTTTTTATCAGGTAAACTAGTGAAAGGCGGACAGGGGTAAAACTACAACATTAATAAATTTTAAGCCCTGATTTAGATGTGGAGAGTCCTGAGTATCCGGCTTGGATTCCAGAGAAATGATCACAAATAAAGTAGCTAGCTTGTGCTGTCTTGTATTAACTTTTATTATATATTCCACTAAAAATTTACTAACTATCGATCGCATTGCGGTCTGTAAACGGGTCGAGTCTGTCCCAACTAATACAAAAGATTCTGTTATATTAATTATTCATTTAAGAAATAAAATTTTGCTATTAGGCTGTTTATTAATTAAATTTAGTTTTCAGAATCGCCTGGGAATTGCATATTAATTTTAAAGTTTAATTTCAATTTTATTTTATTTTATTTTAATTTTATATTTATTGTTATAAGGATTAATTATAATCTTAGCTTAGTAATTTTAAATTTCTTAAATACTTTATCAGGTAAATTAATGAAAGGCGGACTGAGGGAAATGGCAACATTAATAATTTTTAATTAAGGTTTAGGGTAATAAATCAATAACCTATATCGGTTTTGGTTGGTATGTGAAAATGGGTGTATGATGTGTGCATGGGGATGCTAAAGATACGGTTACATAAATTATTCATTTAAGTAATAAAATTTGGTATTATGGTGTTTTATTAATTGGATTGAACTTTCAGAGTCGCCTGGGAATTATAACATTAATAATTTTTAAGTCCTGATAAAAAATTTAGGGAGTCCTGAGTTCCAGCCCCCGGATTCCAGAGAAATGATCAACTAATAAAGTAACCAATTGTGATTGTCGAATACTAACAGTAGTTTGAAACTGGCCACCGGGAAACCGGACCAATTCTGTCATTACTAACATACCTTTCCCATCCTACCACACAAAATTTACTAACTATTGACTGTAACGGTGTTTGTAACCTGGTCGATCTCAAACAATTACTAATATCCTTCCTTATCCTTCCAAGTAAATGTAAAAATGGGTGTACGGTGGGCCCGGCGCTTTCCGGGATCTCCTGCTTAATGCTTGGCCGTACATTCGAAATCAATCAATCAATCAATCAATCAAATAAAGTAAAATAAAGTTAAATATCTTGGTTTTTGATTTTGTTTTTGTTTTGTTTTAAAAAACTTGTAATAATAATTGTGATTTCCAATAATTAGAGATTTGACTATAAGCTCAACTGTTTCTTGTGAATCTGCTGTGTTCAATGATAAGATTAACAGTTTTGGATACCAGTTAATGGACATGGAAATTAAAAAACGTGCAAGTGACCTTGTTATATCTGGAATACCTTCAAATTCCAAGTTGTCTGCTACTGAAATATTTTTTAAGATTTGTGAAGTATTAAATTGTGATATAAGTGTTGGTATTGACAACGTATTCTTTCTGAAATCCAAAAATTCAACTGTTAAACCACCCTTAACTTTGTCAATTGTTGTCCAATTTTATATGAGAAGCAAAAAGTTCCAGTTATTTCGTGCTTATAAAGAAATGGGTAGTCTTACATTAAAACATATTGGATTCTTGTCTGAATCTCGTATCTACTTTAATGATGGTTTGACTAAAGCTAATGCTGAACTATTGCATATTTCGAAATAGATGCAACATTATGTATATACATATAGTGATAAACTGATATCCAAGAAAAACGTGAATATATTTTGCTTGTACATTAAGCTTAGTGAGACTTGTGATAGATAGTTAACTGTGTTTGAGATTAACTGATTTTGTGTAACGTGATCGTTCGAAAGTACAGTGTACGCAATTCATTCTTTTATTCGCATACTATTATCATAAAATTTTACGACTAGTTCACTTATAATATATATTTGTAATTAATTATTTCTTTATCAATATCATAAATATTATTATAAAGATGAGCGAACCCAACGTAAAACCTGAAAATAGCACCATGGCAAATAAATCAACATCCAGTAAGCCGCGCCAACACAAAGGCAACCGTAATAAACAAGTCGGCCCACAAAAGCTTACAGGCTTAGCTGCAAGCATGGGAGCACCAATCAAGGATGACGACCCGAATCTAGCGAGTGCTTTAGCACCACGAAATACGGGCGGCAAACCTAGTGTTCCCAGAGATAATGAAATCCTCCGAGACAAATCAATCCTCGTAGAAGGACTATCTCTGCTACCAAAGAAGCAAACCACCTTCTTTGATGACTATTCCCATTATATACAACTCGTCGAGGCGTCTTATTTAGTTATCGCCAAAGAAAATAAAATATTTAGAGAAAGTGTTTCCTCATCGATGTACACATACTACTGTGTCATCTTGTTATGGAGACGACTCCTCTATGTTTTATCTTCACGAAGTGATACTGTTAATGATTGAAATGACCAAGTAGAGGAAATTTTCCGAGATGAGTTCAAGGTATGTATAGTTCATATAGGTGAGTATATGAATCAGCTGTTGTTTCCTACCCCTTTATTTCCCATCCTGCGGTCCAACTAGATCCGCGTCATGTCTCTGGAAAACCCACGCATTTCCCCTGAGCTTTAGCCGGCAAAACGACCGCCCAGAGACAATAAAATGACGCGGATATCTGTTAACTGAGGTGATTTGGTAGTTGTGTTTCAATCCTGAACTTAATGTAGATGGTTGAGTCATAACTCCACTTCGTTTTGTTACACAATATAGCATTTAACGGTTATATATAAATATAACCAGTGCTGCCACTTTGCTACAAATGTAGTAGATATGCTACAATTTATTCATTTTTGAGGTTCACTACCCACTAAACCAAATCTGCTACATTTTTATGTTACTTTTTATTCTAAAGTTTACGTATTCATAGTACACTTACACGAGAAAATGCCTGGCTAATTAATATTTTAGCTAACTTCATTACGCTACTACTACTACTTTTTTCTTTAACGATTTTGTTGTATTAGCAAACGTCAAACATTCAAACCCGTTACATTGCAGTTAAATTTGCGGCTGGTGCAATTTTTAATTAAAAAAGTAATTTAATTCAAATTTAATAAATTGTTATCACTTTTTATTATTTAATAAATATGAAACGGTACTTTTAAACGATTGCAAAACCAAAGTAAGTACTTTATTCTAGTTTTACATTTGTGGTTTTTTAAATTTGATAGTGCATATAAAACCCATATTTAATTCGAAAGTGTCATGTTTTTTTATAAAATTTGAGTAAAATAAGTTCTTAAATGTTTTAAGTGTCTAAATTTTACATTTTTAAGCTTGGTGAATTGAAAAATATTTGCTAAATCGAACTCCATGCATACACCAATTTGGAGTAAATAGGTTAGGTTGAATTAGAATTTCATCAAGTTGTTAAGTGTTTAATGTTTTTGTGGTGTAAACTAATCCAACCGTGTAAATAAAAGCCATATTTCGTACAATGAACTGATTTCATAGAACATATTGTATAGTTAAGCTAATAATTTTGAGAAAAACATTCGGAAAACAAAATTACAATATTGCACACAAAACATCACAGAAACTACAGAACAAGTTGTCATTGAAATGTAATAGTAGATGTGACAGCGGTGTTTACAAATTGACGTGTAATGACTGTCCGATGTTTTATTTCGGGCAAACGGGGAGATCATTTGCACAAAGATTTGGAGAACACACACAAGAGATCAAAAATTCACGCATAAACTCTATTTTCAAATCGAATTACGCTCACCACTTAGTCACAAAGCAACACACATACACTGACTTAAACCAAAATTTGCATGTAATTCATAATATTAGAAAGGGGAATATGTTAGACCGATTGGAAGAAATCCAAATATATAAACATATGTAGAAATAACCCATACATGCTCAACGAAAAATTGAATACAAAAACAAATAAGCTATACGACTTAATTTTATACAGTGGATGAAAAATAAGGTTTTTTCTGGTGGTTTTTACAATAAGACGAATGCCTCTATAAAAGGCAGTATTTTTCAAAATTATTTTAGTAGTTAAAATTGGGACTGAAGAAGGATGAAATCCGAAACCGGTCTTCCAAAAAGTAAAAATTAATTATTACAATTTTAAAGAAAGTATTTAACTATTTGTTATTAAATAAAGTAAAATAAAGTTAAATGGTGCGCGATGAACGCTCGAACGAGGTAGACGTGTTTTTTTGTCTTCCTGCGTAAATTAAATTTTATTTTTATTTTCGATGTACATAAATTCAATAAAAAAAGTGTGTATTGAATTCAACAAATAAATAAAAAGTGATCTTTTTTGATTAATAAAAACTGTTCATAGTGAATAAAATAAAAACATTTCCTGTATACAAAAATTAACTTTGTTGCAAATGGCGTAATATTGAAATAATTTTGCGCAACAAGAAACAAAATACAGTCGAGAAAAAACATTTGGTTTAATTTCTTCTAAATTTGTGAAAATAGTGCGGGACTGTGAAAATTTTGTGAAATTGCGTGAAAAATAGTGGAACGAAGTATAAAATGTGTCCATCCGGGAACATTTGCCAGGTTTTTATCAAATTTTCCTTAAATTTTATGCTTTTTGATTAAATAACGCATGTGTGCAGTTGCTTGTTGTTTGCTTACATGATTATGAGGCATCTCTTTCTCGAACATATGTATTTGCATTTGTTTATGTATAAACGGGTTCATTATGTATGTGCGAGGCAAAGAATGCAGAAGGGATATATGCAGGATATATGGTTGGTCTCTCTTTTAATCGTAAGAACGTGAAGATCAAACATGCCATTTGGTTTTTAAACTATGGACTGTCTCATTTATACAATTCCTATTGGAATTTGGTATAGAATGAAGAAGAATAAAATCAAAATTGAAAGTACTGATAAAAAATTATTCGTAAATCGACTTTAAATCGAATACAATCGAATATTGTATTTGGAAATTGCCAATATACATATGATTGGATGATAGTTTGGCGTCGGAAAGTGTTTTGGTTTTATAGTTTTATATTTCTATTTTAAATTGAGATAGTATATATGTAACTTTGGGTGAACTGGTGAATTGGAGTATGACTTACTTATTTAACATGAGCTGAATCAGCACTAGATTTCAGGAAGTAGGAACCACGAAAAGAGATTGTGGAAATGGGGATACTTAACTAATTACTGTCAATAACTTCTAATTCGGTTTATTGGGTGTTGCTTGGAAACATCTGATTAATTTGATTTCAATTTTCAGAGATATTATTTATCATAAATTTTGACATTTATGTGTTTCCAGAACATTCTTACGCCTTTGGCTTAGTGAGAGGTTGAATTGGGAATGGATCTGAATTAAATTTGTTAACCTATTAACCAACAAATTGTTTCAAATTTTGAAAGTTTTAAATATTTAAATTTGAATTTTAAGTTGGTAGTTCTTCAGTTCGGTTATGATGCGGGGAGGTTTAATTATCTATTCTATAAATAGAATTATCGAAAAATCAGGGCTAAGATTTCACTAATCATACCTGATCTCCCCGTAGGATCCAAACATTAGGAGAAACATAGTTAATTTTTGAAATCGCCTCTTACATTTATTTCTCTGTGGCAAGGAGAATTTAAGAATTTTTAGGGTAAATGAAAAGTGGGTAACAGGATCTTGTAGATAAAGTCTTAGGGATATTATGACAATAATATATGGTATAATTTCATCGTTTTTTGAGGTTTATGGTTTGATAAATGTTTTACGTATAAGTGTCTGGAATACATTTAATTAAGTCATAGTATCTGAATGTTGTGAGTGAAACAGGTTTGTTTGCGTGCAATGGATGATTCAAAAGTATGTTAAATCGTTTCGGATGTCAAAATAAATTTCGATGTCAATGGGAATGGATGGGCTTGAATTCACAATCAGAAGGGAAAGAAAAAAAGAATGGAAGAAAAAAAAGAAAAAAACAAAAAATACTACCGCAGGGCAGACATGTTTTGGTTGTTTTTTGCACAACAGTGGTTTTATAAATTTGCGACATGTGCTTGCATTGATAGGAAACTTGACTAATGTAGATAGATTAGTTTAAGTTATAATTTATGTTTTGAATGGTTTTAACGTTTAGTTAATTATTGTTGTAGTATGTAATAAATAATTAATTAGATATAGAAGGTTCATAAACTATGAAATAGGGGCTGTTCATTTAAAATTAAATATTTTAGTAAGTTTTTATCAGGTAAACTAGTGAAAGGCGGACAGGGGTAAAACTACAACATTAATAAATTTTAAGCCCTGATTTAGATGTGGAGAGTCCTGAGTATCCGGCTTGGATTCCAGAGAAATGATCACAAATAAAGTAGCTAGCTTGTGCTGTCTTGTATTAACTTTTATTATATATTCCACTAAAAATTTACTAACTATCGATCGCATTGCGGTCTGTAAACGGGTCGAGTCTGTCCCAACTAATACAAAAGATTCTGTTATATTAATTATTCATTTAAGAAATAAAATTTTGCTATTAGGCTGTTTATTAATTAAATTTAGTTTTCAGAATCGCCTGCGAATTGCATATTAATTTTAAAGTTTAATTTCAATTTTATTTTATTTTATTTTAATTTTATATTTATTGTTATAAGGATTAATTATAATCTTAGCTTAGTAATTTTAAATTTCTTAAATACTTTATCAGGTAAATTAATGAAAGGCGGACTGAGGGAAATGGCAACATTAATAATTTTTAATTAAGGTTTAGGGTAATAAATCAATAACCTATATCGGTTTTGGTTGGTATGTGAAAATGGGTGTATGATGTGTGCATGGGGATGCTAAAGATACGGTTACATAAATTATTCATTTAAGTAATAAAATTTGGTATTATGGTGTTTTATTAATTGGATTGAACTTTCAGAGTCGCCTGGGAATTATAACATTAATAATTTTTAAGTCCTGATAAAAAATTTAGGGAGTCCTGAGTTCCAGCCCCCGGATTCCAGAGAAATGATCAACTAATAAAGTAACCAATTGTGATTGTCGAATACTAACAGTAGTTTGAAACTGGCCACCGGGAAACCGGACCAATTCTGTCATTACTAACATACCTTTCCCATCCTACCACACAAAATTTACTAACTATTGACTGTAACGGTGTTTGTAACCTGGTCGATCTCAAACAATTACTAATATCCTTCCTTATCCTTCCAAGTAAATGTAAAAATGGGTGTACGGTGGGCCCGGCGCTTTCCGGGATCTCCTGCTTAATGCTTGGCCGTACATTCGAAATCAATCAATCAATCAATCAATCAATCAAATAAAGTAAAATAAAGTTAAATATCTTGGTTTTTGATTTTGTTTTTGTTTTGTTTTAAAAAACTTGTAATAATAATTGTGATTTCCAATAATTAGAGATTTGACTATAAGCTCAACTGTTTCTTGTGAATCTGCTGTGTTCAATGATAAGATTAACAGTTTTGGATACCAGTTAATGGACATGGAAATTAAAAAACGTGCAAGTGACCTTGTTATATCTGGAATACTTTCAAATTCCAAGTTGTCTGCTACTGAAATATTTTTTAAGATTTGTGAAGTATTAAATTGTGATATAAGTGTTGGTATTGACAACGTATTCTTTCTGAAATCCAAAAATTCAACTGTTAAACCACCCTTAACTTTGTCAATTGTTGTCCAATTTTATATGAGAAGCAAAAAGTTCCAGTTATTTCGTGCTTATAAAGAAATGGGTAGTCTTACATTAAAACATATTGGATTCTTGTCTGAATCTCGTATCTACTTTAATGATGGTTTGACTAAAGCTAATGCTGAACTATTGCATATTTCGAAATAGATGCAAAAAGACGGAAAAATCTTCAAAAGCTATACAAAGTTTGGGAAAGTATTTGTGATAGCAAAAAAAAATGATGTGCCTGTATTTATTAATAATAAAATAAATTTGGATCAGCTTGTACCACCTGTAATTCCTGTTAACAATAGCTCAACAACAAACACTAACTTAAATTTGCTGGATGGCAAGTAAAGTATTTAATTATCAGTGGAATGTCTGGAAAATCAACGGGAATTTTTAATCTGTTTTACAACCATAATGATGTACATATACAATGATGAAAATGGAGCTTGAGTTGTGTCATTATTATTCTATTGTTATTAATTTGTTATTTATTATTATTTTAATTTTCTTTAAAATTATGTCTAATTATTTTTATATTACATTTTTATTTTATTTTTTATTTTTAGTTTACAATTTTGCTGTTTGTGGGAAATTGCAGTTGGTTTTTGGATACTATTGTCATAAACACTATTATGTCGGATAAAGTTTTAAATAATGTGAATGTGCGCAGCTGTAATCAGAATGATGCTTTGAAAGTGAATTTTATTGATAATTCAAATTTTAATTTGGTTTATTTCAATTCGCGAAGTATGTTTAACAAGTTGGATGAAATTAGATTTATGTTAAATGACGCTAATGTGCATATTGTTTGTATAGTTGAGAGTTGGCTTGATGAAAGCTTTTCTGATGGAGCTGTTGCTATTAATGGATTTAATTCTCTGCGTAACGATAGATTGGGCAAGCTGGGTGGAGGAATATGCGTATATTTTCGGCATGGTTTGAAAATTAAAATTTTAGATAAGAGTGTGTCAAAGGGATTAAATTTTGAGTTTATGGTACTTGAAGTTGGATTCAAATCCTCTTTATTTTTGCTTATTGCTTTTTATAAGCCACCTAAGTGTTATAATTTGAATGATTTTTTTGATGTTTTAATGAAATTTAGTTCGATGTATGATAATGTAGTAATCTGTGGTGATATCAATTTTGATCTTAATGGTTGTAAGGGGGGTGGCAATAAATTCAAAAATATTTTGGATTTATTTGGTTTTAAAATTTTAAATGATCAACCCACTTGTTTTACTTCGCATAGCAGTTCTCTTCTGGATGTTGTAGCTTCTAGTGATAATTTGAAAATTTTAAATTTGCTACAATTGGGTTTGGGTCATATTTCAGATCATGATTTACTGGCTTTTTCTTATAATGTTAATGATATGGTAATTGAATTGGAACCTAAATTAATTTCTTTCAGAAATTTTAATTTATTGAATTTTGATAATTTGTTAGAGTGTGTTAATAAGTTACCATGGGATAATTTGTATTCAATAACAGACGTTAATTTAAAAATTGATCTATTCAATTCCTTGGTTACATATTCATTTGAGAATGCTGTCCCTACATCGACTGTTAAAATTTCCAGGAAAAGTAAGCCTCTGTGGTTTAATAATGAAATCGAATCGGCCATTTTGGAGCGGAATATTGCTTTACGAAATCTGAAACTTAAAGGTACCAGTGAATTGCGTGCAATTTATATTAAGATCCGTAACATAACAACTAGTTTAATTAGAAACGCGAAATTTAAATTCTATAGTGATAAATTTATGAGGTGTAAAAATTCTCCCTCAGGTTTTTGGGGATGTTGCAAAGATCTTGGTATCACCAAAGCTAAAATTAATAGTTTTGTACCTAACCCTGATGAATTTAATGACTATGTAACACTGACGTGCAACTCTACAACTAGTCCTCCTCTCGATAGTTTCAATTGGTTTAATGATGCGCATGACAGTTTTTCCTTTTATAATGTTGACATTGAAGAAGTCTTGAAAGCATTTATGAGTATTAGGTCTAATTCTGTTGGCCTTGATGGTGTTCAATTAAAGTTTATTAAGATAATTTTACCTTACATTTGTCCGTTCATTGTCGATATTTTTAATTGTATTTTAACAACATCTGTTTTCCCGATAAATTGGAAAATCTCTAAAGTGTTGCCGGTTGCGAAGGTTTCAGATCCAAAATCGTTAAGTGATTTTAGACCTATAAGTATATTACCTTGTATTTCTAAGTGTTTTGAGGTAATTTTGAAAAATCAAATTATGAGATATTTAAATGATAAACAAATGTTGTGTCCTTTTCAATCCGGTTTTAGACCTAACCATAGAACTTCTAGTGCTTTGACTTGTATTTGTAATGACATTCGTAGGAACTGTGATTCCAAATTTTTCACTGTTCTTGTATTATTGGATTTTAGCAAAGCGTTTGACTCTGTGAATTATATGAAATTGTTTTATAAATTAGGTAATGAATTCAAGTTTTCATCGAGCGCGATCAGTTTAATAATGTCCTATTTATCTGATCGCAAACAGACAGTTTTTGTTGCTGGACAGTTTTCAAAGGTTTTACCATTGAGTTCTGGTGTTCCACAGGGTTCCGTGTTGGGACCTCTTCTTTTTTTATTATATATTAATAGTCTTTCGTCAGTCATTAATTATGCATCGTACCACCTTTATGCTGATGACTTACAGATCTATTTAAAAGGGACAATTAATAGTGTGGATGTTGCAATAGATAATATAAATAAGGATTTATCAGCCATTTCTTCGTGGGCATCTGATAATTGTTTGTCTTTAAACTCGTCTAAATCGCAAGCGATTGTTATTTATAATACTGTGATTGACACTAGCAGTTTTCCGCCAATTTATTTAAATAATGTAATTATTCCGTTCTCCAAAACGGTTAAGAATCTAGGCTTGGTTATGAATCAAACTCTATCATGGGTTGATCATATTTCAACTATTGTGGTTAAAATATTCGGAATGCTTAGAATTTTATGGAGAACCTCCTCTTTTACTAGCATAATTTTTAGGAAAACTATGTTTTTTGCATACCTTCTTCCGCATTTTCTATATGGGTGTGAGGCTTTCTTTGAATTATCTCAATCTTGTAAATATATGGTTGATCTTTTATTTAATGCTTGTATTAGATATGTTTTTGGTTTAAGTAAGTATGATCATATATCTCATCTTAAGACAAGTTTATTGAATATTGAAATCACTGATTACTATAATTATAGAATTTGTTATTTTATTTATAGAATTTTAAAAAAACACTGAGCCATTATATTTGTTTAACCAGTTCCAGTTTGGCCAATCATTGCGTAAGAGAGCGCTTATTATACCGAAAAATTCGTGTAAACTTTATCATGACAGTTTGTTTGTTAGCGGCATTCACATTTTTATTGTAATTGATCCTGCTATAAGAAATTCAACGGTATCTAATTTCAAACGGCATTTCCTTCAGTAATTCAGTAAATTGAAATTTATTATTATTATTAATTTTATTTGATTTTTTTTTATAATTAGTTTTATTTTTCGTTAATTTTATAATAAATAGTTAACTTTACTTATTATTATTTTTTTTTTAATTATGATATCTTTGTTTGGAAATGTATACAATTTTTTAATAATGAGAGTTATTACTCTCCAATTGTATTTTTTGAATTTAAATAAAATATAAAAATATAAAATATATTCCCTATTAATACAGCAGCACGTGAGAGAACAAATAGCTCTTTTCGAAACAGGGCAAATGAAGAACACCATAAGCATGATTCTATATTGGAAGAACTGCCTATTGATTTATGGCAAAAAGTTTCAAAATGGTCATTCACTTGGTATATTGGATGTTTTGTAGTGATTTGTTTTTTGGCGATATTCTCGCGCAATATGGCTATGATAGCAATCATATTGTTTGGATTTGTCTGTTATTCACGGGCTGACATTGGATGTGGAATAGATTTTCACCAGAAAACTTTTTCATGTGGAGAGGGACTCTTTGTGTGGAATCAGGTTGGAAGCACCAAGTTTGCAACGGATTTTCGGAAATGGGATTTTTGCAGGAGTTTTTAGCCAAAGACATGATCAAGCAGTTCCCTTTAGACTACATGCATCTTGTTTGTCTTGGGGTGATGAAGAAATTGCTTCAGCTATGGGTTGGTGGAGACGTTAAATCAATTTTACCTTCCAAAAATGTGAATAAAATATCGGAACGACTTGCTCAATTATCAAAAAATCAACCATCTGAATTTCAAAGAAAAATAAGAACTTTAGCTAACCTCTCGTATTTTAAAGCAACGGAATTCAGAACCTTTTTATTATATTGTGGGCCTTTTGTTTTAAAAGATATACTGTCAGCTGATAAATACAACAATTTTTTATGCATTCACACTGGAATTTTAATTTTGAGTCACCCAGTATTTGCTAAAACTAACTATACAATTGTAAATGATATTCTAATACATTTTATTGAGGGAGTAAAATTTATTTATGGACAACACAATTTAACATATAATATGCACAGTTTGTCTCATTTGGCAGAAAATGTTAAAGAGTTTGGTGATTTGGATTCTTTCTCAGCTTTCCAATTTGAATCATACATGTACAAAATAAAATGTTTCCTAAGAAAGCCTAACCAGCCCTTAGCACAGATTTGTAACAGGATTTGCGAAATTAACAATGTCAATTTGAATCAAAATAAATTAGAATTAGCATATCCTATTTTAAAGAAAAAGTCAAACCTAGGCGATAGAATAGTCTACATTAAAATTAAGTTAGAATGTGTTGAACTGGATGTTAGCGAAGGAAATCGTTGGTTTTTGACAAAAAGTAAAGATATTGTATTGTTTCAATATGCGGAAATACTTGGCAGTAAAATATTCATTTGGGGTAAAAAATTGGAAACTCTTTCAGACTATTATCAATTACCGATTTCGTCAAGCAAATTGGATATTTACCGAGCTGTTTTGAATACGAAAGCAGTTATCGAGAAATTTGAAGTTACTAATATTTACAAGAAGCTCTTCGCCATGAGAAACAATGAAGAAGACTGTTACGTAGTATTTCCAATTCTTCACTTCATTAAATAAGTACTGAAAAGTAATTTCAAAAGTAATTGTTATACAATTTAATTTCATTCTTTCTAGATAATTTTTATTTCAACCAATCAACATGTATTCAGTCATCGAAACAGCTAGTCGGGATGGTGCAAAGGAGGTATCAGTTGTGTGTACACACTGGATAAATAATGAGACGGTTGCTTGGCCAAAGCAATATAACAAAGCTTTAAAACATCAGCTTCATCCGAAACCAGATTGGGAAATATTTGGATGTAAAATTTTAAAAAGCAATATAGGCAGCTACCGTGAAGCTAAGGATAAGGAAAAATGTTTAGCAGAGTTTCCAAATTCAGAATTTGATGAAGAAGCTACGCTAGGAAAGCAAAAGTATAAAATTCAAAATTTTAATGAACATATTGACCAGCCAGCATTAAATGAAGTTATTAGGATCGAAAGTGCAAACTGCCCTACAGAAGACTTTGCAATAGAACTGCCACCGTTAACCCTTATTTCTCAAGAGACACAAAAAACGATACCCAATTTAGAAGGTCACCACACATCTCAGTTAATGGATTAAGTTTCAACACCTGTTTTTAGATCGAATTGCTTCATTGAAGAATATCCGAATGAGAAGGAAACATTAATTGATCTTAAACAAGAAACTCATTTGAAAATTCAAAAATTAAAAGAAAAAATAAAGAAAAACCGGTTAAAAATTAAAGAAACGAAATCACAGATTACCACCGTATTAGAAAATCAAAAACACATTCTACAAAACCAAGCCGATATAAAAGAAATTTTGCAGGTGGTGGTAATTAATGTTAAACCAAAAAAGAATCAGTCAATAATTATTAAAGATTCCGAATTCATACTACCAAAACTTCCAATTAATGCTGTAGAACAATTAACAGCCTTGAACTCTAAATTGATTTCGCAAAGTTATATGGATCAAATGGTATGCATAGATAAATTGATTACTGACTATAATACATACAGTTTATTACGAATTCGTTTGTTTCAGACTCTTCAATTATACAAGTTAGCTGCTGAAAAACCAAACAAGACAACTAAAAACTGTTTAGAATACTTATGCTCCACTGCACTACTATCCAAATATTCATGGTCGGGACAGAATTCTCTCTCGAAAGGTAATCAATTGAATAAAAATAATAATAAATTCAAATAATAAAAATTTATTTTGTAATGGAAATATTAAACTAAAACTCCTTTACTTTTTTCATTTAGAAATTAATAAGCTAGTTTTCGCGGAGTACATCAACATCGTGGAACTTTTACGAAACGTGCACAACTACTTGAAAACCAGCAATGCAGTCCCCCACAGAAAAAATAACACTAAGTGTCAAAGAGTTTTTGAAAAGAAGCAACTTTCGCTACAACAAAAAAACCGTATTATTACATAATTAATAATAAGTAAAGCTGCGCTTTTTTCGGTTAGTCTTTCAAGACCGTGGCAGTTCTAATTCAGCTAAACTGAGCCCAAACAATGTTAAACCTTCAAACTAAGTAATGCAGATTTAAACATCAACTACACTACATAAAAAAATCTTTTCAAAAAAATTTTTACTTTCCTTGCACTATTTTTGTTTTTTAATCCAGAATTAACCACCAAAGAACTGTTCCTATTTAAAAAAACTGAAATTGAATTGTTAACGATTTTATTTAATGTTGCAATATACTTATGTTTATATGTATATTATTTTGTTTAAGTAACCATTTATTTTATATTATATTTAAGGAGCACAAACGAATTTGATTTGTATGAAAAATGAAGAAAAAATAATAAAGTATTATACTAAAAGAATCTTATAATTTCTTGTTTGTTATGCAATTAATAGAAATAAATAAATCGAGTCGAATAGCAGCATCAGAAAATACGGTTAACCTTTCGGAAAATGACCATGTTTGCTTCGAAAATGGACAGTCCAAAAATTGTAGGTTCATTTAAATGCGACGGTTAAATAGAATTCCTTTGTAGTACTTATTTCATTCGATAGTCCATGAAAAGTCTGTATAAAACTAAAAAATCGTACAATTAAAAGTCGGTTAATTGTCAATACCAAATTTTATCATCGTGGCTAATTTTGGCGTACAGAAAGACGGTTTATTTATCGTAAAAAAATCTTTCATTTCCTAGACAAATGGACCGTAGAAAGCTTAATATTAAGAAGGACCGCCCAAGGTGTTCCATAATCCGGTTATTTGGTTATACTTGAGGAAAGGGAAGTCAGTTGAAAAACCGATCGGTCCTTCAGCCCTACATCGGTTATTTTTCAATACTATTTTTACAAATTGTTTGTCGGGGAAGGAGTCTACGTTTTTGAAGCAACAAGTGATGAAACGTTCAATGAAACTAATGGGGGGAAGGAAAACGATGTATTGAACAAGGAAGTAGAATTAAAAGAATTGAGAGAGAGGTTTAAAAAATTGATATGGCAAAATGTGCCGCAAGCCTACGATCAAAATTCAACTCAATTCAAAGGCGACGATTCTTTACCACCAGCTCTTTTAGAGTTAGATACTCCGCTTTCAGTTTTTAACATTTTTTTTTGATGATGAAATGCTTGAAATGATGCTGAGAGAAAGCAATCTGTATGGTGCAGGTAAAAATATTGCTAACCCTTACACACTCACCAAAATGAAACTACGGAAATTCTTAGGCGTTTGTATACTTTCTTCAGTACATCAATTGTCCAACAGCAGGGAATACTGGTGTCCAGATGTAGGAAACAGAATAATCCAAGACGCGATGTCTTTGAAAACTTTCGTGAAGATCAAAAATATGTTACAATTTGCTGATAACAACCTTATGTTGCCAAAAGATAACCCAAACCATGACCGATTGTTTAAAATAAAACCTTCATAAATATCTTACAAAAAAAATTTGCACAGCTACCCTTGGAACAAAAACTTTCGGTGGACGAACAAATTTGCAGTACAAACATCAGAAGCCATATGAAGCAATATGTTCCTTCAAAACCTCATAAATGGGGGTTCAAAATATTTGCCCTTACTGGTGGGTGGTACCTCAGGTAAATGTTTTTATTTTTTTTTTCTATATTGAAGCGTATAATTTTAATTATGTATTTACTTTAGGTTACATGTACAACTTCGAGATCTATACCGGTCAAGAAAATATGTATCGGCAGATGCAAGAAGAGAATTTAGGAGCATCGGCAAATGTTATAGTACGATTATGCCGTATCATTCCTAGATTTTTAAATCACACTGTCTTTTGCGACAATTATTTCACGACAGTGCCACTTATTTTATACCTACAAAACGAAGGTATTCATTGCATTGGCACTATACGGCGGAACCGTATACCAAATCCTAAATTGAAAACTGAACGGGAAATGCAAAAATGTGCTAGGGGGTTTTACGAGGAATTTTCAACCAGTTTTGAGGATGTTGCAATGTCTCTTGTCCACTGGAGGGATAAAAAATATGTAACCCTTATATCGTCATATTGCGGAGCGTTGCTACAGTAAAAAAGGTGGGATAATAAAAATAAGAAATCGATAATTATTCAACGCCCCGCTATTATTAAATAATATAACCGTCACATGGGAGGGGTCGATTTGCACGACAGCTTCATAGGGAGGTACAGAATTAAACTGAAGTACTCAAAATGGTATTTACGAATGTTCTTTCATTTCTTGGATGTAGCTGTAGTAAATTCGTGGATTCGTATTCGATTATCTTAAAATAAAATCTTCCAGAATTTATGATTTTTTTACACGCCATTACACGATATTAAGGACACGGTGAACGAAATTATTATTATTATAATAATTTTATTAAACTTAATTATACTCATAATTATTTGTGCACACAAATTATGATTCTTAATTATTTCTGCAATTTGGAATTAATGAAAATAGTGAAATTAAAAATTAAATTTTCTTTTTTTTCAGAACGTACACAGAAATGCGAACATTAAATTAATAGCCCCGCCGACGTTACTGTATTTCTAAAACAACTGGGCTTGCGGACATACATTTTCTAAAATGTAAGTACAAATAATAATTTTTTAGAAATTTTAAATAAATTAATTAACTATTAAGCTTTTTATTTCAATAAAATTTTTTGTACTAATTATATTGAAATAAATTTGTGCAAGCTAAATTTTTAATACAACGGCGCCAAACTACTTTAAAATTGATATAGCTTAATAATACATTTTTCAAAATTATTATTTTAAATTAAATTAAATAAAACATTATGTGAATTTTAATTCGAATAATTTTTTATTATTTGCAGCACCATCAATACTCTTTCTACCATAGATGAGGTAGAAACTGAGTTCATCAGTCTGTTAAACGACATGATTCTCTATGCCCATGATTAGCAGAAATAGAACACATCGACCTTCACTCTAATGAAGAGCCCTCAACATCCATGCCAGCTCGTGAAAAAACAGAGGGACAAAGTTATATATTTTTTTTTATTTTTTTTTTTAAAACATCTTTATTGATATGGCTACTACAATCTTAAACATTATTAATTCATTAGTAAGGTTGACATTAGTACTTATGAGATAAGCATAAACTTGTGTGGGTCTGCTGGACCAGTATCCAGTTCCCTTAAGATATAATAATCATACGGTTAGCTCATGTGGTTTGATTCGTTTGAGCCGCCTTATTTCGTTTGTACTGTCCAGTAGTTGTACGGCCTCAACGTTGGTGTGGTTAAGAAGCCTCTTCTCATGTTTAATGGCACATTCGCGGATGACGTCGTCTATCAATTGTATTTTTAGATCATTGTGTATTTCTCTGTTAGTCACAAATCGGTAAGCGTTGGTGACCATTCGAAGAAATTTATTTTGGCTACGTTGTATAATGTCTCTATTGGATTTATGAGTGTTGATTTGAGCTCATTAAGCACTATTTTCCAGTCAATTGTCCATTTAGTAACGTCGTTCATTGCTCGTTGAAGATTTTCCACTGCCCTTGGTTGTGATTCGTCTACTGACATAATTACAGTGTCGTCAGCGAACGTGCCGATGAACGTTTTATTCGTTGTAGGTATGTCCGCAGTGTAGATAAGGTAGAGGAGGGGTCCCAATACGCTTCCCTGCGGAACTCCCGCTAGAGTTGGATAAAAGTCAGAACATGTTTCTTCATGGATGACTCTGAATTGGCGATCAGAGAGGTATGATTCAAGCAGCTGGCAATAGTTTTGTGGTAGCATTTTGCTCATCTTGAATGTCAATCCCTCGTGCCAAACCCTATCAAAGGCCTGAGATACATCCAGAAATACGGCGGGGCAATATTTCTTTTCTTCTAACGCTTGCTCTATTACCGTAGTTATTCGATGGACTTGATCTATTGTGGAGTGGTTATTCCTGAATTCAAATTGAAAATCAGGAACGTTTAACATTGGCTTTAGACGTTTTAGTAGTAGTTTTTCAAACAGCTTTGATAAGGTCGGAAGCAGTGAAATTGGTCTGTATGATGTTACTTCTTCATCTGGTTTACCTGGTTTCTTCAACATAATTATTTGAGCCGTTTTGAAGCATTTGGGTATATACTTCAATCTCATACAGGCATTAAATAAGTATGTGATCATGAAGATTGCTTTGCGTGGAAGTTCCTTGGATAGACCCGGTGATATTTCATCAATTCCTGGTGCCTTTTTTTGACTAAGACTTTTGTCGATTTCTTCAGCAATTTCCATTGGCGTGACCCTTTTAAAATCCTGATTTGGTTGATAGACAGGTGTTACGTCAATGTTGGATTGAATGTCATGGGGTTGAAACACTGTTGCTAGTTGTTGAGCAAAGAGTTCCGCTTTTTGTTTGTCATGTCGAACCCAATTGCCTTGAGCATTTCTTATAGGTGGTACTCGAACTACAGGTCGTTTAAATTTTCTGGTTGCTTTCCATAACGAGTAGTCCTTATCCATTTCTGGACCTAGCCCGCTTAAGTAGTTGTCGAGGCAATCCTGTTTGAAGCTTTTGATTAGCCTATTGACTTTGTTACTTATTCGATTGAAGGTGGTTTTGTCAGCGGGATTTCTGGTGAGATGCCATATTCTCCTTGCCTTTCTCCTTTCCTTGATTTGTTCCCTGATTTCAGCCGGGTATTTGACTTCAATCTCCGCTTTGTCCTTTAATTCTGGAGTAGCTAGACTGGCGGCCATACGAGTGTATTCAATGAAATTGTTTGTTTGTTGTTCCAATTCTTCATTACTTTTAATACTAACTTTTAATTCAACTAGCTCTTCCAGTTTTTCTCTGAAGAGGTCCCAATCCGTGAATCTATTAGTAAGGTTTTGCTTCTTTTTTTTCTTGATGACTATAGCGCTTACTGACAACAGTATAGGAATGTGATCAGATGTTAAGTCGTTAATTCCTTCGACTATAGTGTAATTGGATGAAATACCTTTTATGATGAAGAAATCAAGCAAGTCTGGTATTTTTCCTGCATCCTTTGGCCAATACGTTGGCCTCCTTGGAGACAGATATTCACATTTGTTTTCATGAATGGCATTGAACAAAGCATTTCCTTTCCCAGGAGAAATTAGCCTGGAACCCCAAGCTGTATGTTTTATATTATAGTCCCCTCCAATAATAAATCTTGGACCGAGCTTATTAAAGACGTTATTAAATTGTAACTTCGTTGGTGTATGCCGTGGAGGACAGTATGCTGCCGCAATATTTAGATCTGCGCCATTATATTGGATTGAGATAACAGTTGCTTGCATGTAGCTTTCTCGAATATCCTCTTGTTGATTATGTTTGATATTATTTTTAATTAGTACAGCTGAACCACCTCTGGCTCTTTCACTAGGATGGGTTGTCCAGTAGGAATTAAATCCCTTTATTCTAAAAAAGCTTTTGTTGGAGAAGTGCGTTTCTGAAATAAGTGCAATATCTATTTTGTTTGTATGGAGAAATATTTCCAGTTCTTGGGCTCGTTGGTTGAGCCCATTAGCGTTCCAAGTTACAATGCGTAGGAACGAGTTAATCATTTGTGTGTATGCTGACTTTTTTTGCTAGGCGGATAGAAATTAATTTCTAGTTTTGCCACCCTTTCTGTTAAGTGACCAAGTGTCTGTTGAATTTGACTAAGCTTTTTAATAATTTCAAAGTTATTAGACTCGTTATTAACTTCTATGTGTTTGTTGTTTTGGTTTGATTCATCAGCAGATAACTTGGTGATTTGCGCATAGGATAATCCAACTGTGGATGGTGTGATTGTTGTTTGTGGTTTAGCAGCTTTGGTTTGTAATCGCTGTACGTCGTTAATAAATTTTTTATATCTTCGTGAAATTCGATTGCGATTAAGTGAACGGAGTCGGTCTCGTCAAAGAGAAGAAAGAATTTCTCAAAATGCAAAAAGAAGAAAAAGTTTCTAAGGACGAAGAGGATCCAGCTATAGTTGGAGAACAATCTTCAAAACTTAAAGTTATGATTGATCTCATAAGTAACATATCAGTTATTGTTAGTAGTGATGTTCGAAATCGTTCTAACCAAATCTTTTTAACCTGATCTTTTAAATGATCGAAAACTCAAACTGGTTAGTTAAAAATGATTAGGTTAAAAATGATCGATTTTGTCCAATTCGCTTAATTGTTCATTCGTTCACTGGTTTTTTATTTTCGTTTATTCTCTTTATATAAAATAGAAATAGACAGCTATCTCTCACTCTATACATGAATTGCTCATACGTATCCCATATATTCTTCTCTCTCCTTTACTTCATTAACCGGATCGATGTTGTTTTTTTGTTTTTTATTAGAATGAGCAAGCACACAAGATACATCGATCCGAAACAAAATAGTTATAGAACATATAAAAGTGATTGTGCTAAAAAGAGATGACGGAAATACTACGATAAAATAAAAAAAAATCTATATACAATTACCGTTTTACTTTGCTCACTGGAATAGTTATTGGTATAAAAATAAAAATGCAAATTATGCCAAAATAAAAACCGAAATTAATTTTCTTTTTGCTTTTATCAATTGACTTAAAAAATAAAATAAAAAAACAAAAAAAAAATATCAAAATTATTACTAGAATAATTCTTTACCAACAAAAACTTGGTTTGAAACTATACATTCCGGAGTGAAAATACACAGCATTGTTGTTGTAAAATTCCCAAAGTAAGACAGCAAATATATAGAATAAGCGAATGATTTTTTTTTAATGGTCATTTAGTAAATATACTAAATTTTATATATTTTAAAACAAATATGAATGAATTATTAAAAAATATTATTTCATATTTGCACCACTAATAATAAATGTGAACATCGCCAAATAAATTATAGAAAATATTTCCTTTTTCTCAAGTGCGTTTTGTTCATTTTCGTTCAATTTGTTTTGTTACGATTTTTTGAACGATGAATGATATGTATATAGATTTGATTTGGTTGAAAAGGAACAGGTTAAAAGATTAGGTTAAAATAACCTGGTTAATGAGCAAAAAGATCGAATCGATCTTGGTTAGCAAATTAACCAGTTTCGAACATCACTAATTGTTAGCCAACAGAGAATTTATGAAACCATAACTGGTGATACACCCTTTTCGATTTTCGAGAATAGTGATGAAATTAGAATCATTGAAATTTCTAGAGTTAAGGAGCGTTTTAACGTATGGACAGATACTCCAAATGCCAGAAAGTTTTTCATTAATAATTTAAATAATAATTTTCCTGAACAAGTATCAATTAAAGAAACAATTAGTTGTTATCATAAAGTTATTATCGAAAAAATTGCTGATTCATGTACTTTTATGAGGGAACCATCTAAAGTAACTATTATTGAAAGAGAATGTCTTGATCCAGACCGTCTCGGCTTCAATATGCAGGAAATGTTTAGCGACGGTGTTCTAGAAGACGATATGCGCCGGGTTATAGAGCAGGTATGTGTACCATTACCACGGCAGGGTACATTTATTGTTTCTTTAGCCCTTGAAGATCCAAGAGTATCGATAACTAGGATTCGGATTCTTGATTACTGCGTAAATGATATGATAAATCTGCAAAATGATATTCAGAATATCTTAGAAGTCTACTCTAATGTTTCTGACTCGATTTGCGAATCGCTTCCAAGGTTGGATAGATGGAGCTATCGTTTCCCTATTCCACCTAGGAATTTTTTATCTAGTCCTTTTGACACTTTTTCGATTGCTCCATCTTTTCGAACCGAGTTTATTTCTTTTTTGACTCTACCCGAAGTTAATTTAATACCTATATCAAATACTGATTTAATGAAAAACAGCCAAGCAAATATGTTGAGAAGTTCATATTTATCCAATTATACTAATAAAGACTTTGAACCATATATGAGTTCAGAGATCAGTGCTTATTTCGCAAGTTTAATGTCGCCTGGTGATATTGTCTTGGATATAGATTTTGAAAAATTTAATCCTGTAGCAATTGAACTTAGGGGTGCAGTTAGCTTGCTTTGTAAAGCACTATTTATGTTCGATGAAGGATCTATTTTTACTAATATAACAAGAGAGTCAATGATTAGAATAGATAGAGAAATTATTAATTGGGGTGTGACGATGGAGATAATTCAGCAAGTTCGACAAAATGGTTTGTTTCCATTGGATAATTACGAATATATTCGTCCAAATCCAATGGGTCCTTTAGCACCACTTCAATCTCAACTTGGGAAAGTAGGAGTTAATAGAATGATACCTAGAATTTTACAGGAAGTACATATATATATATAGTTAAATCTCCACAAACCGCATTCCAACATAACGTTCCCATACTATAAGTGCAAACGTTATCATAAAATAAAATCATGAACAAACAAGTGAGAAATCCGAGCTGAGATAACAAGCTGATGCAGAACAACGTGACAACATCATAATCCGTTGAAATACAGAAATTCTGACCAAGAACAACGTGCCAATAATAAAATACAATAATAACGTTAAGTTAGAAGATATGTATTATTTTTTAAGTTAGTTGTAATTTAGAGATTAAACGTGTAACACATAAAATTAATTAAGAAACGAATAAATTGTAATAAAATAAATTAAATAAATTTTTTTTTATGTTCTCGTAAACGTCCAACTCATAATTGGCGCAGCCTAGCGGTTAAGTGATAAGTAAAGTGTGTAGTGGAAAAATAGTGCTAGAATTAGTGAATAAAAACTAATTCACAGTGATTCCGTTGCGGGACATAAAAAAAAATAAAATAAAATTTTTTGTGAATTGTGATTTTTGGTTGTTTTTGGTTATACCTGTGACATCTCGGGCTACAGGGTAATCCGCCTAGAAGACTTGTGATCACGCCACACAACACACCGGAACACACTTAGAATCAACGCTCACGACAGCAAAAACAGGTAAGAATTTTTATTAAAACTATTACCGATAACGAGCTTGCGCACTACTAGATAGACGCAAACTCATCATTCTGTATACTACAAGATAGGTACAGATAGGGTACAGTAAAATATTACCAATTTCGACAGACGAGCGCACTACAAGATAGACGCCGATGTGTCATTTTTACCACTCACTATTAGATAGAAGCGGTAAATAGATTTTTTTTTCTCTTTTCTTCTCACTCTTGGTGCGCTACATAGTTAGACAGCCGGAGAAGAATCTATTTCTAGTAGATGAAAAAGAAGTTAGTGGATATTTGTTATTATAACAGAAATATTGATGAGAATATCACAGAAACTAACGTAACACTAGAAATGGAAGATTTAAGCAAGCAATTGGAAACTATTGTCCAACAACTTGCGTTGTTAACGAATAAACAGACAGAACAGGACCAGAACATGGCCTTTCTGAATAATCAGTTGGAAAAAGCCAACAAAGAAAAAGAAAATACAGGGAAAATGGGAATAATGGATTTATTTCGAATCCCTGACCCGATTAAGTCAATTCCGGTATTTGACGGAAATCGGAAACAATTGAATGCTTGGGTAAAAACGGTGGAAGATACGTTGAATGTCTTTCTCCCATTGTTACAGAACAACAATACGTCCTGTACCTCCAAGCAATCAACAATAAGATTGAGGGAAAAGCCAAGGACATATTATGCCTGGCAGGTAATCCCCAATCATTCCAAGAAGTCAAGCAAATCTTGATAGAAGCTTTAGGGGATAGACAAGAGCTCTCCTACTATAAAGGCTTTGCCCCATGCAAAACCTCCGACCGAACTTTTAAACCGATATTTTCAATTTTTGATCATATTTTAAAACATATTATATTAAATCTATGAAAAAGGAGTTCGAATGTGATAAAACTATCAATTATTTAACAAAATTAGTTAAAATTGTAAAATTTTTATTCATTAAAATACATTTTAGTGTTTCGTCGGCCGACAAGCTAAAATTCGGTCAACAAATTATTGAATGGTATAATTTTTTCCGGTGAACGAACGCATCCATCGTCAAACCGAATTCCGTATTCACCCTGAAATGTTGACGATTTTTTTTGTCGGTGATAATCTAACCTCATTTCGTTTTTTCTCCTACCTAGTAGCTGTCAATCTGTAATTTTCTTGGTTGTGCTCTTGGAAAAAAAAATTGGGATATACACATTTAATTGTATTATTAATAAATTTACATAAATATATAATAATAGTAGAGCGTCGATTATCCGAACGTCAATTATCCGAAACGTCAATTAACCGAACACTACGACAATTAAAAAAAAAAAAAAGTTAAGCACACGTGCATCTTTTGTTTAACATTTCTTCTTTTGTTTTACGTTTTTGTATTCTATTTTTCTGTGCGCACGCGCTTTACGCTGCAATTTTTGTTTAATTTCAGAGTCCTATTTCCTAATCAGTTTAGTTTAGTCAACCGTTAAATCGACGTGTATTGACACGATTTATGTGTTCCTTTATTTTATGTAATTTGTGAATTAAGATCTCATTCGTGTTTTATTATTATAAAATATGGCTTCTACAAGTGCAAAACGGAATCGCAATGTTTTATCAATTGAAACAAAAATTGAAATTATCAACAGACTTGAAAAGGGTGAAACTGGATCATCTCTGGCCAAAATATTCAACGTTGGTAAAGCAACAATTTCAGAAATAAAAAGTAAGAAAGATGAAATTTTGAAATTTGCGTCAAAGCTAGATAGCGAAGATGGGTCAAAAAAAAGGAAAACTATGAGGAAAGCTAATGATGATAAATTAGAACAGGCTATGTATTTATGGTTCGTGCAAAGAAGAAATCGTGGTGAACCGATCTCTGGACCGTTAGTGTGTGAAAAGGCACTTGACATGAACAAAAAGCTTGATGGTCCATCTGAGTTTAGGGCTAGCACTGGTTGGTTAAAAAATTTTAAATCTCGTCATGGCATAAGGGAATTACAAGTTCAAGGAGAATCATTATCTGGAGATGCACCGGCCGCTGCAAAATTCAAAAAAACATTCCTCGATCTATTAAAAAGCGAAGGTTATTCCTTAGATAACGTATATAACGCCGATGAAACTGGTCTGAATTGGAGATCATTGCCCCGTAAATCACTTGCATCTAAGCGTGAGGCAGCAGCTCCCGGCTTCAAAGTCAGCAAAGAGCGAGTTACTATTATGGTATCTGCAAATGCCACCGGATCTCATGCCTTACCGCTGCTAATGATTGGTAAATCTAGAAAGCCAAGATGTTTTAAGAACGTATCTTGCCTTCCGCTATGCTATAAAGTACAGAGAAGTGCTTGGATGGATTGTGAAGTTTTTATAGATTGGTATAAAAACGAATTTATCCGAAATGTACAAAAATATCAAGACGAAAAAAACAAACAAGGCAAAGTACTCCTCATCCTCGATAACGCACCATCTCATCCGGGAGCAGAAATATTAAATGCAGTTCACGAGAATTTCAATGTAATTTTTTTGCCGCCAAACGTAACAGCACTGCTTCAACCAATGGACCAGGGTATAATAGCAAAATTAAAAAAAATGTACAAAAAGCAGGTTTTACGTCGCTTGCTGCTAGCTGAAGACAATGAAGAAAGTGTGGTGGCGTTTTCAAAAAAGCTTGATTTAAAAGATTGCAGTCATATGATAGCAGATGCCTGGAATAGCTTATCACAAGATAACCTTAAACTGGCGTGGAATAAATTGTTGAACGATATAGGAACAAATGAGGAAAACCAAGAAGACGAAGTAACTGATGATACAAATGAATTTGTGGGCATGTTTCAGGAAATTCCAGGATTTTTCGATTGTGATACAGAGGATGCACAAGTTTGGCTCGAAAACGACAATAACGATGCTGGTTTTCAAATTTTGAACGATGATGAAATTGTAGCATGTGTCCTAGACGATAATTCAATGACCGATGATGAAGATGGGGACGATAACGAAGATTGTTTAAAAAAAAAAACTAGTCATGATGAAGCCTTTACAGCATTGGAAACTGCAATGTCGTGGTACGAGCAACAGAGGACAGCTGCCCTACACAACTTCTGTTATTGAAGAGATTACGAGATTTAGCCGCACAAAAAAGACGAACTAATCTCATTCAGAAAAAAATTAGTGACTATTTTGTGTAACTGAATTTTTGTAATAGTATGTACATATGTATGTATGTATATTGTTTATGTATATAAATAAACATGTGTAGACATTTCTTACCTAATATTTAGTAGTTTTACTTATATGTTTGATTATCCGAATAATTGATTATCCGAACAACCCACGGTCCCAATTAGTTCGGATAATCGACGCTCTATATTAATAATAAATTATATAAATATATATAAAATAGAACTAAATACAGTTCAAAATGAATATGGTGAGTAATCAAAAATATCTACATATTAATATTTAGAATAATATTGTAATATTGATAACACATATTAACCAAAAAAATATATTTCAGGAGGGATTTGAAACAAAATTAATTATCGAGGTCGAAGCACACCACTGCTTTATAATAAAACATTAGCTGAGTACAAAAATAGAGACAAAAAAGGGGACAGCTGGGAACTAATTTCAAAGGTTCTTGAAAAACCGGGTAATTATATAGGACATTTTTTTTAATCGGCTTAATTTTTAAGTAAATATTTTTTATTGTGCTATTGAATGCCAAAAAAAATGGGGCAATTTACGAGATTCCTTTGCACGACTCTTTAAATTAGATCAGAGTATTCCAAGCGGGATCCAAACCGGTAGTCCAAACAAAGTGGAAACATTTTAATAGCTTACGCTTCTTAAGCGAATTCACGAAAATCCCTAGGTGGGTAAACACTTCATTAATAAATTTAACCAAAATAATTAAAAAATTTCTTTAAAATATCGATATTTTCGTTTCAGTACGTTGAGTAATTATGAGGAGCTTAATTTAACATCACAACAGCCAAATTATGACAATACAACTATCGAGTTATTGGATTCAGATATGTTTGACGAAATTATTGAGATTAACTTGGACCCTGAACAAATTGCAATTTCAGAACCTCCAAAAAAGAAACGTCGTGGCAATAATGATATTGGCGAAAATTTTTTCGATGCAATAACTTCGCTAAATGTATCGCCATCACCGCGTCCACCATCACCGCGTCCACCATCACCGCCTCCACCACCACCGTTGGAACAATATTTTATTTCGCTAGCACGACAAGCCATGCGTTTGAATAACCAACAACAGCTGCAATTACAAATTAATTGTATAAGGGCACTCGAAGACATCGAGTTTTATAATTTTTCATAAATCGTCCAAAGAATTTATAATTTTTTATAATAAAAATTTTATTTATTTGGTTTCAAACTTATATTCTTTATTTTTCAAATCTCCGACATTTCGGTGGTATTTTTCACAATTCCTTGAGAATGGTGGAAAATACCACCGAAACGTCGGAGATTTGAGAAATAAAAAAAAATAAGTTTGAAACCAAATAAATAAAATTTTTATTAAATAAAAAAAACTTTATTTAAATAGATAACAAATTATTTTTTATATTTATATATTTTATTACAAAGACTGAATTATTTAAATTGAAATAAAATATTTATTTTTATACTTTCATAAATACAAAATTTTGGCGTTTTTATATTAATTGGTACTGAAATGGTACATCGCCCTCTTTGATGCACCATTCTGCGAACTTCTCTCTAATATCATAGCCCCTCGAAGCTGGACGTGAAAGTCTATTCATCGTAGTTAAATCGGTTTCGCGGGGATGCACGTCAATTGTTGATGAATGCTCTAAATGACCCACATTTGTTTTCACCAAGTTGTGAAGAATCACGCAGCTCAACACAATGTTGTTCATCGTACCGTGATGTTTAACTTCTAATCTTTTTAACAGAACTCTCCATTTACTCGAAAGAATGCCAAAAGCATTCTCCACAATTCTCCATGCTCTTGACAGCCTGGAACACAAAAATCAATACATTATTTTATATGTCGCTATATATAATACCCACATATGAATAATTTACAATTACCTATAGTTAAAAATGCGACGAATTTGAGTTAAGTTTTTTCCAGAATAAGGAGTGAGGAGAGACGGTTGAAGTGAAAATGCTTCATCTCCTACTATTACATAAGGAACATTTTGAAGTGTTCCAGGCAAACATGTATCGTTTGGAATATGCAGCCGCTCTGGATTATTCAGCCACATTTTACCAAATTTAGAGTTTTTGAAGATGGATGAGTCAGCGTTTGAACCGTATGCTCCGATATCTACGGTTACAAATTTGTACTCTGCATCGACAACCGCCATCAATACTGTTGAGAATCTTTTTTTGTAGTTAAAATTTAAACTTCCAGAATTGTTTGGTGCAAAAGTGTCTATGTGCTTGCCATAAACAGCACCCAAACAATTTGGGAAGTTCCACCTGGTAAGAAAATCGTTTAAAATGCGGATCCAATCATTGCATGTTGGTATCGGTAGCGCAATTGGCTTTAAATATTTGTTGATGGCATTAATAGTTTGGTAAATATATATTTCTACGGTTGACCTTCCCATTAAAAAACGTAGTGAAAGGTCAGTGAAGCTGCATCCTGTTGCTAAAAATCTAAAAAACAATAAATCAATGATTGGATAGGTATTATAACCTTGAAAATGAAAATGAAGTGCAATTTCAAATGAAAAAATAATACATACCTTAAAGTGAGTACCAATTTTTCTTTGGCTGTGATTGAGTCTTTTCGAAACGATTTAACCGATGGTTGAATTTTACGCGAAATAATGGAGTAAATGAAATCAAAATGGCTTTTTGACATCCGAAAATAATTAAAATATTTTTCGGGATATCGCGAAATTAATTTCACTATTGTGTAGTATTCCCCCATTTGCTTCCTGCGGCGATTAACAGGGTGAATCCAGTACCTGCGGTAATTTTTATTTTGTTCATACAAATATAATGCGGCATATAATGCTAATTTTATTTTTATTTGATTTGAGAGCACCATATTTATGTTTTCGGTTTCAAAGTTTATTGTTTGCAAGAAAATCTAAATGTCATTTATTGTTTTTATTATGAGCGGTGACGTCATTTGCCGTTCATTTTTTTTTTTCATGTGGCGTAGTAAACGGAGAATTCGGTCGAATTTGACGGTTTTACATTTGCATGGGGCAAAGCCTTAAGTCACAGTTGTGGTCGACAAAGCAAAACGAAAACACATCCGTACATAATTATTATAACAAAATAAAGGAAATATGCCAAAATATTAAAACGCTATCGAAGCAAAAACCATTATACAACAACTCCTGGCAAGCAATAAATGCTTTTATAGAAGAGGATGCGTTAGCCGCATTCTTGTCAGGTCTACGTAAACCCTATTTTGGTTACGCGCAAGCGGCGAAACCAAAATGCATAGAGGAAGCTTATGCATTCCTCTGCAAATTTTCGTCAAACGAAACCATCTCAAATAACGCAAAAAAATTAAATATAAATTACAATCACACAAACATTAGGAAAACAAATATTTTGAGGTATCTAAACCCCAAGGAATTAATAGTGTGTCTAATTTAAGACAAAAAAATGATCCACCAACACCAATGGAGGTGGACTCTTCGTTAAGAAGTAGACATAGTTTTAATAAAAGGGTGATAAATAACCATGAACTTTTAGATGAAACCGAAAGAGACAACAGTGATCTAAATGAGGAAGTTTCAGAAGAGGGCGATCAAACGACCTCAAGAAATTTTCAAGCGGACCAAAATTCCGACACGGAAGATTAAACTTCTTACCGTATTTGAAATGCCGAAATAGGCAAAACAATCAAATTATAAAATTACTCATAGACACAGGGGCTAATAAAAATATTATTAGACCCAATATTGTACCAAACCACCTCCTTGAACAACAAGAAAACTCAGTAAAAAATATTCTAGGCATACAAAAATCAAATCAAAAGGTCAAAATTAATTGTATTAGTAACAAACTACCTATTCAAACCTATTACATACTAGAATTCCACACATTTTTCGACGATATTATCGCTATTATCCTGCGAAAAACTCCTACCATCATACAGTCACATTCGAAACATCGCAAAACGGTGACTGGATAGTTTCAGAATATGGGTCATTGAACAATGATATAACCCTACAACCCGGATTATACAATGCAAATAATCTAAAAACCACCGTTAAAATATTAACAAATAGCCCAGAAAAACCGAAAAATTTACCAAAACTTCAATTAAAAGTGAATAATTTCGAAACGATAAAGCCAATCCCCGTTTATAGTAAATCAACTATTGATAAAGTTACCATAGAGAAATTGATTCGTACCGAACACTTAAACCAAAAAGAAAAAATGGTCCTCATTGACACGATTTACCAAAATCAAGACGTATTGCTAAAACAAAATGACAAATTGTCAGCAACGACCGTCATTAAACATAAGATTATCATCATGAACCTCATCGATTTGACTATGATTTTATTGATGGTTTTACTTTTCGATAGAATATTTTTTCGCTACGCTACACTTATTTTACTTCCAATTGCATTTAAAACACCACTACACACATTCCTCTTCATATACATACATATATGTATTTTCAAATGAATGTTCACACAAATTATATTCCCTTTAAAATTGAATTAAATATCGAAATGGAAATTCTGATTAAATAATTGTTTGATAATTTCTTTTATTATGAACTTAAACTTTTTGCTTTGTACTCAAGCATAAATTAAAAAAAAAATCCTTTTTTTGAAATTCAATAATTTATATATAGCTTTACAAAAGATGAAAGTCCCGTCTACACAAGAACTTACAGATATCCTCACCACTATAAGAAAGATGTGGAGGATCAAGTTCAAGAAATGCTAGACAGTGGTATCATACGAAACTCTAGCAGTCCATACTCTTCTCCCATTTGGGTAGCCCCAAAGAAGGCAGACGCTTCGGGCATAAAGAAAGTTAGGGTTGTCATCGACTACCGAAAATTAAATGAGAAAACGGTAGATGATAAATTCCCTATACCCCAAATTGAGGAAATACTTGACAACCTCGGGAAGTCAGTGTATTTTTCCACGTTGGACCTTAAATCAGGGTTTCACCAAATCCCAATGGACGCAAGTTCACAAGAGAAAACAGCTTTCTCAACCGATAAAGGGCACTTCGAATTCCAGAGAATGCCTTTCGGTTTAAAAAATTGACCAGCCAGATTCCAAAGAGCGATGAAAAATGTCTTACAGGGTCTAATAGGTAACATATGTCATGTTTATTTAGATGACATTATTATCGTGGGAAAAAATCTAGAAAACCACATCGAAAACCTTATAACCATACTTAAACGACTATCCCAGTTTAATTTAAAAATACAACTTGATAAATGCGAATTTTTAAAACGCGAAACTGAGTTTTTGGGACATGTAATTACTCAAGAAGGAGTAAAACCCAACTCAGATAAGATTCAAAAGATACTCGACTGGCCGTTGCCAAAGAATCCAAAGGAAATAAAACAATTCGTTGGATTATCGGGATATTATCGCCGATTTATTAAAGATTATTCCAAAATAACAAAACCAATGACGAGGTATCTAAGAAAAGATGAAGCAATTAACAAAAAAGATCAGGAATATATCAAATCATTTGAAACCTTGAAGAAAATATTATCCACAGATCAAATTCTGACATATCCAAACTTTTCAAAACAATTTATTTTAACGACAGACGCTTCGGATTTTTCTCTAGGAGCAGTACTGTCCCAAATTCAAAGCAATGTGGAAAGACCAATTGCTTTCGCCTCAAGAACATTGAATCGAACAGAATGTAACTATGCAACCAACGAGAAAGAAGCGTTAGCTATCACATGGGCTGTAAAAAAGTACCAGCCTTACCTATACGGTAACAAATTTACGCTAGTCACTGATCACAAACCATTCACTTTCATCAAATCCTCAGAAAAAAATTCAAAAATACTCAGGTGGCGCCTGAAACTCGAAAATTATGATTACGATATCATATACAAAGAAGGAAAAACAAACGTAGTGGCAGATGCACTGAGCCGCATGCCCATAGATACACCAGACAATGTCAACGAAATAAACAATAACGAGAATACGGATAACATTTCACGTGAATCTGTAAGAATTGTGGAGGATAGACCAAATAGCGTTAGTGACACAGGATCAATTCATTCAGCTGATACGTCAGAAGACTATTTTATACACTTCTCAGATCGTCCTATAAATTATTATAGGAACCAGTTAATTTTCAAAATTTCTAACATCGATACAATCATTTCGGAAGACATATTTAAAAATTTCAAAAGAATCATAATCTCGAAAAAAAACCTTCGAAAAAGAAGAAATCACTGAATATATAAAAAAAATTCATAACGGTAAACAGACAGCTATTCTAGCATCGGAAAGTTTGTACAAAAAAAATTCAGGAATCCTTTCGAGAAAATTTCTCTCAAAACGGTCATTTCGTCCTTGTTACCAAAATAATCGAAGATGTAACAAACGAAAATCGACAAGACGCTATCTTTAACAAAGAACACCTAAGATAGAGGAATGAAAGAGGTAGAAAATCAGATTCGACGATCTTACTTTTTTCCAAATATGATCAAAAAGATCAAAACCTTCACTAATTCATGTAACATCTGTAACATGCATAAGTACGATAGAAAGCCGTACCAATATAAAAATCTCCCCCAGACCACATACCAAAAAGCCATTAGAAAGAGTGCACATTGACATCTTTTCTATAAATTTCTATTCATCTTTCTTAAATAAATATAAGCTTTTCTTTAAGACAAACTAAGCCATTTTTTTTTTTTTTTTTTTTTGTTATCAACTAACTAAAATTAAAAACATTTATTTGATTGTTTATATTTTATAAACAGTAACTTTTTTTTCCATACAAATAATGACACTTTTTTTTTTTTTTTTTTTTTTGTACCACGTGAAACTGAGAGTGTATTACTATTATTCACTTATTTCATTTTTACTCTTAAATACGCTCAAAATACTATTTAAAAATTGAATAACACCAATGTGTAAGCAGAACATAAACTGTTTTACATGTTACGAACAAATTTATTAATTACCGTATTTAATTTACAACAAAAAGAAACTACTAAAATAATACGATCAAACAGTCACAGTAAATTTAATTCAGTTTTCTTTTATCGATTGTGAATCATATGGTCGATTGAAGGCCATATTAGGCCATATTATATACAAAGCTGCAGGAACGTGTCAGGGATAATTTTGTAATGACATTCTTATTACACTATTTGCGGTATATGGTTGGCGGCGTCAACAATTAGTGAGCTGTTCATCAATGAAATATTATTACCCTTATGCAGTGCGGAATTTTTGACGGTCATCAATTGCAGTTGCAAAAAAAAAAAAAAAAAAATCGTAAGTTTTAGTTTTTAATGTAGGTATGTGTTTTTTTTTTGTAACGAAAAAACAACATGGCGTTTAGGTTTTTTTTTTTTGTGTTTAATTATGGAATCCTAAGCCATGTGGTAATTTAAGTTAATGATGAATGAGGGGTGTAGGAATGACGTTTCGCGAGGTGGGCCAAGAGTTACATTGTTTAGCACACTATCTTTTTTTGTTTTTTTTTTGTATGTAAAAACTGGCAACTGCACATGCGGATAATGTGACCCCCCCAGGCCGACAGGAAGTTATCCAATTTAGTGTGCGACCACATGTGCCGTAAAAACCCCAGGCCGGTTAGTTACAGCTCCTCTAACGACGCCGGCTTGTTGGCATAGACCAATGATTTAACGTAGCTCCATAAAAAAAAGTCTAGAGATGTTAAATCACACGATCCAGGCAGCAAATCAACAGGAGCATTTCTGGATATAACACGCTCATCGAATTTAGATTTCAATAAGTCGATTGTTAGACCCGTTGTGTGGCATGTCGCACCGTTTTGTTGAAACCACATATCATTAATGTCTAGCTCATTCAATTGACCAAAGAAATAACGTTGCAACATGTCTCTGTAGCAGCGAATCGACTAGTTTGGTTCGTTTGCGACGGACGCTTGAACGGCAGTAATATTCTCGGCACTTCGACCAACCCGTTGTCTCACTGGCACGGGAACATCCGACAGCGAATATTTAGACTCAAATTTTTTCACTAGATTATGAATTTCTTATCTATACTGGGACGATAATTACGACCAAAAATTGGAATTAACGCTCTTGAAGTTGCAGTCACCGACTTGTAGTAAATTTTAATTATTTGTAAACGTTGTTCATTCGTCTACTTCATCATGATGAAAATGTTGTCTTTACTGAATGTTTTGACACTGACAGTTTGGTTATTGGTTTAAGGGTGCGTTCACAGTGAATGTTCAAAGTTGTCAAGTCCTTATTGGAAAACCCTTTATATATATATATATATATATATATATATATATATATATATATATATATATATATATATTCATCAATATATGCACTATATAATTTTGTTCAACTAATGTCTTAGTTCTTGATTCAGGATTCGGAGTTTTTGTTGAAAAAGATGTCATCAAAACCTATATACCTCAATGTAAATTAGATATAACACTGAATGAACCTTTGCTACCTACATTATTGGAAACACAGCTGTCATTCATGAAGTTAAAGTTATCAAGAGAAGAATGTCTTCTAAACTTGAAATTAATGAGAAATACAAAAAAATACGATTATCTTGGCTTATCATATTTGGATCCTATATTTTCCGGATGGAAAAATTATTATAGGAACCAGTTAATTTTCAAAATTTCTAACATCGATACAATCATTTCGGAAGACATATTTAAAAATTTCAAAAGAATCATAATCTCGAAAAAAACCTTCGAAAAAGAAAAAATCACTGAATATATAAAAAAAATTCATAACGGTAAACAGACAGCTATTCTAGCATCGAAAAGTTTGTAAAAAAAAATTCAGGAATCCTTTCGAGAAAATTTCTCTCAAAACGGTCATTTCGTCCTTGTTACCAAAATAATCGAAGATGTAACAAACGAAAATCGACAAGACGCTATCTTTAACAAAGAACACCTAAGAGCCCATAGAGGAATGAAAGAGGTAGAAAATCAGATTCGACGATCTTACTTTTTTCCAAATATGATCAAAAAGATCAAAACCTTCACTAATTCATGTAACATCTGTAACATGCATAAGTACGATAGAAAGCCGTACAATATAAAAATCTCCCCCAGACCACATACCAAAAAGCCGTTAGAAAGAGTGCACATTGACATCTTTTCTATTAGTAAACACAATTTTCTGTCTATAATAGACTCATTTTCCAAGCACTTACAAATGATACCTATCGATACCAAGAACTTGGTAGACACAACTACGGCATTAACAAAATACTTCACAATATTCGGGATTCCTCATACAATTTTCTCAGATCAAGAGACAACATTTCAGTCAAGTCAGTTTAGAGAATATTTAAGCAGACTTAACATCAAATTGGAATACGTATCATCTTCTGAATCGAACGGCCAAATTGAGAAAACACACTCAACTGTTATAGAAATCTTTAATATGTACAAATAAAGATAAAAGTCCAAATTCAGATATTCCTACTGCCATAGAATTATCAGTGGCATTGTACAATAACTCAGTACACACCTCTACAGGCTTCACGCCAAATGAAATAATATTTAATCAAAATAATGTAATGAACCCGAATAACATACAAGAAAACGCTACCACATATTTCGACCAAAACGACCGGTTTCTCTCGTTCAATATTGGGTCTGAGCTCCTCTAACGACGCCGGTTTGTTGGCATAGACCAATGATTTAACGTAGCTCCATAAAAAAAAGTCTAGAGATGTTAAATCACACGATCCAGGCAGCAAATCAACAGGAGCATTTCTGGATATAACACGCTCATCGAATTTAGATTTCAATAAGTCGATTGTTAGACCCGTTGTGTGGCATGTCGCACCGTTTTGTTGAAACCACATATCATTAATGTCTAGCTCATTCAATTGACCAAAGAAATAACGTTGCAACATGTCTCTGTAGCAGCGAATCGACTAGTTTGGTTCGTTTGCGACGGACGCTTGAACGGCAGTAATATTCTCGGCACTTCGACCAACCCGTTGTCTCACTGGCACGGGAACATCCGACAGCGAATATTTAGACTCAAATTTTTTCACTAGATTATGAATTTCTTATCTATACTGGGACGATAATTGCGACCAAAAATTGGAATTAACGCTCTTGAAGTTGCAGTCACCGACTTGTAGTAAATTTTAATTATTTGTAAACGTTGTTCATTCGTCTACTTCATCATGATGAAAATGTTGTCTTTACTGAATGTTTTGACACTGACAGTTTGGTTATTGGTTTAAGGGTGCGTTCACAGTGAATGTTCAAAGTTGTCAAGTCCTTATTGGAAAACCCTTTATATATATATATATATATATATATATATATATATATATATATATATATATATATATATATTCATCAATATATGCACTATATAATTTTGGTCAACTAATGTCTTAGTTCTTGATTCAGGATTCGGAGTTTTTGTTGAAAAAGATGTCATCAAAACCTATATACCTCAATGTAAATTAGATATAACACTGAATGAACCTTTGCTACCTACATTATTGGAAACACAGCTGTCATTCATGAAGTTAAAGTTATCAAGAGAAGAATGTCTTCTAAACTTGAAATTAATGAGAAATACAAAAAAATACGATTATCTTGGCTTATCATATTTGGATCCTATATTTTCCGGATTTTATGACGTTTACCGAATCAATAATGGGTTATTAGAAACAACAAAGATCCAATTTGTCGATGAAACATATGTTCTAAACAAGACTAAAGGGAAAATGAACATGGAATGGGACGAATGGGTATCTTCAGAAGACAACTTAACTTTATCTGGGTTTAATGGCAATTATAAAATCAAGGATAAGATAATTAAGGCTAAGAACGAGATGGTTTCATCTGGATACAATGACCTAACTATCCTTTCTAAAAAAAAATAAAAATATATAAGTAAATCTGTGGCGGTCATTATCATTCACCACCACAATATATTAACTCGAATAACAATTATTGTGAATTCAAAATTATAAAAAATAAAATATTTTTCAAAAAACAATCAACAATCACCACACACCGACCGAAACAATGAAAACAAAAAAAAAATCACCAACGCCAGCTGGTGCTGTATTGTGGTATATTTTGTTTTATGTAACTTTTGTGTAGATGGCAGTAACTGGCTTGGTTTTTGTGTTTTTCTTTTTTTTTGGTTGCGTACCCAATTGTTTGTTCAAGGTGTTCTTTAGAGGCGTGATGATCACCAAAAAATTTTTTTTTTATCCATGTTGTTGTTGTACCATGAAAAAAAGTATAAAAGCGGATGAATAATGTGATTCGCTCTCTTTGATCACGGATCTGCCACCACAAGAAGACATACACAGGAGCCACAAAGAAGTTTTGGCCACAGCCTATTCATTCAGGGCACATTTTGTTTTTTTTATATAAATATTAATAATACAAAAAAATTAAAAAAAAAAAAAAACCAAAACAAAAACAGTGTGGTCTTAAAAAAAAAACGAAACAAAAACAGTGTGGTTTAAAAAAAAAAAAACCCAAAACAAAAACAGTGTGGTCCAAAAAAAAAAGGAAAAAAAAAAAAACAGGGTAGTACCTTGTTCCATACCTTGCATCCAGCAAAGGAGTGCAGTTACAGGTGAGTGCAGTTCAAGCCAAGGAGTGCAGTTACAGCAAAGGAGTGCAGTTCAAGCAAAGGAGTGCAGTTCCAGCAAAGGAGGGCAGTTCAACAAAGGAAAGGAAAAACATAAGATCCGCGCAGGTATTGGTCTGAGTCTCGGTGAGGGTTGGCTTTTGGACCGTAGACACCAGTTTAGTGTGGCGCGGGCGTTTTTTTTTTTTTTTTTGTTTCTCTTGTATCTTTCTAGGGATCTGCGGAGGTAGAGCCCTGCATCCGGAGATCACCTGTAAACCACTTCAACTTACCACGCTGTGTCAATACGGATCAACAGCAGGGCGTTCAAAGGGATTTATGTCCAGTGTTTTGCGTGTCGGCGTTTTTAAATTTCAATAAATAAAGAAAAAATATATATAAACAACAAATATTTGTCATAACACCAAAGATAATTTTTTATAATACAATTCATGTTTATAACGTAATAATATAAACCATCATGTGTTGTTGATTCATTTTTTTCAGGGAGCGATGGTGTGAGTGAAAATATGTGTGTGTGCTTTAGTCCATCAAGTTCACTTTCAGGTAAGTGAGTGTTGAGTGTGGTCAACAAAAAAAAAAATGCAGCAAAACCTAACATAGCGGCTTAAATTGAAGTTTCCGTGCGGCATCATCAAATCACCACCCCTACATACTGATTCTAGTCAGAGCAACAAGCCGCGGTGATGTCGGCGGAGATATCTGTTTGCGGGAGGAGCGAGTACACGCGGCGGACAGTCCAGTTCGTCCATCATACATTTCTAGGGTGTCTTCCACGGCAACGTGCGACACGAAGTGTATGACCGGATTAGGGGTTCAGCGATGACCGGGTGCGGACTCGTTCCTGATCCCAGTTCCTTTCTAGGAGAAGTCTGGGCAACTTGACTACTGAAGGGAATTGGTGTATTGGGTTCGAGGTCAATAATCTTGGTCCCCCCAAACTGGATTGTCTACTGTGCTGTTCCTCGTACATATATATGTATATCATCATTAAAATACACCCATCAAACCGTAACAAACCTTCTATTCTATGTACTATGTTATTTAAGGGTTACCTGTATAGAGAGAGTTTTCTCTAACTGGGGTATAAAAACAATTAATACTAATTGTTTTCGCCGACTAAATAATATGGTAATACCGGACCACCTTCATAAATTTCAGCCTCTCCAAGTACATTCATTGTACTACTAGCAAATCATTTCCCCATTTTACTATTCTGGAATACTCCGGAATAACTCTGACGTCCCTGGGCACCTATATCAATTGCCACAAATCGATATCTGTAATCACAGATTGCCATTAAAATGATCGAGAAATAATTTTTATAATTCATATATTCCGAACCAGAATCGGGTGGTGTCTATAAAATTTATAACTACCAAGGAGGTCTTAAGAACATTAGCTGGAGAATAGATCTCCGACCAGGCGAAGGAAGAATATTTCGAGACCAACGTGTTTTTTTTTGGTTGTCTCTTCTGATTTTCACAAAAATCATTTTTACTTAAAAATCTATAAATAGAGTTGCTAATAGTTTAATAATCTATCATTATCAAATATGTTTTATCTTGAAACTCCATTTACTCCATGTTGGTTGCTGGCCCGTCTGGGTGTGGCAAAACATCATTTGTGTTAAAATTCTTACCGTTTATATAAGGCATTAAGAAGGTATTATGGTGTAATGCAGAACGAAATGGAGTACCATTGGATTATTCAAATTGTGATTATGATGTAGAGGTATTGGAAAGTATGCCGGCCAATTTCGATAATTTGGAAAACACTTTAATAGTTCTAGACGATTTGATGACTGATGCCTATAATAAGAAAGTTTGTGAACTGTTAAGGTTCACACCACCATAGGCATATTTCAGTAATTTTTATCGCTCAAAATATATTTCACCGGGTAAATTTTGTCGAGATATTTCGTTGAACTGTAAGTATCTGGTGGTATTTAATAATCCACGAGACAAATCTCAAATTTATCAGCTCGCAAGGCAAATATACTCGGATAATGCAAAGGAATTTGTAAGAGTATATAAGGAAGTTGCATGGCGCCCGTATGGTTATTTGTTTATTGAACTAACACAGGGATGTTGCGATTTATTCCGTTTTCGATCAAACATATTTAATTCATTATATGAAACCTGTTATATACCTTCACATTTGATCAGTTATTTGGAACGGTATGAAGCGATTGAGGGTGCACAAACATATGTTACATGTTTTAAAAAATTGTAAACCCTGTACACGTAAGAATATTGTAAAAAACGGTAGCGTTGAGTTAATAAAAACATTGGTGTGAAGTTGGTTTGAATGTATTAAATGGAAATGCAAAAATTTTAAAACAATATTACGACAATTACCAAAACCAAAATCTAGTTTATCAATTAAGCGTAAAATTTTAGTTCAGAGAGGTGGATTCTTACCCGTTATGAGTGAGCGAGAGTTCGTCGAAGAGGATAGACGTGTTTTTTCTATCCTCTTCAAAAAATTAATTTTATTTGTGATATGTATATACTTTAATTTTAAATTTAATTTTAATTAAATTCAATTTTAGTGTAATAATAATCAAAGTGTAGTGAAAATAATTAAAGTGTAATTTTGGAAAATGCAATCCACCGGGATGCATTTGTCAGGCAATGTTTTTATTTTTGTAGATAGAAAAATTAAAAGTGCATGATTTGGTATTTTGTGCGATTGTACATAAAATCAAATTTCAATTAATTACTAAAGTCTAATAATTGGATAGTATTGAAATAGATTTTAACTTAAATAGAAATATGGCGTAGTAAATTCTATATTAGATTTTATTTGAAACAATACAGATCAACGAATTGGCAGCAACGGCGGATCGAATGTTCGACTTAATGAATACACGCCAGGTGCACGAAGTACAACCAAAAACAAATAGAAATAAAACCGCAGTAGAGACAATCGTTCTCCTGCACATACATGCTCGTTCGCAGAACGCTTGGCCCGCCTCGAGACCAAAATAGATAACCTATGCCGAGGCGGTCGAAATCAATCACAAGGGCGACGATCACCATCACACTCCCGAGCGAATAATTACAATACCAATCAAAACCAACGGAATTTATGTTGGTATCACTATAAGTTTGGTAAAGCCCCCAAAAAGTGTTAAAATCCATGCAACTGACGTAAAACACCTCAAACTGCCAGCATGGTTGTCGATGGCGATGCAAAATACTAAAAATATCTCGGGTTTCGAACATTTCGTCGAACGCCCGAATTTCAAATCCTACTTCGATCATATCATTCTCGACTCGTCTACATTTATACGACAAAATAACAAAATTAACATACTTGATAGATACTGGCGCTGACCTATCGGTTATTCCAGTCGCAAAATTCAAGCATTTATATAATATTAATAAACGAAACCCTGATCTAGTCCTTTCGGCCGCCAATGGCACATCCATCTTTACGTACGGCACAAAGTTGCTACAGATGGATCTCGGACTTAAACGAACCTTCACGCATGCTTTTATAATAGCTGCTGTGAATCGTCCGATCATTGGCGCCGATTTTATATGTAAATTCGGACTTCTTGTTGACCTTAAAAACAAACGGCTGATTGATTCAGCGACTAAGCTGTCAATCAATGCCACCATGGTTCGGGTCGACATATCGACACCGATCCATTTCACGGTCAACAATGATTACAGCACTCTGCTTAAACAATTTCCTTCATTAACAGCAGAGCCGAATTATAACTTACCAGTCCGACACAACGTGGTTCACCATATTGTCACCGCAGCCCATCTGCCCGTGTCAAGACCACGTAGGTTAGATCCAATCCGTCACAAAGCTGCTTTCATCGAATTTCAGCACATGATGGAATTAGGGATTTGTCGACCATCGGCATCTCCCGTCTCGTTCCCTTTGCACATGGTAAAAAAGAAAGATCAAGATTGGAGACCATGTGGGGATTATTGGCGGTTAAACTCGGTCACAACACCGGATCGCTACCCGATACCCCACATTCAAAATTTCTCCATGCACTTATGTACATGGATGCAAAATTTTCTCAAAAATTGATCTAGTCAGAGCGTATCATTTAATTCCCGTAGCGTCTGAAGATGTTCACAAAACGGCAATAACGACCCCATTTGGCCTCTTCGAGTTTACTCAAATGCCATTCGATCTACGAAACGCCGCACAAACATTTCAGCGCTTCATGAACGAAGTAGTTCGTGAACTAGAATTCGTTTTCATCTACATTGACGATATTCTTGTTGCTTCGCACACTGAGGAACAGCACAAACTACACTTGGAACAATTGTTCAACAAGTTAGCACAGTTTGACAACAAATCTTCTGAAATTTTTTTTGTGTGAGTGCATTTTGTATCACCATACACCATACAAAAACTGTGATGGAATTAGTTTTTGTATTTCGCTTTTAAGCAATATAACATTTTGAAATAAACAAAACATTTTATTGAAAAAAAAAAAAAACAGTAAATTAACAAAAAAATTTTAATATTGATAAATATATCATTCATTGTGTTTTATAAGGAATAAATTTCGTATGTTTGTATCATGTATACATTTCACATTAATTATAAATAAAAATAAAAATTTGTATTTAATAAAAAAAAAAAAAACAAATAGTTAAAATACATGAACTGATGGTAATGGAAATTTCTATTTTGTGGTTAATAAGAAAATAAAATTAATAAAAATAACAAAAAGTAATTCTGTATAAAGGGTGATCCTTTTTTTGTACTAAATAAATAAAAAAATAAAAAAATTATAAATTACATAATATCAACACAGTTGGGCAAATTCGTGTAAAAAAACATTTTTTACATTTTACATGTAAAAAATGTAAAAAAATGTGTAAATTACATAAAAATGTAAATTATATGTAAAAAACTAATACTTTTTAAAAATATCAAACAATAATAAGTTATTAACTGAAAAATTAAAGTATAAAGTTAATAAAAATCATAACTGTAACAATTAAAACCTTTATTCAAATATAAAATGAAATATAAGTTACTCTTTTTAGATTTTAGTTAGACTCTAGTTTTTTACATTTAAATTTGTTTTTTACATGACAATATTGCAGTGCCACCTGTTTGATAATATTAACAAATTCGACTATTCGATAAAACTAGGTAATGTCATCTAGCGACATTTTTGATAAATATTAAAACTATTTAAAAGTGTGAACCTTTTAGACGATATTAAAATACATAGATAGATTTTTATTGATAAGAACAAATTAATTATTATTATTATTTCGCCCACATAATATTAATGGCGCTGTTGTAGTACGTTTTTCGTCCATATTTAAAATATTGTATGTGCGGAAATTCGTATTAGTTTATTACATAATTACATTTATTTAATACCAACAATTTATGCCTACATTTTTCCATTTAATTTAGCTATGTAAATGTAAATAAATATTTATTGCCATATTTTTCGATTTTCGAGAATTGTTATGTAAAAAACAAATTGTAAAATTTAACAATGCCATCTCTTATCAAATTTATTTACTATACGTGTTTTTATTTTATGTGCCAATTCAAGACGTCAAAAAATTGGCCAATCAAGAAATTTTTAATAAATTAATTAATTTAATAATAAATAAGTTGTGTTATGTGCTGTTGGGCATGTTATTTGTGAACTTGTGTTTTTTGACAGCCCATACAAACTGTTACGCAAAGAAAATGTAAGTAATCCAGAATTCAATGGTAAAGGAGTGGGAGAAATCTGGGAATATTGAGTTGAAAACAAGAAAAAATTTAACGAGTTACACCGCATTGATTTCAAAATTATACGGTTTACCAAAAATCCACAAACCAAATTTATCGTATAGACCAATTGTCAGTTCCATAGATGGTCCCACATATTCGTTAGCATCATTTTAACCCATTTGTGACAAAAGTTATTTTAATGGGTTTGATTTTTTTTTGTTTCTTTCGATTTATTTCGGTTATAAAAGCATGAAAAATAAAATGATAAAAACTGCGTTAATACTTATCAGGATAACTGTTATGCATTTAAAGGGAAAATTTTTGTTAGTTTTGTGTACAAAAAAAAAATGTCAAGGATTTCTGGTGTTGCGCTAACGCAACATTGGTCATAAATAGGTTAAGGCAATATTCTAAAACCTAGTGTAGGAAAGACAAATTCTTATATACAAAATTCCGAAGATTTCAAAAATAAAATCAGTAATGTTACGATCCCACCAAATTTTCTGTTAATCTCTTTAGATGTTACGTCTTTGTTTACCAACGTCGATAGCCAAATTGTCAAAAATATCATCAGTCAAAATTGGAGAAATATAAAGAAAAATGCTAAATCAAAATTAACAAAAATTCAATTTTTCACCGCTTTAGATATCGTTTTGAACAATTCTGAATTTTCTTTTGACAACAAAATTTATAAATAAATTTTTGGCTCACCAATAAGTCCGATAATAGCAAATTTATTAATGGAAAATTCGGTTTTAAATTAGATTTTCAACCAGTGTTTTACTTTAGATATGTGGACGATATAATTACGGCAATACCAATAAACAAAATTGATTCATTTTTAGAAAAATTTAATTCGAAAAACAACAGAATAAAATTTACTTTAGAAAAACAAGTAGATAACAAAATTTCTTTTTTGGACATTCTGCTGATTCATGAACCAAATGGCAAAATTACGTGTGATTGGTATCATAAAAATACTTGGTCTGATAGATATTTAAATTTTCATTCTTGGCTTCCCAACAATTATAAAATTAACACCATTAAAATTCTGACCCAAAAAATTCTAAAACTGTCCGATACTAAATTTCACAATAAAAATTTTAAAAATTCTAAAAGATACATTATGTCACAACCAGTACCCGGAAAAATTGGTAAACCACGTAATTTGGAAACAAAAAAATCCCCATACAAATTTTAATTCTCGATCAACAAATGAAACCACTAATTATTTGGCCATTCCTTACGTAAAAAATCTTTACGAAAAAATCAAAAATCTTTTCAAAAATTGTAACTTTAAAATTATAGGATGTGCAGCTACAAGTTTAAACAACAACTTGTTTTCTAAAATTAAAAGATAAAACACCTTTAAAGAAACAATTAAATGTTGTTTATCAGGTACAATGTAGTTGCAACGCTACATACACAGGACAGACGAAACAATTTTTAGAAAAAAGATTTTACCAACACAAAAGTGACATAAATAAAGATCAAAATTTAAGCGTTAGTGCACTTACACGACATCTGAAAAATACAAACCATCAAATCAATTTAGATAATATAAAAATTCTCGAGAAACAAAAAAATTTTAGAAAAAGATCAATTTTGGAAATGCTACAAATTAAATCAAGTACAAATTCATTAAAATAAGTTATAGTAATAATCATATTTGGTTTAATAGTCAGTGTAAAAAGTTTAAAATTGTGCCTGATTACACACATACATAAAATCTAAGACCACATCAACTGAAGGAAGAAGAGCCATTCATCTAGCGCGCTGTAGTTGGAGAGATAATGTCCTCCGTAAATGGTATTCTACAAGAGACAATTTATCTTTACATCTGAAAGTTGTCCATACTGAGTTGCTAGCTCGCTTACACGCGGCTGAATTTGACAGTTATGATAGGAGGGTGCGTGAAGAAACAGCTGAACTGTCGCATGTCCAATACGTGAGACAGAAGACAAAAATCGCTAAATTGCGCAATCGAAATTTTCCTGAGGTGCAACCACTAAACAGCGATAACGCAGGTTGCACAGATGACTTTCATTTTCATCCACGTTTTAAAAACTTATCTGGTGTTGCGTTCAACAGTACAGAAATCGAGCTTTTGAGCAAAGGAATAAACTATTCTCCACCAGTAAATAACAACCTGCATTCGTTCGAGAATCTTGCAGTAGACGCAGAATCAGCTTTATACAACGAATCGATCCAGCTAAAATCAACATGTGCACTGCAGATTAAAAAAGGTATGAGTGAGTGTTTTTCTTCTTCTTCTTCTAATAATAATAATTATACAAAAAAACAATAAGTTCAATAAAGAAAAAGTTGTGTGATTTTGACTTGATAGCTTGTAAGGCTGATAAAGGCAATACAATTACAATCCTCAATAACGCAGACTATATAAGTAAAATCTATGAATTTATTTCAGTCAGCAAGGCAATAGAGCATAAAAAAGATCCAACTTCTTCTTTTAAACTATCGGTCAGTAAATGTATTAATAAGTGTAAAACAGTTTTTGGTAACGATGGTTGGAAATTTTCGGTTATGAACCCATCGGCTCCTATTCTATATGGATTACCAAAAATTCATAAAAAAGGCATACCGATTAGACCAATAATTTCTTACTGTAATGCTCCTGCCTACAAGCTATGCAGGGGTTTCATTAACTTTTTCAACACTTATACTAACTTTAATTCTGCTTTTTCTGTTAAGAACTCTGTACAACTAATTGACAAAATTAAAAATACATATAAGCATTCCAAATCATTCTAAATTAATTTCCTTTGATGTAGTTAGCCTTTTTACTTCTATTCCGATTAATATTCTGACAGAAGTTGTCAATAGTTACCTAGACCGCGATGTTATAGATTTGTCTCTACGTAACGAACTGAAATTTATTTTTGATACTTGCATTAAACAAAATTATTTTAGTTATAACAATAGATTTTATAAGTTCTCAGACGGTTTACCTATGGGATCTCCTTTATCACCCTTGTTAGCGGAGATCTTCATGAATTTTTTCGAACAAAAAATTCTTTCTTCTAACAACCTATAAAACATATTATTTTTTGGTACAGATATGTTGACGACGTTTTATGTCTTTGGAACGGTACTGACAGACTGCTTAATTCTTTCCTTACTTGGTTGAATTCCCAATATCCCAGCATAGATTTCACACTCGAAATTGAAGCGAACCACTCAATTAATTTTTTGGATATGACGATAACACGAACTAATTCTTCCTTAGATTTTAGCATATATCGTAAACCAACGTATACGGACGCCATCATCCCTAGTTCATCTAACCATCCTCATAACATTAAAATGTCAGCTTTCCACTCATTTTTGGACAGATTAACTAACATCCCATTGACGAACACAAATTATAATAAAGAATTGAGGTGTATTCTGAAAATAGCCACCAATAACGGTTATACAGAGCAAACCATAATTAAATTATTGAACAAAAAATTAAAAAAACAAACGTTAAATAGTATTTACCCCACGGATAACACATCATCCCTGGTTTGGCGTCGTTTAGATTATGTTTGTAAAACTAGCCAGAGACTGAATAATATTGTATCCCGATTTAGTGACATTAGATTTGCTTTTTATAATAGAAACACTATTAAGAAATTAATTTTTAACAACATAGAAAAAACAGATATCCTTTCCAAGTCAGGTGTTTACAAAATTGATTGTAATGATTGTAGTTTCAGTTATATTGGACAGACAGGACGTAATTTTAAAATCAGAGCCAATGAACATTTATCAGGGCTTAAAGAGTCTTCTTTTCATAATCATTTAATCCAACAAAACCATTCCTCATCCATGAATAATTTAGGTATTTTGCATATACAAAATAAAGGTAGGCGTTTAGATACCCTAGAATCATACGAAATTAGGAAAGCTATATTTTTTAACCAAGATATCTTAAATGAACAAAGAGAGATTCGATTTTCACCCCTCACTGATCCTGTGTTATTTCATAATCGACCTTCATAAAATAATATTCTCTTTTATTTCTCTTTTATTCTCTCTTTTATTTTTACTCGCACCCCTAAATTATTTTATGATACTTGTTTTGTTATGCCTTTTTTCTTCAATTTGCTTATATTTTTGGTTTGTATTGGTTTATTTTTATGGTTAAAATTTTAGTTATATATATTTTTAAATTTTTTTTTTTTTTTTTTATGATTGTTAGTCTTTGTGTGTTTTTTATTACTAGTAATTTTATATTTAAACCACCATTTTTGTAAGTAACTGTTAGTTTAACTCCTGATGATGACCTAGCAAGTCGAAATCGATTGAGAATAAATTGTATCTCAAATTTGCGAAATATTAAACAAGTGTTTTATTTAAAATGTTATTAAATTCATTAAACGTCATAGAAGATTACTCGTATATTGCACTGAAAAAAATAATCCCAGTAAAATTTACAAAATCTTTTTGTAAAAGGTCTAACAAAACGGTTTTATAAAATTTACTAAAAAATTGTAATTTTTTAAATTTTTTTTTTAAATTTATAAAAAAATTAATGAAATTCATAAAATTACCTAAATTTTATAATTTTTTTTTATAAAATTGATAAAATTTTTAAAAACAAATATTTTTGTAATATTTACAAAAAATATGTAATGTGTACAAAGGTATTGTTAAATTAATTATGAAATTTTATACAAGTAAAAAAAATTCCCAATAAATTAGAAAGTTTTTTTGTCAATTTTATAAAAAATTGCAAATGAATAAAATATTGGTGTACAAAATCTTTTCTGAATTTTTGTAATTTTTATAGCAATAAATCGATTTTTTTGTAAATTAAATAAATAATTTTTGTAATTTTATCGAATTAAGTATTACTTTCTTGTACTTCTACAAAATATTTTATTAAATTTACAGAAAGAGAATTATATATTATACAAAATTTTTATTCTGCTATGACTCGTATATAATATATTATACATATATATATATATATATATGTATATCGACGCTAATTTAACCAACCGGCACAAGTGACGTTTAGGAAATATTACAGGAGAAGGAAAAAACGATTTCAATTGAAATTTTAATAAAAACGATAAATTATTATTTTTATTATAAAACTTAATATTAGAAAAACTTAAATAATCGTAAATTATTTTCATTTTAATTTCGTTCAATTTTTATTATGATACATTATTGCTTGAGCGTATCTTTTGAAGGAACATTTTTGTCAAAAGATAGTGTTTTTTCGCAAAAAAATTAAATTTTGTTTTAACAGATATTTAGAATAAAACCAGTGCTTTCCAATGATATAAAAAACTGATATTTCAAAATTTGGCGCTTGTGCCGTTTGATTAAATTAGCGTCGATATATATATATATATATATATATATATATATATATATATATATATATATATATATATATATACATATATATAACCAACAAAACCGAAGGATAGGAAATACATATAAACCCCAATTTCCATTGAGACCAAATTAGAAAACAAAATTTATCAAAACAGAAAAATTTTTAGTTTTTTTATATTATAATAAAAAATTAATGAAATTCATAAAATTACCTAAATTTTATAATTATATTTTTTATAAAAAATATGTAATGTGTACAAAGGTATTGTTAAATTAATTCTAAAATTTTATAAAATTAAAAAAAAAATCCCAATAAATTATAAAGTTTTGTTTGTCAATTTTATAAAAAATTGCTAATGAATAAAATATTTGTGTACAAAATATTTTGTAAATTTTTATAATTTTTATAGCAATAATCGATTTTTTTGTACATTAAATAAATAATTTTTGTAATTTTATCAAATTGAGTATTACTTTCTTGTACTTCCACAAAATATATTATTAAATTTACAAAAAGAGAATTATTTATTTTTCTGCTATGACTCATATCGCAGAGGTACCCGGTATTTTCCGGGCAAATATTAGTATTCGATAAATCGCCGAATTCAAATAATTATAATTTATACAAAAAAAAAAAATATTCCTGAAATAGTTCAACAAATTTTGTGTAATTCAGTTATTGTATTTCTGTTTGGTGAACAATATTTTTGGTTTTTCCATTTGAAAACTTCATCTAAAAATCATTTTATATCCCTTCTTCAAAAGTGAATTTTATCCAAATCGGTTAAAAGATAGCCAGCCAAGTTCCTTCCAAAGTAAACATATTCAAAAGTTTCATCTCAAAATAATTTTAGAATCCCATTTCTATCACACATGTCAAATTTAATCATGGTTAGTTGAGATATAACCAAGTTCGATCCAATAGATTGACTTTACTCCAGAACTTCATATTAAAGTCTTTTTAGAAATCATTTTATAGAATCCCATTTCCATCGCACTTGTTGAATTTCATCAAAATCAGTTAAGAAATAGCCAATTTCCATACTAATTGACCATACTCCAGAAACTCATCTAATAACCTATAAATTGCATCATTATCGGTTAAGAAATAGCCAATTTCCAACAGAATAGGCCGCACTTCAGATCTGCATCTAAAAATCAATTTAAAATCCTATTTCCATCGCACATGTTGAATTTGATCAAAATCGGTTAAGCGAAATAGCCAAGTTCCATAAAAATTGGTCATACCCCAAAAATTCATCTAAAAATCTTTTTAGAATTCCATTTCCATCGGAGATATTGACTTTCATCAAAATCAGTTAACAAATAGCCAAGTTCCATAATAATTGGCCATACCTCAGAAATTCATCCAAAAATCATTTTAGAATCCCATTTTCATCGCGCATTATAAATTTCATCATTATCGGTTTAGAAATAGCGAAGTTCCAACACAATTGGCCATACTTCAGATCTGCATCTATAAATCATTTTAGAATCCCACTTCTATTGCACATCTTGAATTTGATCAAAATTGGTTAAGAAATAGCCAAGACCCATAATAATGGTTACATAAGATATTTTTGCAAATCCCAAAATAAAAATAAATACAGACATTAAAATAAAAGTACATTTATTTATTTTACAAAATAATAAGTAGTGCTTCAACTTCAAATACAATAAAATACGTATTTTTAGTGCTTAACTCAATGGAATCTCCATCTTTTTGTCAGAAAACTTTGTTTTGTGGAATTTTTACTATAAACTTTATGAAGGTTATCACGTTGTAACGTCCAGCAGTAGTCTGTCATCATTGATACATTCCATCGACCTTGGTAATGCCTCTCCATTTCTTTAATATCCTGGTGGAAACGTTCTCCTTGCTTCTCGCTAACTGCCCCAAGGTTTTCTGGAAACTGGTCTAGATGTTCGAAGAGAAAATGAACCTTTATACTCATGTTGCAGCCTAACACACGAAAATAAAATCTCGGTTTGTGAAAAATTGGAAGGTGATAGGAAAAAACTAATGCCAATTTCGGATTTAGGAGGTAAAAATTACTTAAATTAGAGATGTTGCTTCAAAAACATCAATTTTGTTGTAGACCTGTGTTATTTATATTTGATAAATCAGCAATTAACAAATTTTTTGTGAGTTTTACAAATATGTTTGTAAAATCCAAATAAATTCTTGTCATTTTAACAAAAAAAATTTTAAGTTTTTATAAAATGTTTAAAATAATTATTCGAATATATAGTCGATAGTTTATAATACATATACAGTGTTGCCATATTTTTGTAAACTAAAGGTAATTTTCTTGCAATAAAATATGTTTATGAGAAAAAACTTAATAAAAATCAAACTAAAACCGAAAATGGAAATACATATACTAAAAAAGCTAAATTTCCCTACCAAATTATTTGTGATAATTTTAATATTTAAAATTGTCAAATGACTTGTAAGGATTAAATACCAATACAATAATTATTATTATATAATAGGAAGATAACATAGAATCTTTATCATTTCGAAAATCTTTATCGTTCGAGTCGTATATTTTCATACATACGTTAGTTGTGATTTTTTAAATTTTATGATATACATTCTTGAAATATGTATATGTAATATTAACAAAATATATACTCAAATTATAGAAACTAAAAAACTTTTTATTAAAAAAATCTTAACTTTTGAGATAAATTTACAAACTGGCAACGCTGCATTACATAGTACCATGACATGACCGTC